>CM065684.1:24212408-24222408 GCA_017654935.2 Phymorhynchus buccinoides
CTCTCTCTCTCTCTCTCTCTCTCTCTCTCTCTCTCTCTCTCTCTCTCTCTCTCTCTTTCTCTCTCTCTCTCTCTCTCCCCCCCCCCCCCCGGACATTGCCCTAAAAATCTTCAGACAAATAGACGTGTTAGGTGGCAGGCCTACTTTTAATCAGATTTGACTCTGATTTATAATGCTTACGTTTGTTAAATAACAATAACGCACACAAATATACACATTCTCACACGCGCGTGCGAGCGTTCCTCCTTCATCTTCTCTTCTTCTTCTTCTTGTTCTTGTTCTTTTAGTTTTGTTTTGTTTTCAACTTGCTAAATGATTTATGCTTGATAATAACAAGAGCTTGATTTCGTTTTATTTTTGTTAATAACATATAATTTAAAGCATTTTGGGTAATTAGGCCTACGCCTTCTATTGAGTCATTCCTACTACTACTATGTTTTGTATTGTATAATTTTCAGTTGTTTGTTTTTGTTGTTATTGATCAGATGAAATGATATGGTAATATGAACATAAACAATGGACGTTGTGTGTGTGTGTCTTTCGTTTGACCCTTTCACCGCCAAAGTCGCATTTTAGCACCACAGTGATTTAACACCTATGTCACTAAAAAACACTAAATTGGGGTCTATTATCCAAAGACCCTATTGTCTTAGTTTTGGGAAGGAAGGTTAGACCTTATTTTATATATGTCACAGATGAATCCCCAATACTGCAGATAGATTTTGTTCTCTACCCAGGTAAATTTAATGGAATGTTTTGGCTGAAATATGTCTGGCGGTGAAAGGGCTAACGTCTATCCACTTCTCGTGATATTAGACGGACTTTATATTGTTGCTATTTTCAAATGCAGCTACTTTGTGTTAAAAAAAATGTTTGCATTTTTTACAAGGATTTTTTTTTTTTTACATTTATACAAACTTTTTATCCAAATTTACGAAAATAAATTTGACGTTGTTGGGAATGCTCACGTGACAGAAAGAATTTTGGATATTTTCCCAGTAAGTATGTGTTCAGGGTCGGTTATATTGATGACTATTCTGATCTCAATAAAGAAAACTAAAGTGTTTGTTTCTCGCTCAGTGTGTGTGTGTGTGTGTGTGTACGTGTGTGCGTGTGCATGCGTGCGTGCGCGTGTCTGTGTCTGTATGTGTGTGTGTGTGTGGTTATGTATTTTTCTTTACACTCACACAAACACGTACACTCAAATACACACAAGCACATACAAACACACACACGCACACACGAACACACACGCCACAACCCAACACACACACATACATACACACTCACACACAAACACACACACACACACACACACACACAAACACACGCACGCACGCACGCACGCACACACGCGCACGCACACACACACACGCGCGCACGCACACGCACACGCACACACACACACACACACACACACACACACACCACTTTCTTTGCATCGTGAAATATTAAAAATAGAATTGTACATCTGTTACTTTCAGCCCCCCCCCCCCTTCCCCCCCTTAACCCTTTCACCGCCAGCCATATTTCAGCAAAACAATTCCATTAAATTTACCTGGGTAGAGAACAAAATCCATCTGCCGTATTGGGGATTCTTCTGTGATATATATATAAAATACGATCTATCCTTACTTCCCAAAACTAAGACAATCGGGTCTTTGGATAATAGACCCCAATTTGATGCCTTTTAGTGCAAAAATGCGACTTTGGCGGTGAAAGGGTTGATATTGCCTTAATTTCTACATTCTACATTTATAGTGATATTTCCTTAACCGTGATACACAAGAGTAGCCTACGCACTCAACCTGATCCTTGGCTTTCGAACACCACTGTTAGAACCCCTGAACAACGTTTTTGGTCGCTGTAACTTTCTTCTTCTTCGTTCCCAGGCCATATGGCCATAATGAGTAAGGTACGTATGGTCTCCCCGCTGCGTACAGCCGACACATTCCGATTTCGGAGGAGCTCAAAGGAGAAAAATTTGGAAGATTGTTTTGGAAAAAATAAAGGCAAGAGAATGGGCCAATAAGTCAGAAAGATAGTAGATGATAGAAAGCAAAGGGAAAAGGCAGAGTCAAAGAGAGGGGCAGATTAGAGGAAGTTACAAGCACAGAACTTCCAGAAGGTGAGGGAATGATCTTTACGAAAGACCCCCCGGTATCCCCGCATGGAGGGCCGCTGCAACAAAACTAATCATCATCGTCGCCGTCGTCGTCATCATCATCATCTTCAACAACATCATCGTCGTCGTCGTTATCATTATCAGTAGCAGCAGCAGCAATCGTCCTCGTTGTCGTTGCCATCATCAACGTCGTCGCCGTCATCGTTAATGTCGTCGTCATCGTTGTTATCATCAACATCATCATCATTAAGGTCATCACCATTACTACAGTCATTGCCATAACTAAGGGAGTTAATTTGGGAGAGCCTATTTCCCTTAATTCACTTTTATGCTCTACCGCTATTTTAATGACAAGAAGAGACTTGATGCTCATGATATATTATTTTTATAATTTGAAAATAAAGACAATCGCAAGAAGTGGAACGACAGGTTGTTTATATGAATACGAAATTAATACGTATTAACGAACACGGTTTCCCCATTATTACACAGATTTGATTCTGAGATATCTGGTTATTGCTGTACTGAAGGTTGCTGGTATCATGATTTTGCGAGAGCTGTAATTAATAGACATTTTAGTCTATTTTGCCAGTCCCATTCTTGTAAGCTGTCAGAGAATCGGTGAGAAATTAACCTTGTCACCCCTACAGACTGTAGTAGCAGCCATACATACCCGCTTATCTTCTAAATAGATTGACCTTTCCTCTACTACAAATAGGTCAAAACGGCCGTATTGGTCATTTTAACAAAATGGGTCCTCTGCCTGTAGCAGGTGGCGCGAAACTGTCTGACAAGAGCAACCGTATGTACAAACAGCAGCAAAAGTTAAGGACCACCCGTTCAATTCGCTCAATTGTATTTTTACATTGGGACATGTTGAAGTGATGCTAAATTTATGTATCTAAATTTCATTCATGTCCCATATGTCCAGCGGGACCAGAGGACGTTAAACTTCTATTTTTCATTCATGTTAAATTTGGTTGAAATTGGAGCTTATTAATTTTCAGGCACAACAATAAATGAGCGCAGAACACAGAGATGTGTAGTTGTTAGTGTGTCTCAGTTCTCTTCTCTGGGGCAACTTTAAAACTCCGTCACTTTGCCAAAGGCAGAGGCTCGGGGTACGGGCCCGTATCTCAAATTCCCCAGGCTACGGATACGGCGTTCAATCACGGGACGCATAAATTGTGCGCAAATGTCTTCAAAAACTAGTAATATCATTAACTATGACATGTTCCTAACCCTATCCCTAGCCCTATTCCTGACCAGGATGCGTAAACTATACGAAATAAGAAAATGCATTTTGTTGACGAAAAATTCGACTAGGAAGAGTTACTATCTCTGAACATGGTCTGAGTGTTGCAAGAATGACGTACCTCTAGCCACTGTGTTTGGCAAAACATCCCTACATTTTTAACCAGCCGCAGAGCAAAAGCTGGTTAATGTTTTCAGAGAATTCTGTTCCTGGCTGTCTATGTCACACCACAATAACGTTTGAATGGAGGGACCTAAGACCTAGTAGTTAGGATATCTAGGCCAAGTTCGAAGATGAAGGTCATCGGTCAAAGGTCAAGGTCACTGGAGCCATCGTTTTTGCAAGACAATTAAGTATTATTAGGTACTTTATACTCACAGAGGCGTCTCTGTCAAATTCGGGTTGCTCCCACCTGGAGAGAGCATCGCAGCCAGAGGTGCGCCACCCATTTGTTTCTTTTTTGCATGTGATTTTTGTGTGACTGATGAGGAAGGAAGGGGGGTGGGTACATTTTGACCAAATAATCGGTCAACTTTTTCGTTGCCACTGGGTTTAACGTGTGCTAAGTGCATGGGCACACGGCACCTCGGTTTATTGTCTCATCTGAAAGACTCCACGTTTCAGACCGTAAGGCCTAGTGCAAAGTGAGAGGGAAAATCCCCTGTACCCAGGTTCGAACTCGGGTTTACTTGACACGAGGCGAACGCGCTAGCGCTGTGCCACTCTACACATGGTTCAAGGGAAGCAAATCTTGTTTAACAACTGGCCACAACAGCACTCTGTTACTTCCCTTTACTTGTCTTACTGCTCGGCTCTTACTCTGTGAAATTTTGCGTTTGGATAGGTAGCTAGAATATCTAGGCCAAGCTGGAAAATGAAGGTCACTGGATCAGAAAATGTTGCTACGCGGCTGGTTGATCTAGCGTTTTCACGCTCTAGTATTGTTTTGTAGCCAAACTGGAGGATGTTTGAGAGAGGAAAAGGCACATGCACGTCCAAGCTGGTCATGATCTGTGTTCATTGTTGTGCCCATAGCCAGTCACACAGGCTCTGGTTGTGCCCACACAAGCTCCAATTTTCACCAACAAAAATTCAGCATGCCTTAATATTATGGAAAATAAAGCGGTGACCCTTAACTTTCGTTGAGGTTTGTACTGTAGAAAAGACGATTACTACCTCCATTAGGGCTCTCTCAGACGGTTCAATTTAATCTTAGTCCAGAGAAACAGGAAGTGAATTTCTATTTACTTGATGAAAATCCGTTTAACGTCCTCCGGTCTGAAACAAACACATATGGGACATTAGTAGATATAAAGATGGTGGGAACGATCATGGAGGTAATGCCCGGAGGCAGTGCAACTCCAGGAAAGTCCCGATTTTGTAACGATACAGATGTTTTCTATTTACTTGTGTGAAACTCGCGACCTCTTTCTCTCTACCAGAATGGGCTTTTTCAGGTGTCACCGTTTGCGGTGATGGGAGGTAGATAGTATCAGGTAAAATAGTGAAGACTGACTGACGGCTAATGTTTATGAACAATAATAGGCAAAGGTGTACAAGCTGGGCTGATGGTTAAGGGGTTCACAATAAAAAGGCAAAGTGGTTACAGGTTAGAACTAGAGCCACTCCTAGCTTCCTTCACACATCCACCATGGGTCGTCCTGCAGCTCTCTTCTCTTTCCTCGCTCTGATCGTCTGCTGGTCTCTTCTGGTGAGCAAGCTGAGTTGTTTCCCTTTGCAAAAATGGCGAAATTATGAACTCATTCAAACTTGAGAATTGCATGAAACTGAAAAAAGCGTACAGTTTAACTGTCAAAGCTTTAGTCAGCACCGCCGATTCCTTTTTTTTTTATCATTGGTTTAAACAAGAATTTATTCAAGAATAGAAAATCATAACAAAGCAGCAATACATTTATGAACTTCGAGTACAACACGCTAAGAGCTTATAAAGCGTACTCTAATATTTAAGTTGCACAGTAAGGACTGCACACGCAAAACTAATCTAATATTGAAAAAATAATAACATAAAAGCAACAACAGTAGTAAACACTTATATACAAAAAGGAAAAAACCCAAAACAACTGAAAAAAAGAAAATACACAACAAAATTAAGTAAATCTAAACTACATGAAATCGATTCCTTTTGTATGATGGCCCAAAGTAAGGTGAAGAAGTGAACTGTTGAACGTTTTCAAGAGAACCAGTTTGCATTCCACTACTCAATTAATATTCATCACTGACACAGTCCAAGCCTCCGCTGATAGAAACCCCGGTTTTAATTCGTTAAAGACCAACCGACTGCACGGTCTTGATAAATGACAAATAAAACATTTTTTGTGTATGTCTGAGTTAGGTTCCAGATTTACTTTAGGCGTATTCGTTGCAAAGGATAGATAAATAAACAGGTAGAGAGACAAAATGACTAAAGTCAAAAACGTAAGCTTCTCAATAGAGTTTAAGAACTAAAAAGAGAAAGTGTCGACTCGCGGCAAAATACAAATTTAAGCCAATGTTTTGATAATATTAGAGAACTGACATGAGCTACATACTTTAAAACATTTTTTTAAAACAAGAATGTTTTATAATGTTGCATCTTACATATGACTCAAATGAAAGTGAAACGTTAATGGTGTATGTAAGTGAAACGTTAATGGTGTATGTAAGTGAAACGTTAATGGGGCATGGAAGTGAAACGTTAATGGTGTATGTAAGTGAAACGTTAATGGTGTATGTAAGTGAAACGTTAATGGTGTATGTAAGTGAAACGTTAATGGGGCATGGAAATGAAACGTTAATGGTGTATGTTTTCTCTACATAATAAAAAATAAATCGATTATTAGAGAGAGAAAAAAAAAGCCATCTCAATCGCGTGTGTTTTAAAAAGTCGTTTTAATAATGAAAAAGAGATTAATGAAAAGATACAATTTTAAACACTCCTAAATCCTAATGATGAATCCATAATCTCCACGTTTGCAAAGAAAACTCTCCAAGCTATGCTAATCTTCCATTTGCTGTGATAAAAGTCTGATTGTTTCTTGTTCACTTGTGACTTTTGCAGACCAACAAATTAAGCAAATAAACATGCACACAAACAAAAACAAAAATATAACCTCCTTGGGTGTAGGTAATCGAAATATCTTTATTTTTATGTTTCTGGTTTAGGTTTTAGTGACTGTTATCATTTGTCTTCCTTTCTTTATTATACTTGTAAAGTACTATATTATTCTGTAGTAATTGTCTCCTTTTGTATAGTGTGTGGGTTTCCTTTAACCACAACAACAACAAAATGTATCGTATTCCCATTAAGATCAAGTCTAATAGGCCTGATGAAACAATTTAGTCACATGTCTGATTATCATAATGCATTGCACGCTTCAGCAGAATCAGAACGCAAAAGTAGAAACAGAAAAAAAGCTACTAAAAAGAACAAAAATACAACAGACTGTTCGTGGTAAATAGAGAAGCTTAACGTTACGTTGACGAAGCCAAAAACATCAACAAATACTGAATAATATAAAATAAATGTATAAATAGTCGTTTAAGACACAGAATGTTAACACGCAGCAATCCATGCAAACACAAAAGCCATGCAAAGACATGAACGAAGGCCAACTCCCAGAACATAATTATAAAACAAGGCTGGACCCGAGCGGTTGCAAAATTACCTTTAAGGTCAATTACCTGGTTAAGGTCAAGGTCACGTACATTTGTGCTCTGCGTCACAAAGGACCTTGACCCAATCTACGAAAACACCACACAAACGAACACACACCAAGTGCAAAGTGACGTTATTGTATTGACGAGACAAAACAGAACATGTAATATTTCAACAGAAATGTCTTTCAAACAACATAAAAAGCACAACAATATTTCCCCTCTTCACTGTCAAGCAGTCCAATCTATGAACACAACAAATGGGATTGTAACTGCAAGAATGTGGACAATATGGCTAAGACAATTATGTTACATGTCCAAGGTCTAAAGTCCTTGACCTTGACCTTGATCGGTACTCAATATTCTAAATCACCATAAGCCAATGCACCAACATAGCAAATTTGCACATGGTGTTTCTGACGATGCAAAATGATGCGAAAGACAAATAATGTGGACTCGGAAGGTTTAGGCTAAACAGCGACGTTTATTCTCTCTCTCTCTCTCTCTCTCTCTCTCTCTCTCTCTCTCTCTCTCTCTCTCTCTCTCTCTCTCTCTCTCTCTCTCTCTCTCTCTCTCTCTCTCTCTCTCTCTCTCTCTCTCTCTCTCTCTCTCTCTCTCTCTCTCTCTCTCTCTCTCTCTCTCTCTCTCTCTCTCTCTCTCTCTCTCTCTCTCTCTCTCTCTCTCTCTCTCTCTCTCTCTGTGTCTCACGTTGTCCAATTTGTTCAAAAGAAACAGGCTGAAAGTTTCACACTCGTGACCTGAACTTGCTCTGAATAATATAATGTGTTAATTGGTGGAGACATAAACTTGTTTCTCCCAAGCCCAGCTGGTCGCTTACATTATAAGCGGGGGTCTATTATTGTATTTATGGTCAAGAGTAGTAACAGGTCTTTTTAAAGATCCATCAGATCACGTGTCAAAATCACAGGTTTCATGTGTTTTCCCTCTTATAACTGGAAATAAATCTTGTTTTGACCAGGTCTGACTCCCATATAAATGCACCCAAATTCAAACCGAAACATCATTTTAAAGAGCAGCCTCAATTTCAAGTTGGGGACATCTATATGTAGGTCACAGCTACCTAGAAAAAAACAAGGGACGTAATCGTGGTGCGTCAATGTGTCTGTAAAGACCCAGTGACGCACCACGATTAAGTCCCTTGGTTTTTTTCTGGGTTGCTGTGACCCACATACGAATTTCCCCATATTCAAATTGAGGCTGCTCTTTAAACTGATGTGTCGGATTGAATTTGGGGTCATTTATATGGGAGTCAGACTTGGTCAAAACTAAATTTATTTCCTGTTATAAAAGGGAAAACACGTGAAACCCGTGATTTTGACACGTGATCTGGTGGATCGGTTAAAGATATATTTTTGGCCGACACAGGGGATTTCAGTGCGAGGGGAGCTGACCCAAATCACCAAGCTACAACGCGAGGTCATCGACGTAGAGACGGAGGAAGTTCGGCTGACGGTGGAATTTGAGGCTGACTCGCAGCCGGACCCTCCCAGGTGGTATGAGGTGGAAGACATCTACAATCTGCTGCCTGGTCAGTGGTAAAACTTATTAGATATAAAGAATATAAAGCATTCATATTGGCAGAACCCCCCGTGGGGATACCGGGGGCGGGGGTCTTTTGTATAAATAGTCCCCCCACCTTCTGGAAGTTCTGTGCTTGTAGCTTCCTCTAAACTGTCAGTCTCTTTGACTCTGCCTGTTCCCCTTTGCTTACTGTCATCTACTATATTTCTGCATTACCGGTCCATTCTCCTGCCGTTTTTAAAGAAACACTTTCAAAAAGATTTCCTCCAACCAAAGTCGGACTTGCTGGGCCTAACTATTTCTTAGCAAGGCGCATAACGGCAGCATGACCCATCTGCGCTCATAATTGACAGGAAACTGTCTGAGCGATCGAAGAAGAAGAAGAAGGTATTGACAGACGATCACCTCCTTCTTCTTCTTCTTCTTCTTCTTCTTCTTCTTCTTCTTCTTCTTCTTCTTCTTCTTCTTCTTCTTCTTCTTCTTCTTCTTCTTCTTCTTCTTCTTCTTCTTCTTCTTCTTCTTCTTCTTCTTCGTTCCCCATAGAAGGTCCCCATTCTGAATCCTGAAGTACCCCCTACTCACTCGACTTCGTGATCGGTTTTCTTTTGTGTGTCTGTGTGTCTGTCTGTCTGTTCATTTGTTTGTCAGTTTGTTTAACAAATGAAAAGAGAGAAGGGGGGTAAGTGTGGGTCTACGTTTCTCATTTATATGAGAGAAAACGAAACCAATGAAAAGAACAAAATATCGAAGACTTAAAGGTGGACCCTGACGGATGGGGTTTTGCAAGAAACACGCCGAGATCACCAGAAAGACAGCCTTTTCAAGGATCGCAACACTCACTTTGCTCTGGTTTTTTAAAAATTAAACCGTCAAAACGGCGATTCTTCCTTGGCGGAGATGCCGGAGAGAGTAGCCATTTTGGATGGGGTGGGTGGAGGTCACTCATTGTGGTTAAAGCGTTTTCTTTTTTTGTAGTGCAGTAAAAAAAAAAAAAAGAGGAGGAGCTATTTCCTTTGTTGTGAGCGAAACTCCTTTAGATAAACTGTATAAAATTTAAAACAAATAAATAAAAAGGCTTGTATTGCGAAAAGTTCGTGCAAACGATTTGGTCTAAACACAGGCGGCCATTCAAAAAGAGACGGCAAACGCCTTCTCTTTGGGTGAAATCATTTGAATTCCAGCACCTCCGCCAAGGAGGAGTAGCCTTTTTGACGGCTTGATTTCTGGGAAACCAGAGCAAAGTGAGTGTTGCGATCTTTGTAAAGTGTGTTTTCCTGCTGATCTGGACGTGTTTCTTGCAAAAACTCATCCGCCAGGGTGCCCCTTTAAAGATACACAGACGCGCCACGATTAAGTCCCTTGGGTTTTTTTTGGGTAGCTGTGACCCACATAGAAATACCCCCATATTCAAATTGAGACTGCTC
>CM065684.1:24227408-24239908 GCA_017654935.2 Phymorhynchus buccinoides
TAAACACTTCTTAGGCGGCTGGCCTCCTAGCCCGACGGTCCTTTCGAAAGTGAGCTTTGTTTCTTTACATAACGAGGTTTTCCTTAAAAAAACCTTTCACCGCCAAAGTCGCATTTTAGCACCACCTATGTCATTAAAAGGTATCAATACCTACTGTCTTACTTTTGGGAAGTAAGGATAGTAGACCTTATTTTATATATGTCACAGAAGAATCCCCAATACTGCAGATGGAATTTGTTCTCTACCCAGGTAATTTTAATGGACATTTTTGGCTGAAATATGGCTGGCGGTGAAATGGTTATAAGGATGTTTTGCTTACCCCTGAAGAGAAGGATGTATGATAACACTTGGTGGGGTCTCTTGTTGTCGGCTTCTCTGTGAATTTATTTACTCAAAACCTACGAACACATGTTTCTAGACTTTACTTGGGGAGGACTTGGGTTCGGGTAGGTGTTTTTAATCGCCATTTCTCATCTCGACCTATGTATGAACAGGAATGCCCCTTTCTGGTGATTAGATAAGAGTGCTGTCAAGCAGTGCCATTTCGCCTTCCGCTAAGTGCCATAGTCGCCATCTTTACTTAACTCATTCACTTCAAACCGTTTCTTGCATTCAGTAAAACGTCACACGGATTTTCACATGCGCACGTGCACTCAAACACACATACACACGCACACACACACACGCACGCGCATACATACACACACACAAGCATGCACACGCACGCACACGCACACACACACGACGACACACACACATGCACACACACACGCACACTGCACACACACACACGCACAGGGCGCACGCACACGCACGCACACGCACACAGGCGCACACACACACACACACACAAATAGAGCACAAACAAGTTTAAAATGCAGACATCAACTTAAGTTAAGGCCACTTTTCATGCCAAACTAAGCTTTCATTCTCACAAAATTCAATAATCAGTGATTCAGTGATTGCTTGAGAACAAACACGTACACACAGGCACGCAGCAATGAAAATGTCGAAATGACACTAAGTTCACAATATGTCAAATGAGATGGCGATTTGGGAAATTGTGATTCAGGAAGTCCCCCTTGTAGTGTAGAGCGAATAAGCAATCACACTTCCCTTTTGGTACGATGTTCTGAAAATTTGAAGGCGTATTTTGGGGGAAAATGTCCTTTTAATTTAGAGGATGACATATGCTGTTCTGCGCTGTTTCTTGTTAAAATAACACAAAGCTAGATAGCGACTCTATGAGATCGTAAAGGGAGACGGCGAATAGCTCATTCACGAGGTTGACCTTGTAATCCAATAACATTTCAGGAAAGTGTGCATGCGTTTCTCGTGGGTCGTGTGCTTGGATGCTTGGAGAGAGAGAGAGAGAGAGAGAGAGAGAGAGAGAGAGAGAGAGAGAGAGAGAGAGAGAGAGAGAGAGAGAGAGAGAGAGAGAGAGAGACAGAGAGAGACAGAGAGAGACAGAGAGAGAGACAGAGAGCGAGAGACAGAGACAGAAAGAGGTGTCTGTGGGTATGTTTTCCATTGGCTTTCTATTATAATTTTGTTTGAGAAAGAAATTTTATTGGCCATGCTTCTGAATCTATATGGGTCAAAAGGTGATTGAGCAATCCGTTTGAGATTCTTTCGACTTCTTATAGAGTTCTCTACTTTTGAGTTAGTTTAACAATGGACACATCGTCAAACAGCGTGCAAATCATCCTCTAAAATAGAAGATTATCTTGCAAGATATTTGCCTTCAAATTTTCGCAACATCGCATCGAAAGGGAAGTATAGTCATTTGTATGATTCGCTCTAGAGTATTGGTTAGAACATTCTCTTTGAAGCTTAGATTTCGTCGTTATGTTTTTTAAGAGGACCGCCCAAAAAAGGCTGATTTTTACCCCGTGGTAACGAACCATTTGTGCTATTTTATCAAAGCCTGGTCCCTGGTCCCTTGTTTGTCTGCTAGCACTGCCACGTGCTCATATTTCATTACTACTCGATTTCACAGTGCTTTTGTGTTTGTTGTAAGTACACCCATTACAGTTGAGATGTTAGCATTGCCCATAGCAGAATAGTTAACGCTCACTGTTCATTGTGTTTAATTAGGGGAAGACGGGGTAAAAAGCGCATGGGCGGGTAAGAAGCCCACCCCAATTATCTCATGAAATGAAGCAAATTTCAGTCTCATTTTGCCCATGAGACGAGCGTTAATGTCTAGCATTCGTCTCATGGGCAAATTTGACTGAAATTTTCTTTATTTCATGAGATAATTGGGGTGGGCTTCTTACCCGCCCATGCGCTTTTTACCCCGTCTTCCCCTATATCTGGAAAATAGCTAAGTAAGTAATGTCAAACATTGTGCATTTTCGCGCTACAAGCGTGAAAATTGGTAGATGTGACTGGCTTTGAGGTAGGAAACAATTATAGATACAGAGGCATTTGAAAAATAATTTGGTTTTGCTGCAGAAGGAAAATGGCTGCCGCTTCGCTATATTTGTTCAAGATCGTATTCCTCAAATTTCACAGTTGTAGCATCAGTTTGCATGATTCAGGCCTTTTCGGAACATTGCTTCCTCAGCTGATTCGCTGTATTCGTTCAAGATTATATTCCTCAAATATTTATAGTTGTAGCATCAGTTTGCATGATTCATGCCTTTTGGGGACATTGCTTCCTCAGCTAAAACGTTTTCCTGTGCGCGGTGTGCTGTGCAGCTGTCGGAGTGTTTCCTGCTTAAGATTCATCAGGACACCGTGCTGCCAGGGCCCTTCAAGGAACACATGGTGAAGGCTGTCTTCGGAATCCCGGGCTACACTTTCGGCAAACCCGTTCACTGTATATTGAATAACTGCAAATTGCAGTGCACGGGGGTCTCCAATAGTGTACAATCAGTGGAAATCTTCAAGGTTAGTTCTTCGATAAATCTTTTCACGTGTAGCTTAAAAATATCACATAAAAGTCAATTACTAATCGTTGTCTAGGGTTGTTATTCGGTACTTAATTGTTCATGCATAAGACATCAGGCAACTGAAGGGTTGTCAGTCCCTGACCGAATCTCTACCACGACATTCCCTACTACATACAAGCTACACGGACTAATAGTGTACGATCATTGGAAATCTCCGAGACCAGTTCTTCGGCAAGTCTTTGTACAGATGTGAAAGTTGTCAACAATTACATGCGAGAGAGGAAGGGGTGAGGGGGTTTAGAATCACCTTTGATTAAATTCTTTAGGATAAAATCCAGTTGAAGTAGTAAAGAAATAAACGAACATGTAGGTACATGGGGGGTGGGGGGAGAGAGAGAGAGAGAGAGAGAGAGAGAGAGAGAGAGAGAGAGAGAGAGAGAGAGAGAGAGAGAGAGAGAGAGAGAGAGAGAGAGAGCCTGACTAATAGACAGATCGACATACAAACGGATAGACAGAAGGACAGGGAGTGTTCGCCTTATATAACTGGGCAAGAAGAAGGTATGAACCCCGTTTTAATCTAATAAGAGACAAAGTGATAAGGGATAGGAAGAAAAGGACTATAGGCCTCTGCAACTAGGGTTATTAACGCCCTTGACAGTGAGAGTGAATCCCTTGCTGGTCAGTACTGACAAGGGCATTTACTCTTGCGAAAGGCAGCCATTTAGTGGCATCAAATAGGGTTATTGGCGAGAGTTATACCCCTGTTTGGTCAGTACTGAACCATCTTCCGCCACCCACCAAGGGCATTCACTCTTGCAAAAGGTGTTAGTTGCAGACCCCTGAAGTGAGAAAGGGGGCTAAGATGTAAATCGTGTGTGTGTGTGTGTGTGTGTGTGTGTGTAGTATGTGTGTACGTGCGGTCATACGTGCGAGAGTGTGTGTGTGGAAGGGCGGATCTGGGTGGGTTTCCTGGGTTACCCCAAGATGTACCTTATACAAGGGTGAAAAGTAAGAAAATTACTCGATTTTTTGGCAGCATGCAAAAAGCGCGACTCTCTGAATATCCCCATTTGCGGCAGAAACCTCCCCATTACTAATCATTTGGTCCACCTCTGGTGTGTGTGTTATGTGTGTGTGTGTGGGGGGGGGGGAGGTAAGAAGCCCATGCCAATTATCTCATGAAATGAAGCAAATTTCAGTCAAATGAGACAAGTGTTAATGTTTAGCGTTCGTCTCATTGGCAAAATTGGACTGAAATTTGCTTCATGTCATGAGATAATTGGCAGGGGCTTCTTACCCGCCCATGGGCTTTTTACCCCATATTCACCTTCGTGCGTGTGTACGTATGCGCACGCGCCGTACGCACATGCGTGTGCCTTTATGTAGTATGTGAGTAAAATGCTGTAATGTTGGCTTTCTTCTGCTGTTCACTTTCAAGCTGGACAAGAACCAGAAGGAGCAACCGGTGGAGACAAAAACGGAGCTGATGTCCGCCCCGGGCATGAAGATCGCCATCAGCACCTCCTTCGTTGTGGACGGCAGCACGGACCACAGTGGGACCTACATCTGCAGGGCCGTGGAGCAGCACCCTCTGTACGCCCATGTGGTCGAGGAGAGAATGTACTGGGACGGGGAAATCCCGCCAGAGGATTATTGATTAGGCGAATGAATGAATGAAAAGTTCCGCTTAACGTCTTCCCGGTCCAGTAGGAACACATCTGAGCCAAAGTTTTACGTCCTCTCGGCAAAGCCATATGGGACATTACTGTGACTTTTAGATTTTTGGGGGAAAAGGGGGAAGGGGAAAAGAAAAAGAGATTTTCTTAGAATATAGATGCTTTTCTTTTATAATTTTTTAAAATTTTGATTCTGTGGTTTTTATCTTGAATAAAGGTCAAGTTTTTTCTTTAGGTGCCATGGCTCGCACGAGACTACTCTGGGTTATAAATATTTACACTTTTGTTTTAAAATGTTGGGTTAAAACTTCTGGCTATTGCTCCCTGAGCTAGGAGATTAAATTTTTCAGGACCACTTTTAAAAGTACATCATAAAGGGTTTTTTTAAATCGATTAAGGTCTGAAGACACATAGCAACTAATTTGCATTTAATCTTTATTCTCAGCCATGTTTAAAAAATAAGCGCAATAAGAGAATACGTTTAAGCTTTACAAAGACACATCTGAGATATTACTTATTTGTATATTAGGCCTGAATGACCGTTTGAAAACCATGTCGCATACCATAATTTTTATTATTATTATTATTATTATTATTATTATTATTGTGCTGTCTTCTTAATATCTTCATCACTTTACCCCAAAAGGCAACGCTTTGGAAACGTGCTTCCGTTTACTTTGTGATGTTTTCAGTGCAAAAATGTGTAGGATGATTTGAGAACAATTAAAGGGAGGCAATCGATCCACCAGGAGTCTTTCCCCTTCTTATTTTTTGTTGTATTTGTTTGAAATGGACGCTCGTGCGCTCTCTCTCTCTCTCTCTCTCTCTCTCTCTCTCTCTCTCTCTCTCTCTCTCTCTCTCTCTCTCTCTCTCTCTCTCTCTCTCTCTCTCTCTCTCTCTCTCTCTCTCTCTCTCAATCGCTTGCTCGCTTTCAAATGTTGTATGGTGGTGTATCACGGTGCAGGGATTGTCTCACTAAAAAATATAACCGTGCTGACCTTGAAAACCAACATTTCTTTTAAATCGAAATATTCCACACCGTTTGACTTACAATGTTCAAACTTGGTATGGGAGTGCATTCACTATTGGTTATTCTAACACCCACCCCACCCCCGTGGGGATACAGGGGGTCTTCAGTACAAATAGTTCTTCCACGTTCTGAAAGTTCTGTGCTTGTAACTTCCTCTAATCTCTCTCTCTCTCTTTGATTCTACCTTTTTCCTTGCTTTCTGTCATTTGCTACCTTTCTGACTTTTGGCCCATTCTCCTGCCTTTTTTTCAAAACAAATCTTCCACATAGTTTTTTTCCTTTGAACTCCTTCGAAATCGGAATGTGTCGGCTGAATGCAGCGAGTACGCCATTGAAGACTGGAAGATGGACACATACATTCCCATTGTGGACTTATGGCCCGAGAACGCAGAAGAAGAAGAAGAAGGTGATTCTGGATATTGGGTACAAATGAAGGTCAAGGTCAAGGACATAGACCACCTATTTCACCTACAAAGGAGAGTACTACCAGCAGACTCAGGGAGCTGCCATGGGCTCACCAGTATCACCAGTCGTGGCCAATTTGTTCATGGAACATTTTGAGAAAGAGTCTGCCCGTAACCCACCCTCTCTTTGGTACAGGTATGTGGATGACACATTCAGCAGCATATCAGGATCAAAGAAGGACAACTTCACTGAACACCTGAGCTCCATCAACCCTAAAGCCGGCGACAGACTATGTGACTGCCTCATGTGACGCGATCAGGTCGTGACGTTTCACCTCATTTGCATACCATGCAACTCGATCAGTCTGACTCAGTCGGGCCCAGTCAGGTGACAGGGCCGAATAGGGCGGGTTCTAAATTTCACTGATCGAGTCTGATCGAGTCAGGTGGCTTGTGACCTCTTCTGTGCGGGAAACAAAATTGGGTCTACGTCACGACCTGATCGAGTCATATGAGGCAGTCGCATAGTCTGTCTCCAGCTTAACATCCATTTCACATGTGAATCGGAAGAAGATCTTCCGATTACTTGCTTATGTAAATTGATAATTGATGTAATCTGATTGTGAAATGGTTTTTTAAAGGGGTACCCTGACGGATGAGTTTTTGCAAGAAACACGTCGCGATCACCAAGAAGAAAACCTTTAAAGAGATCGCAACACTCACTTTCCTCTGGTTTCCTAGAAATCAATCCGTCAATTTGGCGATTCCTCCTTGATGGAGGTTCTGGAGGTCAAATTATTTTAGTGAAAGAGAAGGCATGTGCCTTCCCTTTTCTATTGGCCAGCTGGGTTTAGACCAAATCGTTTGCACGAAATTTCCACAATACAAGCCTTTTTAGTTATTTATTTTTTAAATTTTATGCAGTTTACCTAAAAAAAAGTTTCACTCACAACAACGGAAACAGCTCCCTTTTTGTTTTACTGCACTACAAAAAAAACCTTCAACCTCCGCATCCAAAATGGCTTCTCTCTCCGGCATCTTCGCCAAGGAGGAATCGCCGTTTTGACGGTTTGATTTCTAGGAAACCAGAGCAAATTGAGTGTTCCGATCCTTGAAAAGGCTGTCTTTCTGGTGATCCCGAAGTTGTTCTTGCAAATACTCATCCGTCAGGGTCATGTGTGTGTGTGTGTGTGTGTGTGTGTGTGTGTGTGTGTGTGTGTGTGTGTGTGTGTGTGTGTGTGTGTGTGTGTGTGTGTGTGTGTGTGTGTGTGTGTGTGTGTGTGTGTGTGTGTGTGTGTGTGTGTGTGTGTGTGTGTGTGTGTGTGTGTGTGTGAACATCGGAAACGCGCGATGAATTATTCATAGCGTAAAATGATGCATCAGTTTCGAAACTGCGGGATCATTTTTGCAAAAGCGGGCGCAGAATGTTATCAGATTCGAAAACGATCCATCATTTTCGAAAATGTTCGATCATTTCAGAAATGATCGATCATTTCCTGAAATGATCGAACATTTCATGTATCATTTCTGATAGGAAAATGCTCGATCATTTGATATATTCGTTGAACCAATCCGCCTTCCATGCACTCCAAGCCAATGGATGTTTAACGCCCCGGGGCCAAAACAAAATCAGCGTACTGAGAGAAAGTCAGTCACCATCAGTATGCCGTACATGAAAGGGACATCAGAACGCCTCGCAAGAACTTTCGGCCAACATGGCGTTCAAACAACCTGTAGGGGGAGACGGGGTAAAAAGCGCATGGGCGGGTAAGAAGCCCACCCCAATTATCTCATGAAATAAAGAAAATTTCAGTCAAATTTGCCCATGAGACGAATGCTAGACATTAACGCTCGTCTCATGGGCAAAATGAGACTGAAATTTGCTTCGTTTCATGAGATAATTGGGGTGGGCTTCTTACCCGCCCATGCGCTTTTTACCCCGTATTCCCCTACACTCCGTCAGGTCATAGTTAACAAGGGTGAAATACAAGACAAAAAACGGAGACAAAAAATCGCGGTGTACTGCAGTACATAGTGGGGGGTATGGTTAGGTTTAGGGCTAGGGTTAGGGTTAGGGTTAGGGTTAGTATTCCAAAAAGATAATTAGCTGAAAATGTTCCTAAAATACAGCTTTATGTAGGGTAAAAAGCGCATGGGCGGGTAAGAAGCCCACTCCAATTATCTCATGAAATAAAGACAATTTCAGTCACATTTGCCCATGAGACGAATGCTAGACATTAACGCTCGTCTCATGGGCAAAATGAGACTGAAATTTGCTTCATTTCATGAGATAATTGGGGTGGGCTTCTTACCCGCCCATGCGCTTTTTTACCCCGTCTTCCCCTATGGTAAGATAGGCAAAAACGGAAAAATAGAATTAACCGAGAAATGCAGTGGGGGGAGGGGGTGGCACATCTTTACCAGTTTACCAAAAACTGGTGTTGTGTACCGTATACAGTGTGACGAGTAGTCCGCTCGATTCTAATAGGTGCGAAATTATTTAATATTTATTAGGGCCCACTGAACACCAGTTTCAACATTTGATTCTGGGATACCCTGCTTCTTTCTTGTACCGAAGGCGTCGGGTTTTTGTGAGTGCTTCAATGAATAACTAGCCTACCTCTCATTTATCCTTCTTGTACAGCTGTCACAGAATCCATGAGTAGCCTAATTAACCTTTTCACACCAGAGAAGCGTTGCCAGACATATCAATCACTTTATCTGCTTACTAAATGGCCTCTCTTTCTCTCTCTCTCTCTCTCTCTCTCTCTCTCTCGGCCTATATATATATTGGAATGTTTACACCATGAATGTAACACAATTATGTCCATGAGACGAATGCTTGACATTAACGCTCGTCTCATGGGCAAAATGAGACTGAAATTTGCTTTATTTCATGAGATAATTGGGGTGGGCTTCTTACCCGCCCATGCGCTTTTTACCCCGTCTTCACCTATGGTAAGAATTTAAGGCAAACACGGAAAAAAATACAATTAACCGAGGGGGGGTGGCACATCTTTACCTTTACCCAAAACATTTTTTTAGCTTTTAGCGTTAATCGGAAATGTTATAGGGGAAGACGGGGTAAAAAGCGCATGGGCGGGTAAGAAGCCCACCTCAATTATCTCATGAAATAAAGAAAATTTCAGTCAAATTTGCCCATGAGACGAATGCTAGACATTAACGCTCGTCTCATGGGCAAAATGAGACTGAAATTTGCTTCATTTCATGAGATAATTGGGGTGGGCTTCTTACCCGCCCATGCGCTTTTTACCCCGTCTTCCCCTAGGTGCGAAATTATTTTATTTATTAGGGCCCACTGAACACCATTTTCAACATTTGATTCTGGGATACCCTGCTTCTTTCTTGTACCGAAGGCGTCGGGTTTTTGTGAGTGCTTCAATGAATAACTACCTCTCATTTATCCTTCTTGTAGGGGAAGACGGGGTAAAAAGCGCATGGGCGGGTAAGAAGCCCACCCCAATTATCTCATGAAATAAAGAAAATTTCAGTCAAATTTGCCCATGAGACGAATGCTAGACATTAACGCTCGTCTCATGGGCAAAATGAGACTGAAATTTGCTTCATTTCATGAGATAATTGGGGTGGGCTTCTTACCCGTCCATGCGCTTTTTACCCCGTCTTCCCCTATTGGAATGTTTACACCATGAATGTAACACAATTATGTCCATGAGACGAATGCTTGACATTAACGCTCGTCTCATGGGCAAAATGAGACTGAAATTTGCTTTATTTCATGAGATAATTGGGGTGGGCTTCTTACCCGCCCATGCGCTTTTTACCCCGTCTTCACCTATGGTAAGAAAGGCAAACACGGAAAAATACAATTAACCGAGGGGGGGGTGGCACATCATTACCTTTACCCCCAAATTTTTTTAAACTTTTAGCGTTAATCGGAAATGTTATAGACATCGGATAGAATTATAATTTTAGAAGATAGATTTAGTTTTTAACTTTGGTTGTGATCGATCACGGATTCTATATTTAAATCAATGTGTCCATGGATCGATGTGGGGGGGGGGTTAAAATCGTGTTTTTTTTCTCCCCCCCCCCCCCCCCCCTTCTTATTTTCTCTTCTTTCTTTTTGGTCGTTGTTGTTGTTTTCTTCATGATGATCACAAGCAAGAAATCTAAGAGCTCGTTGCAAATAAATAAATAAACACATTTCGTGATTTGAAAACAAAAATATCTATTCCGTGCCTGTGGATTGCCTGCAAGGGACATAAATCTTATGTCAAATTGACCAAAGACATGTCTGCTAAGATGACTTTCAGTCAATGAATGAAAGGGCAGTGTTGTAAGGATCTATACACAGGTTCTGATCTACTTTCCTACAACTAGACAAACTTAGCGAAGATGGAGAGATTACAGAAATGGTTTGGTAGAAGCGATGTAAAAAGTTCAGATCCTAAAAATGTGTCTGGAAGTGGAAGCATCACAAAAGCTTTGAAACAAGATGGAGCGACTGAAGTTAGTGAAGTAGAAAATCCTCCCTCTGTTTCTCAACTTCAGAAGACGGAACGGAAAGCGGACCCAAAGCCAGAGAGCAGTGTTCAAGAACAAATGAACGAAAAAGTTACAGAAACAAGGGTTTGTTTAACTTCGACGCTTAATGTGTGTTTGTTTTTTGAGTTAGGGATCAATAGGTTTAGGTGCTCTCCCCAGTTTTTCCCCACGTTGGCGTTTATATCCAAAATTGGATTCTGCCGATGAACATCATCAAGAGAGAGACTGTCAGTCTTTGTCTGTGTGTGTGTGTGTGTGAGAGAGAGAGAGAGAGAGAGAGAGAGAGAGAGAGAGAGAGAGAGAGAGAGTATGTGTGTGTGTGCGCATGCATGGTTGTTTATGTGTGTATCCATGTGTGTGTGTGTCACATGTGACTGTGTGCACTTTTTATTTTATTTTAAAAGAAACTTAGAAAGAGAGTGTGTGTGTGTGTGTGTGTTTATGTTGATTAATAATTAATAGTGTCAGTTGCAATAAGGATGCAATGAAAAAAATGAACACTAACAGACGTCAGGGTTAACAATCACAGGATGTACATTAAAAATGCAATAATTATCTATATATATATTGCTTTATCTGTGCAAATGCCACACATGCAATGGTCATACTCATAGACATGGGTGTGTTCATGAAGAATACTGAAGAAATAAATAAAACAAATTTTCAAAAAGGATGGGGAGGGTGGTATTGAGATCGAAAGACCAAACTGAGCACTACTGTTTAGAATGTTTTCCCACAGTGCACAGTATGTTAATACGCTTGTAGCATAGTGCGTGGAAGAGAACTGAGAACTTGAAAATTGAGTCTTTGATTCTGAATTAACTACATCAGCACATATCACTAGTCATACCCAGGGCTCCCCATTCTGTGCGTCTGTGCGTCAAATGTGCTTGACAGACGCATTAAAACTTCGTACTGGGGGTGAAACGACGCACTATAATTACTACTCGAGGGTTGAGACGCACTATAAATCTGCCGAGTGCGTGAGCGGTCTCCCATTTCACCCAGCGGGAAAAGCCGGTCTACTGCAGACCCATGAGACCAATTAGGCATGTCAGCCCAAAGTTTACCCCTCTACTCGCTAAGTCCAATGGAGCCCTCAACTTCCTTCCTTCCTTTCTTCCTTTCTTCCTTTACTTTACTTTACATTACATTTTTTTGACAGTACCCACATGTGTTTATGCTTATTTTGTTTTGATTTTTCACCCTCTATAAGTTCACCCTGAGGGTGAAGAGACCCTCTATGGCTGCTTCCTGGGGGTGAAAATACCCTCTATGGTCAAACAAAATGGGGAGCCTTGATCATACCTGTTTTAACTTTTATTATTCTTTTGGAATCAGGATACCAACAAAATTACAACACTTGTCTTCACTTGGTAATTATAGCTGACTAGAAAGAAAGGAAGCATACTCCGGTTCCTATCCTTTGACTGTTTATTATATACTGTAAATGACAATCTTAGAGATAACAGAATTAGTATAGAACTAATCCTGAGGGAAGAGCCTCAAGGGTAGCATCAAAGCATGGAACAACCTCCCTGAACAGGCTGTTGAGGCGGGGACCTTGGGCACTTTTGTGTCCTGGGTCTCCAAATCACAATAACTACATTCCCTTCTCTCACGTTGGGGCCCAATCAGCTAGATCTGGCTGGCTGGGTCATTCTTTTGCTTGGCGCGGCATCATGTTGGGGCCTGATCAGCGGGACATGGCTGGCTGGGCCAAGCTGAACTATTTCCTTCTTTTTCTCCTGTCCACTTTCTTCTTGTTGATAGTTTATTGTCTGGCGTATTCCCGTAGATCCTCCAAAAGTTTACAGCGACATAATAGTCAAAAGTGACTGTGGTTGCCATAACTTACAACCTCCCTGAACAGGCTGTTGAGGCGGGGACGGAAGGAAGAGCCAAGAAGGGGGCAAAAGGGTTGTTGATTTTAATTTTTATAAGGCAGGTTGTGTTTCCATAGAAA
>CM065684.1:24244908-24299382 GCA_017654935.2 Phymorhynchus buccinoides
GGCAGTGAATGTCTTTGCATTGGGTGGGAGTGTAGTGTGATGTCTTGGTGCTAGACGAGTTAAAGGCATCTGAACAGCGAGCGAGTGAGGGAGATGGAGACTTTATAAGCTTTATTTGCAAGGAAAATGAAGTTTGCTTGGTTTTCCCTTCTGTCCTTGATAACAATGCACATGTGGCAGTGCAGCTTAACACAAAGAAGAATAGAAACTATCAACAATAACAATAAAAGCACCAACCTAGTAAATAATATTGGAGCTTAACAATGTACTTTTTACTAGTTTAATTTTTGCATAAATGAATGATTCTAGCAAAGCAAGTAAGTGGAGAAATGAGTGATCCAAACGGGGAGATAAAGAAAATAGAAATGACTTCTTTAAAATGTATATATTCTTTTCTGGTGTGGCCTTTGTCGTTGTTGGTAAGACAGACACTGACTACTATCATATGCGATTCTCCCCCGAAGTCGGAGTGTGGCTGCTCACGTGGCGGGGTAATCAAAAACGGTCACACGCGTAATGTTCTCATCCCTAGCTGATGCATTTGTACCATAGTGTTTAAGTGCTTCTGCTGTTCGGATGATCCCTGGAGTCTTTTAGCCAGGGTATCACAACAACAACAACATAATTATGCGATTCCTTTTGACCAACTTTAATTTTCAGGAAATTCAGATTTCTCTTGCATTTATGAAAGATACAGTCTAGCAAAATCTATTCGAAAAGAATTCCGAACTGAAATGTACAATCCATATAATGAATTGTTCAGTGCAAAATACCTTAACCCTCCAAAGAAAAGTTGTGTTACCATTTATTCCTACTACTGTACTAGAATGTTATTTGGGACAGAGAGAAGTTCACCAAAGGTTATTTATTTTTTTGTATGTAGGTAATTCCAAGGGTTCGAGTCTTGTGGGATTTTTGGCCCATACTGATTCCTACTCTACCCAGAGTGAGTGTTTTGTGGACTCAGTAGGAAGATAAGCCACACAACACAGTTGAGCCTTATCAGTTATCTACTTACCGAATGTGCACTGAGAGTGTTCCTCTAATTTCCTGACCAATACTGCAGGTGTCTGTATCTATTGGGCCTGGTTGATGCCAGGATAAACTGCATAAACTTGATAGGGAGCGAATGTAGAAGAGGAAGAAAAGAAATGATAAAATCGAGGTAACTAAACAAGATTTTTTTTTTAAGATGAGGAAGAGGAGAAGAAAAAACAAACAGAAACAAGAACACACAC
Source organism: Phymorhynchus buccinoides (assembly GCA_017654935.2). Classification (NCBI taxonomy): domain Eukaryota; kingdom Metazoa; phylum Mollusca; class Gastropoda; order Neogastropoda; family Raphitomidae; genus Phymorhynchus; species Phymorhynchus buccinoides. The sequence continues at coordinate 24,246,147 of CM065684.1, forward strand.
TTTGCCCAAACATAGTTTTCTATTTATTTTATTTCCCGCATTGCGCAACCTCTCAAGTCACTGTAATGTCTACTGAGACGGCGTGACGAAAAATTATTGAGGACTTGACTGAAGAACAAGAGCATTAATTAGGAGTTCAACAAAGGAGAACAACAGCAACAGAGGGGCATGGGCACACTCCACAAAATAAAATTTAAAAAAACAAAGGTAAAGACAGACTCACAGAGTCCTGTTGGGGCATTCAGGGGGGCAATGCCTGAAGCTGAAGCAAAACTACAATCGTGAGGACATTTTTAGATAGCTCTCTTATAATTCCAAAATGAAGTTTACATTTTTTTAAAATAAACATTTCACAGCACAATTTATAAAAGGGTAATTTGTAAGTGTTTGAAAGGTAATTTACATGTTAGGGAGAGATAGGAGAGAGATAGGAGTGAGATAGGAGTGAGAGAGGAAGAGAAGAAGAATGAGAAAAACGTGTGTGGGGAGGTGATAATGCCAACATAATTATAATGATAAAATAAAAATCATAGCCTATGGATTGTGGTAAAGGTGTTGTGATGTCCTAGTAGGGGAGGGGAGAACACAACGCAGAAAATTGTTGTTATGGTTTGCAGTGCGCTCCCTTTCCGATTTTCTGTCAAGAGGAACGACAAAAGTCTCAAAAGCTTAAAATGGCGGGTAGTGGAGGGAAGATGAAAACGAAAAGAAAACAAAGTTCTAGTACTTCTACGTCTTGCGAAGATTATGACAATGGTATTATGAAAGAACTGCCGTCCAGATTAGTTTCCACTTTGATGCCTTTCCAAAAAGAAGGGGTTCTCTTTGCTGTGAAGAAAGGCGGCAGGTAATTGTTCAAGTTGGCCTTTCAGTTTCACTAGTTTCAGTTTCAACTAGGAACGTGAGGTGTTTTTTTCAATCCTAATGGAAAGAGCTCGAAAAGACCTTTAAAATGATACTCAAATTATCAAAATCGGTCGAAAATTGAGAAAGTTACGACGTTTTAAAATGATAGCCTTTTTTTTTTACATGAGCTATAGTATATATTCAACTTCAACTTCAAGTTTTGGTTTTTCAGACGCCTGGCTACTTGGTTGGTTGAGTGGACAGGAGGTTTTCCGTCCAGACCGTCAACATGAACAAAATCAGCTCATTAAGAAGCAACATTCTGCCTTGTTATGGTAAATGAAGGGCAGGAGCTGTGCCGGTCGGGGTTCGTCCCCGGTGAACGCTACGCTAGCCGGATTGGTCCAGCCTGGATACTATGAAAAGGCTATGGTCAACTCTTAAAAAACCTGTCAACACCACCAGACAGTAAAACAAAGACATTTTCTTTATTTTAAAAAAAAAGAAAAGATTTTCGATTCAATTCACAGTGCGCTCTCCCAGTTCCGTCAAGTACATACCCTTCATAGGCTCCTTCGACGTAATAATACCAGAACCAGGTCATTTTTATTAAACGGAAAGAACGATATGTTGACATTGGAAGGCGAGAACATGAGGTGGATAGCTAAACATTGTTCCAAACAGCCAATAGTCACAGTCAAAATCAAGGGAAGTAAAAAACTAATGTTGTAAACCATAATCCAGAAATTGATGCCCAGATATATCAGTTTGACAGAATAAAAACAGTCACACTGCCAAAACGTATGGTATGCAAAAACAAAAAGAGGATTCATCCTTAGTTTACACCCCACGAGTGTAGGCCTATTAAACCTACAGGTAGGTAGGTACGAAAATGGAGTTTTACGTCCTCTTGGTCTGAATCAGACACATATGGGACATTTGTAAAATACAAATATGGTGGGAACAATACTGGAGGCAATGCCCGGAGGCAGTACGAAACCAGTAAAGTCCCGATTTTTTATTAATACAGGGTGCTGTATCACTATCAGTGACCACGCCTCGGTTAAACCTCATAGGCTATGGCACCGCCACAAGTATTAGTTAACTATAGGGCTATTTATAGGCCCTCACAGTCTCAGTGAATTTGAAGTGTCAATTTGGTTTGGGCAGAGGCTAGGATTACTGGTCCGTAACTCCCATTCTCCAGGCTACGGTTACGGGGCTCAATCACGAGATGGAAAAATTATGCACAAATGTCTTTAAAAACTACTAACATTGACTAAACACATGTTCCTAGTTCCGTCTCGTCTATCGTCAGAAGTGGTGGCATCTCTACGTCTAACCCTATTCTTTCAGAGCTTCAGATTGTTTTCAAACTAGTTCATGGGTCAATTTGAATTTCCAAAATAATGTGTCACTGTACAGTCATATAATATACTTAAAATTCATTGCAGACTTCATGGGTCAGATGACCAATGGTTGCACAAAATGAGGGGTAAAATCACCATCAATGCGGGTCCTTGACCCGGGCCCGCCAGCAATCTGAAGCTCTGTTCTTTAGTTTATTTTAACGAAACCTTGATGCGTTAAATATACAAAATACATTTGGTTGACCAAGAATTTGACCAGGAAGAATAACTATCCCTGAACATGGTCAGAGTGTTGCAACAACCCCGTAATCGTAGCCACTGTGACTTTGGTGTGAATTTGACTCACTTTTTGGCACACAGAGCTAGGCATATCTCATCTGCAGTCCTCCGTGCCAGCTATAATGGGATTGGATTGGATTGCAATTTTACATAACCTGAACCCCACTCCCTTCCCCCCTACCAAACTGAGACTCATAGTCATACCCTTGATTTGACACTGATCAATCCTGATTGACATTCAACACGATTTGACCTTACTAACGTGCCCAGAACCCTTCTCAGTACTGTGTTATGATCATGATGATCTTCAAATGGATGAAGGCGGACGATTAATGGAAGAAGAACCTTAATCCTAACCCTGCCCCTTTCCCGGCCATTCAATGGGGCTTTATACTACTTCTTGGTGAAGCGTAAGGGCGGTACCGTAATGTTATGTACTGAATCAAGCTCCTTGTATCCTCGTTATATGCTCCTTTTTTGCGACATACAAGGGAGCCCACCCCATCCCCCACACCACTCCATTCAAACTAATTTGAGTTAGTTTAGGTTGCTGGGACGTGGCATCATGCTGGTTGCATGCTGAACGTGCACTGGCTGACCAGGTCATAAACATAGATTAGGGTGTGCTCTCCCCTAGTTTTCGTTGATGTAATGCCACAATGTCGCTCTTTCAATATCAAGATCAGGATTAAGAATTATCAGCTCATTGACCATGGGCCCTTAATGAGATGTCAGATAGGCAGGCATTGTATACCACGGTCCAGGCTTCTGCTTCAAGTCACACAGGCACATTAATCACAATGATCTATCCCACCCCCTCTCTGGTACATTCCACTCATCCATCAAATCGCAATAAAGACTTTTTTTTTAATAGTTAGGATTAGCTTAGGCCAAGTTAGGGTTACTGCCGATTCAGCATCATGTTAAGGTCCCGCTGAATGGGTCTCGGCTGGCTGGGTCACTTGTAGATTAGGGGATTTTTTATTTTGTATTTAACCTTTTTGTGTATTGTATACATGTATAACAAAATTTAAGGAAAACAACGAAACATACATAACATAACATAAAAAGTAATCAAGACAATATTAAGGCATATATATGCACTCAAAAGAAAATAAACATGCGGATGAGCAATAATATCATAATAATTATGCTATCAGATTAAGGGATTTTTGTTTGTTTTTGTACAACCTTCGGACCTCGACCATAACAGTATCAAAAAATCAAACTGTTGATTGTGAATATTTAATGGAAGAAGAAGTCCCAGTGACTGTGGAATGGGATGCATCCTAAGGGCGCATTATATTGTGTTGACTTGTGCCAATATTATAAAATGTATGGGTAAATGACGCGGGTGCACTGACAATATGAAGCTCCACACCACCATCGATCAACAGAAACTCCTTTTTTCCACGTACGACCATTGAGTTGAACAGACTAAATACCAGCCGACTTCATCAGCCTGAAGGGCAGTTCAGGAAGGTTGTATCTCATTCCAGACACAGCCCCCAAACCAACAAAAGATACAAACGATACAGATAGTATAGCTGAGTAGTATATAACAAGTGTTTTTATTAAGATTGATTCAGCATCATGTTGGGCCCGCTGAACAGGTCTTGGCAGGCTGGGTCAGAAATAGATATTAGTAATAGGCTTTTTTTCTTTTAAAAAAATGAAATGTTTTGTATTGCCAACATTGATTAGTCGCTTTTGAAAAATAAAATGTGAAAACTGAAGCAGAAAATCTTCGTAATTCATTGCTCTATTACTGACGACTTGATGGCAACGTTGTCTGCTGACTTTTGTTTGGAGTATAGATATGCACAGTATTATAAATTTGTAATTGTGTCAGTGTGTTTATAAATGTGATTGTTTAATGTTTCAGGTGCCTAATTGCTGATGAGGTGAGCATTTTTTTATTTTAATTTGCTGTCCCATCTTCTGGGCCGTACTGTGGCATTGCTCCCACACCGCTCATTCCGAGTGCCAACTTACAGCCATACCCCGGCCTGTTCAAGTCACAGAATCCGAAACCAGCAGTCCAAGGGGAGCGAATCCATGTTAGGCTGTCAGGAGGCAACCAACCGAGGAGACACTGCACTGCTGCTAAGTCACTTCGGTGGAGTTCAGTGGAGCCGTTGCGCAGGACACCACCTAAGCCCCCTACTGACAAGTCGTGGAGTCAGCGTGAGCGAGGTCTTCCTCCGAGGGCACCAACACGTCTGTCCACAGACAGCTCCCCAGAACATACTGAACCCCATGACTGATAAAAAATGCTTTTATAAGTATGCTTTATTCAAAATCAAAACATTACCTCATTTTCTTTGTTAAATTGGAAATGTTTAAATTTGGCAAAGCTAACCTTGAAGACTGTTGAAGTAGTAAGAACATTTTTTTGTTTAAATTGAATGTATAGCTGGAAGTTTCACAGAAGTAATAGGTCACTAAAAGTACGTTAAAAAAGATTCATTTTTATATTCACATTCACAAGCCATTAATTTTTTTTAAAGTTATTTTTTGTTTGTTATTCCTAATTGTGAACTATTGTAGCTTGTACCTTGTAAATAATAAAAAATAGCAGTTCAAAGAAAAGTGCGTGCACACACACACACACACACACACACACACACACAAACTGCAACAAAATGGGGGGGGGGGGGGAAGATGGAAAACGCCATATAAATGTACTCCCAGTTCAGCCTTTCCTCACACTCACTTTATCCTTGGCCCTTTCAAAGATTGGTCTTATTTAAGTAGCTGGTAGTTCAACAATTATGTTAACAATCAAACGGACACAGCACACAAGTGCACATGAGAGAAAATCAGGTTTTACGTTGCCCACTCTCACTAACCATCAGTGAGTCATGCCAGAGGAAGTGGGGAGGGTTCTCTGATCTGGGGCAGTGGGTGGATGCCTCGTGCCTCCATACGGGGAGCTGGGCGACCCCGACCCCTCCACGAGTCTCCCCATGGGGATACCGGGGGTCTTTCATAAAAATGGTTCCCTCACCTTCTGGAAGTTCTGTGCTTGTAACTTCCTCTAATCTGCTACTCTCTTTGACTCTGCCGTTTTCCTTTGCTTGCTGTCGTCTACTATCTTTCTGCCTTATTGGCCCATTCTCCTGCCTTTTTTCTAAATAAAATATTCCAAATAACTTTTCTCCTTTGAGCTCCTCCGAAATCAGAATGTGTTGGTTGTACGCAGCGGGGAGACCAGTGAAAAGTAAAAAACGGACACATACGTGCCTTACCCATTATGACCATATGGCCTGGGAACGCAGAAAAAGAAAAAGTTCTCTGGTCACTCACGTGATTCTGAAACAAGTTTTACGGCTCATGCACAAACCTCGTGACACGAAAGTGCAGAGGTCACTGGCTTTGTGCTCAATTTAACAAATCGAATCTCGGCTACACTTACTTTTGGAAGTAACAGTTTTGGGGTTCCTGGTGGCTTTTGTGTTAAAAATTTCTTGCATTGTTATGGTAATACTGAGATTAAACATTTCACAACAAAAAAATGGCAGGTGATCCCTTTTTGCTATATCTAATTTCGTTTAAATCCATCCATTATGTTTACATGCTTTGTATTTTTTTTTTACCTTCATATTAATACATGTTATGATGTATAATTGGATAAACGTTTTGTATACAGATGGGTCTAGGCAAGACGTTGCAGGCGATTGCTGTAGCTTACTACTTCAAATCAGAGTGGCCTGTTCTGATTGTGGTACCGTCATCTCTCCGCTACACCTGGATTGAGGAGCTGGAGAAATGGCTGCCTGATATTCTGCCGCAGGACATCAATTTGATTCAAGGAGGCTTTGATACGGCGTAAGTACTCTGTGAACTTTGTCACGACTCACGGGCAAAACTGTAATTGTAGCGGTTGTTGATGCTAATTACTACATTAACCCAAAAGCTTATGTATGTAAAGCTTTATATTTACAGGATCATTTTGTGTTTGTAGATATAGTTTGAAAAGAAGATAACGTAAAAGGGTTTTAAATGGTATGTGTGATCTACTCTAAACTTTTGAATGTAGGTGAGGAAGAATTTGCGTACATTTTTTATGTTTTACGTGAATAACTCTCTGACTTTGCAGGCCCGATACTTTATCTTCACACTTGAGAAATATCTCATCTATTGATTAACTTATTTCCTTCGTTTCTTGCTGTCACATTTCTGCAGCGGCATAGCCACTGCTAAAATCACCATCGTGACCTACGGGCTACTGAGCTGCAACTCCAGCGGCACTGTTAAAGAAGCGCTGAAAGCTCGTGAATTCAAAGTGGCCATTTCTGATGAATCGCACTACTTTAAAAACGCCCGCACCGCATGCTGCAAAGCTGTCTCCCCTCTTTTGACATCGGCCGCAAGGTGCATTCTGCTGTCAGGGACTCCTGCTTTGGCCAAACCCGCTGAGGTAAGCGTTGTACAGTAGTAAATTTTGACCTCAAAGTTGTTGCGGTAATTGCATAATTTACAATTCAGAATTGGACCAGGATTGAAAAACAGCAAGAAAAGGAAAGGGAAAATGTTCCGTGCTTTAGGAATTCAAGCTCCCCGTGAGGATACTGTTGGGTCTTTTGTAAAAATAGTTCCCCCACCTTCTGGAAGTTCTGTGCTTGTAACTTCCTCTAATCTGTCAATCTCTTTGACTCTGCCTTTTCCCTTTGCTTTCTATCATCTACTATCTTTCTGACTTATTGGCCCATTCTCCTGCCTTTTAAAAGAAAATCTTCCAAATAATTTTTCTTCTTTGAGCTCCTCCGAAATCGGAATGTGTCGGCTGTATGCAGCGGGGAGATCAGTGAAAACTGAAAACCGGACACATACGTACCTTACCCATTATGGCCATATGGCCTGTGGACGCAGGAGAAGAAGAAGAAGGAATTTAAGCTTGTGTCAGTAATCAATTTCTGGCTTTTGTCAATTCATATCAAAAGCTGGAGTAAAAGGTGTTTCAAACTTTAAACATTTTGTTTTATATCTGTTTTGGGTTGTACATGTGCATTTGAAGAAAAAAACCTGACAAAACTAATATTACTATCAATATAATAAACATACATGCATTTAGTAAGTTGTTTTCTTATTTATATACTTGAAGTGTTAACACTATAATAACAGATTCAAGAAGTCGTGTATCCATTATGTTGGTTGAGATCAACCAAGTAGGAAACATAATTATATAAATAAGAGAAGGCATTGAAGGGGCTAATGCTGTTGAAAGGATTTGGGGAAATTAGATTGATCAGACAAGAATAGATTTATTTTCAGAGTGTGAATGAATCTTTAATTTAATGTCTTTTCACACGAATAGTGATTTTAGACAACATGCAACATTTGAACTGATTTTTAAAAATACATGCAAGCTTTAAATTTAAAAAATAATTTAAAAAAATTACAACACAAAGCACAACATCTACAGTAAGCTTCCAATAGGCGTGGACAACACTAATTTCGCAATTAACCCAATGACTCCCAACCATTCGAACCGGGAATTGATCCCAGTTCCCGAAAGATGGGAATTAACTCTGAACGTCACACCAAATATTTTCATTAAAAAAATCACCCAGAATAAAGTCTAACTCACATTTCATTTCTGAAAGATGCATATTGAATAGCAATGATAATATTATTATTCCAAAGCTAACACACTGTCACACAACAAACCATGAATTGGAATTTAAAAAAATCCGTAATGGCACTCCGATCATCGCGCCGAGTCAATACTGCGTCACGTCACGTGGAAAGAAGAACAAAATTTGGGGTCACTTCGAAAAATCCGTTCAAAAAGACTAGTGGGTGCTTTCCCTTGCTGTAAGAACCAAAAACGGACCAGCGAGAGTCAGGAACAGGAAGAACTAACATTACATGTATATTGCATTGTGGGTAGGGAGAAAGTGAAAGTGAACGTACTAGACCTGGCGTTCAGCGGGCGCAATTGGCGCTTACGGGCTGCCTGAGTTGACAAAATTCGGTCGAATTTGGCGTCTGTGTTCAAGAGAGGGTTAAAGCAATGTCAATTTATGCGTCACTTAAGATATCCTTGGTATTATTATACTTTTGAAAAAAGTCCATATTGAACATTCGGTATTTAGAGAGCAACATCAAGCATTCTAATAGTAAATGATGAATTGATCATCTCTGGGGGCAGAGACAATTAGTTTCTATGTATTTAGTTTTACATGAATTTATACGTATCTTGTACACTAAACTAACGATGGATCTGCTGTGCATCAAAATATTTTCAGAGTGTGTGTGTGTGTCGCTGTGTGTGTTACAGCTGTTCACGCAGCTAGATGCCCTGCAACCAGGCAAGTTCGGCAGCTTCTGGAGCTTTAGCGCCAAGTACTGTGCTGGCCACTGGCAGCACTTTGGGAGGAAACGCATGTGGAAAGCCGAGTGGGTGCACTGGTTTTGTACTGAATTTATCATTGCGAGTTTGTGTCTGTCTTCTTGCGTACGTTGTGTGTGAGTGTATTTGTATGTGTATCCTCTAACTTGTGTTGGTGTATGTGGTCAGTCCGTGCAACTCGGTTGCTATGGCTTATTGAATGAAAGATGAATAATGAGTCAGTGTCGATAAATGTGTGTGTGAGAGAGAGAGAGATAGAGTTGCTTTGTATATGCGTTGTTGCTGGTTTGTGTCATTCTTAAATACTATTTTTGTTATCTACTTCTTGATGAATAATTGATTGTAAAGCGCTTTGGGCTCATTTGAGGTAAAGCGCTATATAAATGTACTATTATTATTATTGTAGCATGATAGTTTAGGCCTAATTTTTTGTTTTTGTTTGTTTTTGTATTTATATATAATTGAACAGAGGTCCTGATCATGCTAAAAGCATGCAGAAAGAAGGTTTCCTACTTACCCCCCAAAGAATGCCTTTCTTTGATCGCATGTACTTTTATTTTCAGTTCACTCCAAAACTTCAAGGTAAATGGCTGCAAATAACAGTATCTCTATTTTGTAAATAATTCCTTTCGGTTTTTTTGCAACACAGCATCTTTTGAAAAGAAAACATATACAGTAGAATCTCCCTTTAAAGATCTTGAAAAATCTTCCAAAAACAAGGTCTTAAGTGTGAGGGAGTTATATAAGGGAGGTCATTTTGATACTGACAAAGAAGGACATAAAAATCAAATTGTTGATTGTGGGCACTTAACCGGAAGATGAAGAAGAGCAATGTATCAGAGAAGTGTGTGTGGGTGGGTGGGGATGTATGTGTATGCCTATTTGCATGCATGTGAGCGATTATTTGTTTTTGTTGAATTTCTTGCTTTTAATTTTTTTTTTTGTTAAGCGCATAGAGCTCCACATTTGGTGGAGGAGTGCGCTATGTAAATGATTCACTATTATTATTATTATTGACAAACCAACAAGCAAAGGCTATTCCCCCCCCCCCCCCCCCCCCCCCCCCCAAACGTTTCGGCGTTGCCTTTGTCCAGGGTGTCTTTATGATGAACAAACTTGCTGGTTAAAAGATATGTTTTCTTCTACAACTGAATAAAACTTGCAATCAAATCAGGTAAAAAGTGGGTGACCACAGGCACACTCAGGGCTCCCAGGGACCCCCATTTGGGGGTCTATAAAGTACTAACATTCCTAAGGACCCTCTAAAAGAATGTGCAAAGGGTCCCAGGGATGCATTAGAAAAAAATATTTTTAGCATTCGCAATGCCACTGGGACCCTCTATCCCGCCTCTAGGACCCTCTATTCTGTAAGTGAAGAAGTCCCTGGTACCCCTTGTTTTGTGGGATGATTGGGAGCCCTGACACTACATCTAGAACAAATACAGCTAAAAACCATTCGATTTAAAATGCATTATGATGCTTGCACAAACATGATGTTAAGTCTGAAGAGATAAACAGACAGACAGACAGAGCAAAAGTAGTAGAATTATTTGTAGACAGAAGTATTTCACATGAATCGCGTCACAATCGCATCGCATTGACACAGAATTGTATGTAGTGTAGCAGGCCCTTTAAGTGGGAGCGAGTGGGGGGGGTGGGGTCTTATAAGGGATGTTCCACTGTACCACAAGGCTGAGCCCGAGCGAGTGCATAGCTCCCTCGCATGTTTATCTGGGTAAAGTCAAGGTTGCGCATGAACGGACCAAACAAATGCGATAGTTCCTACTGCTTGGCTCAGGTCCGTTCGTGCGCAACCTTGACTTTACCCAGATAAACATGCGAGGGAGCTATGCACTCGCTCGGGCTCAGCCTTGTGGTACAGTGGAACATCCCTTATACAGACAAACCCCTATTTTACGACCCTCTGTTAAGCGACCACCTCTCATTTGAGACCGGATTTGTTGGCACGGATGCATTTTACTATGTAAACGACCTCTCTTAAACGACTTCCTCTAAAACGCGACTTACGACCGCCATTTTGTTGGTTTTTACGACCGTTGTTGTCGTCTGCATAGACTTTGAGTAAAGGGAAACAACCACGGTCAAGGGCCTGAAAGCGGAGTCGCTTCCCTTGTTGTAGAAAAGATGTCGGAAAGCGTAGGAAAAGCACGAAAACCACTGACTTTGAAAAAGAAAACCACTGACTTTGGACGAGTGTGGAGGTGATTAAAAGAAGTCGGCAAAGTGAAACTGTAATACATCGATTGCACAATCCTATTGAGTTGGAAAGACCCAAATCCAGTTTTAATATGTCATTGTATGTGAGCATGAAGAAGAGAGTATGAACTGTGCTGAACTTTTTCTTTCTACGGCTGCCAGTGAAAACCTCCGTCATACGACCCCTCCAAGTTACGACCGATTTTTCCGGACATTTTGGAAGTCTTAAAATAGAGGTTTGTCTGTATAAAAGAATTATTTAACTTGATCATATGGTCCTGACGGCTTGTCCCATATGGCTTCGGCCGGGAGGACGTAAAGCTAAACTTTCTTCTTGATCAAAAGTGAAATAAATTGCTTGACTTGTTACGCATCCTTAACCCCTTCACTGCCAGTGGGAAAACAGAGGTAAATTATCAATCTTCTTAATATAAAATTTAAAAGGGACCTGTTAGAATCTGAGAAAATGGTCTGGAGCTATGTCTTTCCTGCCTTGTCTTAAGCAAAAACCATCATTCCAGGGCTATGACATCAAAAGATATGACATCATCAATGGCATCACACATCCCCTAGTAGACAGGGGACCGGGCAGGGAAGGGGGGTTAATATGTCCAGGAAGAAAATCGCGATGGCTTGGAGCCAAAACGGACTATCTCTAAATAGTCCATTGACTTATTATTGATGTTATTGCAAAAACTTAGAACTTGTATTAAAAAAGACTACAAAATAATATCAAATGAGGATTATCCTTTTTATATTTCTGCAGTAGTTGTTTTTTATACACGTTAATAGTTTTCGCAATAAGTTCAATAATATAGTCCGTTTTGGCTCTAACTCGATCTTAGAGATAGTCCGTTTTGGCTCTAAGCCATCGATAATTTAGAGGAAGGTTCGGGCCGAGGAATGAGGGAAGTATTGTTTCGTTTGTTTTCCCAATGCCTTGTTTTGTGGGCTAACAGCGGTGCTAGCAATCTGGATGAACTGCAGCGTCGGCTGCAGACGTTGATGATCCGGCGGGAGAAGAGCAAGGTCCTGACCCAGCTCCCGCCCAAACAGCGACAGAAGATTCTCTTCCCCCTCAAAGAATCGCAGACCAAAAAAGTGAGAAGTCTTAGGGGGGGGGGGGGGGGGGGGGGGGGGGGGGGGGGGGGATTGTTTGTTTGGCTTTTTTTTGGGTGGTGGTGGTTGATTTTTTAAAAATGAAATCAGTTTTATGGTGGGTTCTTTGTGGTTGCTGCAGCAAAATGCATGTACACTAATTATAATGTGTGTTACAGTGCGGTGTTTATTGTTTGTTGTGTATATGCATGTGTGTGTGTATATGTACATGTATGAAGAGGTCTTTCCAAAGAAATTTTGTTTTTTTCCTTTGATACCTATTGTTCTTCATTACACTCTCTGATATTGTCAGTTTTGCTTTTGAAGACTTGTTGGGAACAGGGCTGTGAGAGATCCAACCCACAGTAATATATAACCAAACGAACATAGCGCACATTATCTGTGCTCTGTTTCTTTGTAAATGCCAGTGACATAATGTTGATTTGGATTAGACACCTAGCATGTGAGATTGGGCAGAGCTTTTCTCCTGAGCTAATGCAATGTGCGCCTCTTAAACCCGCGACCGGACTATAAAAGAGGGGAGGCGCTCAGCGCGCGCCACATTTGAATCACAGCCGGCGAGAGAGACGGTTCGCCCTTCTTTGTTCCCTGTTGTGCGAGCCACCGCGAGGCAGAGCTTTTCTGACGAGCAAGACCCGATCCCTGGGATCGGTTGTTTTCCATTTAACCCTTTCACTGCCAATGTCCCTTTTTATCACCACAATTGTTTAACACCCATATCACTAAAAGGCATCAAATCAGGGCCAATATCCAAAATTCCTATTTTGACATTTTGGGACATTAGGCCTAGGCCTAATGTCATACATGTCACAGAGAAATTCACAATATTGGATAGCAGACCCTTCTTTGACCCCTTTAAGTTTAATGGGTGTTTCATTGTGGCTGAAAAATGGCTGGCGGCGAAAGGGTCAACAACCAGTCAGATGCGTTGTGTATTATCTGTGCTCCCTAGGAAATCGTGTCCTTGTTTGAGGAGCTGAAGCCTCTGCTGAAGAGAAGCAAGTCATCGCTAGCGGTGGGCCTGTTGGGGGCAGGCAGGCACCCGGCGGGGAAGGACACACCAGGCCCTGAAGGCGCCCACACTGGACACACCCAGGACACCAACATTCTCTCCCGCATCCAGCGCATCTACAATCTGACCGGGGAGGCCAAAGTGAGCTGTCCAATGAATATGTTCCCTTCAAACAGACCTTGGAGGTCGTTCTTGTCCATTTGTTTGTTGTTTTGGGAGTTTTTTGATGAAGAGATTACGGTGAAAGCCAGCTAACTTAATTTTTAAATGGGTACCACAAAATTTCAATAATTCCCAGTGATTGTTTGGTCCTAATTTCATATTTCCTTTGGCAAAAACTTTGTCAAGATATTGGCTATCTCAAGATAAAATTTCAGTCCTTTCAATTTTGACTTCCCAGATTTCAACTGTATAGTCTTCTCAGAATAAAAGCTTTTAGTATCTCCCATGTACTGTGCGTGCGACCTTGTGTACTGAAGCATGTGAGTGTTGATGTAGCGCTTTTGTGTTTTATTGCTGAAGTGTTGGAGTGATGATAAGTAAAACACTACTGCACGGTCAGTACTGAAATGAGATCGAGCAAATGTTTTTTGTATGTAGATAAAAACTAACTTTTGTCCATTAACTCGCTTGTGCAGTGAACGGTCGTGAACGTTAAAAAAAAAAAAAATTGGATCGAAAACGTCTAGAACGTTCGGGAACGTACGGATTCCACGTGGCCGGTTTGGGCGCTTCCATTTTGTTTCTATCACATGGCAGTCATGTGAGCGCTTCAGCCTCGCTTTCGCTACAGATTACACTTCCGTCCTGTTGCTTGCAATGGCTTCTAGGCCGATTGGTTTGAAAGATGAATTTTTGAAAATTAGTGACCGACTTCGGCATTTTCGCGATTTTTCCTATATGGATGACGAACAGTTATGGCGTCCATTGACTGAGGAAAGCGATGAATAGTCCTATTTTTGTGAAAGATGGGACTTATGAGATCGCGAAGTGATGAGTAAGGAGTGTATTCTGACCTATTTCGGCAGCGAGCTTGTGTTTGTTTGATCGATGCGAATTTTTGAAGTCGTGTTACTGACATCGGCATTTTCCCGACTTTTACATCATGGATGATGAGTCGTTATTGCATCCACTGAGTGATGACAGCGATGAAAATTCCTTTTTTTGTGAAAGATAGGAATTATAAGATCGTGAAGTGAAAGGGTAAGTGAATGATTTTGATCTACATTTCCATTTCAGTCGTCTTAGGCTTCAACAGTCTGCAAAAGTAGGCAGTGAATGCAGTTTGCGAATACACTTTGGCATTTCGATTTTTTTTGTGGAGCCATGCATCCCCATAACATCTTGAAATTCATTTTGCTAATCAGACAGACATCTCGGCAACACATTCAAAACAAAAAAACAACACAAAATCTGGTAGGGTGTATTTTATTTTATTATTTTTCTGACGCTACCCCGCCTTTTGTACGGAGTGACGTCCCTTGGGTTAGGATTTCAGAGGTGATTGAGAGCACAGAGCGACAGGCACAAGAGGGTTAAGGTAGTTCTTTGATAAGTCGATAAATATTTTTCCTTTTACTAACCCATTAATTCTGCATTCATGTTCGTTTGTGATACTCCCTTGCTTTAATGTTTACAAACAGCTGAGTTTTGTTCTTGTTTTATTATTGTTTGTTTTTGTTTGTTTTCTTGTTGTTGTCTTTTTGGCAACCTCCCTTCACTCACCACCACCTGACTTCCAACTTCTCCTCTTCAGTGCCCATGACATATCTACGTCCTCTAAAATGTTTCAGTACTTGCCACCGATGTATGTATATGTCAGCGCTCATTCACAATTTTGCAGCACCCCAGAAAAGGCCTTGCAAATAGGCAATAACAAACACAGCACTGAAGAGGGTGATTTTAGAATTTTAATTTTATAAGCTGGTGTGTGCGCTGCACAGATCGGTCCGGCACGGGAGTACGTGCAGATGCTGTGTGAGAATGGCAGCCTCAAGTTCCTGGTGTTTGCCTACCACCGCGCCATGCTGGACGGCCTGCAGCAGACTCTCTGGGACCACAAGGTCAAGTTCGTGCGCATCGACGGACAGACCCCTTCCTCTGATCGGCAGGTGAGTTCTTCGTCATTGATCGCTCTTTATCATATGTGAGGGTTGATGCGTCATGTTGCCTATTTCTAGTCAGCTGTGCGTGTCCAACTTTGGCTGCTTTGGATTCAGAATTCCCCTGTCATAATTGACGATTTTCGGGGAAAAAAAACTAGGGGAGAGCACTTCGTGAAAATTAGAGTTGTTTACCTCCATTACTCGGTCAAATACCATAGCAACAATGGCGTCGAAGCTTGAAACCGCAGGATGCGAGTCAGCGACTTGCAAACATTTTTTTTTAGAAAAATAAGGGGTGGCCAGTTGCTACAAAGTGATAGAACTTGCAAACTGTGACGTAAAATATAAATTATATCAAATTTAGAATGACGCACTGCGTTCTACATGCTGTGTGTCTTCTCAAACACACGAAGCGAGGGCTGGGGATTTACCTGATGGTAGAGTAACTTCCCCTGTTTGACCGATTGATTTAGGCAAGATAACTCCTACACACTATGAAATTACTCCCCTTAATTATTTCCGAACAATTCCTATTAGTAGTTGGCCTGCCACAGCTGATGAGTCCCTGACTCCCTCCTACCTAATGTGGGTTTTGAATCAGTTTTGTTTCTCTAAGATAGACTGCCTGCTACAGCTAAGAAGGTCCAGATACCCATGAGGCAGGTGAGTGTGGCGGCCTGTCTTGGCTTTAGTCACTAGTAAATGCTGCGCTTTGCAGGTGCCTGTTTCTACAGCTTATCGGGTTTGACGGCATGCCGTTGCACACCTATTATCACTTCCCTTTCCGTCTCCATAAGAACAAAAGTGAAAGAGATAAGCAATTGTGAAGGCAAGCTCAGAACTGTTCTACTCAATTTGGAACTCCTCTGCTATTCAAAATTGAAAATAATGCTCTACTCATTTTCAGTGAACATTGTTTGATGGTTTAATGAATAAAACTACACATTTTGAGCCAAAACTACTCATTTCAGCCATCCAGACTACTCAAGACTTGTGTACAGTGGAGTCCGGGTAAAACGAATTTTAACGGAACACAGACTCAGTTCGTTGTATCAGGATTTCGTTATACATGTACATGTACAATGTATGTTGAAAACAAAAACAGTTCAAACACTCACCAATGATAACCGAAAACATAAACTTGACCAGTTTGGATCGTCTGTCTTAATCACGGGATGTACAAGGCTTGAAGAAGTTCAGCAGTGTTGTCTGATGCTGATCTGTTTTGGCACACTTTTCAACAAGTTTGTCCATTAAGTGACAACACATCACACAAATTTAGTTTGTTATAGGCTTTCACGAACTTTTCGATCTTTATTTTGAGCGCGAATTGTAAAGCGACCTTGAGAAACCGAATGATCTGTAGGAAGCCTAGGCCTAGCAGACGACCCAGTGTGAATCTAAATGAGTTCACGCATGCGCAGTTCATATTTTCCAACTTCCTTCCTCTTGACAACACGTTCTAGCTTGGAGTTTGAAGGCCTAGGTTTTTGCAGCGCATCGCACAGGCTGAGTTCGTTATAGACTATTTTTCCAAGTAAATAAAATTATCCTGGGGCGTAGAACATGTGTTTGTAAAAAGCGGATGTTCGTTATTTCAAAAGGATTCTTTGTTCGTTATACCCATGGCTTTGCAAGTGACAAATAGAAGGGCATTTGCCGGGAAATTGAAGTCAGTTCGTTAATCGCGAAATTTCGTTAAAAGCGAGTTCGTTATAGTTGGACTCCACTGTAGGTAGTAAACAGATCTGCAAGCTTGAGAATGAGTCTGTAAGTGAATGAATGTGTGTGAGAGAGAGAGAGAGAGAGAGAGAGAGAGAGAGAGAGAGAGAGATGACACATTTTTAATGCCATTAACTCAAGAAACAGAAACACTTAGAGAGACTCTTTTTATATACTGCGTTATATATTATATAATATATTTGATATAGATTTGATGTTTCGGGGCTGAGTGTAAAAACACCATCATTATGATCTCATTACCTTGCGTAAATAAAATTTTGTTTTTTCGTTCGTTTGATGCGTAATTATATGTATGTATAAGCATAACCAACTGCCTGTGCTTGCGTGCAGCTGTACGTGCAGCAGTTTCAGAGCGACAAGGACACCCGGGTGGCCCTCCTCAGCATACTGGCTGCAGGCGTGGTGAGTGCGTGCAATGTCATTTAATGCCGAGGCATTTTTCCCCAGGATATTGTTAGTGCGTGTGATTTGTGTGTGGTTAAGGTAGTGTGGGGTGGGGTGGGAGTGGGGGGTCGATGAAAGAAAACCTTTCTGTTTTTTGCTTCAAGTTTGTTTTCTGTTTGTTCATGCCTTGATATTTTTATATCCCTGATGCGATGATGTGAGTGTCTATAGTGTGTGTGTGTGGAGAAAGGGGGGGTAGGGAAGGCCGGTGTTAGCATTTTAATTTTTACTTAAAATTGTGTACAAAAAAATGTCTGCTTCTTAACGTTTTTGTAATAATGTTGTTTTGTTCTTGATATATTTTCTTTCAAAATTATTGTAAATCGCTCTGAGGATGATTTTGTTTTCATCGAAGAGCGCTATATAAGCTTTATTTAGTAGTAGTAGTACTTCAAAGCATTCATGTACAGACCCTACACTGAAGCAGTGCATTCATAATTAAAGAGATGTACTCCCAGTACAAAATTGTGCATAGCCCTGGGTTTTTTATGTACTGTGATTTTAGGCCTAAGAACTCGCCTTGGCTTAAGGCTGTTGTCAGACCAATTGTCATAGGCTAGAACACCAAGGCTACATCAAAATGTTACGCTATGCATAGTTATGCGGGGGTTGTCTTTATACATGACAAACTCCTAGCATAACATCACCAGTCTCCAAAATCCTCCGAAGTTGGAGTGTGGCTGCCCATGTGGCGCGGTAATCAAAAACGGCCACACACGTAATGTTCTCATCCCTAGCTGATGCACTTGTACTATGGTGTTCAAGTGCTTCCGCTGTTGGGATGATCCCTGGAGTCTTTTAGCCAGGGTAAGACAACAACAAACAACAGGCCTATGAACTTTTAACTTTAAGGCTCCATTTTTTAGAAAGACCAAAAAATTATTTTGAAAAGAGCAACCTATAATGTGCAAATAAGCTTAGAGTAGTAGAAGACAGATTGACAGTTGTGCTCAGTTTGTAGTCGTTATTGGCGAAGGCTTATGTCAAATCTATGAGCTGTTGAAAAGTTGAGATGTTGAAAGCTTCTAAAAGTATGCGTACAAACTATTGCCTAAATGGTTCATTATAGTCAAGGTTGGATACAGCAAGCTTTATTTGCAAGTTGTAGAACTTGAAATTAAATTCAATCTCTTATGCTTAAATTCCCAATGAAACACACCTCTAATTTAAGTTAGTTTGTTTTCTTGATATTTGCCTGTTTTTCCTTTAATTTTTCAGGACTGATGTCTTTAATAATCAATAATGAGCTTAACCCCTTCCCTGCCAGCCCTGTGTCTACTATGGGCAATACGATGTCATTGATAATATTATACCTTTTGATGCTACAAATGAGGAAAATGCTGATTTTTATTTTAAAAGTCAGGAAAGATATATCTCCAGTGCAATTTGTCAGATTGAAGCTAACAGGTCTCTTTTCAATTTTATAATATAAAAAGATAATCTCTTAATTTTTCTCTGGCAGTAAAAGGGTTAACAGAGGTTTTCTTGTCGTTTCTGGGTGGGTTTTTTTTACATAGTGTTTTTTTTTACATAGTGGGTTTTTTGTTTTTTTAATTTTGTTATCCCTCAGGGCCTGACCTTCACGGCGGCCTCCCTGGTGGTATTTGCGGAGCTGTACTGGACGCCGGGAGTCATGGTCCAGTGCGAGGACCGGGCACACCGCATCGGGCAGACCAGCACCGTGCCCGTCCACTATCTGGTGGCCAGGGACACCATGGACGAGTGGGTGTGGTCAGCCATCTGTCGAAAGGTCAGTAAGACTTACTGACCGACAGGAAAGAGAAATTGAAAAAATTAAAACTGCAATGCTGTCTCTCTCTCTCTCGAACGCATTCACACACTTACATATACACACACTCACACACACACACACACTTACACACACATAATGCACACACACTCTCACACTTACATATACACACACTCACTCACACAGTCACACACACACACACACACATACACATACACACACACACACACACACACACACACACACACACACACACACACACACACACACACACACACACACTAACACACACACACACACACTCACACACACACTCACACACACACACACACACTCACACACACATCTGCAGAACAATACACCATGCTGTATGTGTGCACAGACTCTGGTGACCAGCACAGCCCTGACGGGCAAGAGTCAAGCTCTGCAGGCTGACGCTGGGGACCGCTACCAGGTGGAGCTTCTGTCTGCTGCCGAGGCCTACATGCCTGTCGACAACGCTGACATCGATGTTTCCCAGCTCGTACAGTCACAGCGGGTGGGGTGATATGAAAAAATAGGAGTATCTGTCCTTATGCTTTATTTTATTACCGGTACTCTCTCTCTCTCTGTTCGTAGGGTATCATTCAACCTTTTGACCGCCAACCAACTTTAACCCTTTCACCGCCAATGTCGCATTTATGTACCACAGTGATTTAATACCCATGTCACTAAAAGGCATCAAATCAGGAATCACTAAAAGGCATCAAATCAGGAACTGTAATCCAAAGACCCCGTTTTCTTAATTTTGAGAGGCAATGATAGGCCTAATGTTGCACATGTCACAGAGGAACTCCCAATATTGAACATATATAAATTCAGATTTTGTCATTACTCTTTCTTATTATTTATGCACCATATTATAAGGTGCATGGGCCTCACTCAGTAAAATATGGTATGTACTATGACGTGGGCCTCGGGACATCACTGATTTCTGTTAACCCTTTCGCCGCAAGCCATTTTTCAGCCAAATAATACCATTAAACTTAACTGGGCAGAGAAAATAAAATATCTGCAATATTGCGAATTCCTCTGTGACATTTATAACATTAGGCCTATCCTTACCTCCCAAAATGAAGAAAATAGGGTCTTTGGATAACAGGCCCTGATTTGATGCCTTTTAGTGACATGGGTGTTAAACCATTGTGGTGCTAAAATGCGACATTGGCGGTGAAAGGGTTAACGTATGAAACCAAATTTATGTTATTTGTTGTTTTTTGCAGCCCCAAGATCAAAGATCCATCCTGGACTTTTTCGGTTCCCAGAGGGATTCCAGTGCACACACACAGCCTCCTACAAACCATGATGCGGCTCAAGAGGCTGCTGTTGGCCTGATAGAGGACAAAGGTGATGCGCAGGTCGCCTCCGCTTCTGCCACTGACAAAAAGAGAAAACGGCAGTTCCCTGTGTTCACCTCGCTGAAGAAGCCTTCAACAGGCAGTGTTCTTCAAACGCCTGTTATCATCCATAGCAGTGATGACGATGAGGCTCAAGTGAAAACCGTCGACAAGAACTCTTCAACACTGGAAAAGGAGACAGTATCACCAGAAAGCAGCAGGAATGACTCGCTAACAAAAAACGGCAGCCACACGAAAAAGTCAAGTTCCAGGAAACGGAAATGTGTTGAAGATGACGCTGATACTAAATCCGATTCAGAGTTTACAGAACTACCATTCATTTCTCTGCATTCTGCAAAAAAGAAGAAAAAGAAAGGTAGCACCAGGCCGGCGCCGTCTGTGTCCAAACCTTCAAAGGCGGCGGCAAGAGAAGAACTTGAGCAGAGCAGAACTGCGGACAAGGAGTGGACAGAGGGAGAGCAGTGGTCCTGTTCATCCTGCACTTTTTTTAACAGTGGTCTGCTCCTTTTCTGCGAAATGTGTGAAACCCCGCACAAAGTGAAAGGCCATATGGATGGGGAGAAACATGCTGTTCAAAACACACCCTCTGAAACAGCAAAATCGTCTTCCTCTCCAATGCTGGAAGATGAGATAAATCTTTCACCACCAGTGGGTTCCAGTACCCGGGTCTCTAAACCAAAGCCTGTTGAAAAATGCCTTCAAACAGCACATGTTGAACAGGACTCCAGGGACAATCAAAGTGGTTGCTTTACAACTGCATCCAGACATAGGGTGAAAAGAAACTTGGTGTTTGGTGATGACCAGTCAGCAACAGGTCATGCGAGGGTAGAGAACGGATCAAGGAAACAAAGCAAGCAGAATAGTGACGTGCACACGCTGTCATCTTCACCAGAGACGGAATCAGATTGCATGCCAGAAGCGGACAGAGACCGTCCAGAATTGGAAAGAGGATCTAAGACCAGGCAAAGCAATGTGACAGACGATGAAGTTATCCCGGATTCAGAACTGGGGTCATTCCAGCTGAACTCGTCCATGGAAAAGGACGACTGGTATGGCAGCCCATGTTTGTTTGACAGTGAGGAAGAGGACGGATGTGAAGTAAATGACGATCACATTAACCACATCAGTTCATTTTCCTCCGAAGAGTCCACTGGCGCATGTAGTATTAAAGACGAGCAGTTTGTTACAGATCCACAGTCTTCTGCTTCTACCTGTGTAAAGAAAAGCAAGTCTGCAGATCTACATGAAGTTCATGATACCCCTGTTGACTGCAAATTGTGTGGAAATGATACTGATGTGATAATAGAAAACAAAAATGTTGAAACTAGAAATGGTGATCTTGAGAATGACAGTCTCCCAGAAATTAAACCGCCTAAAAGAAAGAGTTTCATGCTGGGACCTCCAAAGAATCAGATGATGGAAACATCACCAACAAAAGATGAGGACACTGGGATGGACGATTCTTCAAATAAAAGTTCGGATATCACAAATGAAACATGCGAGAAAAATGTGACAAGTGGACATGCCAGCTTGATGCGTGAAGGAGAGCATTCCGACTCGTCTTCAGAGAAAAGACAAAATACTCCCACGATATCAACTCATAAGAAAGGAGCAGCCTCGTGCAGTGAGGCAGATATATTGGCTGGAGAGTCATACAAACAGAATTCACAAAGTAAGGAGACTTCTTGCATCAGTACCACAGACTTGAAGCCTACTGTGGAAGTCAGTGGGACCCCTGATGAGCCTAGGGATGCCAGCGGGTCTGGTGGAGATCACAGTGACTCTCTGTACCACCTTCAACAGTCAGAGGACACTCACTCTGTCTTCGTGTTCTGTTGCAGCTACTACACAGGGCGGGTTTATCTGTTTGATGAGGTGGGTGGGTATGTTTTACTGCTATTTACAGTGGTATTAACCCCTTGACTGCCACCTATGTATTACATACTGACCTGATTACATCACTGATGATGTCATCAGATGAAGAGGAATAACCCTGATATGCTGGCTTTTGCGCTAACATGATCAAGAGAGTAATATCCCCAGACCATTTTCTCAGATTGGCTCTCAGTTTTCTTTTTTATGTTATGATTTGCCCAATGATTTTTTCTTTAATTTTCTCTGGCAGTCAAGGGGTTATGTGCGAGTGAGATGATGAATCGTGTGAAATATGTTTAAGCTAAACAACCATTTATAGATTTTTTACATGTATTTATTTATACAAATTCGTATTCAACTTTTTTGAGATATGAGATGGAGGCAATAATCAATGTCAAATAGTTTACATGTTGCAGAACGAAAAACACCACTTCGATAGCAGTTGCCCTCTAGTTGAAAAGTTGCATTTTTTTAAAAGTAACTCGTAGTGACATTGCTGTACAGATGTCTTGTTTATCATTGCGTAGCAACAGACAAGGACAAAAGCGTTAAAAACTTAAGACTTCCTAACTTGAAGCTTGTTGTCTGCCCATTGTTTTCTCAGCACGGTGAGTCCCTGGGGGCCAGTTTTCTCCCCCTGGACGTGGAGCTGGACAATGTTGGAGATCTGCCGGACATTCTGCACCACCCTCCTCACCTCAGACTGGCCCAGCACTTTGTGCGCCAGTGGAGCAGGTCAGACTAAGGGCTTCTTTCTCTCTGGCTTCTGCCAAGGAGCGGATTTACTATGATGAACAAACAAAAACCGAACACCCACGTAGTTGCTGGTAATATATTTTGGAACATTACTTCCCTTTGTCAAGCACAATCATGGACTAAATTAAAATAGGCTGTTTGTGCCACACTCGAGGTTAAATCTTATCAATCTTATGGAGTGGATTTGTCTGTGTTGGTTTCCCTTGCCTCTCTGATGACTACAGTAATAAACAACTAAAAATATTGTGCATGGAGTGTAATGATTGTCAGTGGCGTGGTTGACACAAATTGTACCCTGAAGATGGGATGTGGCTGCTCATGTGGCGGGGTAATCAAAAGCGGTCACACACGTAATGTTTTCATCTGTAGCTGATGCGCTTGTACCATAGTGTTCAAGTGCTTCTTGGGACGATCCCTGGAGTCTTTAGCCAGGGTAAGCCAACAACAACAAGAACAAATTGAAATTTAGTTCTCGACCAAAATTTGTATGTTTGCGTGAAAGTAAACAAAAATTCTCTCATTTTCTGAAATGACACATTTCAATGGTCTTTGAATCTTCCCAATCCTGAACAACGAATCTCTTTTCCTGAAGAGGTGGCCGCACATTGCCAATGTGTGTTTGTGTATGTGAGAAGGGGTGGGTGATAGTATCTATAACCATATATCTGTCCGTCATAAGTGCCAGCAAGCAAAACTTTAGTTTTTATAAGTCTGACGTTTTGGATGACAAGATGGCCATTCCCAAAGACTATCTGTCAGCTTTTTTTATTCCTGATTTCCGGAGCATACATTCCTGAACTACTTTCACCCATGATGTGTTTGTTGATGCTCTTTCATTTTCTTTTGCTTCTCTTTTCCAGCTAGAACTGATTCACCTCCAGTTAACAATGCATTATGTTTTCTTCTTAAAGACCCACCATGTCACATGTATTTTCCCTCTCTCCCTCTAAAAGATTTCTTACCAGCAAGAGAGGGAAAACACGTGAAAACCGTTGTTTTCACTCATGGACGTGGTGGGTCTTTAAGTCTGTGCAACCATTTTTAAATCCTACAGTTTCAATCTTTATGGGTTAAGGATGATATTCTTAAATGTGAAAATTAGTGATGGCACAGGTGTGCAGGGCTGCCATTTAATTATATTTTGTATCAGTTTTGTATCTGTGTTGTTTGTTTTAGTCTTAACGTTAAAAGGCATTTGGCTCTGTCACGTTTTCAGCCTGACTGATACCAAACGTCGGCTGATAGTGAAGAAGGGGTTGAAGTTCCGTAATCCACTGGCTGCTTACGACACTGTGCGAACTGATATGACCAACAACAAACAGCGCTACCATACCAAGGTGTGTTTCACTGACGATTGGCTCTGAGAGAGAGAGAGAAGGTGGATTAAGATTAAAATTATAGCCCTGTCGACAACTAAGGCCATGTCAGGGCTGTCACCACATCAAATCTTACCACGTATTAAAAAGGGATAAAAACACAAGGTAAAAACAAAATCAAAGTGTGTGGTTTTTTAAATGAGAAGGTGCATGTAAGTAGGTACATTACTAGATATTAAGTGTGTGGTTTTCTTTGGGGGGGGGTTGCATGCGAGTATGTGTGTGTGCAAACACCCCTCATGACTGTGTTGACTTTCCAGCAGGTAGACAATAGAATCCTATCCGCAGGGCTCCCAATCGGCCCGCAAAACAAGGGGTCCTAGGGACTCCTTCACTTACAGTATAGAGGGTCCTAGAGGCGGTATAGAGGGTCCCAGTGACATTGCAAATGCTAAAAAGATTTTTTCTAATGCATCCCTGGGACCCCCTGCACATTCTTTTCAAGGGTCCTTGAGAATTTTAGTGCTTCATAGACCCCCTGGGAGCCCTGCGAGTATCCACTTTGTTTTTGGTTAAGATTTTATTGAAACTTAGATACGAAAACCAGGTACATGTACTTTACTGTCTGTGTGGTAGTCATGGTTGCTTTTTTTAAAATTTAATATTTTTATGTTGCTACATATGTTCTTAATGTGTGACACAGTGATGGACTCATGTTGCAGGAGGACCAGACAAAGACGGCAATGAAAGTGGCCAGAGAGGTGAACGGTCAAGTCAGGGTGCTGACCAAACGAGGTGCTCCAACACGGCTAGGTGTACCAGATGGTGCACAGCCAGAGTCCAGTGACCATAGGGCCGCAGGTGATGGGGCCATATCCACCGGGCATCAAGGATACGTTCAGGTTAGAGAATTGTGTGTCTGTATATCAGCGGTGTGGGAAGCAAGGGGCAGAGTAATGTGTATGTATGTTTGGGAATCTGGAACATGTGTAAGATGATAGGCAAGTAATATCACAGTTTGCAAAAATGACGAACTATATCAAAGGTGTGATCATTGGCATTTTTTAAATTTTATTTTTTTAATTGTTGCATGCTTTCGTAAAAATGATTCATTTGTAAAAAGTTGTGAATAATTTATAAATAACATGAACATTTGTCAGATGTCCAAACTTATTAACACTATAGGCCTTTGCAACTAGGGTTATTAACACCCTTGGCAGTGAGAGTAATTGCTCTTGCTGGTCAGTACTGACAAGGGCATTCACTCTTGCGAAAGGCAGCCATTTATTTAGTGGCATCAAATAGGGGTTATTGGCAAGATTTATCCCCCTGTCTGGTCAGTACTGAACCATCTTCCCCCACCCTCCAAGGGCATTCACTCTTGCAAAAGGTGCTCGTTGCAGACCCCAATAGGCTCGCCTTTTGAATAATAATTTTAATCAACCAGGGATTATTTTGGATTTAAAAAAATGCCTGCGACAAAGAACATTTAGCTGGTCATATCTGTGCTAAGCCTATGTGTAAGATCTGTTGTCGTTGTTTTAGGTGCTGAATGCTGAGGGCACACCGCTGTGTGTGCACTGCCAGCAGCCCTGCAGCGCCTTGCTGGCCCCCAAGACATCCTCCAGCGACGAAGCTGCATGGAACACGCGCTTCTGTTCCAGGGTCTGTGCTGATGCTTACTGGGTGAGGCGCCTTGATGGTTTCTTTTCTTTTTTTCTTCATTGCAGTTTGCAAGAGGTTGTATCATGAACAAACATCCTTGTTATTTATGGTCCGTTTATCATAATGCACTGTCACTCTCACACACCAGGGCTCCCAATCGTCCCGCAAAACAAGGGGTCCCAGGGACTCCTTCACTTACAGCATAGAGGGTCCTAGAGGCGGGATAGAGGGTCCCAATGGCATTGCGAATGTACATTCTTTTAGAGGGTCCTTTAGAATCTTAGTACTCCATAGACCCCCAAATGGGGGTCCCTGGGAGCCCTGCACACACATACACAACACACCATTCTCCTTCTCTCCCTCTCTTTCTGTCTCTCTTACTCTCATACATACACTAACACAAATGTGTAGGCGTGTAGACTGAATCATTCACACTTGGAGGCTTTCACTGTTGAAAATGGTACAGGCTCCAAGGCAATAAACATGCTATCTCAAGCGTTTAATGCAGATCAAATAAGGGATATCTCTTCATAACGTAATTGTCATGAATGAGCAAGACTCGGGGTGTTTCATGTTGTTAGTGATGTGGTTGTTGTGGAGCAAGCCTTTGGCGATCAGAATTTGTCACAGATTTGTGTTGATGATGTACCATATTCTACGGACTAGTATAAGGCTATACTTTTTTTTATCCGGAGACCATTGTGCCTGTTGTTGTTGTTGACGTACCCTGGCTAAAAGACTCCAGGGATCATCCCAACAGCCGAAGCACTTGAACACTATGGTAAAAATGCATCAGCTAGGGATGAGATTTGATTGATTTAATTTAAAGTCTGTTCACATCAATGGTGATATTAGACCACAAAAAAAATTGAGAGGAAAAAAAGGAAGAAATCAATTCATTAAAACGAGGAGAATAAAAATCATCATATAACGTGTGTGACCGTTTTTTATTACCTCGCCACACGGGCAGCCACACTCCGTCTTCAGGGGATTTTGGAGACTGATTATGTTATGCTAGGAGCTTGTCATGGCTAACGACAATCCCACGCATAACTATGCATAGCATAACAGCATTTTGATGCAGCTTTGGTGTTCTAGGCTTGCATAGCATAACAGCATTTTGATGCAGCTTTGGTGTTCTAGGCTTGCATAGCATAACAACATTTTGATGCAGCTTTGGTGTTCTAGCTTATGTCAATTGGTCTGACATAGCCTTATGGCAAGGCTAGTGCCTTATAATATTGCTGATAATTTACAAAGTAACTGGTACAGTGGAACTTCCCTTATAAGACCTTCAAAACTCATCCAAAATGAGGTCTGCGAAAATGGTGTTTTACGTCCTCTTGGTCAGAATCAGACACATATGGGACATTTGTAAATACAAATATGGTGGGAACAATACTGGAGGCAATGCCCGGAGGCAGTACGAAACCAGTAAAGTCCCGATTTAAAAAAAAAAAATACAGATAGCTGTAGCGGTGACCACGCCTCGGTTAAACCTCATCGGCTATGGCACCGCCACAAGTAATAAAAAAACTATATAAAAATGAGGTCTTATAAGGGAGGGGTCTTATAAAGGTAATTTTAATACTTACGAAGTAGGGCAATATCTCAGAAGTAGGTCTTATATGGGAGGGAGTCTTATAATGGGAGGTCTTATAAGGGAGGTTCCACTGTATTTAAAAAAATGGGTAAAGGTGCCAGCCCCCCCCCCCCCCCCCCCTGCATTTCTCGGTTAATTCCATTTTTCCGTTTTTGCCTTTCTTACCAAAACAAAGCTGTATTTTAGGAACATTTTCACGTAATTATCTTTTTGGAATACTAACCCTAAACCCTAACCTAACCCTACCCCCCCCCCCCCCCTATGTAGAGCAGTACACCGCCGCATTTGTCACAGTCGTGGTTCATTGCGTTTCCCGTCTTATAGAAGGAGGGTTAGGGTTATGGTTAGTATTCCAAAAAGATAATTACGTGAAAATATTCCTAAAATACAGCTTTGTGTTTGGTAAGAAAGGCAAAAATGGAATTAAGCGAGAAATGCAGGGGGGGGTAGTGTCGCATGAAAATAGGTAGCTCGTAAAAATAAGTAGCTCGCTACTTATGACAGTGTGTATTTGCGACATTGAGCATGAACCACAAATTTCACTTTTTTCTAGGGTTAGGGATAGGGTTAGGGTTAGTTAAATGGTTAAAGTACAGAAAAAGTGAAATTTGTGGTTGTCGCAAATACAGACTCATAGTATCGAGCTACTTATTTTTACGAGCTACCTATTTTCATGCGACAGGTGGCACATCTTGACCTTTACCAAAAACTGTTGCGGGTGTGCCTTATAATGTGTAAGTAAGCGCCTTATAGTGCGAAAAATACGGCACTGTGATTGGTATCGTTAGTTTGACACAGACGTGTGTGTGCTCTCCTCAGATGAAGACCAACACGGCCTACTTGCGCAGCAGTGTGTATGATGTGCAGCACGGTGTGTGCCAGCTCTGTCGCTTCGACGCACACACATTCTTCTGCCAAATCAGGTTGTGCAAGCCTCTGTTCTTTCGTCAGTGATTTGCATTGTTTAAGGCTCGCTGTTGTGATTTTTGCGTGTGTGTGTGCGTGCAACTGCATGCTTGTGTGAGTGTGTGTGTGTGTTCATGCTTCTTTGTGTGTGTGTGTTGATGTGTTTTCGCTTCTCTCTATAAAAATGCAATTGAAATTTGCCCTGTTAACGGGAGTTCTTTAACTCTTCTAGCACCATGGGCGAACACATTCGCTCAGTACATCACTCTACACTCCCACCAAATGCAAAGACATTAAGTGCCAAGTACCCTGCCATGTGTTTGTCTATTTGTTTCGCTTATGTCAGTGATTTTTCCGTTAAAGCCTCCCATGAGCTTTCTAAAAAAAATAGTTACTCCCCTCTTGTCAGTTGAGATGCAACGGACAACCAAGAACGTGAAAAAATACATGGCACTAGAAGAGTTAATAGGTACATGTGATATTGATATGAAAATGTAATGGAAACTCATGTCCACTTTAATTAATAGCTAAGCTGCATATGGTACAGAATTACTGAGAGTGGATAGATCTCCCATTTTTATGAACAAATCTGGAGATAAACATGGACATTCTGATGTTACTTCATTATGTTTTACCCATTTTACTTTTTATGTTTTAAATTATTGCTAAATTTTGTGGCACACTGGACTGAAACCAATGCGTCAGATGGGAGATGGGAGTGTCATAGACACACATCTGTGTGCTAAGAAATAATAATAATAATTAATAATGCTTATATAGCGCATAATCTTGCCAAGCAACTCAATGCGCTTTTCACTCACCATTCGTACAAACATTTCTAACAGACTGGTTCACGTATCCTCCCCATATCTCTCTATGAAAATGAATACATTAGAGAAATAACACTGGTTTTTGCCCTTGCCTCTCACAGAGACAGTGCTGACAGGATTCATAGAGCGGAGAAGATCAACAGCAGCATATTCTGCAAGCTGGGGGCGTCGCAGAAAAAGCAGATGATAGCTAAGCCTTATGAAGGGCAGGTCAGTGGTTTTTGTTTTAGCCATCTTGCTGCATTAAAGGTGGACCCTGACGGATGAGTTTTTGCAAGAAACACGTCAAGATCAGCAGAACAGACATGCCTACCGTCACGGGTTATCCGTATTTGTTGCAGAAATGTATTGATTTTGGCAGTGTGTTCCGAAAATACGGAAAACAGGCGCATGTTACGGTAAAAATTAAATCATCAACAACAACAAATTACGATGCCGGCTGGTGGTTTAGCGTCTGCAAGCAATACCGAAAGCTTACGAAAGTCAGCCCCGAAGTTTTCCGAGAGAGCTTTTCAACCAATCGTCTTTCACCAAGGTCAAGCCAAAATTTGACCGGCTACGCGCTTGGCAGCTTCAAGCGTTGTAGTGCGCGAATTCCATGAAGATGGGTGCTGGTCGGAAGCTATGTTCATGAAAATCATGCTCTGTTACGGATTTTGAGTGGGAGTGTTCCTGAAAAGCAAATTTGGGAGTAAGCATGTTTGCCAGAAAGACTGCCTTTAAAAGCATCAGAACACTCGCTTTGCTCTGGTTTCCTAGAAATCAAACCGTCAAAACGGCGATTCCTCCTTGGCGGAGATGCTGGAGAGAGTAGACATTTTGGATGGGGTGGGTGAAGGTCACTCATTGCGGTTGAAGCGTTTTCTTTTTTTGTAGTGCAGTAAAAAACAATTGGAACTGTTTCTTTTGTTGTGAGTGAAACTCCTTTAAATAATCTATATAAAAAAATAAAAAAATAATAAAGATGGCTTGTATTGCGAAAATTTCGTGCAAACGATTTGGTCTAAACGCAGGCGGCCATTAGAAAAGAAACGGCACACGCCTTCTCTTTGGGTGAAAGAATTTGACTTCCAGCACCTCCGCCAAGGAGAAGTCGCCGATTTGACGGTTTGATTTCTAGGAAACCAGATCAAAGTGAGTGTTGCAATCTCTGCAAAGGGTGTTTTCCTGGTGATCTTGATGTGTTTCTTACAAAAACTCATCCGTCAGGGTGGCCCTTTAAAGATTTACGATGTATTCAACTGAGAAAGAATTAGCAATTGTGTATCCACTTCTTTTTTTTCAGGAGAAAAGAGGGGAAGTGTGCATTATTTGATTGTGTAGTTTACAACTTAGAAACAAGTATTGTCAATACAAGGGAACATGAATAATTAGAAACATAAATTGAAGAATTTATATGCAAAATAATATGTTAAGCTTGGTTCTGTTATGATACCTTTCTGTGTATATCTCAATTATTTGACAACTTTGCATTTAGCTTATTCAAAGCCTTGTTATAAAAAAACTTACATGTTTAAAAAAAAAAGTTATCCATTATATCGCTTACTTGATGAAATCAAGCCTTTTTGCCTTTTTTGACTTCCTTCTTTCAACTCTTGCACACACTTGATTTTGGGGGAAATGTTGAAACAATTAATGCAATAACCAATATTGACCTGCTGTTTACTAGACAATGATCCCTACCTTCACAAGATCATCTCATTATCAGCAAAATGTTGACTGCACTCATGTGAAAGTACATCAAAGTGTGAAAACAAATGTCATGGATGCATGCGTAGACCCCAGCCTCTGTCCAACATACACTGATACAGCATAGTAAATATATCCATTAATCATTAAGAACATGATTTCATGTTGCGCTAGAAGAGTTAATGGCTACATGTGATATTGATACGAAAATGTAATGGAAACTCATGTCCATTTTAATTAATGTCTAAGCTGCATATGGTACAGAATTACTCATTGGATATATCTCCCATTTTTATGAACAAATCTGGAGATAAACATGGAAGTCCTGATATTACTTCATTATATGTTTTACCCCCCAGAAACTCATTTTACATCATCACAGGCAACTGTTTGGCTCAGCCTCTTTTTCTTCAAGCAGTCATTTGCCTGAAAGCACATCAAATTGCCTGAATTCTGTTTTCAGGCGTAGCCACATACACCTGTGAAATGTTTTTGTCGTGCGTTGATCAAGATGTTCACAAAGTGACATGCAGTTAAGTTTCCGTTTCTCTCTGTGTGTGTGTGTTTAGTTCTGGCAGGTGGACCACATCCGGCCTGTGTGGGATGGAGGCGGGCAGTGCGACATCGACAACCTCCGCACGTTGTGCACTCCCTGTCACCTCTCCGTCACTGCAAAGCAGGCCGCCAAACGCGCGCACGCTCGCAAACTTTCCAGAGCTGCTTGCGCTGGGGACATCACAGCATTCTTCAAGAAAACTTGATCAGATGCTCTGGCTGGAACTTATTATCGTGACGTTTTGAAGAACAATACTGATTCTGCATC
Organism: Phymorhynchus buccinoides; assembly: GCA_017654935.2. Classification (NCBI taxonomy): domain Eukaryota; kingdom Metazoa; phylum Mollusca; class Gastropoda; order Neogastropoda; family Raphitomidae; genus Phymorhynchus; species Phymorhynchus buccinoides. The sequence goes on from CM065684.1 coordinate 24,278,250, forward strand.
AGGCTTGGTTGTTGTGCTGGGGACATCACTGCATTCTTTAAGAAACTTGATCAGATGCTCTGGCTGGAACTTATTACTGTGACGTTTTGAAGAAGCATACTGATTCTGGATCAGGTTTGGTTGTTGTGCTGGGGACATCACAGCATTCTTTAAGAAAAGTTGATAAGACGCTCTGGCTGTTATTACTGTGACGTTTTGAAGAACCATACTGATTCTGCATCAGGTTTGGTTGTTGTGCTGGGGACATCATTGCATTCTTTAAGAAAAGTTGATAAGACGCTCTGGCTGTTATTACTGTGACGTTTTGAAGAACCATACTGATTATGCATCAGGTTTGGTTGTTGTGCTGGGGACATCACTGCATTCTTTAAGAAAACTTGATCAGATGCTGTGGCTGTTATTACTGTGACGTTTTGAAGAACCATACTGATTCTGCATCAGGTTTGGTTGGTTGTTGTGCTGGGGACATCACAGCATTCTTTAAGAAAACTTGATCAGATGCTCTGGCTGGAACTTATTATCGTGACATTTTGAAGAACTACTGATTCTGCATCAGGTTTGGTTGTGCTGGGGACATCACAGCATTCTTTAAGAAAACTTGATCAGATGCTCTGGCTGGAACTTATTACTGTGACGTTTTGAAGAACCGTACTGATTCTGCATCAGGTTTGGTTGTGCTGGGGACATCACAGCATTCTTTAAGAAAACTTGATCAGATGCTCTGGCTGGAACTTATTATCGTGACGTTTTGAAGAACCGTACTGATTCTGCATCAGTTTTGGTTGTTGTGCTGGGGGCATCACAGCATTCTTTAAGAAAAGTTGATAAGATGCTCTGGCTGGGACTTATTACTGTGATATTTTGAAAAGCCCGACTGCTTATTGGATGGCATTCTTTGTATGTGTGCGCAATTGTCATTTTTTATTGCATCATGAATCACTGTGATTTGTCTGTTAGCAAGGGAGAATCACTGTACTGGTGTACTTATAAAAGTAGTTGATTCTCTGTAATATGAATCATCATGATTGTGCATTAATCAAGTATTTAGTTTTGTTGTGGTATTAATCAGTGACTAAGGGCTAATCGGGGTAGATATGATTTCAGATAAGGCAATATTTGATGAATCTTATGTTTCAAAGAATTGGATCGTTTCTGTGAACCAGCCACAAAGGCTTAAGAAATTTTAGGAGGAAGCTAAAATGTGATTAAGGAAAAACACCTTGATCCATACCTATGCAAAAATATTATAACTTTTACTGTATTAACTTTGGAAAGTGAAACCACACATTTCTCAAACCGTTAACTGAAGAAATTCAAGAATACTGGTTTTTTTAATGATTTAATTGTTCTTTGCCAGAACAAAAAGTAGCTTGTGGTGTTGCGTTTCAAGTACCTGTGGCAGAGGCACCAAAGCCATAATCATGTGTTTTATTACTTTGTTTTTACAATGTTTAGCTTGTAACTTATGAGCAGTAGGACTTTGTTGAACATTTTGCTCATAGTAAGGAAAGTGTGGAAGCCAATCAAAGATTCACAGTTAGAGAGCTGACATTAAACAAGAAATCAAAGCAGCTGTTTGGAGTTTAATACATGAAAAAAAAAAATGTATCAAGCCCTAAAAGATTAGTCGCCTTCATATTTATTGTGCATGAATGTGAGGGAAAATGTATTTCAATTACTATTTCATCCTTCACAAAATCATGATTAAGCCCTTGACTGCCACCATTGTATTACGTACTGACCTGATGACATCATCAGATGACATCACTGATGATGTCATCTTCAGTGATGTCATCAGATGAAGAGGAATAACGATGATATGCTGGCTTTTGCTCACACACAGTCAAGAGAGTTATATCACCAGACCATTTTGCCAGATTGGCTCTATCAGTTGTACTTTTTTGTGGCATGATTTGCCCAATGATTTGTTCTTTAATTTTCTCTGGCAGTCAAGGGGTTAATGAAACATGATGAATTGATGGTAAATTAAATAATAGAAAAATAATATTGTGTTTGTATTGTTAAAATGCCTGATTTGGGTTAAATGAGCAGTTTCTTCCAACTACGGTAGTTACTTTGTTCATTGTCTTTCACTTCAGTCCTGACCAATGTTCTCAAGAATATAACAGTGTGTAAGCTTATGATGACATAATGCATGCCATAATGTGCCTTCTCTGTACATTATGGTTACCTTTTTCAGCTCAATCTTTGTCTAATGTTAACATTTCTCCCCGGATTTCGGCAAATGTATTTCGGCAAATGAAAGCGTGTGCGGATGAGGAATGGCATGGGAAAGGTGGGAGACAGAAAGTGTGTGTGTGCATGCGCGCGCTGGCATGTGCTTATGCATGTGTGTGGGGATGTGTGTTTGTGTATGTATGTATGTACGAACGTACGTACGTATGTATGTATGCATGTACTGTATGTATGTGTGCATGCGCATGTAAATGATATGCTAAGTTCGTCAGTGTGTGTGCTTGTGTGCGTGCGAGCATGGGTATTGATGTGATTTGGTTAAATGTATTTTTTGTAAAGCGCTATGAGCAGCTAGCCTGGAATGTGCGCTATATGTTTTCTTTATTATTGTTATTAAATGTAAATTTTATGACCCACTCGTTACCCTGCGCAGGTCAGCTGTTCTTTTGAATTTTTTTGTTTTTCTCAGGTAAGGGATAGGGTTAGTATTAGATTAGGGTTATTTTCATGAAACGGAAAGAACGAAACATTCAGATTGAAAGCTTAAAACATTCGGGGGGTGAGGGTATGCTAAAGTACATTTTTGCCCACATAAAGTGTAGAGGTGGCACAGAGGTAACATGTTCGCCTCGTATACAATAAACCCAAGTTCGAACCTGGGTACAGGGGATTTTCCCCCTCACTCTGCGCTAGGCCTTACGGTCTGAATGTGGAGTCTTTCGGATGAGACGATAAACCGAGGTCATGTGTGCCCATGCACTTAGCACACGTTAAACCCAGTAGCAACGAAAAAGATGTCATTTGGTCAAAATTTACCCCCCTCCCCCTCTTCTTCCTAATCACTAAATCAGTCGCAGAAAAATCGCTTGCAAAAATAAAAAATGGATGGCGCGCCTTTGACTGCAATGTTCTCTCCAGGTGGGAGCAACCCAATTTTCACAGACGCATCGCAACGATTTTCAATTATTAAAAAAAACTCAAATCGCTCCAGCCATTCACACAAACAAAACATACATAAGCAAAAGGAGAAATGAAAGATTACAGGTTTTTACTTCATGTTTAGACATAGGGAAGTGGTAGATCAGCCTTTTTTATGTATAGATATTTTTCTAGATTTTATATAAAAAAGCTCCACACCAATAGGGCATTTGCCACGCGTCGGCGACCTTGAATTTCACTGAGTTGAATTTAGAGCGTTGAATTAGAAAGGTCAGCGTAACTCGGGCAGAACGAGTGCGGGCAAATTAGTAGTCGAGTATAGTGAACGAACACTCGTGGCAAACGCCCTATTGGTTTCCCCACAACAAACCACTGCAAAGTCAGAGGCAAAATTGTGGTCTAAGGAAGCGAAGCGAGTTTAGAAGTGACCAAGATATGGTGTGCACACAGATTTACTTCCCTTGAAGCAAATGCATCAAATTGACAGCTATCTATTAATTCCACACATATATGGCCGGAGCGACGTGGATGAGTTAATGGAAAGGAGTCTTAATTGACCCCATTTCCCGTCAACGAATTATTTCCTTTGAAGAAGAAAGAAAGTATTTTTTGGGTATAATTATGAGCCTGTTTACAAGTTAAAATAACACAACCTCTTAGCAGAGGACAGCCGCGGTGAATAAAGGGGCGGAGCAAGTACAAACAAAGCTTTACATTAATGTGCGATTGCGCTCTCAAACTAGGGGCAAAACTTTACATTTACCAGAATTTCCATACAATAGACGATTTTTGGAGAGAAAAACTAGGGGAGAGCACTTCGTGAAAATTGGAGTTGATTACCTCGACTTACTCAGTCAAAACCATAGCAACCATGGCGTCGAAGCTTGAAACCACAGAATGAGAGTCAGCGACTTGCAAACACTTTTTTTTATAGAAAATTGAGGGACGGCCAGTATCCACAAACTGATGGAACTTGCAAAATGTGACGTAAAAATATAAATTACATCAAGTTCAGAATGACGCACAGTGTTTTAAGTGATGTACGTCTACTCAAACACACGAGGCGAGAGCTGGGGATCTACCTGACAGTAGAGTAACTTCCCCTGTTTGATCGATTGAATTAGGCAAGATCACTCCCACACACCATGAAATTACTCCCCTTAATTATTTCCGAACAATTCCTATTCACACTCACCCACACACATACATACTCTCACCAAGCGGTTGTGTATGAGCAAGGTTGTTATTTTTATTTATTTTTTAAATTGGGGGGAAGAAATGCCAATGCACGCAGTAGAAAAATATACCAAACAAAATATTCAAACTGAAAGGGGGTCAAATATGCTTAACTATAGATGAACAGGTTCAGTGAAAAATATCAAACAATCCTTTATCAAACATCTCATTTCATTCAGTCATTGTTGTACATCAAGTAATGGCAAAAGGCTCAAGCAGCCTTGCATAATTGCCCAAATGAGGCAAAAGCCAACTAAGTGAAAGCACACACATCTACATTATAATGCTCAAGTGGTTGTAATCCATTCATTACGAGTCGTTTTGCAAAGAGAATGTCTTTTTCATGCCAGGAACATCCTAAAATGTTATAAATCTACACTAACGTTTTGATCAGCAGAGCAGTTACAATAACACAGGCAAGCTTTGCTTTCAATAGGCCCGTTTTGTACACTTTTTGTTGTAAAAAGAGACATGGATGCTTAAAAACAATAATTGACATAAGCTAGAACACCAAGACTACATCAAAATGCATATAATAATAATAATTGATTTTTAAAATATATGTTTGCTAAAAATCATATATATTATAGTTGTTTTAAACCCTCAATGAGAAATTGTTAATGTTAAAAGCCACCCTTAGCTGGCCGAACGGTTGCTCGGCGAACAGCCCAAACCGATGTTCAGCGAACTGAAATGTTTGGCCGAAACTGGGTTTTCCCCTAATAGCCCGAGCACTTGCTCGCTGAACAGCAGTTCAGCCCGAATATCATTCCCACATCGTGTTCTGGGAACAAGCTGTTCGCCGATTGAAATGAGAACTGTTCATACGCGAAGGAAGAAAGTTGTCGAGCTAAATGGAACTCTTCATACTTGAAGGAAAAAAGATTGTCGCTGATCTTTATTTTTAGATCAGTGATCCAAAACATGCCTTTGTTTTTTCTTTCTTGCCGTCAGATGTTAGCCTAGAGCATAATGCAAAGATGTAGTTTTGTCACCCTTGTCATGTTTACGAACCTCAATCTCAAAGTCTGCTTCTTTCAGTTGGATCAGCATGACCAAATCAAAGGCCTATGGCCTGATCATCGATCTGTCATCATAATATCACATCATTTATTATATGAAAATAATTCAATGCTATTACTAACCCTTTTGAAAAAAATAAGAATGCTTCTTCTCGTGTGGGTTTTTTCTATGGATGAGATGCAGAAATTTGAGGGGGCGAGGGGATTTATCTAGGCTTAGACCTACATGTTTACCGAAGTAGGCCTTTTGAGCCTCGCTATGATGTTGGGGTCAAAGGTACACTTCCACACAGTTCGTTTCTGGTCAGATTAAGGAACAAACACACTGTTCGGCGATCGATTGATTCGTTATTTGTTCGGGTAAAACGTTTCAGCCGAGCACCCATTCGCCCGAAAGAGATTCGGACAGCTAAAGGCCTTCGCACACTAGCATCAGGCGTCAATTGTTTCTCAGAGCAACGCCTTGACGCGTTGACGCCTGCATCACAGCACACATTGTAGCGAGGCAGTGGTGTTCTCACACACGACTCTTGTCGCTTCGCCTCTTGTCGCTCGAACTTCCTTATTTGGAAAGCAAGGAAAGATTACTCTAGCGTCAAACCTCCTCTTAGAAACAACAGTATTTTTTTTCTTCAATCTGAGTTATGGTCCTTCCGTCCGTTGTGATTGGCTAGTTTCACGATCTCTGCGATCTTGAGCATCAAAATTAGAGCCGCATCTATTCTCGAGCAACAAAAAATCGCGCAGCTACGCATCAAAAATCCTGCTGCGCCGCGAATCTCTCACACACAAGCGGCGCATCAAACTGCGCCTTGCAGCAAAAAATCACCGCGATCTCGAGATCTTGACGCTAGTGTGCGAAGCCCTTAAGGTTGGGCTTTAGGCTACAGTAAGGCATTTTTTAAAACAAATATGCTGTGGCAATAAGGATTAACCTTTTTTTTAACTGACTGAAATCAACGATTTTTGTACCATAACTATTGAATTTAAGATTCTGTATACAAACTGATAAGAAAAAAATCATATATTTGTTTTATTTAAAAATCAGTACATGACTATGTACAAAATCTTATCGTTTAAATTTTGTTTAAATTTCGCACAGGTTCACTAATCCAGCTTTATCTAAATATGATATAATCATACTTAAATGGGCTCACTAAGCTGTTTCTAAACCCTCTAATACAAACCACTCAAAACAATTTAATATACTATATTATGAATTATATAAACACATTTTAAAAGAAAAAAACACTGGAACATGCATATAAAAAAATAAACATATGCATGTGTGCAACTTTTTTAATTTTACCAGAAAAGCAAGTACCTTTTTTTGTCACACAAGTTCTTTGTGTGTCTACTGTATTTTTCAAACACTTTAAAATAAGCATTTGTATAAATTGTGAAAAAAAGTAAAGTAAAGTACCTTCATAAATCAATTCTTGCTTCAGCTGCAGGGGGACATTACCCCTGGACCCCGGCCTTTCAGGGTTTTTTTCATGTTGTGAAGTTGCACCCATGCATAAGCAACAACAAATTACCCCCCCCAAAAAAAAAAAAAAAAAAAAATCTATTAACAATATCTGCATATTTTTGTGGGTGTGGGTGTGTGTTTAAATGCAGTGTTATTATAGCTCAACAAACTAACAGCACACCAAAAGTCAAAACCACACGTGTTATTTTCCACACATACGTGCATTGAAGGGGAAAACTACCATCTGAATATATGCACATCAAAAATATTTAGGTATTTACAATGACCACCATTTTCATAAGATATACATATAAATTGAAGCTTTTTGGGTGTGTTTTTAAGACAGGCAACTTTACCCCATTTCCCGGTAGGTGCCAACTGGCAGTTGTTCAAATAAGAAACACTTTCATAAATTGAAGCTTTTTGGGTGTGTTTTTAAGACAGGCAACTTTACCCCATTTCCCGGTAGGTGCCAACTGGCAATTCAAATAAGAAACACTTTCATAAATTGAAGCTTTTAGGGTGTTTTTTGAGACAGGCAACTTTACCCCATTTCCCGGTAGGTGCCAACTGGCAATTCAAATAAGAAACACTTTCATAAATTGAAGCTTTTAGGGTGTTTTTTGAGACAGGCAACTTTACCCCATTTCCCTTACCCCATTTCCCGGTAGGTGCCAACTGGCAGTTGTTCAAATAAGAAACACTTTCATAAATTGAAGCTTTTGGGGTGTTTTTTGAGACAGGCAACTTTACCCCATTTCCCTTACCCCATTTCCCGGTAGGTGCCAACTGGCAGTTGTTCAAATAAGAAACACTTTCATAAATTGAAGCTTTTAGGGTGTTTTTTGAGACAGGCAACTTTACCCCATTTCCCTTACCCCATTTCCCGGTAGGTGCCAACTGGCAGTTGTTCAAATAAGAAACTCTTTCATAAATTGAAGCTTTTGGGGTGTTTTTTGAGACAGGCAACTTTACCCCATTTCCCGGTAGATGCCAACTGGCAATTGTTCAAATAAGAAACTCTTTCATAAATTGAAGCTTTTAGGGTGTTTTTTTGAGACAGGCAACTTTACCCCATTTCCCGGTAGATGCCAACTGGCAATTGTTCAAATAAGAAACACTTTCATAAATTGAAGCTTTTAGGGTGTTTTTTTGAGACAGGCAACTTTACCCCATTTCCCATACCCCATTTCCCTTACCCCATTTCCCGGTAGGCGCCAACTTGCAGTTGTTCAAATAAGAAACACTTTTGTAATATTGCCCTTTTAACAACATCTTTACACTCAACCTTAAGATTCTATAATTGTAATAAAACTGGATAAGCAAAAGTATGTAATTATGCCCGTGCCAGCTCCATATCAATTCAGTAGGTTGATCTATAAATGTACAACAAACAAACAACTACACGACAAGTGTAAAGTGACGTTAGTTTATTCACAAGAGACAAAACAAAACTAGGGAATTAAAGCCAGCAGTTCTAATGCAGTAGAACCTCCCATTATAAGACTCCCTCCCATATAAGACCTACTTCTCTGAGGCATTGCCCTTCTTTGTAAGTATTAAAATTACCCCCCTTATAAGACCTCATTTTGGATGATTTTTGAAGGTCTTATAAGGGAGGTTCCACTGTAATAACTTCAGCAATTATTTTGTTTAATCTTTCAAACCTCTATCTCACACTACACCGCTCCCTTATTTCTGACCTTTCCCAATTTCTGAAGTGCTGCTATCTCCTTTCTTAACACAGCATGAGTGTTCTCAGTGCTATCAACACTCGGCCAAGGTCCAACATAACATAACTGCTGACAACACCCAAGTAGCCATGGGGTGGTTATCAAGATTCGGACCCATTTATTACAACACTCTAGGAGATCAGCATGAATTATCACGAGTCAGTTATCTTTCAGTTTTATCACATTACAGCAGCTTCGGTTTCAAAGGTTAGATTCAGATTATCTGGTTGTAAACAAACCCAAGGATAGCACAAGCAATCCATCCATTCAATGGATTCAATCACCTATGCATAATTATAATCAAATCAAGTAGAAGAGGGAAATAATTATTACACATAATTTTGAATTTCATTTCATTATTTATACAGTCAAACCTCTATGTTTAGACTTCCCAAAAGTCAGGAAAAAACGGTCTTGTATTGGGGACATCATTGCATTCTTTAAGAAAAGTATGCTCTGGCTGAACCTTATTACTTACGACATCTTTATATCGGAGGTCGTTTGATACATAAAGTATAGTCAGATACATTACATCCGTGCCCAAAAAATCGATCTTAAAATTAAATGAGAGGTCTTATAATAAAGGTGTGACTGTATACAACAGTGTAAATGTGCAAGAAATTAAACAAACCAAAAAACAGATGAAGTATTGTAATAAATACGAAAGCTTGCAATGAACAGTGTTGTGTTTTGGGTAATAATCTTTAGAAAAAAACGGACGTTAATGCAAAAGGTTAATCAAAGTAGACTGCAAAGATTTCCTTTTCAAGGAGTTTGGGGAAGTGAAAGGTGTTACACTTAAAACATGTAGGTAAATTTATATTCCAAAATGATAATGAATAAATAAAAAAAGAAGCAAGTGCGGCATTTTACCACCAAAGTGACAAACGATAAAATGAGGGAGGGTAAGTGCAGGAGGTTCCATTTGTGTGTGTCTGTAATCCCAGATCTGTTGATTCTGTACCATGCTACAAAGGTGTATTTTCTGAACACATTTGTGTCAAAGACTGAAATACCCTTTCTTTCATCCGAGGTCACTTTATCTTGCACAGACTCTGAGCACCACTAGCCGAAACGAGTATGAGATCAACGCAAAACCACATGACTGGGATTTACAATTGACAAATAGAACACTCTTCTTTCCCTGAACACGATCATCTTTATCTTCTAATAAACCAATTTTAGTAGAGAGACAAAAAAAAGTAACTGTTCATAGTCTGCTGTTTTCAATTTTAAAAATCGCAAAACAAAAATTTAAAATACAGCCACATCATCACACACACACACATTAAAAACAATAGCTCCTAGCTTGGGAACTACTAATAAAACAGAGAGAGAGAGCACAATATTTTTCATAGTTAGTTGACCACTGTTTTTCAATTGTCTTGGAAAGATACAGCTTGTGTTTTACAAATAAAGCACAACTAAAATAAACGTCTCAGTTGCACACCTTTCATCGACTGAAAGATACTGTGCTCCCTAAAACGTCAAATAACGACAATACCCATTAGACTGGAGGGGAAAAAACACAGCTGAGACAGGTATGATAAACCTTTCTTATCTACAATTAAAAAGATGATAATGATCAAACTTGGGACCAACTTTTAACCCTTTCACCGCCAATGTCATATTTTAGCACCACAATGGTTTAACACCCATGTCACTAAAAAGCATCAAATCAGGGCCTGTTATCCAAAGACCTTTTTTTCTTAATTTGGGGAGGTAAGGATATGCCTAATGTTATAGTACATGTCACAGAGGAATGCACAATATTGCTTTTCTCTAGCCAGGTAAGCTTAATGGTATTTTTGTTGCTGAAAAATGGCTGGCAGTAAAGGGTTAAACAAAACTATCCAGCAGAACAGATGGTGATACAATCATGTACTGTAGGATAATGGGCAAAAATTACCATAGGGTCAATAACATAGAAGTGTGGTAACTATTCTTACCGGGTTTTTTTTTTACTATAGCATAAGGCGATACTTTTTTTCTTCCCAGACTGAGACTCCTGTGCCTTAAATTGTGACTATTTAAAGGCACGGCCGGACTATAAAAGAGGGGAGGCGCTGAGCGTGCGCCGCATTTAAATCACAGCTGGCGAGAGAGACGGTTCACCCTTCTTTGTTTTTCTGTTGTGCGAGCTTTTCTGGCAAGAACGACCCGATCCCTGGGATCGGTTGTTTTCCCTTTAAGTACCAGTAGTAAGAAAATATAATAATAAAACCTGATTTTTGTGTAAATGTTGGGAATGTGCCTTATACAAGATCAACATACAGTTTGAAAAAGACTACCGTATTTTTCATATCATTAGGCGCTGCTGTGTATAAGGCGAACAGGTCATTTTCAAGAAAAATATTAAAAATTAAAGCAAAAGGTGCCCTCGTTTATAAGGCACCTTACAAAAGAAAGTCAAACTTCGAAGCCTGTACACGTCCTGTAAACGCTTACCGACCACCATTACTGCTGTCATAAATGAGAGTTGGCTCCCCTTTCAAATAATCAAACTTCTGTTTGTGCTGCTTCCTGTTGAGGTGTTTGGACAATTCTTTGCGAAAACTGATAGAATTATGGCATTTTAAGTTCTACAACGATGGTCTTTGCATCCAATGAAGGGTTATGGTATCGGTTTGACAGTATCTCGGACGATATTAAGGATTTTGAAGCATTTTAACGTGAGTATTCATCGTATCGGCAACTCGTGACCACTTTCGATGTCTGACTCACAGTAGACAGTACTGAACACGGCAGTTGTTGCCTCTCTTCTCATGATTTTGTTCACTATTAGGGCGCCCTCGTTTATTAGGCGCATAGGTCAAAATTGGAGAAAAGAATATCGCCTTATAACCTGAAAATTACAGTATTTAAAAAATCTTCATTCATGAGATGTAAAATTTATTCCATTGTATGTACAAATACATAAACGTACAAACAACAACAAAAAGAAGTTAAACCTTATACAATAACATGTATTTCCGAAAGACTTTTCAAACTAACACACACACACAGATACACACAATTCCATAATGTAAATTATAAAAAAAATATTAAAAATAACAAAAACAGCTAAAAGAATGTAGAGTACAAGGTTTAGTGCATGTACAAATACATACAAGTACAAGCAACAACAGAAAAAGAAGTTAAATTGAAAACATAATTAAGTCAATAACCTCAGTAATAAAAGCATAATAATATCAATCAATTTGTAGAAAGACTGCTGTATTTGTAGCAATTCTTTTTAATTAAAGCATGTGTTGAAAGTGCACAGTTGAGTAAAAAAAAAATACAATGGCATGGTAAACAAATAATGAAATCGTTTTTCCTTCTACAATACAATGTATTTCCAAAAGGCTTATCAAACTCACTAACACACACAGATACACACAATTCAATCAGGTAAATTATAAAAAAATATTAAAAATAAAAAACCCAGCTAAAAGAATGTAGAGTACAAGGTTTAGTGCATGTACAAATACATAAAAGCATAAGCAATAACAAAAGAAAAAGAAGTTAAATTGAAAACATAATTAAGCCAATAACCTCAGTAATAAAAGCATAATAATATCAATCCATTTGTAACAATTCTTTTTAAATGTATCTGTGGAACAGATGCAGAAGGCATTATCTTCATTAAAGATTTCTAAATCTGGCCCAGATGAAATACATCCCTTAGAATTAAAGGAACTATCTGAGGAACTTGCTTATCCTTTAAAACTTTTGTTCGATAAAACTATTGTCCAGGGATTAATACCTCAAGATTGGAAAGAGGCTGAAGTCCGACCCATTTTTTAAAAAGTGATAAAAAGCAATGCAGGGAATTATCGACCTGTCAGCCTTCATCAGTGGTGTGCATGTTCTACTTGACTGACAATAAACTTCTCTCTAACTCTAAGGATCAATTTGGTTTCTGTAAAGGGCGATCATGCTTGACTCAACTTTTAGTAACCATACATGACTGGATGTACAACTTTGATAATGGTAAACCCACAGATGCAATATATTTATATCTTAAAAAGGCCTTTGACACTGTGCCTCATCAGAGACTGATAAACAAACTGAAAGGATATGCCATTCAAGGGAAATTACTTAGCTGGATAAGTGACTTTTTAAATAATAGAACTCAATATGTTAATGTAAATGGTTCTGTGTCATCTAGAATACCAGTTACTAGTGGTGTCCTACAGGGGAGTGTATTGGGCCCAATACTATTTATTTACTACATAAATGACATACCTGGCATAGTAGACTAATATAAAAAAATTCGCAACATTTGAAACAGTGAGTGATAGAGACAATTTGCAGTCATCCATTCACAAATTAGTTGATTGGACAGACACTTGGTTTTCAAAATGTCATGCAGAAAAATGTAAGGTACTGCATTTAGGTAGACACAATCCAAACTATGATTACTATATGAGGGACGGTAAAGAGTTCCGTAAACTAGAAAGTACAACAGCTGAAAAAGACCTGGGAATTGTTGTGGATCCATATTCTTAGTTTTAACGAACATATAAATGGCATTGTTAAGAAGGCAAATTGTTTAGCTGGTTTAATAATGAGAACTATTAACTTCAAAACTAAAGACATTATGATTCCATTGTATAAATCCTTAATTCGTTCTATTCTAGAATATGGTAATCCTGTATGGTGTCCTTACCTAAGAAAACAGATTTAATTGAAGGTGTTCAGAGACGATTCACAAGATGTATAATTGGTACCCGTGACCTGAATTATGAAGATCGCCTAAAGTGGTTGAAGTTGCCTAGCTTAAAATATAGGAGAGTCAGAGGTGACATGATAGAAGTTTTTAAGATTATGCATGGATTATATGATTCCTCAACTACTACTCAGCTCTTTGAATTATCTAATCATAATGTCACAAGAGGTCACAATTTTAAACTAACCAAAAAACAAACCCATACCCGTCAATTCCACTCATATCTTACAAACAGAATAATAAATTTATGGAATAGTTTGTCCCATAATACCGTCAATGCACCATCTGTAAATGCCTTTTAAAATCATATTGATAAGGAATTAGCAACGCTAATGTTTTCTACCAATTTGGACATGCATTAAATTGTAAAATTGAGTGTTAGTTAGTCTGTTATAGTCCCGTCAACAGCTATGGTTATCTCAGGACTGTCACCACATCAAAATCTACCAAATATAGCAAAACACAAATTCAAGAATCTTAACAACGTACAAAATCTGAAAACAAAAAATGTAGTACAATTCATAACATGACACTTCCATTATTATACCCTATAGCACATAAGTCCACACAGTGCTGGAAACGTGGACCCACTCTACTCTCATTTATCAGATCCAGGCTAAAAAAAACAGTAAAAAAGGATAACAAATACATACTAGTAATATAAAATACATAAAAAGGCTATATAAGCTAATATGCACTGGAAAATGGACAACAGGTGCCCACTCAAATGCACAAGTATCACGTGTGGATGCCAAAGAAAAACGTGGAAGGGTTTTATAGAAAAAATGCAGGTGAATGGACCAATAAGGCAGAAAAAAGTAGACACCAGAAAGCAAAAAGAAGAGAAAAGGCAGTCAAAGAGAGTGACAGAGCAGGGGAAGTTACTATCATAGAACTTCCAAAAGAAGGGGGAACTATTTCTGCTGAAAGACCCCCCGGTATCCCCACGGGAGGGCCATAATCACATAAGCCAGCCTAAGCCGTTGCCCGCCTCCTATGATGAGGACGTGTGGTTGGACTTTAGGAGGCTGTTGGGCTACTCTCCGTAAGCCCCCCCCCCACCATGATAGGTGGAAGCCCGCCAGGGGGGAGTGTTGGTTATACACTAACGTCAAAACTAAATCCACGGGCACTAAAGTCAATCAAGCTCTGTACAAAGAAATTACACTATCGAGGGCAAAAGGCTTACAGCCTATAGCCTCAGTGAATCTGTGTGTTGTAAGTGTGCACAGTTGAGTAAAAAAAAATAAAAAAAATACAATGGCATGGTAAACAAATAATGAAATCATTTTTCCTTCTAGTTGTACGAAACAATGTATTTCCGAAAGGCTTTTCAAACTCGCTAACACACACACACAGATACACACAATGCCATAATGTAAATTATAAAAAATATAATTTTTAAAAAACCAGCTAAAAGAACGTAGAGTACAGTACAAGGTTTAGTGCATAGAATTAGAAGTACTAAAACTAAAAGTTGCATTGTGTCAATTTACACTCAAATTAGTTTTTGTAATTTTTTCAGGTTATTTGTAAGGTAAATACATGTTGTTGACGTGTTTGGTGTTTACTGTGGTGACAGTCCTGCTGTTGACGGGACGGACAATAAGCAATGTAAAAATAAATAATGCATGACTGGCAAAAAGTAATATTTACATTAAAACAATAAAATAAAACTTCCATTACATAAATATGCAGATAAAAGACTTAAGGCTCGGCTACACGTCAACTAAAATCGTACGACTGTACGATACGATTCGATCACATGGTCTAGAAGCCTGAATCACATTTGTTCTTCGAGACCACATGATCAAATCGTATCGTACAGTCGTACGATTTTAGTTGACATGTAGCTGAGCCTTTAGAAGAAAAGTGACTTTCGGAACACACGAGAAGTCAAAATTGACGCACACAAATTACTGCCATGAATCTTTACAATGCAAAAGTAAAGAAAGGTTGTTCTCTACCCAGAAGGCATCAATAATCAGGAAACAGAAGGGGATACTTGTAATCTATACATGCTTTATGAAAATAATATGAGCAAAACTCAAGCATTGCACTGGACTGAAAATAGATGCAAGAAATAATAATAATGTATATTTGTTGCGCTCTTTCTCCAAAGAGCTCAGAGCGCTTACAAAGTTAACTTAGACAACAACAATAACAATAGTAATAAACACAAAACAATCAGAAATATATGTATTAAATACAAATCCGACACTTCACACATGCGCACGCACACATATACGCACAGCACACACACAGAAAAGACAATACCCAGGAAAGGAATCTGTAAACAAACCCTCAAGTTCTGCAGGAAGGTTCACTCAACACTGGTCCGACTTTTCATTTACAATGTTAACAAAAGAGACAAAAACTGGAGACAACAGCGGATGAAACTGAGCGCTCTCAGTAAAACTGTAGTGTATAATAACGGTCATTCCTGCCTAAACCAATACCTTTCTCAACCAATAAGCCTGTGTTAGTGTGTAGAGTAAAAGAGGGGGGAAGGATGATAAAACAAACCAAAGACAAGAGAAATCAATAGGACAATGTCCTGGCTCTTGCAGAAATCAATAACACCAAGCATGCCAGTGTTAGAATTTTAATCAGACATTTCGCCTGACAGGAGATATCACAATAAGACATTTTAAATGTTAATAGGTCAATGGCCTATGACCAGGACCTTGAGACATCACTGAGGATGGGGCAAAAAGTTTCACAGCCCCAAAAGTTTATATTACTTTTAACAATAAATGAACACAGTACCAATTCAAAACAAAGATATGAGTTCCATGGAATGTCGCTTCATTGGGGCATTCCTACAAGAAAGAATGACGGATATATCTGTTATGGCGCAGTGAAGGAGTTCAGAAAAAAATCTAGATGGAAATGTTATTGTTGTTGATGTACCCTGGCTAAAAGACTCCAGGGATAATCCCAGCTAGAGTACCTTTATTTAGAGAGTAGTGACAACTTAGAACATGGAGCCATTTTGTGTCCAATTTTACGGACCCACTGAACTGGCATGTGTACAGTGCATTGTGATCTATGCGTCATGCTGTAAAAACATGCGGCAGGTTAGGCATACAATTCCTTTATACATAATACTTCCACACGTAAAATAATGCCTGCCAACAAACAAGATAAATGTTACCAAATATTTCGGCGGTTTATTCTGCCTTCATCTGTAGTTACGAGAGGACAGACCAGACTAATAATATACATATATATATATTCTTCTTTTCAGAACACAGAACAATTCATAAAGTTAACGTTAACCGAGTGTGTTTCTGAGGTTCACAATTACAGACAGTGGACACAGAAAAGTTTTATTAAAGCAAACTATTCAGCATTTCAAATGCACCAACTTTTCAGTCCTTCAGATTAGGGGCATGGAGTTCAGCTATTCACCGAGATTTCTCTTATAATATTTTTATCCTTAATTTGGATATCATCTCAGTAGTTGACCCTCTCTAGTCATGTCTATTAGTTTTTTAAATTAAAATTTCAGAACATTAATTTCATTTTAATAAAGATTTTTATTATTTCTGGTTTAACTTAATTCTGATTTGCTTTTATTGTGGATTTTCGATTTGGTGCAAAGAGGACACCATTCTCTTGTAGAATGTCATCTTGCTCAAGTTGACATCCAATGGACAGTCAAATTGCAGGCCGATCATGCAAACTGATGAGATCTTCACAGATCGAAACAGCTGTCTTTGCATAAGGCACTGTCCCTCCCCCATTGGGAGAAAAAGCAAATCAGCATATTTTATTTATGTTTTTTTCTTCTTTTCAGAACACAGAACAATTCATAAAGTTAATGTTAACTGAGTTTGTTTCTGAGGTTCACAAATACAGACATTGGACACAGAAAAGTTTTATCAAAACAAATTATATATATATATATATATAAATATAAGCATTAACTCTATTATGTTCCAAATTGCATAGAAAAGGATATTTGGCTTTTAAAAAAAAGAACTGGCACATGATGATAACTGAGAAGATTGTTATACTCAACTCGGACCTTGACTGATTTCTGCCATGCACTCTATTACTCCTGCTCATTTACTTGTGAGTTCTATTTACTATTCCTCACGGCATTCCCATTTGAAACATGATGAAAAGAAATACAAGCACGATAATTGTGTCCTCTTTCAAGGCCTAACTTAGTAACTATTTCCGTTTCAATTCACAGCACCACACAATACATTGGACTGAACAGGTAGGCCTAGATCCAGATCTAATTTACCCTACCAAAGCCTTGCAGTTGCAGTCGGCTTCCATCGCAAACGGCTGACTTTATTCTCCCAGGCCTGTTGGGATTCAATGGAAATCTGTACAATTTGAAACCTCAGTTCTATTTGTGTGCACAACAACTCGGCATTTTCAGTGAAGAAAGGCTTTCATCGTCATTGCTGCATTGAGAGGGAAAAACAAGTTTGGACCCAAAATGGGTCCATGTGTCACATGGCCATCTTTTTTGGCATCGGCATGTCGTCACTGTTCTATATTAAGGTACTCTAATCTCAACAGCCGAAGCACTTGAACACTATGGTACAATTGCATCAGCTATGGATGAGAACACTACATGTGTGACTGTTTTTTATTACCCCGCCATGTGGGCAGCCACACTCCGCCTCCGGGCAAAAGATGGAAATAATTTAGATGCTCTTGAGCTATATTAAAAACGTAAGAAAAGTTTGTTATACATGACAGACTAATTTTACACATGAGTAAATTTAATAAAGTGAAGAAATCTTTTTTTTTTAAATGAATAAATAAAAATATCAAGTGGTAAAGTATACTTGACAAAGTATATAAAGTATATTTGGTTCAATAAAATTATAAAATATTTTTACACATTGCACAGGTAGTGAAGTACAATATACATTCTCCAAACAACATTTGTGTAACACAGAGTTTACGAAATATTTCAACAGTTTTAAAATCTATTATTTAAAGAACACATTTGCATAACCTAAAGTTTTGCGCAGCATCCAAACAATAAACTTCAAAAATCTGTAAAATAAGGCATATCTCAGGAAATAAGTAATAAAAACACATAATTTATCACCTTTCCATCAAACAATGTCTATGCAATACTTCATCCATTTTTTAGTAACCACTCAATCAGGTGTTGGATGAGTACAACTCCTGGAAATAGAAACAAAAAACTGAAAGGCAGGGGTCCAGGGGCTGTTGAGGCCCCGTCGGGGTACAGGGACAGAGCCCCATCAACAGAATTTCTGTTTCTGGGAAGAAGAAAAAATGGAAATGGAAATCTGTGTAAACCGGACATAGCTGCACCCATGGAGTGACAATGAAACTATTATTACCTCAACACTTTACAAAGCAAATTGCATATTATTAACTGGGTAGAGATAAACATAAAAATCAATGGCTCCCCCCCCCCACCTGCGTGCGCATCTCGACCCTTCCAACGGAAGTGTCGCCATCTTAGTCCTTATTTGTGTGTAAACAAAGTGAA
The DNA here is from genome assembly GCA_017654935.2 of Phymorhynchus buccinoides. Lineage (NCBI taxonomy): Eukaryota > Metazoa > Mollusca > Gastropoda > Neogastropoda > Raphitomidae > Phymorhynchus > Phymorhynchus buccinoides. Next base: position 24,297,058 of record CM065684.1, read on the forward strand.
AATGTTATTTAAATGTGTAAAGAAAACATCCAGATGTTATAAATACAGTTTAGATAAGTTTCGAATTGGAACAGCCAAATACGCAGCATCGATCTGGCATTTTTCAAACAAAGTTACTGACTAAGATGGCGGTCTCCCATAATATGGCGCTCCTTGTGGCCGGATATGACGACACGTGGGTACAAGCCATAGCGAATAATTGTATTAAAATGTTAGGCCCTGCAAACCACTAAAGTCGCCTAATACAAACAACAGCCCTTGTTATAAATGAAACATTACCCACCTTCTCTTTACAAAGTAACAGAAAAATAAAATGTGTCATTCTTTTCTTGTTTCATCAAGTTCTAAAGGAAAAAATACATTGCATGGTTTTGTTCGTAAAATCATATTTTAAACGAAGGACATTAACAAGCATCAAAGGACAAATTATTCAATTAAAAAGTCCTTTTTATCGCGCAACCAATAACAGCAGTACAAAAAGAGAAAAATAAGTGAATCTTTCTGTTTAATACATGTACAAGTAAACATCATAATCAATTTATGACAGAGACCTGAATTTTTTTCATATGTGTATAAACGTGTGGAACACCACTACAAATCGAAACAATTTCTCTTTCACCAAGTCACTCGAGTTGAACTGCAAAGTTTGTTACAGATTATAAATTGAAAAGCAGCATTTGGGGAAGGGGAAACGTTTTTAGTAAAAAAAACTAAATGTGATGCATTGATTGTCAAACCAACATGCATAGATTTATTGATCAAAACAACCTGCTCACCCCTATCAGTGATGTACCAAGGGTCGGAAAGTGATAGGACAAATTATCCTGACAAGATAAATCAATGACAATGTCCTAGCTCTTGAAGAAATCACTAATCGTGACAGTGTTGAAATTTTAATCAGACATTTGTCCTGGCAGGGGAGAACACAGTAGGACATTTTAAATTTGTAATAGGCCTATGACCGGGGCCTCATTACACCACTGTCCTATTTATAGCTTAACTTCAAAGAAATGGGTGGTCCTATCTACTTGGTATAAGACTCAAAACAAAATTATGTGGGGTTTTAAATGAAGCTGAAAAAGAGACAAGTGGGGGAAGGGTGGGTTGACAGTATTCATTCTTGGTATGTGTAATAAGGTTAATTAAAAACTCTGTCTCTCTCCCCACTAACCCCTAGCCTGATGAAAGCTTTACAAGTGGAAAGCCTGCTTCTTCTATTTTCTATCTTGATCACCAAACCCAAACCCTGGCAAGTTTTTCCCCATTCTACCATTCCCGTCCCATAATTCAAAGAAAGGGGTTATCATTACCCTCCTCAGCATATAATGTAAGTACTGAAAGGGGTTATCATTACCCTCCTCAGCACATAATGTAAGTACTGAAAGGAGTTATATCATTACCCTCCTCAGCACATAATGTAAGTACTGAAAGGGGTTATCATTACCCTCCTCAGCTTAAAATGTAAGTACTGAAAGGGGTTATCATTACCCTCCTCAACATATAATGTAAGTACTGAAAGGGGTTATCATTACCCTCCTCAGCATATAATGTAAGTACTGAAAGGAGTTATATCATTACCCTCCTCAGCACATAATGTAAGTACTGAAAGGGGTTATCATTACCCTCCTCAGCACATAATGTAAGTACTGAAAGGGGTTATCATTACCCTCCTCAGCACATAATGTAAGTACTGAAAGGGGTTATCATTACCCTCCTCAGCTTAAAATGTAAGTACTGAAAGGGGTCATCATTACCCTCCTCAGCACATAATGTAAGTACTGAAAGGGGTTATCATAACCCTCCTCAGCACATAATGTAAGTACTGAAAGGGGTTATCATTACCCTCCTCAGCATATAATGTAAGTACTGAAAGGGGTTATCATAACCCTCCTCAGCACATAATGTAAGTACTGAAAGGGGTTATCATTACCCTCCTCAGCATATAATGTAAGTACTGAAAGGGGTTATCATTACCCTCCTCAGCATATAATGCAAGTACTGAAAGGGGTTATCATAACCCTCCTCAGCATATAATGTAAGTACTGAAAGGGGTTATCATTACCCTCCTCAGCATATAATGTAAGTACTGAAAGGGGTTATCATTACCCTCCTCAGCATATAATGTAAGTACTGAAAGGGGTTATCATTACCCTCCTCAGCATATAATGCAAGTACTGAAAGGGGTTATCATTACCCTCCTCAGCATATAATGCAAGTACTATCAAGCTTGCAGTGAATACATTATTTCCAACATGGCAAAAGAGCATTACATTTAAAGACCCACCACGTCACGTGTCAAAATCACGGTTTTCACGTGTTTTCCCT
>CM065684.1:24299882-24307382 GCA_017654935.2 Phymorhynchus buccinoides
AAGAGGAGGGGCGATATTAGGGACTTACAGCATAAACTTCCCTAAGGTTGGTGGAACGTATTTTTACGAAAGAACCCCCCGGTTATCCCACAGTGAGGGTCGCTGTAGCAAAGCTAATCATCATCGGTTCGTGCCGTCGTCGTCGTCATCATCATCATCTTTCACCACATCATCGTCGTCCGTGTCATCTCGTCGTTAATTATTATCGTAACATCAGCAGCTAATCGTCCTCGTTGTCGTTACCATCCATACACAACGTCGTCGCCGTCATCGTTAGTGTCGTCGTCCAATCGTTTGTTATCATTATCAGACAAGCGAGCAGCTCATCAAACATCATCAATCATTAAGGTCTCACCACTTCATTACAGTCATTGATACTAATTAGGGAGTTAATTTGAGATAGCCACTATTACCCTTAATTGACTTTTATGCTCCTAACCCGCTATTATTAATGACAAGAAGAGACTGAATGGTCATGATATATTATTTTGATCAATTATGAGAAATAAAGTGCACAATCGCAAGAAGTGTAACGACGATGTTTTATACTGGATATAACAAAATTGAATACTTATTAACGAACCAACGTTTACCCCATTATTACATCAGTTGATTCTGAGATATCTGGTTATTGCTGTACTGAAGGTTGCTGGTAGCATGATTTTTGCGAGAGCTGTAATTAATAGAAACATTTTAGTCTATTTTGCCATCCCATTCTTGTAAGCTGTCAGAGATCGGTGAGAAATTAACACTTGTAACACCCCTAACAGACTGTATTACAAGCCCTACATACCCGCCTATCTTCGAAAATTAGATTTTGACCTTTCCTCTTACTGACAAATAGGTCAAAAAAATTACGGCCGTATTGGTCTTTAAACAAAATGGTCCCTCTGCCCTGTAGCAGTGGCGCGACACTGTCTGATAAGAAAGCCAGCCCAGGTATGTTAAAACGACAGCAAAGTTAAGCTGACACGTACTGTATCAATTCGCTCAGTGTTTAGTGATTTTTACATATGCGACATGGTTTGAATGTTCATGCGCTCCATTTTTTTAAATCTAAATTGACGAATTCAGTGGGGGTCCATATGTCCAGCGGGACCAGAGACGTTACTACGTTCTATTTATGTCATGTCTAATAATTAAAATTTGGTTGTGAAATTGGGCATCTTATTAATTTTCAGGCATCTCACCGATAAATGAGCGTGCAGAGACACAGAGAGGGTAGTTGTTATGTGTTCTCTGTTCTCGTTCTCTCCTGTGGCAACTTAAAACTCCGTCCTTTGCCAAAGGCAGAGTCTCGGGGTACGAGGGCCCGTATCTCAAAATTCCCCAGCTGACGATACGTCTTCAAACTCACGGGAGACGCATACAAATTACAGGCTGCAAACTATTGTCATGTCAAAACTATATAATCATTACTATGAATATGTTTCCTAACCCTAATCCCTAGCCCTATTCCTGACCAGGCGATGCAATACAACTATACGACATAAGAAGAATTGCATTTTGTTGACGAAAATTCGACTAGGAAGGCGTTCTATCTCCTGAACAATCGGTCCTGAGTGTCGCAAGAATGACGTACCCTTCTGTGCACTGGCTTATACGTAGCAACAGCGATCCCTGCATATTTTAACCAGCCGCAGAGCAAAAGCTTGTTAATATGTTTTTCCAGGACGAATTCGTGGTGGTACACTGGTGTCTATGGTCACAGACCACGAATAGCGCGTTTGGCGGTCTATGGAGGACCTACCTAGTGAGTTAGAGGTGCTAAGGCCAAGTTTCGGAAGATAATGTCATTCACAGTCAAAGGTCAGTGTCACTGGAGTGTGCCAATCGACTTTTGCAACAGACAATTTGAAGTATTATTACTTTATAGCGTCAGACGAGGGCGGTCTGCTGTCAAATTCGGTTTGGTCCGACCGTGAGAGAGCATCGATGCAGCCAGATTGCGCCAACCCTGAATTGTTTCTGGTGTTATTGCATGTGATTTTGTGTGTATACTGACGTGTAGGAAAGGGGGAAGGGCAGGTGTATCATTTGACCAATCATCGGTCAACTTTTTTCGTTGCCGAGACTAAGAGGGTATTAACATGTGCTAAGTGCATGGGCACACGGCAACCATCGATTTATTGTCTCATCTGAAAGACTACCACTTCAGAGAGAACCAGTAAGCCCTAGTGGCAAAGTGAGAGGGAAAATCCCCCTGTACCCAGGTTCGCACCTCTGTGTTTACTTGACCTAGGGCGAACGCAGCTATGCGACTGTGCCCCTCTACACATGGTTCAAGTGGAAGCGAAATCTTGTTTAACAACTGGCCACAACAGCACTCTGTTACTTCCCTTTACTTGTCTTACTACTCGGCTCACTCTCTGTCGAATTTTGCGTTCGGATAGGTAGCTAGAATATCTAGGCCAAGCTGGAAAATGAAGGTCACTGGATCAGAAAACAGTGCTAGTACGTGGCCTGTTTGATCTAGCGTTTTCACGCTCTAGTATTGTTTTGTAGCCAAACTGGAGGATGTCTGAGAGAGGAAAAGGCACATGCACGTCCAAGCTACACATCTGGTCATGATCTGTGTTCATTTTTGTGCCCACACAAGCTCCCATTTTCACAAAAATCTTTTCAGCATGCCTAAATATTATGGAAAATAAAGCGGTGACCCTTAACTTTCGTTGAGGTTTGTACTGTAGAAAAGACGATTACTACCTCCATTAGGGCTCTCTCAGACGGTTCAATTTAATCTTAGTCCAGAGAAACAGGAAGTGAATTTCTATTTACTTTATGAAAATCCGTTTAACGTCCTCCGGTCTGTAACAGACACATATGGGACATTTGTAGATTTCAAGATTGTGGGAACTATCCTGGAGGCAATGCCCGGAGGGGCAATGCAACTCCAGTAAAGTCCCGATTTTGTAACGATACAGATGTTTTCTATTTACTTGTGTGAAACTCGCGACCTCTTTCTCTCTACCAGAATGGGCATTTTGAGGTGTCACCATTTGCGGTGATGGGAGGTAGATAGTATCAGGTAAAATAGTGAAAACAGACTGACGGATAATGTTTATGAACAATAATGGGCAAAGGTGTACAAACTGGGCTGATGGTTAAGGGATTCACAATAAAAAGGCAAAGTGGTTACAGGTTAGAACTAGAGCCACTCCTAGCTTCCTTCACACATCTACCATGGGCCGTCTTGCAGCTCTCTTCTCTTTCCTCGCTCTGATCGTCTGCTGGTCTCTTCTGGTGAGCAAGCTGAGTTGTTTCCCTTTGCAAATATGGCGAAATTATTAACTCATTCAAACTTGAGAATTGCATGAAACTGAAAAAAAGCCTACAGTTTAACTGTCAAAGCTTTAGTCAGCACCGCCGATTCCCTTTGCATAATGGGCCAAAGTAAGGTGAAGAAGTAAACTGTTGAACGCTTTCAAGAGAACCAGTTTGCATTCCACTACTCAATTAAAATTTATTTTTAAAAAATGTTAGAAATCACTGACACAGTCCAAGCCTCCGCTAATAGAAACCCCGGTTTTAATTCTTTAAAAACCAACCGACTGCACGGTCTTTAAAAACAATGAGAATTAAAACTTCTTTGTGTCTGAGTTAGGTTCCAGATTTACCCTAGGCCTATTCGTTGCAAAAGATATATAAATATACAGACAGAGAGAGAGAAAAAAAGAAGTCAAAAACGTAAGCTTCTCGAACCAAAAACGGAAAGTGTTGACTCACGGCAAAATAGCAATTTAAGCCAATGTTTTGATAATATCAGAGAACTGACTCATGTATGAGCTACACATGCCTACTTTAGAAGCAATAAAAAAGAATGTTTTATAATGTTATATCTTACATAGGGGAAGAAGGGGTAAAAAGCGCATGGGCGGGTAATAAGCCCATGCCAAATTCCTCATGAAATGAAGCAAATTTCAGTCTCATTTTGCCAATGATACATGCGTTAATGTCTAGCATTCGTCTCATGGGCAAAATTTGACTGACATTTTTCTTTATTTCATGAGATAATTGGGGTGGGCTTCTTACCCGCCCATGCGCTTTTTACCCCGTCTTCACCTATGACTCAAATGAAAGTGAAACATTAATGGGGCATGAAAGTGAAACGTTAATGGGGTATGTTTTCTAAAACAATGTGGAGGTAGCCATAGCCGATGAGGTTTAACCGAACTGAGGCGTGGTTACACCTACACCTATCTATATTGTTAAAAACTCGGGACTTTACTGGTATTGCACTGCCTCCGGGCATTGCAGCCAGTATTGTTCCCACCATCTTTGTATTTACAAATGTCCCATATGTGTCTATGACCGAGAGGACGTAAGACATCATTTTCATCGAGTATGTTTTCTCTACATGATAATCGATTTTCAGAGAGAGAAAAAGCCATGTAATTCGCGTGTGGTTTAAAAAGTCGTTTTAATAATGAAAAAGAGATTAATGAAAATATACAATTTTAAAAAACTCCTGAATCCTAATAATGAATCCATATTATCTCCAAGTTTGAAAACCTCTCCAAGCTATATAAATCTTCCGTTTGCTGTGATCAACGTCTGATTATTTATTGTTCACTTGTAACTTTTGCAGACCAACAAAATAAGCAATGCCAATTGTACTTTGATTTATCGTATCTCCATTAAAATCAAGTCTAATAGGCCTGCTTAAACAATTTAGTCACATGTCTGATTATCATAATGCATTGCACGCTTCAGCAGAATCAGAACGCAAAAATAGAAACATAGAAAAAAAGCTGCTAAAAAGAACAAAAATACAACAGACTGTTCGTGGTAAATAGAGAAGCTTGACGAAGCCAAAAACATCAACAAATACTGAATAATATAAAATAAATGTATAAATAGTCGTTTAAGACACAGAATGTTAACACGCAGCAATCCATGCAAACACAAAAGCCATGCAAAGACATGAACGTAGGCCAACTCCCAGAACATTATAAAACAAGGCTGGACCCGAGCGGTTGCAAAATTACCTTTAAAATCAATTACCTGGTTAAGGTCAAGGTCACGTACATTTGTGCTCTGCGTCACAAAGGACCTTGACCCAATCTACGAAAACACCACACAAACGAACACACACCAAGTGCAAAGTGACGTTCTTTTATTGACGAGACAAAACAGAACATGTAATATTTCAACAGAAATGTCTTTCAAACAACATAAAAAGCACAACAATATTTCCCCTCTTCACTGTCAAGCAGTCCAATCTATGAACACAAAAAATGGGATTGTAACTGCAAGAATGTGGACAATGGCTCCAACCCACCTGCGTGCGCATCTCGACCATTCCAACGGAAGTGTCGCCATCTTAGTTCTTATTTGTGTGTAAACAAAGTGAAAATGTTATCTAAATGTGTAAAGAAAACATCCAGATGTTATAAATACAGTTTAGATAAGCTTCGAATTGGAACAGCCAAATACGCAGCATCGATCTGGCATTTTTCAAAAAAAGGTAAGGACTAAGATGGCGGTCTCCCATAATATGGCGCTCCTTGTGGCCGGATATGACGACACGTGGGTACCAGCCATATGGCTAAGACAATTATGTTACATGTCCAAGGTCTAAAGTCCTTGACCTTGACCTTGATCGGTACTCAATATTCTAAATCATCATAAGCCAATGCACCAACATAGCAAATTTGCACATGGTGTTTCTGACGATGCAAAATGATGCGAAAGACAAATAATGTGGACTCGGAAGGTTTAGGCTAAACCACAGAATACTAATACTAAATTTTTTTTAGTATTCTGTGGGCTAAACAGCGACGTTTATTTTCTCTCTCTCTCTCTCTCCTCTCTCGCTCTCTCTCTCTCTCTCTGATCGCTCTCTCTCTCTCTCTCTCTCTCACTCGTCTCTCTCTCTCTCCTCTCTCTCTTCTCTCTCTCTCTCTCTCTCTCTCTCTCTCTCTCTCTCTCTCCCTCTCTCTCTCTGTCTCTCTCTGTCCCCCCCCCTCTCTCTCTCTCTCTCTCTCTCTATCTCTCTCTCTCTCTCTCTCTCCTCACTCTCTCTCTCTCTCTCTCTCTCTCTGTGTCACGTTGTCCAATTTGTTCAAAAGAAACAGGCTGAAAGTTTCACTCGTGACCTGAACTTGCTCTGAAATAATATAATGTGTTAATTGGTGGAGAAATAAACTTGTTTCTCCCAAGCCCAGCTGGTCGCTTACATTATAAGCGGGGTCCATTATTGTATTTATGGTCAAGAGTAGTAACAGGTCTTTTTAAAGATCCATCAGATCACGTGTCAAAATCACAGGTTTCATGTGTTTTCCCTCTTATAACTGGAAATAAATCTTGTTTTGACCAGGTCTGACTCCCATATCAAATGCCCCCAAATTCAAACCGAAACATCATTTTTAAAGAGCAGCCTCAATTTGAAGTTGGGGACATCTATATGTAGGTCACAGCTACCTAGACCCAGTGACGCACCACGATTAAGTCCCTTGTTTTTTTCTGGCTTGCTGTGACCAACATACGAATTTCCCCATATTCAAATTGAGGCTGCTCTTTAAACTGATGTGTCGGTTTGAATTTGGGGTCATTTATATGGGAGTCAGACTTGGTCAAAACTAAATTTATTTCCTGTTATAAAAGGGAAAACACGTGAAACCCGTGATTTTGACACGTGATCTGGTGGATCGGTTAAAGATATATTTTTGGCCGGCACAGGGGATTTCAGTGCGAGGGGAGCTGACCCAAATCACCAAGCTACAACGCGAGGTCATCGACGTAGAGACGGAGGAAGTTCGGCTGACGGTGGAATTTGAGGCTGACTCGCAGCCGGACCCTCCCAGGTGGTATGAGGTGGAAGACATCTACAATCTGCTGCCTGGTCAGTGGTAAAACTTATTAGATATAAAGAATATAAAGCATTCATATTGGCAGAAACCCCCCGTGGGGATACCGGGGGGGGTCTTTCGTATAAATAGTCCCCCCACCTTCTGGAAAGTTCTGTGCTTGTAGCTTCCTCTAAACTGTCAGTCTCTTTGACTCTGCCTGTTCCCCTTTGCTTACTGTCATCTACTATATTTCTGCATTACCGGTCCATTCTCCTGCCGTTTTTAAAGAAACACTTTCAAAAAGATTTCCTCCAACCGAAAGTCGGACTTGCTGGGCCTAACTATTTCTTAGTTAGGCGCATAACGGCAGCATGACGCATCTGCGCTCATAATTGACAGGGAAACTGTCTGAGCGATCGAAGAAGAAGAAGAAGTATTGACAGACGATCACCTCCTCTTCTTCTTCTTCTTCTTCTTCTCTTCTTCTTCTTCTTCTTCTTCTTCTTCTTCTTCTTCTCTCTTCTTCTTCTTCTTCTTCTTCTTCTTCTTCTTCTCTTTTTTCTTCTTCGTTCCCCATAGAAGGTCCCCATTCTGAATCCTGAAGTACCCCCTACTCACTCGACTTCGTGATCGGTTTTCTTTTGTGTGTCTGTGTGTCTGTCTGTCTGTTCATTTGTTTGTCAGTTTGTTTAACAAATGAAAAGAGAGA
>CM065684.1:24312382-24319882 GCA_017654935.2 Phymorhynchus buccinoides
AAACATATGTCTATCTCTTGCTTTCTTTTTGTTTGAAGCTTTCAAGGTTAGAAATCAGTTGACCAATTATGCATAACGACATACAATATTCTTTATATATGTTATTATATGTTGTTGGGAGAAATATATATATCTTGTCTTGTCTTTTAAAGCATGAAGGGTTTAGTAACTAACTGAATAATCATGCTCAGTATCTTACACCTTTCTTTACATTACACAGATTGTAAAGGTTTTGTTTTCCTTGTTATGTAAAGAAGTAAACAATAGTAGATATTTCTGTACTTGTTCTTGTCTGAAACTTGGGTCGAGAACACAGCAAAAATAAGCATGCCAAAATAGGCTACGTAACGTGTTCTTGCTCTATATTGTAATACATTTATTGATGTGATTGCTTTTCACTGATTCTCTTTGTGTCATATTTACTTCATTAAAATGATTCGTTCGTTCGTTTCGCTCTCTCTCTCTCTCTCTCTCGTCTCTGTTCTCTCTCTCTCTCTCTCTCTCTTCTCTCTCTCCCTCTCTCTCCCTCTCCCTCTCTCTCTCTCTCTCTCTCTATCTCTCTCTCTCTCTGGTGTGAACTTGTGTGGCTGACGTACGCTGCAGATGGCTGTGTCGGAAGACGAAGACTGGTACAAGACTGTTGTTCATCTCAACACTGACCAATACGCGGCCAGTGGAAGGCTCAAGTTGACCATGGATAAACACTTCTTAGGCGGCTGGCCTCCTAGCCCGACGGTCCTTTCGAAAGTGAGCTTTGTTTCTTTACATAACGAGGTTTTCCTTAAAAAAAACTTTCACCGCCAAAGTCGCATTTTAGCACCACCTATGTCATTAAAAGGTATCAATTACCCCTACTGCTTTATTTTTGGGAAGTAAGGATAGTAGACCTTATTTTATATATGTCACAGAAATTCTCAGAATCCCCAATACTGCAGATGTTAGTTTTGTTCACTACACCAGGTAATGGTTTTTTATATGGACATTTTTTGGCTGAAATATCGCGCTGGCGCCTGGTGAAAGGGTTATAAGGATTGTTTTGCTTACCCCTGAAGAGAAGGATGTATGATAACACTTGGTGGGGTCTCTTGTTGTCGGCTTCTCTGTGAATTTATTTACTCAAAACCTACGAACACATGTTTCTAGACTTTACTTGGGGAGGACTTGGGTTCGGGTAGGTGTTTTTAATCGCCATTTCTCATCTCGACCTATGTATGAACAGGAATGCCCCTTTCTGGTGATTAGATAAGAGTGCTGTCAAGCAGTGCCATTTCGCCTTCCGCTAAGTGCCATAGTCGCCATCTTTACTTAACTCATTCACTTCAAACCGTTTCTTGCATTCAGTAAAACGTCACACGGATTTTCACATGCGCACGTGCACTCAAACACACATACACACGCACACACACACGCACGCGCATACATACACACACACGCGCCCCCCAAAAAAAAAAAATTCCTACAACGCACGCACACGCCACACACACACGCACACACATGCGCACACACACATCACACACACACACGGCACACACCACACACGCACAGGCGCACGCACACGCACTGCACGACGCACACAGCGCGCAACACACAACACAACACACACAGCAGTTAGAGCAACAAACAAATGTCTCTAAAAAATGCAGACATCAACTTAAGTTAAGGTCCACTTTTCATGCCAAACTAAGCTTTCATTCTCACAAAATTCAATAATCAGTGATTCAGTGATTGCTTGAGAACAAACACAAGCACGCAGGCACGCAGAATTGAAAATGGCGAAATGATACAAAGTTCATAATGTGTCACATCAGATGGCGATTTGTAAATTGTGATTCAGTGAAGTCCCCCTTGTATGTAATAGCGAATAAGCCCAGTCATACTTCCCTTTTTGGTACGATGTTCTGAAAATTTGAAGGCGAATGTTTCGTGAAAAATGTCCTTTTAATTAGAGGATGACATATGCTGTTCTGCGCTGTTTCTGTTAAAATAACACAAAGCTAGATAGCGACTCTTGAGATCGTAAAGGGAGACGGCGAATAAGTCATCACGAGGTTGACCTTGTAATCCAATACCATTTCAGGAAAGTGTGGCATGCGTTTCTCGTGGGTCGTGTGCTTGATGGCTGGAGAGAGAGAGAGAGAGAGAGAGAGAGAGAGAGGAGAGAGAGAGAGAGAGAGAGAGACGAGAGGGATTGAAGAGTGAGAGAGAGAGGAGAGAGAGACAGAGAGACAGAGACAGAGAGAGAGAAAGAGAGAGAGGGACAGAGGACAGAGACAGAAGAGGTGTCTGGGCGTATGTTTCCATTGGCTTTCTATTATAATTTTGTTTGAGGAAAAAATTATTGGCCATGCTTCTGATCTATATGGGTCAAAAGGGATGAGCAATCCGTTTGAGATTCTTTCGACTCTCATAGATTTCTCTACTTTTGAGTTAGTTTAACAATGGACATCATCGCTCAAACAAGCTGCTAAATCATCCTCTAAAATAGAAGAATTATCTTGCCAAGATATTTCCTTTCAAATTTTCGCCATCGTATCGAAAAGGGAAGTATTAGTAATTTGTATGATTCGCTCTAGATGTATGGGTTAACACCTGAAGAACATCTCTTTGAAGCTTTAGATTTCTCGTCGTTTACGTTGTTTAAGAGGACCGCCAAAAAAAAAGGACTGATTTTTACCCGTGGGAACGAACCATTTGTGCTATTTTATCAAAGCCTGGGACGGTAATTCATGTCGAGATAGCATGAGACTTCAGAAGGATGCTAAACTTAGAAGCTCTTCCAAATCCTATTAAATCCTATCAGGACATGGAAGAGCTTCTAAAGTTAGCACCAGCTAAGTCTCAGGCTATCTCAACGTGAATACCGCCCCTGGTCCCTTGTTTCTGTAGCACTGCCACGTGATCATATTTCATTATACTCGATTCACAGTGCTTGTTGTGTTTGTGTAAGTACACCATTACAGTTGAGATGTTAGCATTGCCGCATAGCAAATAGTTAACGCCACTTGTCATTGTGTTTAATAGGGAAGACGGGGTAAAAAGCGCATGGGCGGGTAAGAAGCCCACCCTAATTATCTCATGAATGAAGCAAATTTCAGTCTTCATTTGCCCATGAGACGAGCGTTAATGTCAGCATTCGCTCCATGGGCAAATTTGACTGAAATTTTCTTTATTTCATGAGATAATTGGGGTGGGCTTCTTACCCGCCCATGCGCTTTTTACCCCGTCTTCTCCTATATCTGGAAAATAGCTAAGTAATAAGTCAAACATGTGCATTTCGCGCTACAAGCGTGAAAATGGTAGATGTGACCTGGCTTTGGAGGTTAGGAAAACAATTATAGATCCAGAGGCATTTGCAAAATAATTGGTTTTGCTGCAGAAGGAAAATGGCTGCGTTCGCTATATTTGTTCAAGACGTATCCTCAAATTTCACAGTTGTAGCATCATTTTGCATGATCAGCGCCTTCAGAACAGTGCTTCTCAGCTGATTCGCTGTATTCCGTTCAAGATTATATTCCTCAACAATATCTTATAGTGGAGCATCAGTTGTCATGATTCATGCCTTTTGGGGACATTGCTTCTCAGCTAAAACGTTTTCCTGTGCGCGTGTGCTGTGCAGCTGTCGGAGTGATTTCCTGCTTAAGATTCATCAGGACCAACCGTGCTGCCAGGGCCCTTAAGGAAACACATGGTAAGGGCTGTATTCGGAATCCAGGCTACACTTTCGGCAAACCCGTTCACTGTATATGAATAAACTGCTCAATTGCAGTGCACGGGGGTAGCCAATAGTGTACAAAGCAGTGGAAATCTTCAAGGTGAGTTCTTCAATAAATCTTTCACGTGTAGCTTAAAAATATCACATAAAAGAATTATGAAGAAACTACCTGAAGAGTCAACTGATTGTACACTATTGGAGACCCCCGTGCACTGCAATTTGCAGTTATTCAATATACAGTGAACGGGTTTGCCGAAAGTGTAGCCCGGGAATTCCGAAGACACGCTTCAGCATGTGTCCTTGAAGGCCTGGCAGCACGGTGTCCTGATGAATCTAAGCAGGAACAATCCGACAGCTGCACAGCACACCGCGCACAGGGAAAAGTTTTAGCTGAGAAGCAATGGTCCCCAAAAGGCATGAATCATGCAAATGATGCTACAACTATAAAATATTGAGGAATATAATCTTAAACGAATACAGCGGATCAGCTGAGGAAGCAATGTTCTGAACACGGCCTGAATCATGCAAACTGATGTACAACTGTTGAAATTTGAGGCTACGATCTTGAACAAAATTATAGCGAAGCGGCAGCATTTTCCTTCTCGCAGCAAAACCAAATTATTTTTCAAGCCTCTGTATCTATAATGTTTACTACCCCAAAGCCAGTCACATCTACCAATTTTCACGCTTGTAGCGCGAAAAATGCACAATGTTTGACATTAATTACTTAGCTTTTTCAGATATAGGAGGAAAGACGGGTAAAAGAGCATGGGCGGGTAAGTAAGCCCACCCCAATTATTCTCATGTGAAATAAAGAAAATTTCAGTCAAATTTACCCCATGAGACGAATGCTATGACATAAAGCTCGTCTCATGGGCAAAATGAGACTGAAATTTGCTTCAATTTCATGAGAAAATTAGGGTGGGCTTCTACCGCCCATCCCCCCGCTTTACCCAGTTCTTCCACTAATTAAAACACAATGAACAGTGAGCGTTAAAACTATTCTGCTATGCCGGCAATGCTAACATCTCAACTGAATGGGTTGTACTACACCAACACAAAAGCACTGTTGACATCGAGTAGTAATGAAATATGAGCACGTGGCAGTGCTGCAGACAAACAAGGACCAGGGGCGGTATTCACGTTGAGATTAGCATGAGACTTAGCAGATGCTATTAGAAAGACTCTTCCAATGTCCTATAGATTACTAGGACATTTGGAAAGTTTCTAAGTTAGATCATGCTAAGTCTCATGCTATCCCGACATGAATACCGTCCCAGGCTGTTAGATAAAAATAGCAAAATGGTTTGTTACCACGGGGTAAAAATCAGCTTTTTTTGGCGGTCCCTCTTAAACAAACGTAACGACGAAATCCTAACTTCAAAGAGAATGTTCTTCAGGTGTTAACCCAATAATTTAGAGCGAATCATACAAATTACTATACTTCCCTTCGATACGATTGTTGCGAAATTTGAAGGCAAATATCTTGCAAGCTAATCTCTATTTTAGGGATGATTGTCACCTGTTGACGATGTGTCCATTGTTAAACTAACTCAAAATAGAGAACTACTATGAGAAGTCGAAAAGAATATCAAACGGATTGCTCAATCACCTTTTTTGACCCATATAGATTCAGAAGCTGGCCAATAAAATTCTTTCTCAAACAAAATTATAATAGAAAGCCAATGGAAAACATACCCACAGACACCTCTTTCTGTCTCGTCTCTGTCTCTCTCTCTGTCTCTCTCTCTGTTCTGTGTCTCGCTGTCTCTCTCTCCTATCCTCCTCTGAAACGCATGCACACTTTCCTGAAATGTTATTGGATTACAAGGTCAACCTCGTGAATGAGCTATTCGCCGTCTCCCTTTACGATCTCATAGAGTCGCTATCTAGCTTTGTGTTATTTTAACAAAGCGAAACAGCGCAGAACAGCATATGTCATCCTCTAAATTAAAAGGACATTTTCACAAAACATTCGCCTTCAAATTTTCAGAACATCGTACCAAAAGGGAAGTATGACTGCTTATTCGCTCTACACTACAAGGGGGACTTCCTGAATCACAATTTCCCAAATCGCCATCTCATTTGACATATTGTGAACTTAGTGTCATTTCGACATTTTCATTGCTGCGTGCCTGTGTGTACGTGTTTGTTCTCAAGCAATCACTGAATCACTGATTATTGAATTTTGTGAGAATGAAAGCTTAGTTTGGCATGAAAAGTGGCCTTAACTTAAGTTGATGTCTGCATTTTAAACTTGTTTTGGTGCTCTATTTGTGTGTGTGTGTGTGTGTTGTGCGCCTGTGTGCGTGTGCAGTGCGTGTGCGTGCGCCTGTGCGTGATGTGTGTGCGTGTGTGCGTGTGTGTGTGTGCATGTGTGTGTGCGTGTGTGCGTGTGCGTGTGTGTGCGTGCGTGTGCATGCTTGTTGTGTGTGTGTATGTATGCGTGTGCGTTGTGTGTGTGTGCGTGTGTATGTGTGTTTGAGTGCACGTGCGCATGTGAAAATCCGTGTGACGTTTTACTGAATGCAAGAAACGGTTTGAAGTGAATGAGTTAAGTAAAGATGGCGACTATGGCACTTAGCGGAAGGCGAAATGGCACTGCTTGACAGCACTCTTATCTAATCACCAGAAAGGGGCATTCCTGTTCATACATAGGTCGAGATGAGAAATGGCGATTAAAAACACCTACCCGAACCCAAGTCCTCCCCAAGTAAAGTCTAGAAACATGTGTTCGTAGGTTTTGAGTAAATAAATTCACAGAGAAGCCGACAACAAGAGACCCCACCAAGTGTTATCATACATCCTTCTCTGCAGGGGTAAGCAAAACATCCTTTATAACCATTTCACCGCCAGCCATATTTCAGCCAAAAATGTCCATTAAAATTACCTGGGTAGAGAACAAATTCCATCTGCAGTATTGGGGATTCTTCTGTGACATATATAAAAAATAAGGTCTACTATCCTTACTTCCCAAAACTAAGACAGTAGGTATTGATGCCTTTTTAATGACATAGGTGGTGCTAAAATGCGACTTTGGCGGTGAAAGGTTTTTTTAAGGAAAACCTCGTTATGTAAAGAAACAAAGCTCACTTTCGAAAGGACCGTCGGGCTAGGAGGCCAGCCGCCTAAGAAGTGTTTATCCATGGTCAACTTGAGCCTTCCACTGGCCGCGTATTGGTCAGTGTTGAGATGAACAACAGTCTTGTACCAGTCTTCGTCTTCCGACACAGCCATCTGCAGCGTACGTCAGCCACACAAGTCACACCAGAGAGAGAGAGAGAGAGAGAGAGAGAGAGAGAGAGAGGGACAGAGGGAGAGAGGAGAAGAGAGAGAGAGAGAGAGAGAGAGAGAGAGAGAGAGAGAGAGAGAGAGAGAGAGAGAAGAGAGAGCGAACGAACGAACGAATCATTTTAATGAAGTAAATATGACACAAAGAGAATCAGTGAAAAGCAATCACATCAATAAATGTATTACAATATAGAGCAAGAACACGTTACGTAGCCTATTTTGGCATGCTTATTTTTGCTGTGTTCTCGACCCAAGTTTCAGACAAGAACAAGTACAGAAATATCTACTATTGTTTACTTCTTTACATAACAAGGAAAACAAAACCTTTACAATCTGTGTAATGTAAAGAAAGGTGTAAGATACTGAGCATGATTATTCAGTTAGTTACTAAACCCTTCATGCTTTAAAAGACAAGACAAGAGATATATATTTTCTCCCAACAACATATAATAACGTATGTAAAGAATATTGCATGTCGTTATACATAATTGGTCAAC
>CM065684.1:24324882-24326478 GCA_017654935.2 Phymorhynchus buccinoides
GTGATATCGGCATAGTGGTTCTTGCAAAAAACCCATCCGTCAGGAGTCCACCTTTAAGTCTTCGATATTTTGTTTCTTTTCATTGGTTTCGTGTTTCTATAATATAAATGAGAAACGAGACCCACACTTACCCCCCTTCGCTCTTTTCATTTGTAAACAAACTGACAAACAAATGAACAGACAGACAGACACACAGACCACACAAAAGAAACCGATCACGAAGTCGAAGTGAGTAGGGGTAATTCAGGATCAGAAGGGACCTTCTTTTATGGGGAACAAGAAGAAGAAAGAGAAGAAAGATAGAAGAAGAAGAAGAAGAAGAAGAAGAAGAGAAAGAAAGAAGAAGAAGAAGAAAGAAAGGAATGAAGAGAGAAGAAGAAGAAGAAGAAGAAGAAGAAGAAGAAGGAGGATCGTCTGTCAATACCTTCTCTTCTCTCGTCTGCTTCAGACAGTTTCCTGTCACATTATGAGCGCAGATGGGTCATGCTGCCGTTATGCTCCTTTAAGAAATAGTTAGGACAGCACGTACCGACTTTGGTTGGAGAAAAATCTTTTTGAAAGTGTTTCTTTAAAAACGGCAGGAGGATGGACCGTAATGCAGAAATTATAGTAGATGACAGTAGCAAAGGGGAACAGGCAGAGTCAAAGAGACTGACAGTTTAGAGGGAAAGCTACAAGCACCGAAACTTCCAGAAGGTGGGGGACTATTTAGACAAAAAGGACCCCCGAAACCGGTATCCCCAACGGGGGGGGATATGCCAATATGAATGATTTATATTTTTATAGCTAATAAGTTTGACACTGACCAGGCAGCGATTGAGATGTCTCCACTCATACCACTGGGAGGGTCCGGCTGCAGAGTCAGCCTCAAATTCACCGTCAGCCGAACTGCCTCCGTTCTACGTCGAGGACCTCGCGTTGCAGCTTGGTGAGTGGTTCAAGCTCCCCCGCACTGAAATCCCCTGTGCGGCCAAAATATATATCTTGAACCGACCACAGATTCACGTGCAAAATCACGGGTTTCAGGTTTGTCCTCTTTATAACAGGAAAATAAATTAGTTTTGACCCAAGTCGACTCTAATATAAAGACCCCAAATCAATCCGACACATCAGTTAAAGAGCAGCCTCAATGTGAATATGGGGGAAATTCGTATTGTGGGTCACAGCAAGCCAAAAAAACCCCACCAATGACTTAATCGTGGTGCGTCAATGGGTCTTTACAGACACATTGAGCCACCACGATTACTTCCATTGTTTTTTCTAGGTAGCTGGACCTACATTAGAGTCCCAACTGAAATGAGGCTGCTCTTTAAAATGGATGTTATCGGTTGGAATTCGGGGTGCATTTATATGGGAGTCAGACCTGGTCAAAAACAAGATTTATTTCCATATAGAGGGAAAAACACATGAACCTGTGATTTTTGAACACTGATTGATGGCTCTTTAAAAAGACCTGTTACTACCCTTGCCATAAATACAATAATAGACCCGCTTATAAGTAAGCGACCAGCTGGGCTGGGAGAAACAATTATGTCCAACCAATTTAACACATATATATCAGAGCAAGTTCAGGGTTCAGAAAGTGTGAAACTTTCC
>CM065684.1:24326978-24334478 GCA_017654935.2 Phymorhynchus buccinoides
TGGTTTGTCTGTCTGCCCGTCTGTCTGTCCTTATGTTTGTCTTATTTTCACACACACACCCCACCCATACATACACACAAAATCGCAGTAAATGTAACCTTATTTTGATATAAATTGATTGTTGGGTATCACCCACACATATTCCATTTCAGTTTGGTAGCCTAACTCAGGATTCTTACTCGGGTATAGGATTTAATTACTTTTTTAAAAAGTTGTTTTGGACTTTTGATACATTTGTCAACGGATTTTTATGACAATTTTGACAGTTAGAGTTGGCAGTTACCTATAAACAAGTTTTGAGTTCATTGTAATGTTTTTTAAACCTCGATCGTCTTTACAAGTTGTTGTTTTTTGCACATTGTTGTTTGTTGTTGTTGTGTGTTTGTTGTTGCTGTTGTTGTTGTTGTTGTTGTTGTTGTTGTTGTTGTTGTTGTTGTTGTTGTTCTTCTTCTTCTTCTTCTTCTTCTTCTTTCTTCTTCTTCTTCTTCTTCTCTTCTTCTTCTTCTTCTTCTCCTCCTCTTCCTTCTTCTTCTCTTTCCTCCTCCTCCTCCTCCTCCTCCTTCCTCTCCTTCTTCAACGTTGTTTTTGTTTTGTTAGATTTTCCACTACATCAAATACAAAAACAATCTATTTATCTCAAAACACGCAGACGTATCATGTAACACCACCATAGCCAACAGCTGCTGCAAACTCCAATAGTTCACACGTTCCACAAACAAAGTTGATTAAAGAACCAACACGTGCTCTTAAAATTATTGGTGAGATGAGACTTACTCTTCCAGAGCAACAACATCAAACAGATAAAATGTCTATTTCAATACATAAACATCTTCACGATGACAAAGACGTGAAATTCGTTTATTTTTGTTGTATTATTGTTTCTTCCAATTGTCCTTTCATAATCGTAATGAGTTCAACACATAACGACTTGGAAATGGGATCGTTGTTTTGAAAACAACAGAAGAGTATCTAGCTGGACAGATGGTAAAGATAATAATTATAATAGGTTTCTGATAAGAATAATAATCTGTGTGTTGTGTACAACGTTGACGGATTCCGGACGTATTTGGATAGAATTGATTTCCTGAAAGCCCTGGGGCTAGTGGATGTTATCAAGACTGGATGTACCCACGTGCGTATAAAAGGCCGAGGAAAAGAATCATTATGAGGTTCAGTAAACTCTATTACTTCAATACCTGTGAAGAGGGAGTAGTTTCTATGATTATTTTGAGACTGGGTAGAGATTGTGACGGCTTCAGGTAACCTCTGTCTGTTCGTCCGTCTGTCTCTCTCTATCTTTCTCTCTCTCTCTCTCTCTTCCTCCCTCTCTCTCTCTCTCCTCTCGCCCTCTCCACCTCTCTCTTCTCTCTCTCTTCGCGCTACCCTCCTCCCTCCCTGCTCTCTCTCTCTCTCTCTCCCTCCCTCCCACCCTCTCTCTCTCTCTCTCTCTCTCTCTCTCTCTCTCTCTCTCTCTCTCTCTCTCCTCTCTCTCTCTCTCTCTCTCTCCTCTCACTATATATTATTAAACTGTGTGTGTTTTCTCTCCTCTCAATCTGTTCTCATGAAAACTCTCTCTCTCTCTCTCTCTCTCTCGCTCTCTCTCTCCTCTCCCCCTCTCTCTCTCTCTCTCTCTCTCTCTCTCTCTCTCTCTCTTCTTCTCTCTCTTCTCATCTCTCTCTCTCTCTTCCTCTGATTCTCTCTCTCCTCTCTCTCTCTCTCTCTCCTCCTTCTCTCTCTCTCTCTCTCCCCCCTCTCTCTCCCATCTCCCCCCCCCTCTCTCTCTCTCTGTGTACCTGTAGAGTGCGACATAACTAATTAGTATTCAACCCCCCCAAAAAACCTATATTTTCTTTCTTCTGTGTGTGTGTACGCGTGCGTGCGTGTTGCGTGTGTGTGTGTGCGCGTGCGTGTGCGCGCGCGTGTACCTGTATAGTGCGACGTAACTAACTAGTATCTAGCAAACCACCATCTTTTCCCCCTTGTGTGTGTTGCTGTTGTTGGTGGTGGTATTGTTTTTGTTTGTTGGTGTCGTTGTTTATTGTTTGTTTGTTGATTATTTGTTTGTTGATGTAATGAATTTTAATTATATGAATTTTAATTATATGAATTTTAATGATAATTATTTGGTTGGTAGCCTGTAATATTGTTTCACACGTTTGGTTAATGTTCTTTCAGTTATGTTGTATCTCTATCATGTTGTTGCACCTAACCTTCTTTCTTTCTTTCTTTCTTTCTTCTTTTTTTTTTTTTCTTTTTCTTTCTTATCTTTCTTTCTTTCTTCATTCACTTATTTAAAGATGTATTTTGGAAGTTACTCATTGCACGAGCACTGACAGTCTAACAAGACGGTGCAACAGAAAACTATATTATTATATAGATTTTTTTATAAATCAAGACGGTAGCTCTATTTTGTGCACATTGATTTCTGTTTTCCTCAGCATGAATCTTCTCCATGCACTGTTGTCCCTGACGGTCCTTACTGCTGACCTGTGTCTGTCTTATCAGTTTGATGAGGTAATTACATCATATATAATGTATATAGGCCTACACCATCAACGTCGTCGTCACCGCCATCATCCTCATGATCACCCTCTTCGTTTAAAAAAAAAGTGTCACTAATGGTTATTGGATTCATCATTACTGTTTTCATCATCACTATCATCATCAACAGCATAAACAACAAACCTCATAACAACAACATCAACATCATCTCCATCGTAGTTGTTGAACGTCATAAGGATCATCAATGCCGTTAATTATCGTCGTCGTCAATGACGGATATCATCATCATCGCTTTTATTGTTTTAACTTTGAAATGTCATCATCTTCACTGTTGTTTTCTTTGTCAAATGTTCTGCTAGCTGTCTATTCTTATAATGCTTTCATCATCCGAAGTCGGAGTGTGGCTGCCTACGTATGTGGCGGGGTAATAAAAAACGGTCACACACGTAATGTTCTCATCCCTAGCTGGTGCATTTGTACCATAGTGATCAAGTGCTTCGGCTTGTTGGGATGATCCCTGGAGTCTTTTAGCCAGGGTAACGCCGACAACAACAACAACACAATGCTTTCAGTGCATTTTGAGTTTTTATTAATACAATAATGACAACAACAACAAAATACAAAAATACATCCTTTTCAACTTGTATCGAAAAGCATAATGTACATACATACATCATGAGAGAATTGATGATGCTTTGTTTGCCTCCCTTTGGCTCTGATCCACGCATCGCTAGACGATTGGTATCGTAATCAACTTTTGGATGGGGGGGTAATTTTTTAATTAGAAAGAGAGTTATCCCCTTTGTTCAATTACCAAACCATAGGCCTATACATTTCGATCACACTCTGATAGTATACTGTGGCTAGGAGTTAGGTAATGGGCAAATGAAACCGGTCCTTCATTACTTTTCACTTTTGTCCCAGATGAGAGAAACCAACGAGGAAGAACCTGAATTAGGAGCAGGTTAAGATCTCTCTCTCTCTCTTCTCTCTCTCTCTCTGTGTCTCTCTCTCTCTCTCTCTCTCCATCTCTCTCCTCTCTCTCTCTCTCTCTCTCTCTCTCTCTCTCTCTCTCTCTCTCTCTCTCTCTCTCTCTCTCTCTCTCTCTCTCTCTTCTCTCTGCTCTCTCTCTCTCTCTCTCTCTCTCTCTCTCTCTCCGTCTCTCTCTCTCTCCTCTCTCTCTCTCGATCTCTCTCCTCTTCTCTCTCTCTCTCTCTCTCTCTCTCTCTCTCTCTCTCTCTCTCTCTCTCTCTCTCTCTCTCTCTCTCTCCTCTCATCTCCCCCTCTCTCTCTCTCTCTGTTTCTAAACCGCTATAAAACACTAATTAGTCTGCTTACTATTATTCAGATCATCAAACCTTCAAACTTGTAGTTGGATTTAGTTTTTCAACATCAAGCAGTGAGCATATTTACTATCATTCAGACCATCAAACCTTTCCTGGAATAAGATTTGTATCTGTTTTAATCATCATTCAATCGATCAAGTCTGTGTACTATTATTATTGTAACGCTTTCGTGCTAATCAAATATGTGAGCTAGGCGTGATTATTGAAATCATTTATCTTACTAGTGTAGGCCTCCCCTGAAGTCGGAGTGTGGATGCCCACGTGGCTGGGTAATCAAAAACGGTCACACACATAATGTTCTCATCCCTAGCTGATGCACTTGTGCCATAGTGTTTAAGTGCTTCGGCTGTTGGGATGATCCCTGGAGTCTTTTAGCCAGGGTACATCAACAACTAACGTAGGCCTAGTATTTGTGTACACTTATTTGTCAACGTAGGCTGTGTCGCTTTTGCATGCGAACATCAAAAAGAATAAAATACAAAAAAGGTTATAATCTGAGTAAGTGTCTTTCCTGGTGAGGTTTGGATTATCTTCTTGTCGTATACAACATATATGGTGTGTTGTGTGTGTGTATGTGTGTGTGTGTGTGTGTGTGTGTGTGTGTGTGTGTGTGTGTGTGTGTGTGTGTGTGTGTGTGTGTGTGTGTGTGCGTGCGTGCGTGCGTGCGTGTGCGTGCGTGTGCGTGCGTGCGTGCGTGCGTGCGTGCGCGCGTGCGTGCGTGTGTGTGTGTGTGTGTGTGTGTGTGTGTGTGTGTGTGTGTGTGTATGTGTGTGTGTGTGTGTGTGTGTGGTGTGTGTGTGTGTGTGTGTGTGTGTGTGTGTGTGTGTGTGTGTGTGTGTGTGTGTGTGTATGTGTGTGTGTGTGTGTGTGTGTGTGTGTGTGTGTGTGTGTGTGTGTGTGTGTGTGTTTTGCGTGTGCGTGCGTGTGCGTGCGTATGTGTGTGTGTGAGACTTCAAAGACACGTTGATTATATAAATATCAATGAGAGAGATTAAGATGTGTTTATGGAATTGCGTGTAGACCACCTCACGCCATGCAACTACAAAATAATCCAGCTATTTCCAGCGAAAATAACACTAGAATGGTTATTTTCACTGATATTCTTGTTTATCGTTTTCAGAAAATGCTCGGATCAAAGTTGTGGCACCTGAAACAGCTTGGGAAGAAGCCAGGTGATATGATGGATTAGTCATTTCATCACCATCTGCAAAATCCCTGCAATGGCATTACAATGCATTGTGTTCTTTACCTTGTGCTGCGTTGCATCTTGTTTTATTGAATGAAGTTACGGTGTTTTGGGCTGTGTTGTATATTGTCGTATTGTATCGTATTGTTGTAAGCATGTTACACGTAGGCCTATCGTATCAAGTCATTTTATATCGGGGTCGCCTTGGCACGAGGCTGTGTCAGACCAGTTGACATAAGCTAGAACACCAAGGCTACATCAAAAAAGTTAAAACATGTCATGTATACTTGTGGCGGTGCCATAGCCGATGAGGTTTAACCGAGGCGTGGGCACCGCGCGGCTATCTGTATTAATAAAAACAAATCGTGACATTACTGGCTTCGTACTGCCTCCGGGCATTGCCTCCAGTATTGTTCCCACCATATTTATATTTACAAATGTCCCATATGTGTCTGATTCAGACCAAGAGGACGTAAAACACCATTTTCGCTACATCAAAATGTTCTGCATGGTTGTGCGGGGATTGTCTTTAAGCCATGACAAGCTCCTAGCATAACATCATCAGTCTAAAATCCTCCGAACTCGGAGTGTGGCTGCCCATGTGGCGGGGTAATCAGAAACGGTCACACACGTAATGTTCTCATCACTAGCTGGTGCATTTGTACCATAGTGTTCGGCTGTTGGGATGATCCCTGGAGTCTTTAAGCCAGGGTAAGACAACAACATAATTATCGTGGTGTTTTGTGTCGTGTTGTGTCGACAGGCTGTAAGCCTATAATGACCAACACGAAAGTTATCAAATCATAGAAACTTGTGTATAAGAAGAAATAAATAAAAAGAACGAAAAGAAAGAAAGAAAGAAAGAAAGAATTCATGGTGAGTAGCTAACCATCTTTGAACACTATACCGGGGCAGTGGGTGGATGCCTCGTGCCTCCATACGGGGAGCTGGACGACCCCGCCCCCTCCTCGAGTCTCTCCCCGTGGGGATACCGGGGGGTCTTTTGTAAAAAATAGTTCCCCCACCTTCTGGAAGTTCTGTGCTTGTAACTTCCTCTAATCTGCCACTCTCTTTGACTCTGCCTTTTCCCTTTTGCTTTCTATCATCTACTATTTTTCTGACTTATTGGCCCATTCTCCTGCCTTTTTTCAAAAGCAATCTTCCAAATAACGTTTCTCCTTTGAGCTCTTCCGAAATTGGGATGTGTCGGCTGTACGCAGCGGGGAGACCAGTGAAAACTGAAAACCGGACACATATACGTATCTTACCCATTATGGCCCATTGGCCCGGGAACGCAGAAGAAGAAGAAGAAGAAGAAGAAGAACACTATGCACGTTCTAACGACCTCGTGATATAATGACCCTCTCTCGCCAGCCCTGAAGTCAGTGAGCAATGGGCACGGGACACGTCATCCATACCGACCTTCAAAGGACCCCGCTTCTTCAACTTCATGAGGAAAACACAGTGAGTTTACACATCGCCTTCTCAAGCAAAAACCTGTCCTCTCATGCAGCTCTTCTTCCCTTCTCATCCATCCACCCATCCATCAGAGCAATTAGGCTGCAGGGGTCCATAAAATATCAATCCATCCAGCAATCCATTCCATCCATTTGATCCCTCACCTAGCCTATCCATCCATCTGTTGGGTCTAATCATTGCTTGAGGACGACCCTTTCCACTGTTCCTATTTCAATGACCCATTTCAGGTCTATTATTCTATTATTAACCTTTCATTTTTTTCCCATGTTATTTTAACGCATTTTGTGAGCCGCTGAAAGAAATTACAAGATGACATGCCATATAAACACATTTCTAAAAGTTGTGTGAATCTATCTTTTATAATCTGCATTGTATTTATTTTTCAAAACCTTACTCTCTGATGGTAGGGGAAGACGGGGTCAAAACAAAAAGCGGGGTAAAAAGCATGGGCGGGTAAGAAGCCCACCCCAATTATCTCATGAAATAAAGAAAATGTCAGTCAAATTTTGCCCATGAGACGAATGCTAGACATTAACGCTCGTCTCATGGGCAAAATGAGACTGAAATTTGCTTCATTTCATGAGATAATTGGGGTGGGCTTCTTACCCGCCCATGCGCAGTAATTTTTTACCCCGTCTTCCCCTACTTTCATAGGGTTTGCCATTTGGGTGAATTGCCGTCACGGGCATCCTTTTCGATACTTTCAAAACAATAGGGTAAGACGGGGACAGAGACAAAAGCCCATGGGCGGGTAAGAAGCCCATGCCAATTATCTCATGAAATAAAGCACATTTCAGTCACATTTTGTCCATGAGACGAGTGTCTAATGTTTAGCATTCGTCTCATGGGCAAATTTGACTGAAATTTTCTTTATTTTATGAGATAATTGGCATGGGCTTTACCCCGTCTTTTTGCCAATTTCAGAATGGTCAGTTCAGTAATTCTAATAATATACATTCTCATTCAACATTGAACTCACTGACTGTT
>CM065684.1:24341978-24375227 GCA_017654935.2 Phymorhynchus buccinoides
GAATTATACATTAGGCTTGATATTGATCTTCGTTGACATACTTAACGATGCCAGCAGAACTAGAAGGATAGGGGAAGACGGGGTAAAAAGCGCATGGGTGGGTAAGAAGCCCACCCCAATTATCTCATGAAATAAAGAAAATTTCAGCCAAAGTAGCCCATGAGACGAATGCTAGACATTAACGCTCGTCTCATGGGCAAAATGAGACTGAAATTTGCTTCATTTCATGAGGTAATTGGGGTGGGCTTCTTACCCGCCCATGCGCTTTTTACCCCGTCTTCCCCTATACAATGTAAACGCTTCGCTGCAGTTACTTACTTGTGGATTATTATCATAAAAACTATTTATGTTTTTTGTATCCGTGTGTATTCACAAAGAACTCTTGCAAGAATTCTTCAGGTCATCCTTTTAATTCGTTCATGACTTGAAGAATTCATGTATAACTAGAAAGACTCTTGCGTGATTTAATTATGAACCCTTGCATGACTCGATCGAAGAATTCTGCATGTCTTTGAAGACTCTTGCTTGACTTAGAAAACTCTTGCGTGACTTGAAGGACTCTTGCATGCCGTGGAAGACTCTTACTTGCTTTGAAGGACTCTTGCATGACTTGAAGGACTCTTGCATGACGTGAAGGATTCTTGTATGACTTGAAAGACTCTTGCATGACTTGAAGGACTTGCATGTCTTTGAAGACTATTGTATGACTTGAAGGACCCTTGCATGACTTGAAGGACTCTTGCATGACTTGAAGGACTCTTGCTTGACTTAAATGACTCTTGCATAACTTGAAGGGCTCTTGCTTGACTTGATAACTATCGACTGACTTCACGAACTTCACGAGTAACCTGGAAAAATCGTGCGTGACTTTTAAAGAACTCTTGAATGACTTCAATACATTTTGTATTATTTGGATTAAGAAGTATTGCGTGACTTGAAATCCCTGCTGACTTGAAGAACTTACATGACTCGAATAACTCTTGTGGGATATGTTTAAGTGCATTGTAGATGTTCGGTACCTTTGGTACAGACTGAAGGTCCGCGGCCATGCCCTGATGTGGTCAGTGGACGGCACTGTGCCCAAGTGGGTCAAACAACTGTCCACCGAAGAGGAGGTTAGATCGGCCGTGCAGAACCGCATTAAACTGACCCTCAACAAGACACATGGACTGTGAGTTTGTGTGGTTGGGTGAGTGAGAGAGAGAGAGAGAGAGAGAGAGAGAGAGAGAGAGAGAGAGAGAGAGAGAGAGAGAGAGAGAGAGAGAGAGAGAGTGAGAGAGAGAGAGAGAGAGAGAGAGAGAGAGAGAGAGAGAGAGTGTGTGTGTGTGTGTGTTTGTGTGTGTGTGCATGTGTGTGTGTGTGCGCGTGCGTGCGCGCGCGCGTGTGTGTGTATGTGTGTACGTGTGTATGTGTGTACAAGTCTGTGTGTGCATGTACAAGTGTGTGTACAAGTGTGTGTACAAGTGTCATACAGTCTGTACAAGTGTGTGTGTGTCTGTGTGTGTGTGTGTGTGTGTGTGTGTGTGTGTGTGTGTGTGTGTGTGTGTGTGTGCGTGTGTGCGCGTGTGCGTGCGTGTGTGCGAGTGCCTGTGTGACTAGTAAAATACAGGTTTGGTGTGAAAGAGACAAAAAAAACACTTTCTCGTCATACAGCTCTTTCTCTTCTCCCACCATTTCCTACCCCTGCGCCCTGCTGTTTGAAGTCTCTCATTCATTCATTCATTCCTTCATTCTTCAAGTGTGGAGCACTGGGACGTGAACAATGAGAACATCCACGGTCGGTGGTATCAGCGGCGGCTGAAGGACTATGACTACGAGCTGACCCCGTACCGCCTGGCTCACCACTACGACCCCAACGTCACCCTCTTCCTCAACGACTACGCCCTGGTAGCTCAGGGCTCAGCCACTGGGGTGAGACTCCTCTTTAAAGACCCAGTGACGCAACACGATTAAGTCCCTTGTTTTTTTCTGGGTTGCTGTGACCCACATACGAATTTCCCCATTTTCAAGTTGAGGCTGCTCTTTAAACTGATGTGTCGATTCGAATTTGGGGCCATTTATAGGCCTATGTGAGTTAGACTTGGTCAAAACAAGATTTCTTTCCAGTTATAAGAGGGAAAACACGTGAAACCCGTGATTTTGATACGTGATCTGGTGGATCTTTAAAGAGTAGCCATTATGGCGCACCTTTACGTTTAACTAAAAACTGCAACCCACTAAATTGGCGATAAAAACAAAATATACTTTAGAAGATGTCATTTCGATTTTTCGGCTTTATGAAGAAGATTCAAAGCATGAAAGATCGCAACAGTTTAGCTTTTCAAAGATTTGTTTGTGTGCTCCAGAAATTAACAGTTTCCATGGTACCTCATTTTCAGAAGAAGCCCTTTTTGAGGCCCAGAAACACTTTCGCTATTTCAATGACTTCGTTTGTAATCCTCTGCGGTATCTGAACACATTTTTCATTCGTATGTGGGCTCAATAACTTGGGATACACACTACTGTCTTGCATTTCAATTTTTTTCCAGCGCAAAAACGACAGTCGTTTTCGAAAAACAGGCAATTCGTCGATATGAAATTTTCTGCGAAAATGTTTTAACCCCTCAAAAAGGGGCTTTTTCCGAGGTATCGTGGACAAACAAACTGTTGCAACTTTCCATGCATGAAATCTTCTTCGTAAGCCTGAATAATTACAATGATAACTTTAATATTAAACATGTATATTTTATTAACGAGTTTGTGGGTTGCACTTTTTTAGTCACCCTATATTACTGTGATGAGCCTTTTATTTAGAGACTATTGGCTCAGTTACTGTGGTGAATCCTTTCCCTAAAGAGGCTTAGCTACTGTGGTGACTTTTTTCCCTTAAAGTGTCTTAGCTACTGTGGTGAATCTTTCCTTAAAGAGGTTCAGCTACTGTGGTGAATCTTTTCCTTAAAGAGGTTCAGCTATTGTGGTGAATCTTTTCCTTAAAGAGGTTCAGCTATTGTGGTGAATCTTTTCCTTAAAGAGGTTCAGCTATTGTGGTAAATCTTTTCCTTAAATAGGTTTAGCTATTGTGGTGAATCTTTTCCTTAAAGAGGTTCAGCTATTGTGGTGACTCTTTTCCTTAAAGAGGTTCAGCTACTGTGGTGAATCTTTTCCTTAAAGAGGTTCAGCTACTGTGGTGAATCTTTTCCTTAAAGAGGTTCAGCTATTGTGGTGAACCTTTTTCTTTAAAGAGGCTCAGCTACTGTGGTGAATGTGTTCCTTAAAGAGGCTCAGCTACTGTGGTGAATCGTTTCTTTAAAGAGGCTTAGCTACTGTGGTGAATGTTTTCCTTAAAGAGGCTCAGCTATTGTGGTGAATCTTTTCCTTAAAGAGGCTCAGCTACTGTGGTGAATCCTTTCCTTAAAGAAACTTAGCTACTGTGCCAGTGAATCCTTTCCTTAAAGATACCTAGCTACTGTGGTGTATCTCTTCCCTAAAGAGACTCTGCTACTGTGGTGAATCTTTTCCTTAAAGCTACTGTGGTGAATATGTTCCTTATTTAAGAGGCTTAGCTACTGTGGTGAATATTTTCGTTAAAGACTATATGCTCGGCCACTGGTGTGAGTCTTTTGTTTATTAAAGATCATTCGCACAGCTACTGTGATGAGTCTTTGTCTTAAGACTACATATTGGCTCATTCAGCCTGTAAAACTAAAACAGTCTTTCCCAGACTATTTAACTCTATTAATGATCATGAGACCTGTCCATACTTTTGACTCATTCACTTACAGGAGTCTTTTGCAGACTGTTGGCTCAGCGCGAGTCTTGGGTAGCGCTGTGCTGTGCTGTGCTGTTCAATGGACCAATTGATAATTCCCTGTGAATTTCGGGGGTCTCACGTGAAGAATGCGCCGCCGTTAGTGAAGCGCCACCTGTTTTGTGCGTGTTGGATATACATGTAGGCTAAGATTTTATTGTCTCTTCCCATGGATTTGGTGCTCAGAATATAATGCCTGTTTTGTGCGTGTTGGATATACATGTAGGCTAAGATTTTATCGTCTCTTCCCATGGATTTGGTGCTCAGAATATAATGTTCTTGTTAAGGGCGAGGAGAACCTCAACAGTGTAGCTTATATAAGGTCAGTAGTATACTTTTACCCCAGAGCCGCTGCTCTATCCTGGTTGTGCTCACACAAGGACCAACTTGACTGTGTGTGACAAGCAATGGTTTAATCTCTTATATGTGACCCAGCACCACGAAAGGGACATTACGTGTCAAAATGAGCATTCTGATAAAATTATAGGGGAAGACGGGGTAAAAAGCGCATGGGCGGGTAAGAAGCCCACCCCAATTATCTCATGAAATGAAGCAAATTTCCGTCTCATTTTGCCCATGAGACGAGCGTTAATGTCTAGCATTCGTCTCATGGGCAAATTTGACTGAAAGTTTCTTTATTTCATGAGATAATTGGGGTGGGCTTCTTACCCGCCCATGCGCTTTTTACCCCGTCTTCCCCTACATGTAAACGCTTCAGACAATTCTCGTTCTAATGATACAAGAACCATTCTTGTATCTTTTTCCAGTCCAGAGTTATGAGCATTTAAAGTTAGTATGGTGAGCGTCAGCCATTTTGAGAAAACACAGTCTAAAGTCTAGCCTAGCTGAAGAAAATGCATTGACCTACTCATTTTAAAACACTTGTAAGACCATTTAGAGACCATATTAAAGATTGTTCTTGATAAATATGAAAGATAAGATGTTAGAGAACATGAAAACTTGCAAAGCGCTCTCCCCTTTCCGTTGAGTAATAGCCTTCATAGGCTCCTTCAACGTAGCAAATACAGAATCAGAAAATACCCAGAAACTCAAAATTGACAAAATATGAGAATTTTGACTTTCCAAGCCTGTTGTGAGAAACTAGCCCAGCAACGTAATGTCCTTTTCGTAGTGCTGGGTCACATATTATAAGAATTGCTATATCGAACAAAACCCGTTTTGATGATGTGTGCAGGCGTTCGTGGCTCAGGCAGAACGGCTGAAGAAGGCCAACGTAGGTCTGTCTGCACTTGGGGCCCAGTGCCACTTCTGGAAGGAACAAATGCCTGACCCTTTTCTCATCAAGGTATATTATAACCTACACTTTGTTATTCAATCACACAGCACTGTCGTTGTTGTTGTTGGCTGACTATGGCTAAAAGACTCCACGGATCATCCCAACAGTGGAAGCACTTGAACACTGTGGTACTAGTGCATCAGCAGTGCCACTTCTGGAAGGAACAAATGCCTGACCCTTTTCTCATCAAGGTATGAAACCTACACTTTGTTGGTGAATCACACAGCACTGTTGTTGTTGTTGGCTGACCCCAAAGACTCCAGGGATCATCCCAACAGCGGAAGCACTTGAACACTATGGTACAAGTGCATCAGCAAAGAATGAAAACATTACGTGTGTGGCCGTTTTTAATTACCCGGCCACATGGGCAGCCACACTCCGTCTTCGGTGGATTTTTGAGACTGGTGATGTCATGCTAGGAGCTGTCATAGCTAAGGACAATCCCCGCATAACTATGCATAGCATAACATTTTGATGTAGCCTTGGTGTTCTAGCCTATGTGATGTCAATTGGTCTGACCCACACCCCCCTTGTAGGGATACCCACCTCCTGAAAGTCCCCCACTTTCTGGACGTTCTGTGCTTGTAACTTCCTCAAATCTGTCACTCTCGTTGACTCTGCCTTTCCCCTTTGCTTTCTATCATCTGCTATCTTTTTGACTTATTGGCCCATTCTCCTGGCTTTTAAAAACATTCGGCTCGGGGACTAAAGAAGAAGAAGAATTGGTCTGACACAACCTTAGGCCAAGGCAAACAGCACTGATTATTAAGCATTTTGTTACAACAACCATTTTACGCCGTGAACATTTTACAAAAGCAGACTGTACGCTTTGCATCACAGCATTTACCATTAACTTTATAATCATATAATCATGCACACACTTAGAGCATACCACCCATTATTAATGTTATTAATGAACATGCATTATTATGGTAGGGCTCCACACTTTGTCTCAAAATCATTTGGTCATACATACTTTTTTTTGTTCACGAAAGAGACACGTCTAGGGGAAGACGGGGTAAAAAGCGCATGGGCGGGTAAGAAGCCCACCCCAATTATCTCATGAAATAAAGAAAATTTCAGTCAAATTTGCCCATGAGACGAATGCTAGACATTAACGCTCGTCTCATGGGCAAAATGAGACGGAAATTTGCTTCATTTCATGAGATAATTGGGGTGGGCTTCTTACCCGCCCATGCGCTTTTTACCCCGTCTTCCCCTATTCTTAAAATCTCGACTCTGACCTGAGAACCTGGATGATGGAAAGAGAGAGTGAGCTTGGCGTTGTTAAGAAACTGCCTTCAAGCGAAACGCCACCTGGTGTCAAGGGTTAAGGACCACATAATTCCACCTGAACTGAACAGCTCTTTCATGAGTGGACAGTTAGACAAAAAAAGGAAGAAGAAGCTTTTAAGCGGTTATGATCATAATAATAAAATAAATGGATTATAGGCCTATGCAGCTGGGCTTTGGTTTATAGACTTAAATAATTATAGTTAAGCCCAGTAAGTCCGACTTCGGCTGGAGGAAATCTTTTTGAAAGTATTTCTTGAAAAAGGACAGGCGAATGGACCGGTGTCATGAGAAATAAGTAGCTCCCATGAAATAAGTACCCTTCGCATGCGAACTATAACCATCCTAACCCTAACCCTAACCACGGAAAGAACCAAGAACTAGAGCAGGAGGGTGTAAATCTACATATTTGCCGATAAATCTATGTACAAAGCCATGCCACTCAGTTTCGTAAAATTCACAATGGCGGACAAGCAAACAATTCGAATGAGGAATGGGTACTTCTTTCATGAGGTAGAATATTCTCTTCGCACCGGTAAAGCAGAAAGATAATAGATGACAGTAAGCAAAGGGAAAAGGCAAAGTCAAAGAGAGTGACAGATTAGAGGAATTTACAAGCACAGAACTTCCAGAAAATAGGGAAAATATTTATGCAAAAAGACTACCCCGGTATCCCCACGGGGGGGGGGGGGGGGGGGGGGGGGGGGGGGGGGGGATTGAATGGGATTGAATTGGATTCAATCTTTTCGTCAATCTGGTTACTTTTCCTTATGACTAGGATCGCCTGGACCGGCTGGGGGAGACTGGGCTTCCGGTGTGGATCACGGAGTTCAACATCGTGGCCAGGGACGAAGGCAGGCGGGCCATGTTCGTGGAGACGGCCATGCGGGCCTTGTACAGCCACCCTGCCGTGGAGGGCATCCTCCTCTGGGGCTTCTGGGACAAGGCCCACAGCCGGGGACCGCACGCAGCTCTCGTAGCAGGTCGTCAATTTCGGGTGAGTGTCACGGTGACCTTCTCTTTTTGGTGTGTACTTGTAAGGTGAAGGCGAATGAAATAGAATAAGAAGAAGATTCCAAGCCAGAAGTAAGCCTATTTTAGAGATGAGGGATATGAGAGACAGACCGACAGACAAACAAAGAGGCAGGGGAAGGGGAGACAGAGACGGGAACATATTAAGTGGACAGAGAGAGCGGTGGAGAAAAAGTGGACAAAAATAATTACAAAACGCTGTTTTATTTATTATTGTGGTAACATAGACTAGTCTACGGAACTGTGATCTTTTATTGTGAAAATGATGTTTTACGTCCTCTCGGTCATAGACACATATGGGACATTTGTAAATACAAAGATGGTGGGAACAATAGGGGAAGACGGGGTAAAAAGCGCATGGGCGGGTAAGAAGCCCACCCCAATTATCTCATGAAATAAAGAAAATGTCAGTCAAATTTGCCAATGAGACGAATGCTAGACATTAACGCTCGTCTCATGGGCAAAATGAGACTGAAATTTGCTTCATTTCATGAGATAATTGGGGTGGGCTTCTTACCCGCCCATGCGCTTTTTACCCCGTCTTCCCCTACTGGCTGCAATGCCCAGAGGCAGTGCAACACCAATAACGTCCTGAGTTTTTAACAATATAGATAGGTGTAGCGGTAACCACGCCTCGGTTAAACCTCATCGGCTATGGTACCGCCACATGATGTACAATAATTATCTTTTATTACATTACTGTTTAACTTTTTACGTGCCACCACACACACCTTTCCATTTTATTGGACGAATAAATATGTGATTGTGATTGTGATTGTGATTGACGCGTGGTCGGCTGGTCTCTAAAAGAATTCAGGGTAAATTGTCTTCCCTTATGGAAGTGTTGCACTGCGTCAGTGCTTTAAAGCCATACGTGTAGCTTTATTAGGGGAAGACGGGGTAAAAAGCGCATGGGCGGGTAAGAAGCCCACCCCAATTATCTCATGAAATAAAGAAAATTTCAGTCAAATTTGCCCATGAGACGAATGCTAGACATTAACGCTCGTCTCATGGGCAAAATGAGACGGAAATTTGCTTCATTTCATGAGATAATTGGGGTGGGCTTCTTACCCGCCCATGCGCTTTTTACCCCGTCTTCCCCTAAGCCACGTCTTTCTGTCATCGATACTTTTTTTAAAATCGGGAATTGAATCATTCAAATATCGGCAATCTTGTACTCAAGTTACCCCTGTCGCATGAAAATAGGTAGCTCGTAAAAATAAGTAGCTCGCTACTATGAGAGTCTGTATTTGCGACAACCACAAATTTCACTTTTTCTGTACTTTAACCATTTAACTAACCCTAACCCTATCCCTATCCCTAGAAAAAAGTGAAATTTGTGGTTCATGCTCAATGTCGCAAATACACACTGTCATAGGTAGCGAGCTACTTATTTTTACGAGCTACCTATTTTCATGCGACAACCCCCTCATGTTTTCAACCCTCAATCTCAAAGTATACTTTTGTTCAGTTTTATGATAATCCTAGACTGATCCTAACGCCATCCCTTTCCCCCAAAATGGCAGGATATTGCTTCTCAATGAAATAGTTCAATGCGAAAATGTCAGGTGGTGACTAAAGTACGTGATAGCCTCCAGTTTTTCAGGGTATGTGTTGGGCGTGTTTCAGCTGACAGAGGCCGGCCAGAAGTTCCTGGACCTGTGGGAGAAGCTGTGGATGACCACAGACACGCGCACACTGCAGCAGTCTGGGCCCACGTTCACCGTGCGGGGTTTCCATGGAGATTACCAGGTGCGCGTGCGATACCAAGGGAAAGAACTACCTCACCTGACCAAGACCTTTCAGCTGGGCAAATCACCGCACGAAGTTGACGTCATCGTATACGAATAACATGGCGGCCAATGAAAGAACGAGGACATCGTAATTTATATCAAGTTTATAACCGTTTATAGCGTGTTGACAAGTTTATAACTATATAACTGATTTTGTTGTTGTTGATGTCTTTCACTGTTTCATTCCTAAGTTTAATATAGAGTGTACATAACATAATAGTGACCCAGTGAACTCTCTCTCTCTCTCTCTCTCTCTCTCTCTGGCATTTTTAATTGACACGTTTACGGGAGTACGGCAATATTATTTAAAACGTATTCTTATTTTACCATGTAGATTTAGCATATTTATTTAAATATTCCTTTATTCCTTTTCATAACATTGTGGCTTTAAAATAAAGTAATTTTTACACATATATTACGGGTAGAGTTTTAAAGCATACAATGTGCATAAGTTATGTAATAATTTATTCGTGGTTTGTGTAACGTATGAACAGGGGAAGTCACTACCATCAGCTCTCGTAGCCTATCGACTCGTGTGTTCGAGCAGACACACAGCGCTTAGAACACCGTGCGTCATTCTAAAAAAAACTATGGCATTTATATTTTTACGTCACATTTTGCACATTTTATCAGTTTGTAGCCACTGGCCATCCCAAATGTTTCCCAAAAAAATGTTTGCAAGTCGCTGACTCGCATCCTGCGGTTTCAAGCTTCGACGCCATTGTTGCATTGTTGCTCGAAGTGCTCTCCCCTAGTTTTTTTCTCTCCGAAAATCGTCTATTGACCTTGTTATGAAGATCACGATCACGCTTTGTTGGCTGATCCTGCGTGGAACATTAAATCTATAATACCCACGTCTGTGTGTTCATGCGTTTCTCAAGCGGCCGACCCACGCGTACAACTGCAGTAGTACGACTGTCCAACTGCGACATTTGTGGGGCATGATTCTGATGACGGTTCTTCTTCTGCGTTTTCAGGCCAAATGGCCATAATGGGTAAAGTGTGTCCGTTTTCAGTGTTCACTGGTCTCCCCGCTGCGTACAGCCGACACGTTCTGATTTCTGAGGAGCTCAAAAGAAAAACGTTATTTGAAGATTTTTTTGAAAAAACGCAGGAGAATGGGCCAATAAGTCAGAAAGATACTAGATGACAGTAAGCAAAGGAAAAAGGCAGAGTCAAAGAGAGTGGATGATTAGAGGAAGTTACAAGCACAGAACCTCCAGAAGGTGGGGGAACTATTTTTAGGAAAAGACCCCCAAGTATCCCCACGGGGAGAGACTCGTGGAGGGGGCGGGGTCGTCCAGCTCCCCGTATGGAAGCACGAGGCATCCACCCACTGCCCCAGAATCTGATGTAATATTACACTGACTGAATCTGATAAATTTTTACTCGTTTCGTTCACTATATTTGTAGATACTCACATACGAATATGATGAAGCGTCTGTATTTGTATATTGGAATTTTCATCATATCCGTGCATTGGGGTCAACATGAACATAATAAACGAAACTAGTAAGATTTCATCAGATTCATTTAAACAGTAGTAGTAGTAATAAGGGCTAGAAGTGGGCCTCGCGGCCCTTTTACGCCCTTTCTTGTTTTGGGCTTTGACTTGTTTCAGGGTGGCTTGCTTTCTACAGCTAAACTATAAAATTTAACAAACATATGGAATGAACTTTTTCGTCCCTTTTTTTTTTAATTCATCGAAAGTAGTAAGGTATTTCTAAGAATCACGATTCACATATGATGTCGTCACAGTTAGACAGTCGTACCACTGCAGTTGGACGTGCGGGTCGATCCCTTAAGAGAGAGAGAGAGAGAGAGAGAGAGAGAGAGAGAGAGAGAGAGAGAGAGAGAGAGAGAGAGCTGTTTGCTATGTATACAAATAGCAAAGTGTATGATAATGTATGGGTCACACACACACACACACACACACACACACACACACACACACACTCACACACACACACACACACACACACACACACACACACACACACACACACACACACACACACACACACACACACACACACACACACACACACACACCAGCACACATATAGTAACAGAACTATAAATAACACAGCTACACATCTGTACAGATTTTTTGCATTTCCACTTTTATATTATAAATTTTAAAATCATTACGAACAACTGTGTCCCGGAGCGGCAGACATGTCCTTTGGCCGTTACGCCCCCTTGACCTACCCTCCACCAACCTCCCCATGTCCCCACATCTTAGCCCCGGTCTCTTATCGTCATTTGAGTGATACACCACCACGCAAAATGTGAAGTGATTCCACGCAGTGGTTCACGAGATATAAGAGAAAATGTTTGCCACTCGTCGACACCCCGGGAACATATTTTATGTACCAATGATATGTACTCATTGTTTCACACACACATACAAATTCGAAGTGATTCCATGCAGTGCTTCACGAGCTATAACAGTGTAAAGAAAAACGGAGAACATGACCTACCTCAGGGGCATGATTTATGCACTAATGTCTTCTACTCTTAGTAGTAATATACCCCCACAAAAACAATTGAAGCGATTTTGTCAAGCGGTTCGCAAGATATCCTAAGGACTTGAAATGTATAGCGTTAAGAATATTGTTTCGGTTTACAAGATAACACTTCAAAGTCAGGGTCAGCACGATTACATTTTATATACGGAATCATCCTTACATCATCACACAACATTTTAAGCGATTCCGTCATCTGGATCAGAAGATACAGCCCAGACAAGCAAACAGACAGAGAAAAGAATCTGAGACAAACTTATACTACTTTGACGACCGTAGTCAGGCAAAGGACAATTAGACCTAAAACAAATGGACAGTTGTAGACTAAGCTTTCAATGCGATTATTTATTCAAGTTAATGACTTCATTTGCGACTGTCATTCTTTCCATTGTAAACAAATGCTATTCAAAACTGTTTGATTGATTCCCTATGCTATCTGGCAAAAATGCTTCCTAGAAACATACAGATCTGGGGAGGGAAGAAGTCAAACAAAAAGCTCTTAAGGTTCGTCAATATTTCGATTTATTTACCTTTATCAAGTTTCCAGAGTCCATCACACTCCCATTAATTATGGTAGAAACATGTTCAAAGTTGCCTGTCAGATCTACCTTTCCTTGTCTATTTTTTTGGGAGAGACCACTTTTGAAGGCAACTTTAAAGGTTTGGTCAACTCTGATTATGTCATGATAACATCCTTCTGTGATTCCAACCAGTGTAGAAACTTAGTCTCGTTCCGCTTTTTCCTGTTCTGCACCATTGCGTTGAAGGTGTACATGAAAGGGTTGACTGCAGAGTTGAGGGGTAGGATGAAGATAGCCAGGGCCACGTTGACCTCTCCAGGAATGGCCACACCACACGAGGCTAGCACTCCACACACCCCGATAGGAAACCAACACAGGAAGTCAGTCATGCCCACAGTGATCAACCGCTGAGCTATTGTCATGTCCCGCGCCATTCGGCAGGTGCTGGGTTTCAGGGAGTTGCTGTGGATGGACCAGTAGATGACGGCCTGGCCTGTGGAGGCCAGAAACAGAACAAAGTTTAGGACGATGAACACGCTGAAAGAGTAGAGCTTGCCTTTGAACTCGTTCCTGGTCACTGGTAGGGGAATGCAGATACCAGTCTGGCTGTAGAACTCCCAGTGGGATGTCACTGGAAGTAACGGCACCAGAGCTAACAGTAATCCAATGGACCAGATCAGAAAACATGCCAGTGCTGCTGAAGCTTTGCTGAATCTCACTGTGCTGAATGGAAAACGGAGAACAATGAAACGATCTAAAGTAATGAGACCAATAGCCAAGGCTGATACTTCACTGGACAGCAGACATAGGAATCCAGCCATCTTACATAGAACACTGTCTTTCCAAGTTTCGTCATGGGTGAGATAGCTGCCGTAAAATGTTTCATCAGCTGCCCCGATGATAGCCATGTAAACGCCCATCAGAAAATCAGATAGTGTCAGATTGATAACAAAGATACTGAAAACATTTAGTGAACCAATAATTGTGGCAAACAGACGTGCACAGAAACAGAAATGTTCCCCATCACTGCTAAACAGGTGATGGTCCACAGAAACACACGGTATGACCATGACTGCAGTAGATCTTTACAGGAGGAAATATCATCTTTTGGGGCATAGCAAGATGATTGATCAAAATCGTAAGGTAGTACCTGGCTGCAGCAAAGTTTTTATTCTCTGTGACCAAGACCTGCAGTTTAGAAAGACCTTTAAGTATATTCAGGGGAAATATTTTAGTTGACGTGTAGCCGAGCCTTTAGTCTTTCGTGGAAGACTATGACTCTCAAACTAGGTGGGGGGGGGGGGGGGGGGGGGCATATTTTGCACTGGCTCTAGTGCTGCAGCCAAAGGGGTTGCATGGTTGGCCTTTGGGGGACGTTCCCCTACAACGTCAACAGTCCTCAAATCCCTTTGGCCGAGACGGTGGGGATTCACCCTGGGCAAGGCATCTCCACTGTGAACAAGTTTTAGCCCAGCCCGCAGGAATAGTATCTTCCCTCTCTGCTATATTCTGGCAGTCATTGTCGGACACGACAGACAGGCGTACATACAAACATACAGACCTTCCTTCCGAAACTTTGCTAGTTCCGCTTTCTTACAGTGACGGTTCCTCATGACAAACTGAATGGGCTCTTCTGGCCGCCTTACGGGAGATCCCTCGATTGGCTTATGATGTTGCTTCCAACGCCAGCTGTCCTATAGGGTCCGTTTGGGCGCAAGAGTGGGGATGTCTCCTTGCCAAGGCTTCTACCATAAACAAATTCCAACCCCTCCCTCCAGACTAGTATTCGCCTCCTCTGCTATTCTGAAAGTCATGGTCGAACACAAAAGACTGGCACACATACACACAATCACACACACACACACACACACACACACACACACACACACACACACACACACACACACACACACAGGCGCGCGCGCGTGCACACACACATTTAAGTACTGATTTAAATGCTTTTATGTGAGGCGCAAGTCAGCGGGGATAGCATAACAAAATAAAAGTAAAAGGTGATCCAATTCTTTTATTCTTATTTGGTATCCTAAATTGGTTAGTTCTCAGCTGGTATTATGCTTGCGTGGTGTTTTCATCTGAGGAACTTCCTGTCTGCAAGCCTACTTCCTTTTCAGTTCTGCTGCAGCCAAGAGTGGTTTGTATCAAAATAGTTCCTTACAAAATCTCCCACCCACCCACCCGTTAAGCACATAAGCTTTTCCCGCTGACACTTCGTTCAGGAAGTGCGACATCATGCTTCATGATTTGTATTAGTCTATGATGCATTATGTATAGTCATATGTTTTGCCTGCTGCTTTAGGTGTTCGTACTGGTAATTCGAACACATGTTTGTTTTTTGTTTTTTTAGTTATTGGTACTGGCGGGAGGTAGACATGGCTACACGTCTATAAACATATCCAATTGAATTGGGACTATATTATTATATGTGAGATAAGGCTACCCCCCAAAAGCCTAGAGAGCCCATACAACCATTAGCAACTCAAAACTGGCGTCATTAGCTGTCCGCTTAGTAAAACTAGATCTAATTTTACCGATTTGTAACTGATGATATATCGGTGCATATTACACTGGTGGAAATAAAAACTTAACAGAAGAAACATTTGATCCTTTGTCTCTTTTCCTGTGTTGTTATTTTGTACCAGTACTAATAAGAAATGTTGAAAACGAACTGTTGAATTAACATACCCACTGACGTCGGAAGAAGTTCTTTAGACAACACTTACAACAGTGTGTGCAGGAAAACTAAACTCTAAATAGGTCGGAGTTTGGGGCGTTAAAAATAACTGCATGCAGGCGTTAGGGAAGGTTTATTGTAGATCTAGTGATTTGCGCTAACTCTGATTCGCTAAATTCCAAGAGAAAGCTTTAAATAAAGTCTTTTAAATGGAGGTTTGTCCAGGTATTCTCACCAAACACGTGCATTCCATATTCATTCGAAAGATCAATATCTTTTCTGCAAAGTTCAGTTAAAATAAATAATCAATAGTGACCAATTTAGAGTTTCTGTCAAAGAGACCAAGCATGTAGGGTTTTTCGACGTTCTAGCAGAATGACG
This sequence comes from Phymorhynchus buccinoides, assembly GCA_017654935.2. Lineage (NCBI taxonomy): Eukaryota > Metazoa > Mollusca > Gastropoda > Neogastropoda > Raphitomidae > Phymorhynchus > Phymorhynchus buccinoides. The sequence continues at coordinate 24,357,303 of CM065684.1, forward strand.
CAGCACGACGTCATGGCGAGTTGAGTCAAGTAAACAAAGGCAGTCGTTTTACAAAACGAACTGGATAACTGCCCTTAGAGCATCGACAGTCAAGTTAAACAGCTCTGTGGATAAAGTGGTGTCTGCTTGTTAGCTTAATGCAATATTTTTGCATGGCAGTAAATGTTCATTGGAAAAAAACACTACTCAGTCTGGCCAGCTAGCTAAAACCTTTGGTGACGATGTCGTGGTAGGGGTATGTGCTCAAAATCTACTTGGTTATTTAATGTTGAAGCCCAGAGCACATCTTCTTGGTATTATTTGAATAAGGGAAAGGCTTAAGAGCCGGGATGCTATATTTCTTATTAATGATAATTTTCATGTTATCCAGAAATATCAGTTTCTTGTGGTCACGTGATCAGTGATCAATTTATTGTTTCACAGATGAAGTCAGACCCAGATCTAGATCTCGTAGCTTGTGATTATTTACGCTTATATATAGTAGATCTAGGTATAATAGATCTATCTGCAATTTTTCTCTTCGCATGGGCATTATACTGAACAGGTTTATAACGCGCGCGCGTGTGTGGATGTGTGTGCGTGCACGCGCATGCGTTTGTGTAAGTGTGTGTGTGTGTGTGTGTGTGCATGCTTGCGTGCATGTTCATGCGTGTGTATATGTGTTTGCCAGGGCCAGACAGACCGATAGAGACAGAGTATGTGTAGACCTGTGTGTACATGGGAAAGGCCTACACATACTCTGTCTCATGATGGGTGGTGCCGGTGGCAATGAGAGTGCTGTGCGCGAGCTTGTTAAAGAGACCGGTAGACAGACTCTCTCTCTCTCTCTCTCTCTCTCTCTCTCTCTCTCTCTCTCTCTCTCTCTCTCTCTCTCTCTCTCTCTCTCTCTCTCTCTCTCTCTCTCTCTCTCTCTCTCTCTCTCTCTCTCTCTCTCTCTGTGTGTGTGTGTGTGTGTGTGTGTGTGAGAGAGAGAGAGAGAGAGAGAGAGAGAGAGAGAGTGTGTGTGTGTGTGTGTGTGTGCGCGTGTGCGTGCGTGCGCGCGCGTATGTGTGTGAGTGCGTGCGTGACTGTGCGTGTGTTTGCATGTGCGTGTTGTTCTTGTCCTTCAGTTTAACGTCCTTCCACTAAAAGTGATTCAGACAGTATTATAATTAGTGTTGGGTATGTGTACCGGTATTATACCAGTATTTTTTCGACGTACCGATATTTGGCGGAGGAGTGCGCTATAGAGCTCCACATTTGGCGGCGTAGTGCGCTATAGAGCTCCACATTTGGCGGAGGAGTGCTATAGAGCTCCACATAGTGCGCTATAGAGCTCCACATTTGGCGGAGGAGTGCGCTATAGAGCTCCACATTTGGCGGAGGAGTGCGCTATAGAGCTCCACATTTGGCGGAGGAGTGCGCTATATAGCTCCACATTTGGCGGAGGAGTGCGCTATATAGCTCAACATTTAGCGGCAGAGTGCGCTATATAGCTCCACATTTAGCGTCGGAGTGCGCTATATAGCTCCACATTTAGCATCGGAGTGCGCTATATAGCTCCACATTTAGCGGCGGAGTGTGCTATAGAGCTCCACATTTAGCGGAGGAGTGTGCTATACGAGCTCCACATTTAGCGGCGGAGTGTGCTATAGAGCTCCACATTTAGCGGAGGAGTGTGCTATAGAGCTCCACATTTAGTGGAGGAGTGCGCTATAGAGCTCCACATTTAGCGGAGGAGTGCGCTATACAGCTCCACATTTGGCGGCGGAGTGCGTTATATAGCTCCACATTTGGTGGAGGAGTGCGCTATATAGCTCCACATTTGGTGGAGGAGTGTGCTATACAGCTCCACATTTGGTGGAGGAGTGCGCTATAGAGCTCCACATTTGGCGGAGGAATGCGCTATAGAGCTCCACATTTGGCGTCGGAGTGCGCTATTGAGCTCCATATTTAGCGTCGGAGTGCGCTATAGAGCTCCACATTTAGCGGTGGAGTGTGCTATAGAGCTCCACATTTGGCGGCGGAGTGTGCTATAGAGCTCCACATTTAGCGTCGGAGTGTGCTATAGAGCTCCACATTTCGCGTCGGTGTGTGCTATAGAGCTCATGAAAGTGTGAGCCTCCCTGCATTCCTTGGGCAATTGTGAACACTAGTTAATATATCAATTGACTTGTTTCTTTAAACATAACATTTTGAACCAGCCATCAACTAATGATCAAGAAGTTGCCACATTAAATCATACATAGTGTGTGTGTGTGTGTGTGTGTGTGTGTGTGTGTGTGTTTGGGAATCATACTAAATATTCATAATTAATCATCAAATGAAAGTGAGTGCCAAGAAGATGGTGATGGTGTTTTTGTGTTTTTCTGTCGTGTTTTTGTCGCTGATTTTGCAGCTGATCGTTATTTTAGGTAAATGCACATACATGTATAGGCTTCTTTGGAACATTCTCAAGCCACCCTCTCTCTCCCACTCTCTATCATTCCCTTTCTGGCTTCCTAACTTCTTACTTCTTGTCTACTTTTGTGCTTCTGTTTCTCATGTATAGTAGTCATTTATTTTATGATTCTATGATTGTCTTTGAATGTTTGATGATTTTGAGTTTTCAACAGCAACGTTGATGGTTGATGCAGTGTGTGTGTGCATGCGTTTGTGTGTGCACGCGTGCATGTGTGTGTGGTTGCTGACATTATGGAAAACATTGTTTCTGACATGTTCATACAACGAGATTGGCTAGATTATGATTTAATCATTTGTGCAATTTTGTTGTGGTTCTTGATGTTCATCTTTGTTTTCCATAGATATTCAGCCTATGTCATCAATTTATGTATATCATTGCTAATTGACAGTAATATCTTTGATGTGTGTGTGTGGATAAGGTGTGTTTATGAGTGCATAAGCCTCATTAGTATGCAATGCTCTTTTCACATATTAATTGCATTTGTCAGGTTTATTTTGCATTACAGTATTTAAAAAAATGTTTTTTTAATGAATGTGAAGCCAATAAAATATTGGTTTATGATTTAAGCATTTATCATTGATTGATTGATTAACTCTCTCTCTCTCTCTCTCTCTCTCTCTCTCTCTCTCTCTCTCTCTCTCTCTCTCTCTCTCTCTCTCTCTCTCTCTCTCTCTCTCTCTCTCTCTCTCTCTCTCCCTCTGTGTGTATATATATGTGTGTGTGTGTGTGTGTCCCCAGTGTGTGTGTTGTTGTTGTAACTGTTGCTGTTCAGGCATTCACATGACAAGATAAAATTTACCATCACAGCACCACTGGTTTGAAAAATATATACCATGTGATGAATTCTTAAAAAAAAGAATGAGTTGTTTGACCATTTTCTAGTCACAGAGACTCTTTTCTGTTACAATTGGGCTGTTCCCACCTAGAGAGCGTATCGCTGAAGCGCACCACCTCCCGGAATTCTTGAAAAAAGAGTTGCGAAGGATGTTGGATTTTGTAAACATAGCTATCAATTTGGTGCATACAATGCAGCAGGGCTGCTTTTTTCTAGTCTAAGTTTGAAATTCATGGTCAAAGGTCAAGGTCACTGGAGCCGAAAATGCTGCCAAGCCCCTTGCACAATAATGTTTGAACAAAGGAACCAAGGACACTCAAATGTTGCATGCTGATAGGTACTGATAGGGATATCTAAGCCAAGTTCGAAATTGAAGGTAACAGCAGACCACCATGCTGTGCAAAGTTGTAAATGGCCTCGTAGACATCAAAGCAGATCAGTTTCTTCTTCCTAGCAACACCCGCACCAGATCAAATCATTCCTTGAAATTCAGACAAATCACAACAAAAACAAACACTTTCAAATACAGCTTCTTCCCCAGAACTATTCTAGTACGGAACACTCTTCCAGCCGCAGCAGCTGAGAGTCCCTCCTTAGTATTTTTCAAGAGGGAGCTCAACAACTTGTCATTCTAATCTCTGAGTAGGGGGGCATAGATCAAAGTAGCGGTAAATGAAGGGCAGGAGCTGTGCCGGTCGGGGTTTGCCCCCGGTGACCTGCTACGGTAGCCGGATTGGTCTTGCCTGGTTACTGTGAAAAGGTCTATGACCCACCCCTACCCTTTCTCCACTCACACAGCATAATACACTTTTCCCCCCTAGCTCCCTCCTCAACACTGTTCCCAAAGATAGTTTTCAAGTGGGTTTGTTTTCATTGCGCAACCTCTTAAGTGACTGGAATGCCTACTGAGACGGCGCGACTAAGAAATATTGAAGACTTGAAGTAAGATACAACTTTACTACAGATTTTGAGGTGATTCTGTGATGGAATAATAATATATTGCAATGACAAGAGTTTGACCTTTTCAAAGTCAAAGGTCAAGGAGGTAACTGTTATGAATACTATACAGTGCACGCCAGCTTCAAGTAATATAACACTTTACAAAACTTGAAGTCATTCTGAGCTGGGGAACATAATGTATTACAGAGATAAGAAATTGATTTGCCAAGGTCAGAAGTCAAGGTCAAGGTAAAATAAGCGATATATTGATAGTTATCAGACAGGACACACCAGCATCAAGTAATACACCACTGTACAAAATTTAAAATAAATATGAGTAGAAAATCATGTGTTGCACAAATAGGAAAATTGACTTTTTCAAGGTCAAGGTCAAACAAGTGATACACTGATACTTATCACATCAGGCAGAACATCCCTGCGTCAGTATTACACCACTGTACACAATTTGAAGTAAATCTGAGCAGGGAATCATAATATATTGAAAACATAAACAAATATTTTTTCAAGGTCAAGGTCAAAGTCAAGCAGGAGATTTGTCATCAAACGAGACACATCAGCTTCAAGAAATACACCACTGTCTAAAATTTGAAGTAATTATGTGCAGGGGATCATATTATATGGCAAAATGTAGAACATGGATTATTCAAGGTCAAAGGTCAAGGTCAAGTAGATAAATAGTATTAATCAGGATGCATGAACTTCAAGTAATATACCACTGTGCAAACTTTTAAGTAATTATGTTACGGGAATCATAGTGTAAGGTAGAAATTGACTTTGTCAAGGTCAAAGGTCAAGGTCACAGTCAAGATGTTCACTTTCAAAGCTAAAAATTGCAAAAGTTAAACAGTGCTCCGTTTTCTGATTCCAACGATATCAAAACCATTTCTGTAGGTCAAATAGAATAGAAGATATGAAATTTGCTTAACTGCAAATTTGAAGTTATCATTTTGGACATATATAAATGCTATTTTTTCCAAATTCATTTGAGATTTTGAAGCACTTATAAATATAAATGACTTCTGTAATAAATCATGTACATTGTCTACATACTTGTTGACAAACAAAAAGTATACTTGCACACATTGACCCTATTATTTTTAATATGCAGACATCTAAAGTTGGCCCAAGGAGCAAAATGCACTTTCAAGATTTTGACACAAAATGGGTGCAAAAATTAAATATTTAAAAATTCATAACTTTGCACCTACTTGTACAGAAATAAAATTGATATACTTGCATTCAGAATAAAAAGTTCTATCATAAAATACTACTGTTACACTTATTTGTTGAAATTCGGGATTTGGGGGGCAACTGGCACTCAGGATGTTTGAGCTTCCCTCTGCGAGGGAGGCCGAGTTATACGTGTCATGGGCAGATGGATTCCCCGGAAAGCAAGGCCGTTGGAAGGTACACACCTCCACATGTGTTATGCTGGGTGTCACATAGGGAGGCGTTATGCTAGATCCTGGTAACTTTGGCTTACGCTCATGGCGGACTGAGGAGCCAAGGTCGCTTTAATTGGTAACTGTCATCAAAACTTCAAACCAGCCATGTCTACCTCCCAAACCTGTGCCCATTCTATCCCACTACCGTAAAGTACCTATTGTTGTGCATGATTTAATGATACCAATGTTTCTGGCTAAATAAACAAATGTTTTAACTGTCTCACCTCTTGTTCAGCTTTAATTTGACAGGTTGATTCCATGTTGTCATGTGTATTATGTGTTTGTACTGTAGTCCACACATAAACACACACAGGATGAAAAAAAGCTGTCAAGCTTACTCCTTTATCCTCAATAAAGATCATTTTGACTTGACTTGACTTGACAGCGAGAGAGAGAGGGAGAGAGAGAGAGCGTGTAGAGAAGAGGGGACAGGGGGGAGATGGGTGTGGCACGTCACGAGACATGAGGACTGACCAGCGGAGTCATTGTCCGTGACGCTACGATCCATTGCCCATTGCCAGAGCAAGGACAGCGTGCGTGCGTGCGTGTGTGTGCTTAAGTGCGCGTGTGTGTACGTGAGCACGTGCGCGCATGAATGTTGTGCGTGCGCGCATGTATGTGTAATGTGCCGGGATGTTCAAGTGTGTGTGTGAATGTGTGTGTGTGTGTGTGTGTGTACGCGCGCGCGCACATGTGTTTATGTGTGTCTGTGTGCGTGTGTGCGCGCGCGCGTATGTTGTATGTGTGCGCGCGCGGTATCTGTTAGTGTGTGCGTGCGCATACAGTAGGATATATGCGCGTGTAATATGTACGTGTGTGTGTGTGTGTGTGTGCAATGTGGTGTGTTTTCCTGTCACAAGAAAGCGACCAGAAAGGGAGATAATTAATTGGATGGATTGAGGGGAAGGAAGAGGGGCATGGGGTGGGCCTGTAAATGATGAAAGTGCGAATAAACTCTTCGGAGAGCAGGACAACGGAGTTTCTTTCCATCATAATAGAATAATGGAATATGAAAGGATAAGGGGTGTGTGATGGCTCTTCTTCATCTCTCTCGCACTACAACTGCACTTGTACCGGTTTGGGTTGAGGGGAAGAAATGTTAATATTGCCAACATGGCAAAATGTTGCATTCGGAATCCTCCCGAGATTTGGAAAATTCGGAATTATATATTTTCAAGGGGAAAATTGGAATTTCCTGGAATATTTTAGAATTCCAACGAATTTTCAAAGGAGAATTCCGAGTTTTCCCAAGCCTAGAAGTCATTGTAGATCCAAACTGACGGAGAGAGAGAGGAGGGGGGGGGAGGGGGGGGGGGTGGGGGGGGGGGGGGGGGGGGGGCTTATATATAGAACCCATGAGAAAGGACTTATTTTAACAGAAGGAAGCAAAATAATGAATGCAGACAAGGTAACACATTTTTAAAAAATTCAAAGCGACAGACTGACAGACACTGACTGACAGATACAGACAGAAAGAGAGGCAGAGAGACAGTCACCGGAATGAAACTCCGTTTAACGTCCCCCGGTCTAAACTAGAGACAGTCACCGGGATGCACAGAGACGCTTTTACCATGCCACTATGCAGATAAGCAACGCAACAGACTCATACTGACCATGGACACTACATTACATAAAGCATCTAAGCACTAAATATAGCATCCATGCAGGCCTACTGACAAAGTTGAAACGGGTTAATTGAGACCGACAGGCCTCACACATTTTATAATCAAGACGAATATGTTCACGCCTTCACAAAACGCAATAACACCCCGCAAAGACATGATATATTGTGATAGAAAGGTAACTTAATCAAATATTTAACGCAATCCTTTGCCGATGTGAACGTTAACATTGTAACATTTTATGTTAAGTTGTATGAAATATTCGAAACATTAGTTATTATCCAGTAGTTTAATGTTGACTGTGCTCTTCCTCTTATCAGTCCATCAAACGTCTCAGAAACAACATCCTGATCAGCAGCCCATCAAACGTCTCAGAAACAACATCCTGATCAGCAGCCCATCAAACGTCTCAGAAACAACATCCTGATCAGCAGCCCATCAATCGTCTCAGAAACAACTACATCCTGATCAACAACCCATCAAACGTCTCAGAAACAAATACATCCTTATCAACACTCCATAGAACGACTCAGAAGCAACAACTACATCCTGATCAGCAGCCCATCAAACGTCTCAGAAACAACTACATCCTGATCAGCAGCCCATCGAACGTCTCAGAAACAACTACACCTTGCCCTCTCCACACATTTCATACCATGCCTCAAGCAAAGAAATTTGACATTACAACAATCAAGTCTAGAAATGGAACAAAAATTGCACATGAATAATTGAAAAAGAATCAAGTGGGATTTAAAGCAACATGGATAATACTTAACAATGGTGAAACATTGATTGGTAGTTTAAAATTGAGTACGAAAAAAGGGATAACCATTTTAGACAATGACAATTTTTTTCAGAGAAACCCCAATTTAAAGAAGAAACAACAAAACAAACAACCTTATATGAATAACATGGGACTATGAAGAGGGGACAGAGAGATAGGGGATAGAGATAGAGGAGAGAGAAGAAGAAGAGAGAGAGAGGTATTTATAAGAATCTAGGCATAGGCTGATGGCATTTAGTACGTTTGAGTAAAACTCATTAATTGCATTACTACTCAAACAAGATTGTCCTATTATGAGCTTGTGATAGAATTTTCGAAGGAAAAGTAACGCTGTTTTCTATTTTTTTAGATCATTCAGGGGAGGTCGTTCCACAGTTTCCACCAGAGAATGTAAGGGATGATTTATAATAGATCTGTTTCTGGGCGGGGCATTGTTAATTTGGTTTTGCTTCGAATGTATGACTTTAAATTTAGTAATAAGATATTTTGTGCTAGCTTATTATGTGTGATCTTGTACAGAAGGGTACCTTTAATTTAGTAGGCATTTAAATCAAATGGTAAATGTTTAAGTTCTTTTATAGTCTTGGTTTCTAGATACGACGTTAAGGAGTATGAGTTTAAGAGAGCGTTTATATAGTCTTTCAACATGTTTGAGTGTGTTTTTCTAGCTGAATCCCAACATGTTCATGCATAATCAATATCAGGTTGGATATAGGCATGGAAAAAGAGTCTACGAGATGTTGAGAGAGAGAGAGAGAGAGAGAGAGAGAGAGAAGAGAGGAGAGAGAGAGAGAGAGAGACTTAATTTGAAACCAAAATAAGCTTGTATGTAGGACATAGTTGCATTTGTTTTCCAGTTGCTTTATTACCGTCTAACTCATTCCAGAAATGGTGAGGTATTGAGTTTGTAGCTTCTTTGCTGTTGTTTTGTTTCTGTCCTCAAATACCCTTAAAACCGCTGCAGGATAAGTCTCCTCAAAAGTTGTAGGTATCCTATCAGTGACATTGAAACACGGGGAGGTTGGTGGCTGCCCCCTTCTCCTGGCACATAGGAGGGGGCAGAATGCTCCCCCCAAAATGAAGATAGAGGGGTGGGGGGGGTATTAAAAGGCTCAATGTTTTTTTTACAATTATTTCATTGATTTCCTTTACAATCAGATACTGAAATTAATGGCCGTTCTTAAATGACACATACTAATGCTATCAATACTCAATCAAGTAGACAACATGGAAACAATGAAAGTTAACGGAGCACACACACACGACGCACGCGCGCGCTTTGAAGTTTAAATATGGTAGATTTTTTGTATGCCTTTGTTTTATTCGGTGGGTTTGCCCATACCATGGTAATTCCCAATACCAATAATGATGTTTGTCTTCTTGGGAATTTTCAGTCGCAATCTGTTGAGAGTATTATTTGTTTGGTTTAATATCAAATTACCAAACAGTCATTTACAAAACAGCCACGCGCGCACGCAACAGTACTACAAAACGCGCACGCACGCACGCTACGCACGCCAGCGGCACGCACGCACACTCGCGCACGCCGCACGCACGACGCACACGTAACGCACGACGCACACGCACACGCACACTCACACATAAACACACACAACACATAACACACACACACACACCACAACCACAAACAACACACACACACAAACACACACAAGCACACACACACACACACACACGAGTCAACTGGCAAACTCAACTGCTAAAAACACCAACCAAAACCTCCTTCATCTTGGTAATGTACAGGATGCATGCACGCCAGGCAGCACGTGCTGGCTAATCCGGTCATTGCCATCTGATTGCATTTGAGTAACCGAGAAAAACCATTATGGCCAATGCGGTGGTATTTTTCCGCTCTAAAACAAACCCACACAAAAAAACAGTACATCCCTCCAGAACACGGTCGCCTTCAAACCTGATAAATGGAAGTCATGATCGCGCACGAGTGACTTGGCACACACTCGCAGTTAAATCATCTCAACCTCTCTACATCCCGTACAAACGCCCTACCCCCATATCACCCATTCCCTGCATGCACCCAATCAATGCAAGTGTTGGCACTTGAAGATGGGCATCCCAACTAGGGACTGGGAAACGAAAGGGGGGTGGGTTGGGTGGACAAAATAAAAAGGCGGCTTATGTTAAGACTGAAGGAGTGGACAGGGAATAGAAATTGAGTGACAGGGGAAATAGAAATTGGGTGTGTCGCTGTGTGTGTTGTCGTCGTCATTAACAGCTGGTGTATTTGCTCTGTTTGTGTGTTGTGTGCTGTGCGTTTGTGTCTTTGGGTGCGTGTGCGTTGCTCTTGTTTGCGTTTCGTGTTTGTGCTGCTGCTTGCGTTTTGGGGTGTGGATATATATAATATATATATAGTATAGTATATGTGTTGTGTTGTCTTGTGTGTGTGTGGTGTGTGTGTTTGTCTGTGTGTGTGTTTTTTCTGTTCAAAATTTGTAATGCGCTCGGAGGATGACCTTTTCATCTAGAAAAAGCGCTATATAAACTGTATCTATTATTGTTAATAATATTTAATGAATGCAATGAAAAATTCAAGCCACAAAATACAGAGAGAAGGTAAGAAAGAGAGAGACAATGAGAGAGACAGAGAGAGAGAGAGGAGAGAGAGAGATGGAGGATGTTTTGTCCTTCACAATTTCAACAAGTTGAAGTTGAAGACACAGACAATTATCGTCTGTGTGGGTACATAAATAAATGTGGATGTATATGGAAGGTAAGGTTAGAAGATGTTATTACATGCAGAATAAAGATACCGTATTTTGTGGACTATAAAGCGCACCTTATAAGGCGCACCCCCTGAATTTTAGACATAATTCACATTTTATTATATTTTCTTAGTAGAGAGAGATGGGGTAGGTTATCACTGTGGGAAAAAGGTATCGCCTTATGATCCGTAAAATATGGTATGTGATGTGTTATTGTCATCATATATTTTAATTTTCTGTGTAGGTTTTTTTTCTTTTATCTTTTAAGCGAATGTGATTGCTTTTGTGAATTTGATTCCTTAAGGTTCCAAATAGCAAGTTGTTATTTTCACGCCTCTTCCGAACCACAAATCATACGCTAGTAAATATCATTATTCACATTAACACTGTGCCTGCATGTGGAAAGAGTGAAAAATAGCAACGTGTATCTTGACTATTACTGTGTGTCAGTATGTCAGACCGGTTGATGACATAAATTTGATATGTGTGTCAGTGTAGCATATTGATTGATGGCATATTATGCGTATGGGTATTGAATGTTCACTGTCAATATATCATTACTATGTGTCAGTATGCAAGATTGATTGGTGAGATCTGTGTAGTGTGTAGATGAGGTGGGTGTTATGGGTTGGTTAACACAGAAAAAGTATGTGTGATGTGTCATGGTCATCACATACATTTATTCTGTTGGGTTGTTTTTGGGGGGTGTTTTTTGGGGGGCGTGTTTAAGGAGGGCGGGGATCAAATAATGAGACATCTTTTGAATGCCAGTGTACTTGTAACTTTTGTGTGAGTGCTCTAGAAAGACAGTAAGAGAGGGAGAGGGGGGAGATGGAAGGTATGAGAGAGTTGAGTGTGGTGTGTGTGTGTGTGTGTGTGTTGTGTGTGAGAGAGAGAGAGAGAGAGAGTAGAGGAGAGGAGAGAGAGAGAGAAGAGAGAGAAGAGAGAGAGAGAAGAGAGAGAGAGAGAGAGAGGAGAGAGAGATTGAATTGTGGACACATCTTTTGATTGTGTGTTTATGTGAATGTGAGAGGGGTGGGCGTCGAGGAGTGGTGTGTGTGTGTGTGTGGTGTTGTGTGTGTGTGTGTGTGTTGTGTGTGGGTGTGTGTGTGTGTGTGTGTGATGTGTGTGTGAGAGAGAGAGAGAGACAGACGAACAGACAGACAACAGACAGACAGAGAGACAGAGAGAAAGATAGAAGGATAAAGAATTGACTGTGCTTGCCATGAGAGAGGACATAGAGAGAGAGAGAGAGAGAGATTTGACTATCAGCGTGTGTGTTTCTGTATGTGTGTATGTCTATGTCTGTCTATCTATGCGTTTGTGTGTATGTGTGTGTGTTGTGAATGTGTGTTGGGATTGATTGGGTGATAGTGGTATGGGGTTAGTATGTGTGAGGTGTATGAAGAGGGAACGGAGAACGGACGGGGAACGGGGGGTATCTGGCTGTGGCTGTGTTGGTGTTTTCTTCTGTCTGTGTGTAAGGGGAGGTTAGGGGTTATGTTAACACATACAGAATGGAACATATGTGATGTTATCGTCATGACATATCTTCATTCTGTGTTGCTTTATTTTCTTGTTTTAATGATTAATTTTTTATGCTTTCATCCTCTGTGTGTGTGCGTGTACGTTTGTGTATGTGTGTGTGTGTGTGTGGTGTGTGGTGTGTGTGTGTTTTGTGTGTGTGTGTGTGTGTGTGGTGTGTGTGTGTGTGGGTGTGTGTGTGTGTACACGTGGCTTACTTTTCCTTACTGTGTCAGAATAGTTGATGACATACCTTTAACCTGTGTGTGGCTATTGAATATTCATTGTCGACATATCCTTACTATGTGTCAAAGGTTAATGTTGATGAACTAATGACAAGTATTTTTGTGTGAGTTGCTTGAGAGAGAGAAAGAGAGGCGTGGAAGGAGTGAGAGAGACTTGACCGATGACACATCTCTGATTGTGTCATAGGGTGAACGAGAGAGAGAGAGAGGAGAGCAGAGAGAGAGAGAGAGAATAGAGAGAGAGGAGAGAGAGAGAGAGAGTGAAGAGAGAGAGATGGGGTAAGGGATGACATTTCCATTTCTGTCTGTCTTCCATGATGTTGGTATAAAAACATTTCTTCCATTTAATTTATTTAATGAATGCAATGAAAAGTTCAAGCCACAAGATGGTGAGATAGAGAGAAAGAGGGAGAGAGAAAGAAGGAGAGAGACTAGAGAGGAAGTGGAGAGCGGGAGAGAGAGAAGAGAGAGAGAGATTAGCCGACTTGAGAGAGAGAGAGAGAGAGAGAGAGAAGAGAGAGAGAGATTGATTGATTCAGAAGGGAGAGAGAGAGATAAATTGTTTTCTGTATGGTGTGTATGCGGCGGCTAGGTCATAGTAAGGGGGGTGGGGGGGGGGTGATATCAACAAAGAATGAATAGAGGTTGTGATTGTCAATCACAGATCTTCAATTCTGTATTACATAAAAAAAAATATTTGATGCTTTCAATCTTTTTCTTTCAATCTGTTTAATATACAAGATATATATGTACACATGGCTTTCTTTTCCTTACTGTGTCAGACTGGTTGATCACATACCTTGAATCTGTGCGTCAGTGTAGACTTCATTGATATGCTGTGTGTGGTTATTGAATATTCATCGTCGACACATCCTTACTATGTGTCAGTATGCATGCATGTGATTTTAGCATCATCACATACCTTCATTCTGTGTTGCTTTTAAAAAATGTTTGTATTGCTTTTTTTTGTGCTTTCAATTTGTGTATGTGCACATGTGACTTTTTTTCTGTTTCTTACTGTATCAGAGTGGTTGATGACATACCTTTAATCTGTCTGTCAGTGTAGCTCTTCATTGATGGTATGTTGCTACATCTTGGGGGGGGGGGGGGAATTGTGTGTTTGATGTGAATGTGCGCTGCAGCTGCGCGCGCAGCCGCTAGCGCGAGAGAGAGAGAGAGAGAGGCTATAGATAGAGAGCGAGAGAGAAGAGAGAGAGAAGAGAAGAGAGAGAGAGAGAGGAGAGAGCGAGCGAGAGAGAGAGAGAGAGAGAGGAGAGAGAGAGAGAGAGAGTGTGACGGGTAAGGGATGACATATCTGTCTGTCTTCTTGTTTGCGTGGGTATAAAACTTTCTTCCTTTATGATATATAATATTTACTGAATGCAATGAAAGTTCAAGCCAAGATGGCGAGGGAGAGAGAGAGAGAGAAGAGAGAAGAGAGATTAGAGAGAGATTAGAGAGAGAGAGAAGAGAGAGAAGAGAGAGAGAGAGAGAGAGAGAGAGAGATTCAGTCTGTGTAATTTGTTTTCTGTCTTTGTGTATGTGGAGGTTAGTTATGGTGTAGGGGGGGGGGGGGGGTATCAATACAGAATGAATAATATGTTTTTTATTGTCATCACATTCTTTCATTCTGTATTACTTTAGAAAATATTTTATGGCTTCATCTTTTTTTCCTCTTCATCTGTATATATACAGATAATATAATGTACACATGCTTCTTTTCCTTACTGGTCAGACTGGTTTATGACATACCTTTGATCTTGTGGTCCAGTGTAGACTGTTTCATTGATATTCTGTAGTGTGGTTTATTGAATATCATCGAGTCGAGTACGCTTCATTACTATGTGTCAGTAGCATGAAGTGATTTTAGCATCATCACATACCGTCATTCTGTGTTGATTTTCAAAAGTGTAGTATTGCTTTTTCTTTCTTTCAAATCTGTATGTGTGCACATGTGACCTTTTTTTTCTTTTCTTACTGTATCAGATTGTTGATGGCATACCTTTACTCTGTGGTGTCAGTGTAGCTCTTCATTGATGGTATGTTGCTACATCTTTTTATTGTGTGTTTTATTAATCGTGTCGCAGCGCGCGCGCTGCCGCGCCGCGCGCGAGAGAGAGAGAGAGAGAGAGAGAGAGAGAGAGAGAGAGAGAGAGAGAGATATGAGCGAGAGAGAGAGAGAGAGAGAGAGAGAGAGGAGAGAGAGAGAGAGAGGGAGAGAGATAGCGAGTGAGTGAGTGTGTGACGGGTAAGGGATGACATATCTGTCTGTATTCCTGTTTTTGCTTGGTATAAAACATTTCTTCATTTTGATAATAATTATATTTACTGAATGCAAATGAAAAGAGTTTCAAGCCACAAGATGGGAGAGAGTTTCAGTCCGTGTATCTTTGTTTTCTGTCTTTGGGTTGGAGGTATGTTATGGTGAGGGGGGGGTGGGGTATCATATACATGATGAATATATGTTATGTTATTGTCATCACTCTCTCATTCTGTATTACTTTTAGAAAAATATTTTATGCTTTCAATCTTTTTTCCCCTTTCAATCGTATAATATACAGATATATATGTACACATGGCTTTTCCTTTTCCTTATACTGTGTCAGAACTGGTTGATTGACATACTTGCAATCTGTGTGTCCGTGTAGGCTGTTCATTGATATGCTGTGTGTGGCTATTGAATATTCATCGTCGACACATCCTTACTATGTGTCAATATGCATGTATGTGATGTTAGCATCATCACATACCTTCATTCTGTGTTGCGTGGGTATAAAACATTTCTTCATTTATGATAATTATATTTACTGAATGCAATGAAAAGTTCAAGCCACAAGATGGCGAGAGAGAGAAGGAATCAGGGAAAAGAGAGGAGATCGAGAGAGAGAGAGATCGAGAGAGAGGAGAGAGGAGAGAGAGAGAGAGAGAGTTCAGTCTGTGTAATTGTTTTTTGACTGTGTGTATGGGAGGTTAGGTTATAGTAAGGGGGGTGGGTTATCATATACAGAATGAATATATGTTATGTTATTGTCATCACATATCTTCATTCTGCATTACTTTAGAAAAATATTTTATGCTTTCAATCTTTTTTTTCCCCTTTCAATCTGTATAATATACAGATATGTGTACACATGGCTTTCTTTTCCTTACTGTGTCAGACTGGTTGATGACATACCTTGAATCTGTGTGTCAGTGTAGACTGTTCATTGATATGCTGTGTGTGGTTATTGAATATTCATCGTCGACACATCCTTACTATGTGTCAGTATGCATGTATGTCATGTTAGCATCATCACATACCTTCATTCTGTGTTGCTTTAAATGTTTTGTTTTGTATTGATATTTTTGGCTTTCAATCTGTGTATGTGCACATGTGACTTTTTTCTTTTCTTACTGTATCAGACTGGTTGATGGCATACCTTTGATCTGTGTGTCAGTGTAACTCTTTATTGATGGTATGTTGTGTGTGTGGCTGTTGAATATTCATTGTTGACATATCCATACTATGTGTCAGTATGCAAGATTGATTGATGAGATATGTGTAGTGTGCAGACGGGGTGGGTGCTATGGGTGGGTTAAAGCAGAATCAATATGTGATGTGTCGTGGTCATCAACATAACATTTTATTCTGTTTTTTTTTTGTGTTTTGTTTACGGTAAGAGGATGGGGATCAATATGACAAGGCTTTTGAATGTGTGTTTGTAATTGTAATTATTGGTGGGTGCTCTTGAAAGACGGTATAGAGAGAGAGGGGGGTAGGGGGAGGAATGTAGGGAGGAGTGAGTGAGGGAGAGAGATGATGTGGACACAACTTTTGATTGTGTGTTTATGTGAATGTGAGAGAGGGGGGATTCGGATTGAGAATGAGTGAGAGAGAGAGAGAGAAGAGGGAGAGGGAGAGAGAGGAAGAGAGAGAGGAAGAGAGAGAGAGAGAGAGAGAAGAGAGAAGAGAGAGGAGAGAGAGAGAGACAAGGGAGAAGGGAAAGAGGGAGAGAGAGAAGAGAGTAAGGGAGGGGGGGAGAGAGGAGAGGGGGAGGGAGGAGGAGTGAGAGAGGGATGGAGAGAGATAGAGGGGGGGGGAGGGGAGGGAGAGGAGAGGAGGGAGGGAGGGGAGGGAGGAGGAGGGAGGGAGGGAGAAAGAGGAGAGAAGGAGAGGGCAGAGGAGGGAGAGGGAGAGAGAGGGAGAGAGGGAGGAGGAGCGAGAGAGAGAGAGAGAGAGAGAGATGGGGTATCTGTTCTCTGTATTGTTTTCCTGTCTGTGTGTATGGGAGGGTTAGGTTATATGGTAAGGGTGGGAGGAAGGGGGGGGGGGTAGTGTCACAATACAGAATGAAATATAAGTGGAAAAAAAAAAATTTTGTTTATTGTCATCACAATAATAACACTTCATTCTGGATTAACTTTTTTCCTTTTTTGTTCAATTTGTTTTCCTTTCAAATCTGTATAATATGCAGAATACGTGAACACTATGCTGGTTTCTTTTCGTACTACTTACTGGGTGTCAGACTGTGGTTGATGACAATATGTGGTGTGGTCAGTGTAGACTGTTGCAGTGATATGCTGTGTGTGGCTTATTTATTGATATCATTTGTTGACAATATCCTTACTATGTGTCAGTATGCAATGCATGTGATGTTGCATCATCAATACATCATTCTGTGTTGCTTTTTGTTGTTTTGTATTTGCGGTATTTGCTTTTTTTTTTTTTTTTTGTTGTGCTTTCTTTTCAATTTTTGTTGTATGGGTGCAGTGGTATGGGTGCACATGTCTGAATAACTTTTTTTTTTCTTTTTCCTTTTTTACTGTATCAGACTGGTTGAAATAGCATATAACCTTTAATCTGTGTGCCCACAGTGTATGGCTTCTTCTTACTTCCATTTTGAATGGTATGTTGTGTGTTTGGGGCCTGGTTGAATAGTTCCATTGTCGAGAACATATCTAACTATGTCAGTATCCCAGCTTGACTTGATGAGTATGTGTAGTGTGCAGACGTGGTGGTGCAGGGGGGTGGGTTAAGCATAATCAATATTGTGATGCGTCGTGGTGGATCAACAAAATTACATTTATTTTCTGTGTCTGTGGTGTTTGTTTTTATTGTTTTACGATAAGAGGATGGGGATCAACTAATGACACCACCCGGACCGACACCCATCTTTTGCATGTGGCTTGTAATATTGTTGTGTGGTGCTTCTTTAGAAGAACAGGAGAGAGGGAAGGAGGGAGGGTGAGAAAGGGGTGAGGAAGGTAGGGAAGTGAGTGAGGGAGAGAGATGAATTGTAGACCCCAACTTTTTGTTGGTGTGTTATGTGAAAATGTGAGAGGAGGA
>CM065684.1:24375727-24431253 GCA_017654935.2 Phymorhynchus buccinoides
AACACCAAACGAAATCATGATAACTACCAACCCCCACACCCATTTCACACTCCGCTAGAATCCAAACCATTACAAATAGCGTTTTCCACGAAAAAGGCATTTTCTCACACTACCCCCCCCCCCCCCCCCCCCCCCCCCCATCCCCCCCCACATTCACCATCCCCCTTCATAGACCTGACCTACTTTTCATAGATCCCCCAGCATGCACGCATGCGTGCACACACACTCACACACACACACACACACACACACACACACACACACACACACACACACACAGCGTCTTTCATTCATTGCGTTGCTGCATCCAGACGCTGTACTGGCTGCCCAAGAAGCTGTGCCATGGGGTGATGTGCGTGGTGTCAACAGAGGAGACGGACGAGGCCTCCCTCAGCATCCTGCAGAAGGAACGGGGATTCCGGGTCCTCAGGCTGGGCCGACTGGAGGAGAGCACCCAGAGCGAGATCTGTGTGGTCAGTTGTTGCCATTGTACAGTGGAAACCAGCTTTCTCGAAAAACGGGAACCATTCAAAATGGGATAAATCACAATAATATTTTTGGTCCCAATTTTTTATGGAAAGAAACCTTGTTTTTTTTAAAATATCAAAATATCATCAATCTCAAAATAAAATTTCAATCGTTTCAATTTTGACATCAGATTTCTACTGTAGTGTATTAGCATAAAATATAATAGTACAGTACTTAGGCGCTGCTGCCGCTATAGGTTTTTGTTTTAGCCTTTTGCCCTTTGTGGCCAATGTTGGTGTTTGTTGCAGCAAAATCTGAACCACAGTGGCCAATGCCACTGTCGTATGTCCCCCTGTGGGGATACCGGGGGGTCTTTTGTATAAATAGTTCCCCCACCTTCTGGAAGTTCTGTGCTTGTAACTTCCTCTAATCTGTCACTCTCTTTGACTCTGCCTTTTCCTTTTGCTTATTGTCCTCTACTATTTTTCTGCCTTACGGTCCATTCTCCTGCCTTTTTTCACGACACACTTTCAAAAACATTTCCTCCAGCCGAAGTCAGACTTGCTGGGCCTAACTATTTCTTAGTTAGGCGCATAACGGCAGCATGATGCATGTGCGCTCATAATTGACAGGAAACTGTCTGAGCGATCGAATAATAAATAATAAACTGTTGTTTGTTGCAGCTAACTCTGAAGCACAGTGGCTAATGTTACTGTTGTTTGTTGCAGCTAACTCTGAAGCAAAGTGGCTAATGTTACTGTTGTTTGTTGCAGCTAACTCTGAAGCACAGTGGTCAATGTTACTGTTGTTTGTTGCAGCTAACTCTGAAGCACAGTGGTCAATGTTACTGTTGTTTGTTGCAGCTAACTCTGAAGCACAGTGGCTAATGTTACTGTTGTTTGTTGCAGCTAACTCTGAAGCACAGTGGCTAATGTTACTGTTGTTTGTTGCAGCTAACTCTGAAGCAAAGTGGCTAATGTTACTGTTGTTTGTTGCAGCTAACTCTGAAGCACAGTGGCTAATGTTACTGTTGTTTGTTGCAGCTAACTGTGAAGCACAGTGGTCAATGTTACTGTTGTTTGTTGCAGCTAACTCTGAAGCACAGTGGTCAGTGTTACTGTTGTTTGTTGCAGCTAACTCTGAAGCACAGTGGTCAATGTTACTGTTGTTTGTTGCAGCTAACTCTGAAGCACAGTGGTCAGTGTTACTGTTGTTTGTTGCAGCTAACTCTGAAGCACAGTGGTCAATGTTACTGTTGTTTGTTGCAGCTAACTCTGAAGCACAGTGATCAGTGTTACTGTTGTTTGTTGCAGCTAATTCTGAAGCACAGTGGTCAGTGTTACTGTTGTTTGTTGCAGCTAACTCTGAAGCACAGTGGTCAGTGTTACTGTTGTTTGTTGCAGCTAACTCTGAAGCACAGTGGTAAAGAGCTGTCCCCATCACAGCTGGACCGTGTGGTGAAAGCCAAGCAGACAGAGAACCCTCTCTTCCTCAAGATAGTTTTAGCTGTGAGTTGAGAGAGAGAGAGAGAGAAAGAATGAGAGAGAGAGAGAAGAGGGTGGGCATGGAAGGAGAAAGAAAGAGAGAGGGGCAGGCACACAAACAAAATGTATTTGTGCCTGTGTAAGAGCTTGTATGTGTGTTTGTGTATGTGTGTGTGCAACTTTTATGTGAATTTCAGCTAGTATAATATACGTTTACTGAGTGTCTGTGTGTGCATAAAAAATGTGTGTCAGTGTTTGAATGTGTTTGTATGTGTGTCTGTGTATATGTGCTCATGTGTTACTTTCCTTTCCATGGTTTAATGTCTTTTTTGCAGGAGCTATCCATATTTGGATATTTCCGGAAGCTAGACGAAAAGATTGACTCCCTTATTCATCTTGGAAGGTTGGACCGAGTGTGCAGTTGATCTGTGTGTTTGTGTCTTTGGAGAGGGAGGGGGGGGATGTTCATGTGCAAGCGTGTGTGAGGGATGGGTGGTGGGGGCATATGTGTTAGATTTTTGTGAGTTCATCGAATGTCCTGTGTGTGTAAGATTGTTTGGGGCGAGTTCATTGCATATATGTCATTTTGTTTTTGCCTCTGATGCTGATTATAAAGATGATTGAATGCTTTTTTTCCCAGGATGAAATACCTATGATTATGCTTATGATTATCTGAATCAGTAGTTAACATAATTATTTGTTAGAAGAACAACCCAAAGAATGCCTAGCAAAGTTAAGGGGGCAAAGGCTTACAATGCATCTCTGCAGCCATTTATTTATCTTGTAAGACTTGCACATGTTTTAGGTGTTGATTTTTCTATTGTCTACATTTCATTGGCTCACTCGTCTATAGTAGTGAGCCAATAGTGAGTCTATAGTATGATAGTTGTTCAGTTGTGTGTGTGTGTGTTGCGTCTGTGGTTCAATCGCCAAACTTTAACGTTGGCATTTTCTCAGGAAATAGAAGGCATACATTGATGGCTTAGATCAAAGCTCTACCAACCAAACAGCAACGATCAAATCTGGGTTTTTTATGCATACCACTCAGACTGGAACAGTGTAGCTACGACTTAAAAGTGAAAGTTAATTTTGTCTCTGGTTTTGGCTCAGTGTCAAGGAATTGCTGCATAACTGCCTGGGGAGGCTGGAGGCAGACTACAATGACGTGACTTACGAAATCAATCTGGTTGCTGAGGTAAGGAAGGAAAGAGAGAGAGAGTGTGGGGGGGGGGGGGGGGGGGGGGGGGGGGGGGGGATATGGTGTGCCTTGTTAGTCCATAAATACATTATGTTCGAGCTTGTAAATGTATTTTACAATCTTTTTCTGTTCTTTTTCTTTGCACAATGTGAAGTCTTTATGTGTGTCTCAGTTTGCCAGAGTTTTCTTTTTTCTTTTCTTTTTCCCTATATGAGTAGTGAGGACAGAAACACTGGTTATGTCCCTTTTAAACAGGACACATTTTACACGTTGATAGGCCAGTTGAATTCTCCGTTCAAGTTCCAGTCTGAGTTTTTGGATAGCCTCCACTGTGAATGGTGTACTGTCGCCACTAATCTTGAGTAGTCCATCTTACCCTTTTAGAATATCTTTGGTTTGTTTGTTGCAGATTATGAAATGTTTATGTGTATTCCTTTTTTTTTCTTTTTGCAATCCCCTTTTCTTCAGATTTTGAAGTCTGTATGTCGAGAGTTTATTTAGTTATTTTATTATTTTTATATTATGAAGTCTGTGTGTATTGCATCTTGTCAGAGTTCTTCCTTATTAAGTCTGGAGTGAAGCATCAAGATTTAGTGTTTTTGTTTTGTCCATCCAGAGCGCATCCATCTGTTCATCGAAGGAACGTTCAACCCACTTGGGTTTAGCCTTGTTCCCTGTGTTTTTTCTTCAGATTGTGAAGTCTATCAGATGCACATGTCAGAGTCAGCTTGTCAGAGTTTATCTCTATTCCCTTTGTTTTGTTTTCCCTTCAGATTATGAAGTCGTTATACGTGTCCCACCGAGGGCTGGCGGAGAGTGAAATTTGCAACATCTTCAAAATCCCTTCCAACGTCTGGTCCCCCTTGTATTTTGCTATGGAGTATTTCATTGTGTCGCACATGGGAAACCTTGGGTAAGGCACTGGTGATCAGAGGGAGAGAGAGAGTGTGTTTGTGTGTATGTGTGCAGAGGGAGAGAGAGAGTGTGTTTGTGTGTATGTGTGCTTGCAAGCATGCGTGCATATGTGTGTGTGTGTTTTGTGCAGGCTATGAGCCTGAATTCGGGTTTTAGATAGTGGCCTCTGCATGCAGATCAGGTCTTAAAAACATTGAGCAGCAACTTCCCTTTCTCACTTTCCCATAGTTTATCTCTACCACAACTATAGCCCTTGTTATCTCTACCACAACTATAGCCCTTGTTATCTCTACCTCAACTATAGCCCTTGTTATCTCTACCTCAACTATAGCCCTTGTTATCTCTACCTCAACTATAGCCCTTGTTATCTCTACCTCAACTATAGCCCTTGTTATCCCTACCACAACTATAGCCCTTGTTATCTCTGCCACAACTATAGCCCATGCCATTCTTTAGCTTTATGCTTTGCCTCAAAGAAAGCCTGTCAAACCCCTCTAAAATTAAAAAAATCCACCTTTACCTCCCAACAAAAATGCTGCCCATATACCCCACTGGGAACTAGTGGCCCCTGGACCCCTACCTTTTGGGTTTTCCAGAATGTTGTAGTAGCACAATCTGTGTGTGTGTGTGGCCACTCCTGTTGTTTGTTTACATTGTCACTACTTTTTGCCTGTCGCTTTTTTAAGCTAAGCCTATGCTGATTTTGCATGTAGTTGTTTGATATTTATTGTTAGTCTTCAGGAGATGAATTGTGTGGTGTTTATCATGCTCGTCTTGTTTCCCTAAATAAATATGTTGAGATGTGTGTGTGTGTGTGTGTGTGTGTGTGTGTGAAGTCGTGTGTGTGTGTGAAGTCAAGTTAAAATTATCTTTATTGAGGGTTAAAAAATAAGCTAACAAGGTGTTTTTTTCATCCTGCACATCCAACAAAAATACAAACATCATGAGAAATGCATAATAATTACAGGAAAAAAAGCAAAAAACATTCATGAATGAGTTTAAATGGAAAAAAACCTTTCAAACAGGAGAGAGAGAGAGAGAGAGAGAGAGAGAGAGAGAGAGAGAGAGAGAGAGAGAGAGAGAGAGAGAGAGAGAGAGCTTACACACATACACACAACATCATAATTGAGAAAAGTAGGAAAATAAAAAGAGAGAAAAAAGGAAGAATAACATTAATTACATCTTTATACATTTACATGCAAATATACATCATAATAAGTTAAGATTTTACAATTTATCAATCAAATACTTCTTTAAAGTTCTTTTAAAAGCAGATTTCTATGGACATAATTTCAAGAATGCTGGCAAGTTGTTCCATGTGTTTCCTCCAGAGTATGTCAAGCTGAATTTGAACAGATCGTTTCTGGGTTTAGGATGTGTGTGTGTGTGTGTGTGTGTGTGTGTGTGTGTGTGTGTACATGTACGTGCGTAAAAGGATGTTAATTAAAATGATAAACAAATTTATTTGTTTGGGTTTTTCAGGTTTGCTTTTGCCGAGATCCGCGAAGCTGTGAAAGAGAGATACTTCCCAGACGCTGCTGCCGAGTGAGTGATGTGATAATCTAATCTGTCGCTGTTCTTTCGTTCAGTTGTTCTCTCGTTCACTTTAAAGTTGGAGCTTAAATAATATATACTGCATCATTATGCATAGTATTGCATTCCATTGTCAAGATATGCGTCATTGAACAAAGGCCATGTGATTTGAATACAGCATGTTAGCCTGACTGAGTAAAGCGTTCTTCTTCTTCTACTGAGTCGCCAAAATCAATACTGATCATCATTGTGACTACACTGATGTCAGTTTTTAAGTTTAGCCCTTTGTATTATCATAACACCCAAGCAGTGCTTAGGCAGAGGATTGAATGAGTTAAAGTGGGTTCCTTAAGTTGTTGAGATGTTGCGCTGTGTGTGTTTCAGGTCCAGGGCCAGGAAAAGGCTGATCAGTTATTTTGACGGGATTCGAAAGGTTAGCAGTTTTCAATCCATTATTGTTGTCTCGGTTTTTGATTTTTGACTTTCTCATAATGAAATAGCATGGAGTTAGGGCTTTGGTTATGTTGATATTTAATTGAGTGCTGTTTATTTAATGGAATTATGTTGGCATTACAGAACACAGTACGGTTACATATTTTCAAATTTATGCACAGTCCTTCGTTAAAGCATTGGCATCAATGATTGAATTATTTACAAGGTCATGGATGCCTGTAAGTGGAGCCTCTTCAAATTCAAATTATGGAAAACAAAGGTCTATCTTCCTTCTTCTTCGTTCGCTCAGACAGTTTCCTGTCATATGAGCGTAGATGCGTCATGCTGCCGTTATGCGTCTAACTAAGAAATAGTTAGGCCCAGCATGTCCGACTTCGGCTGAAGAAATATTTGTAAGAATGTATAGAAAAAAGGCAGGAGAATGGACCAGAGAGATAGAAAGATAGCAGATAACAGTAAGCAAAGGGAAAAGGCAGAGTCAAAGAGAATGACAGAATTAGAAGAAGTTACAAACACAAAACTTCCAGAAGGTGGAGGAACTATTTGCACAAAAGATCCCCCGGTATCCCCACGGGGGAACAAAGGTCTATATTTTCCATTTCAACTGACCATGCTAAGTGAAAATACAGACCTTCAACATCCTGTGACCAATATGGTACTCTTCCATGTGACCAATATGGTACTCTTCCATGTGACCAATATGGTACTCTTCCATGTGACCAATATGGTACTCTTCCATCCATTCATTTCAGAACTAGGTCAGAATTTCTACACCAACATGAAGTCCGTCTTGCTCTATAGCTCAGAAACACAAGGGACAACCAAAAACAACACACACAACCTCCAGACATCGACAAAAGGTTGTAGAATAAAGTTGTCCAGTGTTTTAGGACCATCCTTTACATCCGGTACCCAGAGGTCATCTTTATTGTAACCCAGACCTATAAAACAAAATCATCCCTGATTGAAACAGAGATCCAAAAAAAGAAAATAGGAGCGGATCGGACACATTTTGGGGAAGTCCCCTTCAAACACTTTAACACAGTGCTTTTGGAAACCAACAGGGAAAGCAAGTGAGCAAGCGAAGACTACAGTAGTGCAGGAGTACTGACAAAGAGATGAAGGCAGCCGGAATGACATTGGCATAGTGGAAGATCTCCCTCCACCGAATTAATTGGGGGAATTTGGCTGCTTTTCTATGTTCCCTTGAGAACCGGAGGCTTAAGAAGAAGCCTTTTCACTTATTGTTTACTCTGGGAATAGAAATTCACATCTCAGAAAGTCTTATAGAACTAATTGAACCTAATATCTGGAACTTCCTATCCATCTCGCTATTCATGCTTGGTTCTCTCCTTTGCAGGACCGTGACCCAGCTTTCTCAGAACTGATACAAACAAATAATAGAGAATGATGACTTGTAAGAACAATGGTTAAAGAAAAACAAGTAGTACAGTGGAACATCCCTTATAAGACCTTCAAAAATCATCCAAAGTGAGGCCTTAAAAGGGAGCGATCTTATAATGGGGGTAGTTTTAATACTTACAAAGAAGGGCAATGTCTCAGAGAAGTAGGTCTTATGTGGGAGGGAGTGCTATAATGGGAGGTCTTATAAGGGAGGTTCTACTGTAGTAGTAACAATCATTGAGTAGTGGTAACCATTCAAAAGAGTGTTTAGAGAATGATTACCGGCATACTGATTGATAGCTGGACAAATGTCGTTGAATGTGCAGCAACTGCAGCCGTGGGCGAAGAGCAAGCGTCTGCTGGAGAAGCCGTTGGAACACGCGGTGGTGGAGCTGGTGTGGCTGCAGCAACATGAGGATGACAGGGAGGCTGTGGCCAACACCCTCACCGACTTGGCTGTCTTCAGGATCATGAACGAGTAAGCGTGAATGATATAATAATAATAATAATAATAATGGATATTTGTTGCGCTCTTTCTCCAAAGAGCTCCGAGCGCTTACAAAGTTTACTTTAGACAACAACAATAACAATAGTAATAAACATTCAGAAATATATATATTAAATACAAATCAGATACTTCACACGTGCGCACACGCACACACACACACAAACAAACAAACACACGCACAGCACAAACACACAGAAAAAACATTCTTATCCATAGGTTGCTTTACATGCATGCGCATACCGAAATCATGAGTATATGATATGCTAGCCAGTTTGTCTTTTCCGTCTAGGACTGCCTGACATCAGAGGAGGAAGCTGAAATTCTGGTGGGGTGGGCTAAAATCTTTATACACCAACACGAAGTGTGTGCGTGCATGAGTGTGTGTGTTTAGTGTTATAATATAATCACTTAGTATACAAATTTAGTATTTTTCTTTTTGACTTTGTTAGATTTTGTTCATTTTGTTGTGGCCAGAATGTTTATATTCATGTTATGTAAAGTGTGTCGCTTAAATGATATAATTTATCAGGGATCCTGTATAATGAGAGAGAGAGAGAGGGAGAGTATGGGCCGTGTGTACGCATGTATGGGTGCATTCCTTTCTGCTGCTTGTTGACATTTTCATTAGTTTCTGCGAGGGTGAGGTGTTATCAGAGAGTGACAGTGCTGGTGAACGAGGGTGGATGTCTTTGTGAGTGAGAATCATGTTATCTTTGTTACTTTATTTCTTTGCTCTGGAATGTTGGCATTATGACTTATCTTGCTGATTTTAATGCATATTTTTCATCTTCCAATGTTGCTTTTGTAAAGCGCATCGAGCATACTACTGTATGGATTTTAGCGCTCTATGAAATGAAATCATTATTATTATTATACTGCGGAGATGCCTTGCTCAGGTGAATGAGATAACTGTGGCTCGAAGGGTTAGGGAGGAAGGAGGCTGATGACACACATGCCAGTCTGTCGTTGAATTCTGACTATGACCTACACATACCAGCAGAGGAGGTGACTGCTATTTTGGAGGGCTGGGCTAAAATGAGTCTATAGTGCAAACGCCTTGTCCATCCCCACTCTCAGAAAGAAAGGACTTGAGGACGGCCTTGCATCCCCACCCTCCCACCCCAAGGGATAGAGGCCGCCAATGAGAAACCTCCATACACCCCTATCCTGTGCCTTTTCCTCCAGCTTCTTCTTCTTCTTCTTCTTCTTCTTCAATCGCACAGACAGTTTCCTGTCAATAATGAATGCATATGCATCATGCTGCCGTTATGCACAAAAGTAAGAAATAATTAGGCCCAGCATGTCCGACTTCGGCTGGAAGAAATCTTGTTGACAGTGTTTCTTGAGAAAAAGGCAGGAAAATGGACCGGGAAGATAGTAAATGACAGCAGGCAGAGGGAAAAGGCGGAGTCAAAGAGAGTGACAGATTAGAGGAAGTTACAAGCACAGAACTTCCAGAAGGTGAGGGAACTATTTATACAAAAGACCCCCGGTATCCCCTCGGGGAGTACCTCTAGCTGATTGCAGGTAAGGCCGTCCTTCTGGTGTCTGCCAGGAGATCTCTTCGCCAGGTGTTTCTTGGCCGGCCTCTTTCTTTTGCCTCGGGAGTTAACCCAATGACTACTGACCATTCGAACCGAGAATCGATCCCAGTCCCTGAGACAAGGGCATTAACTCCGAACGTCACACCAAATCTTTTCATTAAAAAATCACCCAGAATACAGTCTAACTCACATTTCATTTCTGAAAGATGCATATTGAATAGCAATGATGATATTTTCATTCGAAAGCTTACACAATGTCACACAACAAACCATGAATTAGAAGAAAAAATCCGTAATGGCGCTCCGAGCATCGCGCCGAGTCAATACTGCACACGTCACGTGGAAAGAAGAAAAAAATTTGTGGTCACTTCGAAAAATCCGTTCAAAAAGACTATTGGGTGCTTTCCCTTGCTGTAAAGACCAAAAACGGATCAGTGAGTGTCAGGAACAGGAAGAACTAACCTAGTATATTGCATTGTGGGTAGGGAGAAAGTGAAAGTGAAACTACTAGACCTGGCGTTCAGCGGGCGCAATCAGCGTCATCGGGCACCAGGGAAGGAAAACAAATCGGGTGGATTTCGGTTCTGCAGTCTTGAGAGGGTTAATGTAGCATACAAAAGGATATAAATTGCAAATGTCTTTCTTTTTAAAAAATTTCTAACGCATGTGCGTTTCTCCTTTTAGCAATTGTGATATACTGAGCACCTCTCACATAATTAATGTTGAAATATACCGTATTTTACGGACTACAAGGCGCAGCTGATTATAAGGCGCACCCCCCTCCACCCCACCCCGAATTTGACACAAAATTCAGATTTTGTCATTATAGCTTCTTACTGTATTATAAGGCGCAAGGGTCTGAGTCTAGGAAAAAAGTATCACCTTATAGTCCGTAAAATACGATACCAAAGCACAACCAACAACAATCTTAACCCCTTCGCTGTCCACGACGTATATATACGTCCTCTATAGCGCTTCAGTATTTGCCACCGATATATATATACGTAGCCGCTAAGTAGCGATATTGCCACGTTCAAAAATTGTGCGGCAAGCCGGCAGCGCATGCGCAAGTAGTAGGCGGCAGCAAAGAGGTTAAATGTCATGACACTTGCTTGTCGCAGTGAGCATGACCTGGAACTGTTGGAGCTGTGGCAGTGGACAGGACTCAAGTGGAGTGAGGTGAGACACCGTGTCAGATGTCAATTCCTATTAGTATTCAGTATTGAGTACGTATAGTCACAGAGGTGTCTGTGAAATTTGGGTTGCTCCCACCTGGAGAGCGTGATCACAGCCAGAGGCGCACCACCCTTTTTTTTTCTTTTTGCATGCGATTTTTGTGTGATTGATGAGGAAGGAAAGGTGGAGGGGGAGGGGTACATTTTGAGGAAATAACAACTTTTTCGTTGCCACTGGGCTGGGTTTTAATGTGTGCTAAGTGCATGGGCTTATGGGACCTTGGTTTACCGTCTCATCCGAAAGACTCCACATTCAGACCGTAAGGCCTAGTGCAGAGTGAGAGGGAAAAAAACCTGTACCCAGGTTTGAACTCGGGTTTATTGTATACGAGGCGAGCACGTTACCTCTGTGCCACTCTACATTTTTTTTCAGATCATTTGTCTCTCAACGCGACGTGCCAAGAGTAGGTGTTCAGCTACAACCCTTCTTTTTCCGCTGTTTGGGGAGGCAGCACATTTCTAATTAGTGATACCCCAATGTTGGATCGGTTGTTATGCCTTTCACTTAGCAACTGATTGAAAAACTATGATAGAATAATCATGCCACAGGAGAAAAGGAAACAAGCATGAAACAAGCATGAAACAAGCGTACAAACAGAAATATTGTAATATCAAGATTAACTCAGAAACCTTTTTTTTAAGAGGGTTGGGGTGGCCAAGGGCTAGCAAGGGCAGTAAAGCTGGCAATGGTCAGGGAAAATGTCTATGACATGTAAGCCCTTAGCTGGTTTGATGATGATGATATATCGGTGATAATCAAGAGGTTTGTTCAGAAAAATGGCGATATGAAATGCTTACCTGGTTTGATGATGATGATATATCGGTGATAATCAAGAGGTTTGTCCAGAAAAATGGCTATATGAAATGCTCACCTGGTTTGATGATGATGATATATCAGTGTTAATCAAGAGGTTTGTCCAGAAAAATGGCTATATGAAATGCTCACCTGGTTTGATTATGATGATATATCGGTGATAATCAAGAGGTTTGTCCAGAAAAATGGCTATATGAAATGCTCACCTGTTGATTATGATGATATATCTGTGATAAAGCAAGAGGTTTGTCCAGAAAAATGGCAATATGAAATGCTCACCTGGTTTGATGATGATGATATATCGGTGATAATCAAGAGGTTTGTCCAGAAAAATGGCTATATGAAATGCTCACCTGGTTTGATCATGATATATCGGTGATAATCAAGAGGTTTGTCCAGAAAAATGGCAATATGAAATGCTCACCTGGTTTGATCATGATATATCGGTGATAATCAAGAGGTTTGTCCAGAAAAATGGCAATATGAAATGCTCACCTGGTTTGATCATGATATATCGGTGATAATCAAGAGGTTTGTCCAGAAAAATGGCTATATGAAATGCTCACCTGGTTTGATCATGATATATCGGTGATAATCAAGAGGTTTGTCCAGAAAAAGGCAATATGAAATGCTCACCTGGTTTGATCATGATATATCGGTGATAATCAAGAGGTTTGTCCAGAAAAATGGCTATATGAAATGCTCACCTGGTTTGATCATGATATATCGGTGATAATCAAGAGGTTTGTCCAGAAAAATGGCAATATGAAATGCTCACCTGGTTTGATCATGATATATCGGTGATAATCAAGAGGTTTGTCCAGAAAAATGGCTATATGAAATGCTCACCTGGTTTGATCATGATATATCGGTGATAATCAAGAGGTTTGTCCAGAAAAATGGCAATATGAAATGCTCACCTGGTTTGATCATGATATATCGGTGATAATCAAGAGGTTTGTCCAGAAAAATGGCTATATGAAATGCTCACCTGGTTTGATCATGATATATCGGTGATAATCAAGAGGTTTGTCCAGAAAAATGGCAATATGAAATGCTCACCTGGTTTGATCATGATATATCGGTGATAATCAAGAGGTTTGTCCAGAAAAATGGCTATATGAAATGCTCACCTGGTTTGATCATGATATATCGGTGATAATCAAGAGGTTTGTCCAGAAAAATGGCAATATGAAATGCTCACCTGGTTTGATCATGATATATCGGTGATAATCAAGAGGTTTGTCCAGAAAAATGGCTATATGAAATGCTCACCTGGTTTGATCATGATATATCGGTGATAATCAAGAGGTTTGTCCAGAAAAATGGCTATATGAAATGCTCACCTGGTTTGATGATGATGATATATTGGTGATGGTTTGATGACGACGATATATCGGTGATAATCAAGAGGTTTGTCAAGAAAAATGGCAATATGAAATGCTCACCTGGTTTGATGATGACGATATATCGGTGATGGTTTGATGACGACGATATATCGGTGATGATCAAGAGGTTTGCTCTTCTAGTAACATACATTCTGTCGTTTAGCTCATTAACACCATCACTCCCCACCCCCCAACCTCTTTCCACACGACCTGTTTCTTCATTTTCATGTGGTTACGATTTTTGGTTGTTTTTTTTATAAATAAAATAAATGGAAGCTATATTCAAGACAAGCTGGGTGAATGAATTGAAAGGCTTTCAGAATGAGTTGTTTTCATCCTTGGTTTAACAGTGAACACTTTCAACACTTTCAGGCATTTTTGTTTCCACTTTCTTATGTTTTAATATAGTTAACGCTTTCAAGACAATGCTTTTCATTCCTAAGTATTTTTTTTTTTTAAAACCAGTCCTTCTTCCTTGGTGGTGAATGAATGAATATTACGCTTTACGTCCTCCCGGTCCAGCGGACACATGTGGGACATTAATTCCAATGTCGTTTTGGGGAAAATGGGTGGAGGGGAAGTGAAAGGAACCATTATATTCTTTTTATCGGACAGCTATACGCCTATCTCGAATTTGGTGGTGACCAATTTTTGGTATGTAGGAGTGAATGTTCATGCATGATATGTTGACAGGTTTGTAGTCGACTGCTGAGAGCCCTTGACATCGCCATTGCCGACTGCTATCTGGCCCATGATGAAGGGAGACTAGATGAAGAGAGCAACCCTGGTGTCATGGTACGTCTCTGTTCTCATTGGTCAATAATTGATTGTTTTTTTGGTCAGGTGTTCCAAATTTGCATATTGTGGGTCGTTGGTGCTGGTTAGGATAGATTTTTTTTTGGGGGGGATAAGCTGAAGTGTGTATGTGTGTGTGTGTATTAGGGTTAGTGTGTGTGTAGACTATGGGTGAATGTTTATCTGGTTTTCCATTGTGTGCCTTGTCATAGTTGCCAATTTTTGTGCGATTTTCAGATGAGAGTTGCAGTGTCCCACATGAGGGCGTTCTTCGATCTAGCCAATTGCACCTATGGATCAGAGAAAGTCCTGGAGAGGGAAATACGTATCCTGGTGGGTAGCTTAAAATGGCTGTGGGAATGCATCTTATTTTACAGGCTATAAGGCACTATTTGTTTTCCAGATTGAGACCCCTGTGGCTTATAATATGACTAATAATATTGTAAGAAACTGTAATGGAAAAATATAAATTTTGTGTAAAATTTGTGGTTTGTGCCTTATATGTGTTGTTCTTTAAACATTGGCAAGGGGTCCATAAAACTGGAACAAAAAAGTTCATGGACTTCAAACTTTTGCATTCCTATAAAGAACACCTCCCCTCTTTGTATGCACAGTTCCAGCTCTCTATGCCAGGTTTCAAGGTCATTTTGGTAGCTTCTTTGAGGCAAGGGTCGGAGCTGTGATTTTCAACTTTTTGCGAGGGCCTGGGTGCCAGAAAATTTCGTCCAGCCAAACAATTTAAAAAGATAAAAAATAAATTGAAAGTCATGTGGAGCTAAGTGTAGTCTGTAGAATAGGTGGTTCAAACATTGATTACCTTACTCTTCTTGGAAGGTCATGGTGACCTTGACCTTATAGGCACTAGCACTTTCATGCAAAAGTAGAATCATGTAGGGAATTTTGTTGCGAGCTTTTTCACTAGAAGATGTCTATACATTACCTTTACTATTGTACTCAAAGAATTGTCACTCATCTCACTTCTTTCTATCAGCGTCAAATATGGATCTTTATTAGTCGGTTTCTTGAAAAACTACGTTTTGCGCGTTCAGGACTGCAAAAAAGTGAAAAGAGGGTGACATTTTTGTAAGCTGTGTGTTGCAGGAATGAAAACTTCAACACATTTGCAAATTGTGCAATAAGAAGTACACAGTCAGACATAAATATCTGTCATATCGTTATGAATTTTCATATAATAAATCCTAAGTTTCATCCCTATGAAGCTACAGCAAGTGAACGAGTCAGTTCAAGGATCCACGATTTTCTTTATCACAGGCGCTTAAATCATATTTTCAATGACGTCATACACTCACGTAGGACATGACATCACAATGATAGTGTGCAAGCAAATGCGTTAAGGAATGAAGTTTTCTTTGGTGCCACCATTACACTTGGATGTTTTATAGATAACAAATGGCAGGACCGTTGCCAAACTTTACTGAACAACCCATGTATATAATGTGGTTTGTGCCTTATAATTTAGTGTGCCTTATGTCTGTAAAATAAAGTACCAATAATCAAACGGACCATTGAGGGAAATGCCAAAATTGATGACAATTTCCCTTAACCCTTTCAACGCCAGCCATTTTTCAGCTAAAACTTTCCATTAAACTTACCTGGGTAGAGAACAGATTCTGTCAGTACTATTGGAGATTCCTTTGTGACATGCATAACATAGGGCCTATCCTTACCTCCCAAAATCAAGAACATAAGGTCACTGGATACCAGACCCTCATTTGATGCCTTTCAGTAACATGGGTGTTAAATCAGTGTGGAGACAAGAAGCGACAGTGGCCATGAAAGGGTTAAAGGAAATGTGAATAAGAAAATGAGTCATAGTGTCAGAGCAATATGCTTTTATGTGGTCCCTCTCAGCAGATGACAAATTGCTGTGCAGCAACAACCCCCCCCCCCCCCCCCCCCCCACGCATGCATGCACACACACACACACACACACACACACACACACACACATGATGATGCAAAAGAAAACAAAAACTTTAGAAAACTTGCTGAAATTGAATTAGAAGATTCATCCTCACATGCAGTATCCATCTAGGAGTGGCACAATTACTGAGTGGTTGGTGCCTTTCGCAGGAAATACACAAATAACACCCTGTCATAGTCAAGGAGTGATATTTTCAGCTCTGCTTAATAGAGGATTTTTGGAAAAAACTAGGGGAGAGCACTTCATGAAAATTATAGTTGTTTACCTCCATTACTCGGTCAAATGCCATAGCAACAATGCAACAATGCCGTTGAAGCTTGAAACTGCAGGATGCGAGTCAGCGACTTGCAAACAATTTGTTAGAACTGATAAACCTTGCAAAATGTGACTTAGAAATATAAATGATATAATTTTTTAGAATGACGCACAGTGTTCTAAGTGCTGTATGTCTGCTCAAACACAAGAGTCGATAGGCTACGAGAGCTGATGGTAGTGACTTCCCCTGTTTGACCGATTGAATTAGGCAAGATCACTCCCACACACCATGAAATTACTCTCCTTGATTATTTCCGAACAATTCCTATGAAGAAGACCAATGTTCTGTTTGTGAAGCTCTTGGAGATTGGTCTGCGAATAAGGTTTAGCGTTTTAATCCTCATTGCAGTACATTGCAATACTTTATTGACAAACAATTACTTTAGACAAACAAAAGCTTGTTTTACTGCTTTTCATTTTGCTTCAGATTTCACCTTTGTTCTCTCATTCTGTTTGTGCCTCTGTTTGTCTGTGTGTGTCTCTCTCTCAATATCTTTCTTTCTCTTTCACTTTGTCTGTCTGTCTTTCTCTCTCTTAATATCTTTGTCTCTTTCTCTCTCCCTCTCTCTCTCTCTCTCTCTCTCTCTCTCTCTCTCTCTCTCTCTCTCTCTCTCTCTCTCTCTCTCTCTCTCTCTCTCTCTCTCTCTCTCTCTCTCTCTCAGATCCCTCTCTCTCTCTCTCTCTTTATTTCCATCTCTCTCTCTCTCTCTCTCTCTTCTCTCTCTCTGTCTCTCTCTCAGATCCCTCTCTCTCTCACTCTTCATTTCCCTCTCTCTCCTGTTCAGGAAAACGCAGAAGGCAAGATGAAGGAGCAGCTGAGGAAGGAGCTGCTGCGGGACGCCTACTACTACCTGGCCTGTACCTACGCCACCCAGGACAGGTACCAGGAGTCCAAGAACCTGCACCAGACCAACATGGCAGAGATACAGAGGTGACCCGCTCTTTCTGCATGCTTGTCAGTCATGTCCGACTATGATTGCATAAAGAACAGGAGCTAATTACTGAGGTAGAGAGGTGACCCGCACTTTCTGCATGCTTGTCAGTCATGTCCGGCTATGATTACATAAACAGCAGGAGCTCTGACTGTGATGCGCTCTCCAAGTGGGAGCAACCCAAATTTCGCAGAGATGCCTCTGTGACTATAAAATACCAAATACCAAGAAATACCAAGTACTGAGATAGAGAGGTGACCCGCTCTTTCTGCATGCTTGTCAGTCATGTCTGACTATGATTGCATAAAGAACAGGAGCTAATTACTGAGGTAGAGAGGTGACCCGCACTTTCTGCATGCTTGTCAGTCATGTCTGACTATGATTGCATAAAGAACAGGAGCTAATTACTGAGGTAGAGAGGTGACCCGCTCTTTCTGCATGCTTGTCAGTCATGTCTGACTATGATTGCATAAAGAACAGGAGCTAATTACTGAGGTAGAGAGGTGACCCGCACTTTCTGCATGCTTGTCAGTCATGTCTGACTATGATTGCATAAAGAACAGGAGCTAATTACTGAGGTAGAGAGGTGACCCGCTCTTTCTGCATGCTTGTCAGTCATGTCCGACTATGATTGCATAAACAACAGGAGCTAATTACTGAGGTAGAGAGGTGACCCGCTCTTTCTGCATGCTTGTCAGTCATGTCCGACTATGATTGCATAAACAACAGGAGCTAATTACTGAGGTAGAGAGGTGACCCGCTCTTTCTGCATGCTTGTCAGTCATGTCCGACTATGATTGCATAAACAACAGGAGCTAATTACTGAGGTAGAGAGGTGACCCGCTCTTCTGCATGCTTGTCAGTCATTTTTTGCTCTGCTTGCATAAAGAACAGTAGCTAAGTACTGAGGTAGAGAGGTGACCCGCTCTTCTGCATGCTTGTCAGTCATTTTTTGCTCTGCTTGCATAAAGAACAGTAGCTAAGTACTGAGGTAGAGAGGTGACCCGCTCTTTCTGCATGTTTGTCAGTCATGTCCGACTATGATTGCATAAAGAACAAGAACTAAATTCTGAGATAGAGAGGTGACCCGCTCTTTCTGAATGATTGTCAGTCACGTCTGGCTATGATTGTTCATAGAACTGGGGAGCTAAATGCTGGGATAGAGAGGTGACCCGCTCTTTCTCAGTGCTTGTCACTCATGGTTATCATTTCTGATCCATGGCTGAGAAGGCAGCTGCTCTTCTGTAAACCTGTAACAGAAATGTGTTCATTGTGGAGATGCCTTGTCCACTGCGACAGTCGATTATATGTTTTGGTTCCTAAAAAAATTGGAATGAAATAAAAGAACAGAAAAGAAAATACTTTTACAAGACTGGCACAAAAACAAAGAGCTGGAGCAAGAACACATTGTTTTATAGTCATTGGTATTCACAACAAAGTTAGCTGTTATATGATTTTTCATTGCCATAGAAAATACATTGTCATTCACATCTCATTCTCATAATGACTTTGCGTAATCGTGTGTGTGTGTGTGTGCGTGTGCGCATGTTTGCGTGCACCTTGTGTTTGTGATTTTTGTTGTTGTTGTGTGTGTTGTAACATGGATTTCGTTTTTCTCAGGTCCCTAGAAGAAAAAGAAGATGAAGAAGCGAGGAAGCAGATTGCCTACACTCACAATGGACTGGGCATTTTGTGCATGCATGCTGGGGAATACGAGAAGGCGAGTCAGTTTTCTGTGGAAGACAGACATTGTCATTGACTTTGGGGGCTCTTCTTTATAGTCATACTTGTAGAACATCTTTGCTTTTCCTTTTTTAATTTTTTTAAAAAGATGAATGTAAAGGATACACACACAAGTATTGTCCCTATGGATACAAGGCAGCTATTTTAATTCTTTAACTGCCTTGTTTATAAAGTGAAAAAAGTTTCGCACAGCTCACAAGTCTTTCCATGTCTTGTAGAATGAAAGTTGTGTTAAGTGATGTGGCAAGTGAACTTGTCTGTAATGTTGTCTAATGAATGTGTAATCGCTTTTCAGCATATTAAACTATCGTTGTAATTGTAATAAATGTGATAAGTTTCTGAATTCACTGTGTCATTGCTGTAGTCCTAATGAATTCTGCATTGGGGGTTTTCCCAGCATCGTTATATAAACAAATTCTCGCCCAGCCCGCCTCTCTGCTATCTGGCAGTCATGATTGATGCTGTGGAAGTAGAATGTTTGTTTAAAAGACTGAAAAAGAAAGCTGTTGGCCCTGACAACATCTGTGGGCGTCTCTTAAAATCCTGTGCCTCCCAGTTGTGCCATGTTTTTAGCATGTTGTTTTCCTGGTCTCTGAATGTCTCCCAAGTTCCTGATCTGTGGAAAAACTCTGTGATTTGTCCGGTACCTAAGAAAAACAAACCTACTTCTCTTAATGACTACCGCCCCATAGCTCTTAGCTCGTGCGCGTGTGTGGTGGGGTAGGGGTGGGGGGTGCGCACGCGCGCGTGTATATAGGGGAGTGTGGCTGTAAGTGGTAGCACATATGATCTTGTAAGTATGTATGTGTACGTGTGAGCACACATGCGTGTATGGAAAAGAGGGGCGGGTGGGTGGGATATGGTGGTTGGAGTGTGTTTGCATGTGTGCTATGCATAATTTATTATTATACACGTACAGGGTCTGTGAGTTTATTAAATTTATGAATATGTACATAAATATGGTGTTTGTCTTATATATAATTGATATTTTAAACATAAGTGTGTCTTTATATTGCATTTGTGTATTCTTATGTAGAGCTGTGTACTTTTATGTCTTGTTTCATATTTAAGCATGATTTGGAAAATATTGTTTTATGTGATGTCTTTTATGTTGAAATCGCGGGTGTTGCCATATTTAATTTCTCATTTTGAGATAATAAAGATTTGTTGAAGTTGAAGTTGAAGTTGAAGTTGGTCGGAAACGACTGACTGGCATACATCATTATCAAAATCCTTCTAAACGTGCACTTCTTTCTACACTCCCTCATTTTTTTCTTATGTTGATAAAATAGGCATTCGCTGTTCAGTTATCCCCTGTATTTCTGCTGAAATTCTAATTCACGAGCATTCGCTGTACAGTATGATTATTGGTATTACTTTGCTAGTCGTGGAGACAATTCGGGCTTCTCTCACCTGGAGAGCATGAAGCCACTATAGTGTAGCGCCACCATTTTTTGCATGCATTTCATGAGTGTGTGTGTGTGTGTGTGACTGAAGGGGAAGTGGGGGGGGGTAAATTTTGACCAAATAACTTCTTTGTTACCATTGTGTTTTTATGTACGCAAAGTGCATGAGCACATGGGACCTCGGTTTTTGTCATCTCATCCGAAAGACTTAGCGTTCACACCCTAAAGTCTAGTTGAAAGTGAGCACAAATGCTTTCTACTACGGCATTGAATGATCCCAGGCTTGTTGCTTATGAGGCAAACACGATACGTCGGAGCCACTCTACCATTTTTGTAAGCCTAATAAATGCGCATTTGCTTGTGAACTGACTATCATTAAAATTTCTTCCGAACAGGAGGAATACTATTATTGTAACTGTTTATTTTTACTAACAAAAAAAATGAAAAATTTGTAGTATGATTTTATTTAATATGTTTGTTTCTAACAGAGCATTGAGCATCTGACCCAGTCCACAGAGTTTCACCACAAAAACAAGGACCGGAAGAACGAAGCTGCCGGCTACACCAACATGGCGCTGGTCTACATGTACCAGCAGGACTTCCAAAAGGCTCTGGAGTACAACAACAAAGCCTTGGAGGTGAGCCTGGGTCAATACAATGATAAAAGTAATCCACATAATAATAACAATGATAACATTTTATATAAAATGTTTTTGTGTCTCTTGCATCCACACAAAACCTTTTTGGTCATAAGTCAAAGAACACACAGGATTGAGAGTGAGAATGGGCAACTTTATTTAAGTGCCAAATAAAATGTTATTTTATGAGACATAACATTGTTTTCCATTGCTTTATCTTGGAGGGAAAAAACCCAGACAAATCACACACCAATCTTTTACTGACAATCAATGGCGGCACCTTAGCCGATGAGGTTTAACCAAAGATATTCTAAGAGGGTAAGATGGATTACTTAAGAGCTCGGCGAACCGGGCTGATAGAGTTATCGTTAGTGGGGCCAGTACACTTTTCACAGTGGAGGCTATCCAAAAACTCGGCCTGGAACTTGAACGGAGAATTCAACTGGCCTATCGATGTGTAAAATGTGTACTGTTTCAAAGGGACATAACCAGTGTTTCTGTCCTCACTACTCATATAGGGAAAAGAGACTGGATGCTTATCTTCCCCTATACAGTCTTTGGTTTAACCGTGGCATACTAGTCGAAATCTAAACTAAACCCACGGTACATGTGCTTTACAAATGAGTTCAGAAGATTTGGTATTTCTCATAGCTAGCTAGCATGGCTTTCTCGTAGCTAGCTTTGTCTTTCAAAGCCTTCTTCTTCACCATGTTCTGTGTGTGTGTGTGCATTTACACATGCTTGCACATGCGTGTTTCAGGCCTACGAAGAAGGGCTGTTTGGGCAGCAGACTATGGATGTGGGCAATGTGTACACCAATATGGGCCTAGTCCACAGGCGCATGAAAAACCTCAACAAGGCAGAGGAAGCCTACTTGAAGTAAGTCAATCGCTGGATGTTGACAATGTAACTTAGTGGAAAGAAAGTAGTTCAGGCAGTATTCTAGCCTGATTCTCATATTTGTGCCACATAATGTCAGATTGTACTTTTTATAATGAAGTTTGTCCAGGAATAAGGGAAGAAAGTATGTGTCTGGATGTTTGAGTTTCAAAGATTTTTTATTTTTTAAACTGTTGTTATGATGAGGAAAATGTTCTTTACTTTGCTGAACAATTTCATCAATATCTGTTCATAAATATTTGAGGAAATCTTCCAACAACGAAAAATGATTTTAGCTTATCTTAGATCAAGACAATCTAGGCAAATAAAATATAATCCAGATTGCATCTCTTGTTGCTGATCTTAGGAAATCAAGGCGAACTAAGCCAATAGATAAAATACAAATTAATGGAGATCAAGACGAACTAAGCCAATAAACACAATCCAGACTACCGTTCCTTGTTGCAGGTCTTTGGAGATCAAGGCGAACTAAGCCAATAAACACAATCCAGATTACCGTCCCTTGTTGCAGGTCTTTGGAGATCAAGGCTCTAGATTAATGTCCCTTGTTGCAGGTCTTTGGAGATCAAGGCTCTAGATTAATGTCCCTTGTTGCAGGTCTTTGGAGATCAAGGCTCTAGATTAATGTCCCTTGTTGCAGGTCTTTGGAGATCAAGGCTCTAGATTAATGTCCCTTGTTG
The DNA here is from genome assembly GCA_017654935.2 of Phymorhynchus buccinoides. Classification (NCBI taxonomy): domain Eukaryota; kingdom Metazoa; phylum Mollusca; class Gastropoda; order Neogastropoda; family Raphitomidae; genus Phymorhynchus; species Phymorhynchus buccinoides. Next base: position 24,398,026 of record CM065684.1, read on the forward strand.
CAGGTCTTTGGAGATCAAGGCTCTAATTAATGTCCCTTGTTGCAGGTCTTTGGAGATCAAGGCTCTAGATTACTGTCCCTTGTTGCAGGTCTTTGGAGATCAAGGCTCTAGATTAATGTCCCTTGTTGCAGGTCTTTGGAGATCAAGGCTCTAGATTACTGTCCCTTGTTGCAGGTCTTTGGAGATCAAGGCTCTAGATAATGTCCCTTGTTGCAGGTCTTTGGAGATCAAGGCTCTAGATTAATTGTTGCAGGTCTTTGGAGATCAAGGCTCTAGATTGTCCCTTGTTGCAAGATGTCCCTTGTTGCAGGTCTTTGGAGATCAAGGCTCTAGACTACTGTCCCTTGTTGCAGGTCTTTGGAGATCAAGGCTCTAGATTAATGTCCCTTGTTGCAGGTCTTTGGAGATCAAGGCTCTAGACTACTGTCCTTTGGAGATCAAGGCTTGTTGCAGGTCTTTGGAGATCAAGGCTCTAGATTAATGTCCCTTGTTGCAGGTCTTTGGAGATCAAGGCTCTAGACTAATGTCCCTTGTTGCAGGTCTTTGGAGATCAAGGCTCTAGATTACTGTCCCTTGTTGCAGGTCTTTGGAGATCAAGGCTCTAGACTACTGTCCCTTGTTGCAGGTCTTTGGAGATCAAGGCTCTAGATTAATGTCCCTTGTTGCAGGTCTTTGGAGATCAAGGCTCTAGATTACTGTCCCTTGTTGCAGGTCTTTGGAGATCAAGGCTCTAGATTACTGTCCCTTGTTGCAGGTCTTTGGAGATCAAGGCTCTAGCTCAGGTAGATCAAGGCTCTAGATGTCCCTTGTTGCAGGTCTTTGGAGATCAAGGCTCTAGATTAATGTCCCTTGGCAGGTCTTTGGAGATCAAGGCTCTAGATTAATGTCCCTTGTTGCAGGTCTTTGGAGATCAAGGCTCTAGATTAATGTCCCTTGTTGCAGGTCTTTGGAGATCAAGGCTCTAGATTAATGTCCCTTGTTGCAGGTCTTCGGAGATCAAGGCTCTAGTTAATGTCCCTTGTTGCAGGTCTTTGGAGATCAAGGCTCTAGATTAATGTCCCTTGTTGCAGGTCTTTGGAGATCAAGGCTCTAGATTAATGTCCCTTGTTGCAGGTCTTTGGAGATCAAGGCTCTAGATTAATGTCCCTTGTTGCAGGTCTTTGGAGATCAAGGCTCTACATTAATGTCCCTTGTTGCAGGTCTTTGGAGATCAAGGCTCTAGATTAATGTCCCTTGTTGCAGGTCTTTGGAGATCAAGGCGAACGCGGTGGGGTGGGACCACCTGGTGATTGCCACGGCCTTCATGAACCTGGGCACACTGGAGATGCACCGCCGCAACTATGCCAAGGCCGAGCAGTGGACCCGCAAGGCCATCGGCGTCTACCAGGTCAGTCTGGGTGTGCATCTTTCCTTCATCTTCCACTTTCTCTTCATCACACTGTCTGTGTCTGTCAGGTCAGTTTTCTCCAAGGCCGAGCAGTGGACCCGCAAGGCCATCGGCGTCTACCAGGTCAGTCTGGGTGTGCATCTTTCCTTCATCTTCCACTTTCTCTTCATCACACTGTCTGTGTCTGTCAGGTCAGTTTTCTCCAAGGCCGAGCAGTAGACCCGCAAGGCCATCAGCGTCTACCAGGTTAGTTCGGGCTTGCATCTTTCCTTCATCTTCCACTTTCTCTTCATCACACTGTCTGTGTCTGTCAGGTCAGTTTTCTCCAAGGCCGAGCAGTAGACCCGCAAGGCCATCAGCGTCTACCAGGTCAGTCTGGGTGTGCATCTTTCCTTCATCTTCCACTTTCTCTTCATCACACTGTCTGTGTCTGTCAGGTCAGTTTTCTCCAAGGCCGAGCAGTAGACCCGCAAGGCCATCAGCATCTACCAGGTTAGTCCGGGCTTGCATCTTTCCTTCATCTTCCACTTTCTTTTCATCACACTGTCTGTGTCTGTCAGGTCAGTTTTCTCCAAGGCTCGTAATTTGTGCTCGTATTTGTGTGCATGTGCATGTATGCCCGCGCATTGGCGTCTACCAGGTCATGGCTGTGCATCTTTCCTTCATCTTCCACTTTCTCTCTCTTCATCACACTGTCTCTGTCCCTGTCAGGTCAGTTTTCACCAAGGTGGAGCAGGAAGGTGGCAGAGTGGTTAAGACATTCGCATGCCAACTCAATGCTTGAGTGACCCAGGTTCGAATCCTGGCATCGCCCTTTCTTTCCAGTTCGATTTTCAGAGGTTTGGACTTCAGACTATTCTGAAGCCTGTATTTAGTATCTAAATTTTTGAAGAGTGGTTGTATTTCAATCAACTTATTACCGTAATGTTCGGGTTATAAGGCGATATTTGTTTCTCCAATTTCGACAGGGACACAACACACACATATGTGCCTAATAAACGAGGGTTTTGTTGTTTTACTTAATTGATGTATTTATTTAAGTCTAATAATAAGTAATATCACCATTGCCCAATCAAAACCATTCAAGAAAAGCCATGAAAGTTCTGACTGTGTAGGCCTAGGCCTAGAGGATGGGTCAGTTTGTTTTTCCACACAGTCGCTCTGGCCTTGCAGGGCTGGAGGGGGGAGGGAAAGGGTAGAGAGGTTACGATGGTGGAGGTGGGATGGACCAGATTGGAGAAATGTCTGCGAGTGGGGCTGTGTGGCAAATTTGTATCCAGTGAGCGAGGCACACAGTTTGGCTTTTGTTCAGTTTTCTTTCCGGACCTCCGCGTTTTGTGCAATGCTGCTGTCCAGACTAAGTGGACGAGAGAGAACTGCCGTGCCACTTTCTCTTCATCACACTGTCTGTGTCTGTCAGGTCAGTTTTCTCCAAGGCCGAGCAGTAGACCCGCAAGGCCATCAGCGTCTACCAGGTTAGTTCGGGCTTGCATCTTTCCTTCATCTTCCACTGAGTCAAACTTTCCTTCATCTTCCATCGAAAGTGAGGTCAACGAGTCATGGCTGTGATACTTTCTCTCTCTTCATCACACTGTCTCTGTCTGTCAGGTCAGTACCAAGGTGGAGCAGGAAGGTGGCGAGTGGTTAAGACATTTAAATCGCCCTTTCTTTCCAGTTCGATTTTCAGAGGTTTGGACTTCAGACTATTCTGAAGCCTGTATTTAGTATCTAAATTTTTGAAGAGTTCAAAATTATTACCTATTATTATCTGAGATACTGTCCAAACTGTCCAAACAGATGCCATAGCCCTTCATTGGATGTAAAAAGCATCGTTGTAGAGCTTAAAATGCCATAATTCTATCAGTTTTCGCAAAGAATTGTCCAAACACCTCAACAGGAAGCAGCACAAACGGATGTTCGATTATTTGAAAGGGGAGCCAATTCTCGTTTATGACAGCAGTAATGGCGGTCAGTAAGCATTTACAGGATGTGTACGGGCTTCAAAGTTTAACTTTCTTTTGCGAGGTGCTTTTGCCTTTTACTTTAATTTTTTTCAGATTTTTCTTGAAAATTGCCCTATTCGCCTTATGAGCAGCGACTAATGATCCGAAAAATATGGTACTTTAAATTGCAATATATATATATATATATATAGAGAGAGAGGCAGAGAGAGAGAGAGAGAGAGAGAGAGAAAAGAAAATGGCTGAAGGAATATGTTTGCTGTTATTGTTGTACCCCGGCTTAAAGACTCCAGGGACCATCCAAACGGCGGAAGCACTTGAACACTATCGTACCAATGCATCATCTATGGATGGGAACATGTGTGTGGCCGCTTTGGATCACTCAACAGAAAATGTTATGGTAACATTTCAGGCCAACGAGTTAGCTGTGACGAAGAAGGAGTACCGGCGGTGTAGGGAGAACTTGTTTGCCAACATCTTGAAGCAGGAGAAGTATGAGGAAGTACTGCCACTGTACCTGGAAATCTGTGAGTATTCTCAGACCTGATGAAATTCTGCTTGAAGACCCCCCCATGTCACGTGTCACATTCCCTCTTATGCTTAGAAGATTTGGTAAAGGTCAAGATGTGCCCCCCCCCCCCCTACATTTCTTGGTTAATTCCATTTTTCCGTTTTTGCCTTTCTTACCAAACATGAAGCTGTATTTTATGAACATTTTCAGCTAATTATCTTTGTTCAATAATTAATTGCAGTCATGATAAAGGCCATTATCTAATAGGACCCCCCCCCCCCCCCCCCCCTATGTACTGCAGTACACCGCGGCATTTGTCACAGTCGTGGTTCATTGCGTTTTTCCGTCTTATAGGGGGGGGGGGGGGGGGGGGGGGGGGGGGTAGGGGTAGGGTTAGGGTTAGGGTTATTATTCCAAAAAGATAATTAGCTGAAAAGGTTAATAAAATACAGCTTTGTTTGGTAAGAAAGGCAAAAACGGAAAAATGGAATTAACCGAGAAATGCAGGGGGGGTGGCACATCTTTACCTTTACCGAAGATTTCTTCAGATTTCGTACCAGCTATAAGAGGGAAAACACATGAAAACCACGATTTTGACACGTGACGTGGTGGGTCTTTAACGTCCTCCGGTCTAGAACAGACACATATGGGACATTAGTAGATATAAAGATGGTGGGAATGATCCTGGAGGCAATGCTCGGAGGCAGTGCAACACCAGGAAAGTCCCAAATTTGTTAACAATGCAGATGTGTATAGTAAATGAAAGTTTCATAACTATATATTCTCAGACCTTAATGAATAAAGTTTTAATAGACTTTTTTTCTCTCAGAAAAACAAGAGTGTCTTTATACAGCAAAAATAGAATTGTCCCCCTTTGATAAGATAGGGTAACACATAAGACTAGCATGGGATGTAAGGGACAGAACAACTTACACCGAAAACGAGTGTTTACTTTCTTGGGGGGGGGGGGGGGGGGGGGGGGGGGGGGGGGGGTGGAATAGGGTTATTATTCCAAAAAGATGATTAGCTGAAAAGGTTAATAAAATACAGCTTTATGTTTGGTAAGAAAGGCAAAAATGGAAAAATGGAATTAACCGAGAAATGCAGGGGGGGGTGGCACATCTTTACCTTTACCGAAGATTTCTTCAGATTTCATACCAGCTATAAGAGGGAAAACACATGAAAACCACGATTTTCACACGTGACGTGGTGGGTCTTTAACGTCCTCCGGTCTAGAACAGACACATATGGGACATTAGTAGATATAAAGATGGTGGGAATGATCCTGGAGGCAATGCTCGGAGGCAGTGCAACACCAGGAAAGTCCCAAATTTGTTAACAATGCAGATGTGTATAGTAAATGAAAGTTTCATAACTATATATTCTCAGACCTTAATAAATAAAGTTTTAATAGACTTTTTTTCTCTCAGAAAAACAAGAGTGTCTTTATACAGCAAAAATAGAATTGTCCCCCTTTGATAAGATAGGGTAACACACAAGACAAGCATGGGATGTAAGGGACAGAACAACTTACACCGAAAACGAGTGTTTACTTTCTTGTTTGTCCTACAAATTAATGACAAAGTCACTCGTGCAAGCAGCGAGCAGACATAAAATTATGTCCATTGCTGCTTTCCCAACTTTGCATCTCATGGTCTGTTGGTGCTTCACTTCCCCCTGTGGGGGTACCGGGGGATCTGTCAGTTTAACCCTATGCCTCCCGATCAATCAAACCGAGAATCGATCCTATTGCATAAGAGAAGGGGAGTAACTCCGAATGTCACACCAAATCTTTTATTTTTAAAAATCACCCAGAATAAAGTCTAACTCACCTTTCATTTCTCAAAGATGCATATTGAATAGCAATGATGATATTTTCATTCAAAACCTAACACAATGTCACACAACAAACCATGAATTAGATGAAAAAATCCGTAATGGCACTTCAAACATCCCACCGGGTCATTACTGCCCGCGTCACGTGAAAAACACACAACAAATTGGCGTCACTTTGAAAAATCCGTTCAAAAAGACTATTGGGTGCTTTCCCTTGCTGTAAAGACCAAAAACCGACCCGGGAGTGTCAGAAACAGGAAGAACTAACTTAGTATATTGCATTGTGGGTAGGGAGAAAGTGAAAGTGAACGTACTAGACCTGGCGTTCAGAGGGCGCAATCGGCATCATCGGCCACCAGGGAAGAAAACAAAATCGGGCGGATTTCGGTTCTGCAGCCTTGAGAGAGTTAAACAGTTCCCCCACCTTCTGGAAGTTCTGTGCTAGCAGCTTCCTCTAATCTATCACTCTTTGACTCTGCCTTTTCCTTAATTTCTTCTACTGTTTTTCTGTCTTATTGACCTATTCTCCTGCCTTAAAAAACCAACAACTTCTAAATAATGTTCTCCTGTGTGCTCTTCCGAAATCAGAATGTGTTGGCTGAATACAGCGGGGAAACCAGTCGAAACTGGACACATACGTATCTTACTAATTATGGCCACATGACCTGGGAACGAAGAAGACGTTCTGGAGATATAACCCTCCTGACTGTTTTAAAGCAAAAATAAACGCACACACGCACACACATTCACACACACACGCACACACATTCACACACACACACACACACACACACACACACACACATACACACACACACACACATATACACACACACACACACACACACACACACACATAAGCCTGCAGAATGAGGCGTTCATATATTTTTGTAAAGCCCCATATTCTCTGGAATGAGCGCTGTATTCTTAATCATCATCGTCATTATGATTATGATTCCCCCATATTATATAGGGTGGAGTTCTATTGTCATTGTACAAGTGTTTTTTCTATTACAGTGGAACCTCTCTTATAAGACCTCCCATTATAAGACTCCCTCCCATATAAGACCTACTTCTCTGAGGCATTGCCCTTCTTTGTAAGTATTAAACTTACCTCCCTTATTGAGAGGAAAGCCCTTTCCGTTTTCTTTGTTGTCCCTAGTTCATGGTTTTTCCTTGCTTTGGTGTTTTAGTGGGGGGTTGAAGGGAGGTGGGTGTTAGTGTGTTGTGTTATGATTATATGCAATGCATTCTCTAAGGCATTCATTTTCATAGAGATGTCTGGCGAGGATACGTGAACCAGTCTGTTAGAAATGTTTGTTACGAATGGTGAGTGAAAAGTGCATTGAGTTGCTTAGCAAGATTATGCGCTATATAAGCATTATCAATCATTATTATTACCTCATTTTGGACGATTTTTGAAGTTCTTTATTGGGGTCTGCAATGAACACCTTTTGCAAGAGTGAATGCCCTTGGTGGGTGGGGGAAGATGGTTCAGTACTGACCAAACAGGGGATTAACTCTCACCAATAACCCTATTTGATGCCACTAAATGGCTGCCTTTCGCAAGAGTGAATGCCCTTGTCAGTACTGACCAGCAAGGGCATCACTCTCACTGTCAAGGGCGTTAATAACCCTAGTCGCAGAGGCCTATAAGGGAGGTTCCACTGTATTGCTACTGTGTGTGCACTGCAGTCGACACCCTGCACCAGAACGGGTGGCTGGAGGAGTGCCTGGCGGGGATGCACCGCAAGATGGTGGAGTACATGCTGAACAACAAACCGCAGCTGCTGGACAAGGCCGAGGAGATCACCCTGGCCCTCATCGACAGCCCCAAGGCCCACCCCCAGAACTATGGGCAACTCCTGGCCATCGACCAGGAGCGCCGTCCAGATGGCCAGGAGCTCCCGGAGCGGCCCTACAAATACACTCTGGACGCCTGCATGGACAAGTATGGAGAGAGGCTTTTTCTCCGCTCTTTGTTTGTCCCTACAGCTAGAAGTTTCAGTTTTACCTTTGGTGTTTTAGAATCGCACTCTGGATGCCTGTGTGTAAAATTGAGAGGAAAGCCTTTTCTGTTTTCTTTGTTGTTCCTAGTTCTTGGTTTTTCCCTGCTTGTTTTTGGGTGTGTTTTTGTAATAGAAGTTTTATTTGCTTTGTGATTTACAAACGTTTCTAAAAATGTAATAAATTGAACTTTTCAGTGCCTGATTTCAAAAGGACAGGGAGAGCTTTTTTCCTCTCTTTTTTATTTCACTCCAACAGAGAGTTATTCTTTCTCTCGTTTTCCCTCTGGAAGCTTAAGTTTTATCTTTATTTTGTTGTTTTAGAAACAAGTTCAATGCCTGTGTGGCAAAGTAAGTGGTCCAATGCCCAACACATAGGGCTTAATAAGCAGTTTGAAATATATTACAAGATCTAGGAATCACCATGAAATATATTACAGTATCTAGCAATCACCATGAAATATATTACAGTATCTAGCAATCACCATGAATCACCATGAAATATATTACAGTATCTAGCAATCACCATGAAATATATTACAGTATCTAGGAATCACCATGAAATATATTACAGTATCTAGGAATCACCATGAAATATATTACAGTATCTAGGAATCACCATGAAATATATTACAGTATCTAGGAATCACCATGAAATATATTACAGTATCTAGGAATCACCATGAAATATATTACAGTATCTAGGAATCACCATGAAATATATTACAGTATCTAGGAATCACCATGAAATATATTACAGTATCTAGGAATCACCATGAAATATATTACAGTATCTAGGAATCACCATGAAATATATTACAGTATCTAGGAATCACCATGAACACAGTGTTAGCAGTTTTCGCTCGCAGTTTATTTTTTTACTCTGGTTTCTCTTATATCAATTGTGGCAGTGCCATAGCCGACGAGGTTTATCTGAGGCGTGGTTACTGCTACACATATCTGTATTAAGAAAAAAGATCGGGACTTTACTGGTTAAGCACTGCCTCCGGGTATTGCCCCCAGTATTGTTCCCACCATCTTTATATTTACAAATGCCCCACATGGCCGAAAGGGGCGTAAAACCCTATTTTCACGGTTTATTTTTTAATCTTGGTTTACAGTTCTGGACCAAATTTTATCTTCGTCTTAGCATGTTTGTTTTAGTTAAAAATAGAAAACTATTTTGAGTTGAAGAAATATAAAACATAGGCTTAAGTTAAGATTAAATCGGGACCAAAAATCATTGTATCGTAGCCAATTTTCCAAGTACCGTATTTTTCGGACTATAAGGCAATACATTCTTCACAGAGTGAGACCCCTCACTTTGTTTAAAGCTCGGGAAAGCTCGGGACTTTACTGGTGTTGCACTGCCTCCGGGCATTGCAGCCAGTATTGTTCCCACCATCTTTGTATTTACAAATGTCCCATATGTGTCTTTGACCGAGAGGACGTAAAACATAATTTTTTACTTCAGAGTGAGACCCCTGTGTCTTATAATGTGACTATTAATATAGTAAGAAAATATAATAAAATCTGATTTTTTTGTAAAAAAAAAAAATTGGGGGGGAGGGGGGGGGCTTATAATAAGGTGCACCTTATAGTCTGAAAAATACGGTAAACCATTCTTGAGTTCAGTGATTATCACTAATATTTTCATAATTTGTCTCTTCTTTTGCCAACCCAGGTTTCCAACGCACGCCATGTACGACACGATCGTGGAGCTGAAGATGGAGATGTTCCTGCTGCCCAAGGAGGACCGGGGCGGGGTGAGGGTGCTGCTGCAGCATGTGACCACCCACTGCACCGACGGCAACTTTGAAAGCATCATCAGCAAGGTCACTGCAGTGGCCAAGGAGCAGAGCAAGGAGCGTTTCTGGTTCCAGTGCCTCAAGGACTTCATGGAGGAACTGCCTGCCGACAAGGTGAGTGGGCTTACCTTTCTTTCTTTTTTTTTGCTGTCCCATCTTTCGAGCCATGACAGTCCTGAATAACCACAAAATTAGATAATGAAAATTGGGGGGGGGGGGGGGGGGGGGGGGTTTCTGTTAAAATTCTGCAATATCATCCCCCCACCCTACCCCACCCCAATGCTTAATGAGTAGTGCTGCTAACAGAGAGACAGACAAATAAAAAACGTAGTAAAATAAAAACTTTACTTTCTTACCGGTGCTTATTATAAACAATGGTGCTAATTTGCTTCCAGTCTTATGTCGCTGGGGTGTTTTTTTGCAGAAAGTCTTCCAACTGTTTGTTCGTCTCTGCGTCCTCCTCGATTGTGTGCCAGAAGCCTTGCCATTCCTCAATGCTTTCCTGGACCACTTCAGGGATGGAGAGGGCAAGCTTCAAGCCGACCAGATTCGACCACCAAGAACGCGATTGGATGTGGCGAAAGTGTTGAGCACCCAGGGCAGTGCCGACCTTGCTCGAGAGTTGCTGTTACTGGTGACAGCGAAATCCCTGAACGCTAAGGAGAAGGAAGAGGTGAGGGGCAACAACAGCATGGTCTTTCTTTTTTTTTTCTTTTTTTTTTTCTTTGTTAACTCATTCAAGTCGTTCCAGCCATATATATCCGGAATTAATAGATAGCTGTCAGTTTGATGCATTTGCTTCAAGGGAAGTAAATATGTATGCACACCATACCTTGGTCACTTCTAAACTCGCTTCGCTCCATTAGACCACAATTTTGCTTCGGACTTTGGTTTGTTGTGGGGAAACCAATCGGTGTAGAGAGTTTTTCTATATAAAGTCTATGTATTAAAAAGTCTGATCTACCACTTCCTTACGTCTAAGCCTGAAGTAAAAACCCGTAATCTTCTTTCGTTTCTCCTTTTGTTATGTATGCTTTGTTTGTGCGTATGGCTGGAGTGATTTGTGAGTTTTTTTAATAATTCAAAATCGTTGCGATGCGAATGAGTTAATGTCTCAGTCTATTGTTGAGTGTATCTTTCTCATGATACCCGGCCCGTTGATTCCAGTTGTTGCAGTTACCTTTTCTTTCACACTATTATGTTCAGAGGGGACATGATGCAGACTGAATATGGAGACAGAAAACCTGAAAATGACCCAAACTCAGCTGATCTGTTTAAAAAGGTTGGCTCCATCTTGACGTCATGCATATGCTATACAAGCAAATGATCCCATGTAAGAAATAGGCTGCTCCTTGATGTTGCCATACATAGCTATGCCCCAGGGATGCATAGTATGAATCTTCTTCTTCCATACATCAATGTATGAAATAGGCTGCGCAGCTATGTAAGAAATAGGCTGCTCCTTGATGTTGCCATACATAGCTATGTAAGAAATAGGCTGCTCTATGATGTTGCCATACATAGCTATGTAAGAAATAGGCTGCTCCTTGATGCAACATAGTCCCCAGACTAGTCGAACGCTGTCATGCTGCCGTTAGCGAAAAGAGATAGGCCCAGCAAGTCCGACTTCGGCTGGAGGAAATGTTCAAAGTGTTTTCTTGAAAAAAAGACAGGAGAATGGACTGGTAAGGCAGAAAGATAGTAGATGACAGTAAGCAAAGGGAAAAGGCAGAGTCAAAGAGAGTGACAGATTAGAAGAAGTTACGAGCAAAGAACTTCCAGAAGGTGGGGGAACTATTTATACAAGGCCCCCCCCCCCCCCCCCCCCCCCCCCCGGTACCCATCCTGGGGGGTATGAATCTTAATCAAGAAGCAGTTTCCACATTCATGTCCATCTTATTTCTTATAAACTTTTTCGTGCAATCGTCCAATGCTTTCTTCATATTTTGTTGCAGGCAAAAGCCATGCTGGACATTCTACCTGAGCCTGAAGAATACAACGTGAACACCCAAGTCACCAGTGCAGCATGAAACTGATGATTGTTTTCAAAGCTGTGATCTTCTAACAAACACTCAGTAAATAACCCTGAGTAGATATTGAAATGCAAACTGCCTTGTCTTGACTTTCAGACTTAATTTTGTACAAGTGCTTGAAGTTTTGTCCTCCAATTTTCTTGTTTATGTCTTAATACATGTGCTTGCTTCCACCTTGGCAGATGAAAAGTTAAACTATGCACACATTTTGTATATCTGATTGCACAATTACTTGAATCTCTGTGTCTCTCTCTCTCTGTGATGCTGTTGATGTTAAAGTTGTCATTGTTATACTGTTGTTGTCGTTTATGTGTACGCATAACTGATCTGAGAAATTCATAGCTATTTGCTGAACAAGTCATCCCGTGGGGATGCCAGGGTGGTCTTCCATACAAATAGTTCTTCCAATTTCTGAAAGTTCTGTGCTTGTAATTTCTTCTAATCTGTCTCTCTCTTTGACTCTGCCAATTTTCTTGCCTTGTGTCATCTACTATCTTTCTGACTTTTTGCCCATTCCCAAAAAATCTTCCATATAGTTTTCTCCTTTGAGCTCCTCCGAAATTGGAATGTGTCGGCTGAATGCAGCGAGGACACCAGTGAAAACTGGAAAACAGACACATACGTACCCATTGTGGCCTTATGGCCTGGGAACGCAGAAGAAGAAGAAGCTGAACAAGTGGCTCAAATCTATCAAAGTGCCTATTGTAAATGGACTGTTTGTAAATTTCCATTGCATTTGAAAGAAATCCATGTTTTTAAGTGAAGTTAAGTGTTGACCTGTGATACTTTGTGTGAGTATGGGATTCATACTGAAACTGAAAGGATTAACACACCAAGTTGAGTTTTTAGAGATTATATGATTTTTGTTTGTTAACAAAGATGTTAAAGAGTAGGAAAATGGCTGGAACTTTGAGGATCACCATAGATACATTTCACATACCGTATTTTACGGACTACAAGGGCATACTTTTCCCTTAACTGAGACCCCTGCGCCTTAAAATGCGTTGCGCCTAGTGCATGACTGAAATCTGATCAAACAAGGTTGTGAATTCTATTCATATCGTACCTATTGAGATCAATTATCAGGCCGAAATCGTGATGCAGACGACACATTCAAAGTGTAAAGGGGGGGGGGGGGGGGGGGGTGAAGCAAGATATGATGTCACAGCCTCGGTTTCGACAGTAAAATCCATAGCAATCATGGCGGAAAAGTATGTCGCTGCTCAAGGCGAGCAAAACTCATTGTAGAAATCTACTTCATGTTTTTCAATTCTGACTTTTCTGTCATTCTGAAGATTGTTTTGACAGAACTAGGCAAAATACGACCTTTGTTTGAGTCAATCTTGTGTTTTGATCTTTTTTTTGTTTTTGCTTTTGTTTGATCATTTTGCATGCGCCTTAAAATTTTTAGCACCTCCGGGTGTTTCTATTTCATATGTTGCGCCTTGTGTATGTTTAAATTCGCATGTTTAGTTCAATTCAGGGGGTGCGCCCTATAATTAGAAGCGCCTTGTAGTCCGTAAAATATGGTAAATTTATAGGATAGGGCCGGCCTGTGATGTTCTGCACATAAACAGGAGAGTTTTACTGGCATGGAAAGGATGCCATGTTGAGTTATAAAGAGGACTGGGTTAGAAAGTATCCAAACACCAACTTGTACAGAGGGTGGGCCATTGTGACACGTTTTAACCTTTAGCACACTGCAGGCGCACTGTGTCGCCGAGCAGATTCTCTCCCCTGTAACTGCAGGCGCACTGTGTCGCCCAGAGAGGGGTACCCCCAAACCAATGCTTTGCGGACCTTCTTTCTGTTACTAATAATAGAAACTACCTCAGTTTATCTTCAGAACGAGGCTCGGCTGCTTGCTTCTCTTCCGGCAAGCCGCCATTTGATTTTTTAGTTGTATTGAATTTTTCAAAGTGTTCACCGCCTCAAAAAGAATGCAGTGGCAGAGTACGGATCGTCAGAAAAAAATGCAGGGTGCTAAAGGTTAATAATAGGAAACAGCAAAAGGGATAAAACGTTGTGATTCACAATTGTAAGGTAAGGAGGAGGGGTGGTGCTGTTTTTGTGTTGTTGTTTGTTCAGGGTGTGTGTGTGTTTAACTGTTTAAGAATGTGTGCATGTGCATTCATTTGAAATCTTTCAGCTCAAGTCGCCACATTCCATCTTTAAGGGATGACATGCGAACTTGAGATCACTTTACCTCAGTCACCACACAGTTACAGTCATCAAAATCTGTATCTTACCTCATTTTATTATCATTATTGTGATTAACTAGCTGCCTTGCACGGGTTTTACTATGAACGATATTTATTTGGAATAATTTGTTTGTATGTTCTGTAATGTAGCTTTCCGTTACAAAATGTACTTTGATAATTGTTCTTTTAACCTCAGATGATTTGCTCGTTTTTTTAAAGCTGATTGTAATTATATTGCTAACATTCAAGTTTATTAACTGAATGTATGCACTGTACAATGTTTACAATGCACAATGGATAGATATTGTGTGTAGATTTTCAATTTTATTTAACTACTGTGTGTAAAATTCTACTTTTGATTTATTTATTGTTGTTTTTTGTTGTTGTTGTTGTTGTTATGCACGACTACTATGTATTTCATTAAAAAAAAATCTGCTTGAAATAGAATATGTAAATTTGTAGAATTATATTATTATGCTCTGGTTTGGCAACAACGTGGTTTTGTTTAAACACTGCACATGGCAGCAAATATGTAAAACAAAGCAAATTACATCGAGGCTCATATTTTAACTTTCGCTGTGCTATCACAATTGTTGGTTTGCTTGCATGTGTACCAATTTGTCAATCTCTTGGAATATATTCTATACAAATTATTTACGATTTTTTACTTTAAAAATGAATTCTCATGTGGTTATTTACTGAACGCATTTGTTATGACAAGGGTTTTATTTATAGCCACCTCTTTGTGGCAATATGTCGGCAACATGTGTGTGTGTGTAGGTAGACAAGCTTTCATGCTGTCGTTATCTTTCACTAACATTGGGTTGTCGGATGCTTGTATCGAGATGCAAAGTTTTATTACAATTTTCCTCCTCCTTCTTCTTCTTCGTCAATCACTCAGACAGTCTCCTGCCATATGAACGCAGATGCGTCTTGCTGCTGTTATGCGCCTAACAAAGAAATAGGCCCAGCATGTCCGTCTTTGGAAGGAGAATATCTTTGTAAGAAGTTCTAGAACAAAGACAGGAGATTGCTCCAAGAAGGCAGAAAGATAGTACTGTACAAACTGGACTATAAGACGCACCTGTATATAAGCCGCATCTCTTAAATTGACAAAATATTATGTGCACATATAAGCCGCACCAGTTTATGAGCCACAGAAAATTAAATGTGCACAAAGCAACAAATATATAGCTCGCTCAAAATTCAATGACGAAGACACTTCATAGTAGACATGGTTATAGACGTACAGCATAGTGCAAACAGCCTCGTAGTAGACAGAAGGCAGGCAGAGAAGGGGTTAATCTTTTTACACATATCTGATATTTTTCTTTGATCTCAAGTGTGACCTCAGGTTGTTTGCATGTCTCTGTATGTGTGTGCATGTTTTTGTGTTTGTTTGCTTGTCTTTTTGAGCATGTGCACACGTATTACATATTCTTCTGCCTAATTAGAAAACATAATTCAGACAACATTTTGATAGTAACAGTTGCTATGAAGCCAGGTTTATTTCAGTTTCAATCAATAAAAATAAGCTATACAATAATATTTTGTTACCTAAGCAACAAATTGTAGGGAAAATTATCTTTAAATTAAAACAACTGGGAAGAAATTGAAAGAATAATTGAAAGAGGTGGGGTACTTGAGCAGGAGTGCATAGAAAGAGCATAAAAAAGAGGGGAAATAACTTTTTGTATGTATGCACTAAGACTATGTCTAAATCCATGGGGGTTTTTTCAATCCAAACCACGTTTTTCAAGTTACTTCTCTTCATCGCTGTTCCAGCTTTCGTTTCACATACGTTTGGCATTTCTATCTCAAGCAGTCAACATTTCTAGTGTAATCTATCCATGTATGTAAGATGTTTTATTGTATGTTTCTTATAAAAAAATCTTTTGAACTGATTTAGTCGCCAGTTAGGCTTATATTATTCTTTAGTTCATGGTTTGTGCTTCCTTGGCATTGGAGCATTGTTTGCTAATGTCAATCAAATTAATTTTTCAATTTCAATTTCTCTCTCTCTCTCTCTCTCTCTCTCTCTCTCTCTCTCTCTCTCTCTCTCAAAATTATAGCACTTAAACTTGAAACTAAACTCCAGATAACACAAAAATATTAAGGCTCAATAATTTAAAAAAAAATCCCTGCAATACAAATGCAATAATCAGACACAGACAATTCTGCCATTTTATTGTAGTAGTCATATGAACTAAACAAGCCATTAAGCTTTTCTGACAGTTCCATCTTTTACAATAATATTCTGACAAATTGTAGGTCAATGTTATGTTGCAGAATTGTTGTAATAAAGCCTTCATTTGAGCATAAACCGGTATTGTCCAAACAAAACAAAAAGTTTATTTTGTTCTTTTTGTGCATGGTGTTTTTTATTCTGTACGTTCTGTTTTATTACTACTACGGTAGTCTTTACATTTTCAACTCGGCTCTTCCGTAAAGAATGTTTAGAATACATCTGTTTCAGTTAAACAAGTTAAATTTGAGACTTTTTTGTCCAAAACGATCAAATAATGATAATTCAAACTTTAAGTGTTTTGCTTGTTTGTTTTCAAGGAGATTCTTTATGATTAATGTAAATAGCATTCACATTGGAATAATCCCCCAAAGACGGAATGTGGCTGCCCACATGGCAGGGTAATCAAAAATGGTCACACAGGTAATGTTCTCATCCCTAGATGATGCATTTGTACCATAGTGTTCAAGTGCTTTGGCTGTTGGGATGATCCTTGGAGTCTTTTAGCCAGGTTTGTCAACAACAACATATTGGAATAATAATTGCCTATCGAAACAGTTTAATGACCAAGAGCCAATCAGTTGTTTTCTTGCTCATTCTTTAAATGGCCTCACTGTGACCTTCTCTTTCAACTTAAAGATTAGGCGCTATAAAAGTTGTCTTAATAAATAAAAATAACTTTTTTTTATGTTAAACGTTTTTATTCGTTTTTTTCATTTAAATATACATAACCAAAGAAAAACAAACAAATATATAACATACATACATACCCACATACATATATACACAATACACACATACATAAACAAACATATATATCAGACTAAGAAAAAAAATGAAAAATCAACACCTAAGTCGAAAAGGAAATACTTTAAGAAACGCGGGTATTAATATAAACTATGATGCCAGTACAAAAACACAAAACAAAAAAGTAGATTACAAAATCACAGAAGAAAAAAACACCCAACAACAAGTTCTTTGGAAAAAACAAAACAAAAAAACCAACCCATAAGGCCTCTGTTTTACACAATAACTTGGTTGTGTGAAAATCTGTTTAACGTTCTCCGACCCGAAACAGGTACATGTGGGACATT
Source organism: Phymorhynchus buccinoides (assembly GCA_017654935.2). Classification (NCBI taxonomy): domain Eukaryota; kingdom Metazoa; phylum Mollusca; class Gastropoda; order Neogastropoda; family Raphitomidae; genus Phymorhynchus; species Phymorhynchus buccinoides. The sequence continues at coordinate 24,415,108 of CM065684.1, forward strand.
TTTAAATGTATATAGATAGTGGGACGATTCTGGTGGTACTGCAATACCAGGAAAGTACTGAATTTTTAATATCTTCTTCGATCGCTCAGACAGTTTGTGGTGGTACTGCAATACCAGGAAAGTACTGAATTTTTAATATCTTCTTCTTCGATCGCTCAGACAGTTTCCTGTCAATTATGAGCGCAGATGCATCATGCTGCTGTTATGCGCCTAACTAAGAAATAGGCCCAGCATGTCCGACTTCGGCTGGAGGAATCTTTTTGAAAGCGTTTCTTGAAAAAAGGCAGGAGAATGGTCCAGAAAGGCACAAAGATAGTAGCTGACAGCAAGCAAAGGGAAAAGGCAGAGTCAAAGAGAGTGACAGATTAGAGGAAGTTACAAGCACAGAACTTCCAGTGAGTGATAATAGGGTTTAACGCCCTCTTCGGCCTTTCGGCCATGTGGGGCAAAACAACTTCCAGAAGGTGGGGGAACTATTTATACAAGACCCCACACACACACACCCCGGTATCCCCCACGGGGGGTTAATATATTATAATTATAAGAATTTAGTAAACTTGGTTGTCTTACCTGGCCAACTAATATGGCCTTGTGTTAATAGTTGCACACCTTTCTCTCGAAATCTGCATAGATGAAGGAAAAATGAGTAATCCTTTCGCCGCCGATGTCACATTTTTGCACCACAATGATTTAATACCCACATCACCAAAAAGGCATCAAATCAGGGGCTGATATCCAAAGACCTTATTTTCTAAATGTTGTGAGGAAAGGATAGGCCTTCCTTTGTGCACATCACAGAGGAATTCTCCATATTGCAATTTTTTCCCTCTCTACCCAGGTCAATTTAATGAAAAATTGCTGGCGGCGAAAGGATTAACGTCCTGCGACCTGGCACGGGTACAATGGGACATTTCTATACAGGCATGGGAATTAGAGAAGACAAAAAAGACTGAAAATTGGGGTCTGGAAGCAGGCATAGGAACAAGAATTTAAAAAAACCCACCTGAAAACCGTGTGTTGGGATACAGCCCCCAGAAAATGAAGCTTCTTCTGTGGGGCGAAAATGGTGTTTTACGTCCTCTTGGTCTGAATCAGACACATATGGGACATTTGTAAATACAAATATGGTGGGAACGATACTGGAGGCAATGCCTGGAGGCAGTACGAAACCAGTAAAGTCCCGATTTTTTAAAATTAATACAGATAGGTGTAGCGGTAACCACGCCTCGGTTAAACCTCATCGGCTATGGTACCGCCACAAGTATGTATATATAAAAGCTTCTTCTGTTATCTAAGCCTTAAAAACAGTATTAGAGATAAGACTGATGTATTTAGTTCATTTTGCATTCATTTATAACCAATAACTTAAGTTTTACTCATTTGGGCTTCTTTTCTTTTATCTCATAAATGTCCTCTTGGACCATCAAAAAAGCTGAAACTTGCACACAAAAAAGACTGAAGAGGACCATCAAAAAAGCTGAAATCAGCTAAAAGACTGACAATTCCCATGCCTACTATATGTAAATATAGGGGGTCGATCCTGGAGATACTGCACCAGGTCGACCCATATCTGGCATAGAGTAATAGGCCTGTAGAACATCGCTCCTAGCTCTTCAAATTATTAGGGACGGGTTTGCACTAAACGTACTGCAGTACAAGCCAATTTTGGTTCTAAGTGAAGCACTGGGATGTGTAGAATCTCCGTGTGGAAAATCCCAGAAAATCCCCTTGGGGTTTCCGAGTTATGACGTCATTATTTCTGTTTTTAGACTGGAAATTCCATATCACATGAAACATTATAAACAACAAAATATGTGATCTCTTTTGATAATTTAAAGCCAATATTTACGCATGTGATGCGCATTAAGATGTGTAGAATAATTTTGTGAAATTTCCCCAAATTTTCCCCTTGGGGTTTCCTAGTTATGCTGTCATTATTTCTATTTTTTTTTTTTTTTTTTTTTTTTGGGGGGGAGAGCGAATGGGAAGGGGAATGGAAAAGGTAAAGGTGGGATGGGTTATGGGAGGGACAGGGTGGGGTGGGGAGTAGGGAGGGAGTGTTAAGTCTTCTACTGATTCCTTGGGCCTCTTTTATAGAAATAATTGATCAAATCGGATTTTTTTTTTTTAAACCTACACCTATTTGGTGGAGATAAACAGGATGCAATAGCCACTTGAACCATATTATATTATTATGACAAACAAAAAAAGGATGAGGAAATTCTGACCTGTAGAGGGAGTCATGAAGGAGCTTTCAAACATATGTTCTTCGTCGGCAGGCAGTTGAGAGGAGAATGGCAGATTCGGATCAGGAAGGGTTAAATCAGGTGGGAGTGGGAGGGGGGATTGTGGTGATTGGGAAGGTGAGCACAAATCGGTGTATTGACAGAAGAAAAGAAAAAAAGACCAGCCGCCGTGGCATAGTGGTTAGCATCGCGGAGTACTGGCTGGGAGGTCACGGGTTTGAATCCCATCAGAGGCGAGGGATTTTTCGGTCCTGGACCGACTCCTACCCAGTGAGTGGCTATGGGCTCAATGGGAAGATTGAAACCACACAGTTGAGTTTCGTTCGCTTAATGGATGCAATTCTGAGAGTATTGCTCTAATTTCAAGACCGACACTGCCGGTATCTGTAGTTCTCGGGCCTGGTTAGGGGAAGACGGGGTAAAAAGCGCATGGGCGGGTAAGAAGCCCATAAAGAAAATTTCAGTCAAATTTGCCCATGAGACGAATGCTAGACATTAACGCTCGTCTCATGGGCAAAATAAGACTGAAATTTGCTTCATTTCATGAGATAATTGGGGTGGGCTTCTTACCCGCCCATGCGCTTTTTACCCCGTCTTCCCCTAACACCAGGATATCATTATGAATGGAAGCGTAGAACTGATACAACCCTGTCATGTAGTCTCGGACCGATACGGAACTCCATAGCATAATCGTCATCATCGTAGTAATCCGCCTCATTTCCATCAACGATTAAAAAGAAAAATGTCTCCAATTCTGTGGCTTTGCATGCCCTGCTCTCATGGTGACCTCAGTTTCGGTTTCCAATCCAATCTATGCCTTGGTGCGTTCGGGTCATAGTCATGGGGATCAGTACGTTCTGGGGAGCTGTCGGGGGACGGTCATATGCATGTTGGCGTCCTCGGAGGACCTCACTCACACTGGCTCCGCGACTAAAAGAATAGTGTCGTCAGTAGGGGGCTTATTAGGTGGTGTCCTGAACAGGCTCTACTGAACTCCACCGAAGTGACTCAGCAGCAGTGCAAGTTCTAATTTGGAACCCTTTTCTTAAAAGACAATCTATACAAATTGAAAGGGTACAAAGGCGAGCAACCAAATTAATGAAATCAATTTTTTTTAAATTGGAATACAGGGACAGACTTCATAAGTTAAGTTTACCATCCTTAAAATTTAGAAGATTAAGGGGAGATTCGATAAATGTATATAACATTTTTAATAACCCTCACAAAACTAACACGCATTTGTTTCAATTGTCTAACGATTTGAGAACCCGTAACAGTGATCTAAAAATACTAACCCAATACAGTAGAACTAATATGAGGAAAAACTTCTTTTCTAATAGTCACACAGCACTGGAACAATCTCCCTGCACAAACTAAACTTGCTTCCAACATTATACCATTTCAAAAACCTCCTAGATAGTGACCCCAAAATTAATGTTTTTAAATACAATTATGATTAAGACGACAATGATAGTTCAAAAAGCGCCACAGCGGTGCCAATCTGATTAATGAACAAAACAAATAACAGACAATCAAAAGATAGGGCACATCAAGAGGCCGCGAGGCCTGGCTGCCCTGAAGATCTGACCTGACCAAGTGTCTCCTCGGTTGGTTGCCTCCTGACGGCCTAACATAGATTCTCTCCCCTTGGACTGCTGGTCTCGGATTCTGTGACCTGAACAAGCGGAGGTGTGGCTGCGAGTTGGGAGTTGGAATGAGCGGCATGGGAGCAACGTACGCCACTGTACGGCCCAGAAGATGGGACAGCAAAAACAAAAACAAAAAAAAGGAGTTGTAGAGGTTCAGAGCTCATTAAAGAAGTAAAAAGCAGAACAGTGAGTATAAAATCATATAAATGCAGTACGTGTGTTGGGGGGAAAGAGAGAGAGAGAGAGGGGGGGGGGGGGGGGGGGGGGGTGGGGGGGGGGGGGGGGGGGGGGGGGGGGGGGGGAGAGAGTGTCACTGTGTGTGTGTGTGTGTAATGGGTGGGGTGGTTGCACTAGGGACACAGACCTAAATTTAAAAGGAAACCAATTACATACAGACATATAGTGATATACACAAATGATCAAGACACAAGCATGCACACTCTCTTTATAAACACTGACAAACACACACATGCATATATTATTATGTTATGTTACCAAGCGCCTATTTCCTCTTACCTCTTTTGGAGAAGAAACAAAAAGATAGAAACGAAACAAAAAGGTTCTAAAAGAAAGCATAACTCGTCACTTTACGGTTGAGGTTCGAAGATCGGTCACACACACACACACACACACACACACACAATACAACACTTGACCTACTCCTTTCAGTGGTTCAACACAATGACGTTAATGCATGACAAAATGGCAGAACTTCGAAATTTAGAAGCAGAACTGCAAGAACATTTTAAAGATGACACAATATCGTTCACTAATGAAGTTCCAGGAGGAATCGTCAACAAGTCTGCCCTCTTTTCATCTGGGCGAACAGACAACCGATACTTTGTCAAGTACAACGCTGGGGATATGGTGAGACAGAGAAAAATACTGAAGTGTGACTTAAGTTTTGTATGTGTCATTTGTATTGTGTGTGTGTGTGTGTGTGGTGGTTCTTTTTCTTTCATTCTGACGCCCAACTTCATCATTTTGAAGATTTTGGCGACTAAAATGAGGGTTCTGCAAAGAAAAAAAAGTACTAGCAGTCAGGTGTTGAAGACGTCTAGTATGGAATGGAGAAGGGGGGGGGGGGGAATAAGCTTTATTTTGGTACCAATGTTTTGTTTAGAAAGGGGGTAGGATGTAGCAGGGTGGTGCCTGGTGGCAGCATAGGGAGTGGGAGGGGAGGTGTATGTATGTGTGTGTGTGCGCGTGCGTGTTTGTGCAGACAATTAAAGCTTGCATAAGCTCTAATCCTGGTGCAGAAACAGCAACAGTATGTTTCTTAGTGCCTGTATCAGTGTATGGTGTTGTGTGTGTGTGTGTATGTGTAACTGCGTCGATTTTAGCAAAAACTTCTTGACCGATTTTGATCAAATTTGGGGGGTGGGGTTGACATCGTGAAAAGGAAGGTTCCTTTCTATATTCGTGACTGCTGTCCTTGACCTTGAAGTTTGACCTTGAGAACCGAAATTTCCTTCTTTGGGTTAGATATATTTCATTTCGAACTGAGCTGTATTTCATGAACCAGTGAACATAATCGCTTCAAATTTTGTGTGGTGGAGTATCATGCATGGAGGGTTCTGTACGAAAACCCACCCAACTGTGTTGACCTTGACCTTGAAGTTGGTAAAGGTAAGTTGTGCCCCCCCCCCCCCTCTTACATTTCTCAGCTCTCCTCACATATTCACACCTGCCTTTCTTACCAAACATTAAGCTGTATCTTATTAACTTTTTGAGCTGATTATCTTTGTTGAATAATTAATTGCAGTCATGATAAAAGTCATTATCTAATAGGACCCCTAACCCTATGTAGTGCAGTACACACAACAGCCGCGGAGCATTTGTCACAGTCCTGGTTCATTGCGTTTTTTCCGTCTTGCCTTTATCTTCTACTATTATTGAATGCATGTGTTTAATTATGAAAATGGATGAAAATTAGTGTTAAATATAGTAAACGATAGAGGATGAAGTACTCAATCCGCATTAAGAAAGGCAGGACTGAAAGAAAAGAACCAAGAAATGAAGGAGGGGGGCGCATCTTTATTGAAATGTTGCCAAAATGGTCCAAGGGAAGCAACTCCAGGTATTTGACAAGAAAGCAATCCAGAGTATTGCCCCTTTGACAAGACAGGGGAAGTTTGAGTACTGTAAGCCAAGCTCAGGTGCTTTCGGCACCAGGTAGCACTGTATCAGTGCTTTCTAGCTAGTGTATGCAGTGTAATGTGTGTGTGTGTGTGTTTCTTGCATGTTTTCCAATCATTGCAAATGTAAATTGTAATGAGGTGGGTCTTTTCTGTCTCTCTCACACGTACACACACACACACACACACACACACACACAGGGCTGTCCTGTGAGGGCAGGATGAAAAAAAGCCTTGTTAGCTTATTCTTTAACCCTCAATAAAGATCATTTTGACTTGACTTGACTTGACACACACACACACACACACACACACACACACACACACACACACAAACAAACAAACAAACACACACACACACACACACACACACACACACACACACACACACACACACACACACACACACACACACACACACACAGAGATGTACATTCAAAATATCATCACATACACTTACAGTTACACATAAACATAGACATACTTTTTGGGGGGTTCTAAGATCACTGTAAGGTGGATAGACGTTAAATTAAAGAACAAATACACACACAGTCTCTTACCCCTTTGCTTAAAATTCTTGTCATTTTGTCAGAACCGAACTAAGTGTAGCACAGCACAGTGGATGATGACCCTAAGGTAGCATCTGGATTGAGGTAAGCAGTATTGCTGATGTTTTGTTGCAGTGCATTTCCATCAACTTGATCAAGCCTGCTCTGCAGAACTTTCCATTTACTTCACTTTTCTGTGATATTCTTCTTCTTCATCGATCGCTTAGACAGTTTCCTATCAAATGAGTGCAGATGCGTCATGCTGCCGTTACGCACCTAACTAAGAAATAGTTATTCCCAGAATACCCGGCTTCGGCTGGAGAAAATCTTTGTAAGAATTTCTTGAAAAAATGCAGAAGAATGGACCAGTAAGGGTACATACACATACATGTGGAGATTCTGTGCGGAAACCTGTGCGCAATCCGTAAATAAGTGAAAGAAAGGATGGAAAAGATTTGCGCATGTGGCCGAATTTCCCCTAATCTGTAAGTTTTTACGCTTCTTTCTTTCACTTATTTACGGATTGCACATGGGATTTCCGCATGAACTGTGTACGAGGCCTTAGGCAGAAAGATAGTAGATGACAGACAATAAGCAAATGGAAAAGGCAGAGTCAAAGAGAATGATGATTAGAGGAAGTTATGAGCACATGACTTCCAAGTTCCAGAAGGTGAGGAAACTGTTTGTACAAAAGACCCCCCAGTTCCCCCATGGGGGGTTCTGTGATATGAGTTTGTGGCAAACCTTTCTGCTGTGTGTTACCAATGCTCCTCTGCTTAAGAATAGAGCATTTCCGATAGAGGAATCACACCTTGAACGCGTGTCCTTTCTTCAGGACAGAATGACAAACACCATGTGGTCTTTATCGTTCACATTAGCTCTGTTGAAGCTATTAACTAGACCACAACCGAGAAAACCCGCCATCCTTCTTTATTTCATTATACAGAGGTAAAACATGAAACAAACAGAAGTAGAAAAGAATGCAAAGCAAGGCATTTAATCTTACAATCACCTATCCTTAGCCCCAAAACTGCTCTCCCCCTTGCTTTTCCTTCCCCCTCCTCCTACCCCCCCCCCCCCCCCCCCCCCCCCCCCCCCCACCCCCGCCCCTACCCCCCCCCCCCCCCCCCCCCCCCCCCCCCCCCAGCCCCCCCCCCCCCCCCCGCCCACCCCCCCCCCCCCCCCCACCCCCCCCCCCCCCCCCTACCCCCCCCCCCCCCCCCCCCCCCCCCCCCCCCCCCCCCCCCCCCCCTCCTCTCCCCCCCCACCCCCCCCCCCCCCCTCCCCCCCCCCCCCTCCCCTCCCCCCCCCCCCCACACCCCCCTTCCCACCCCCCCCCCCCTACCCTCCTACTCCTTTTTTTAAATTTATACACACACACACGCACACACACCAGCTCACCAGCTTCGCCTCTCCAGGCACTAAGCCAAAAGAAAGAAAAGTAAAACTTTTACTAAAAGAATTATTATTCAAAACTTTTGGAAACCTTTATGCTCAATTTAGTTGTTTTTTCCCGGTTTTTTCTTCAGAGTATGCGGTTGTTCGATTCGGAGCGTGCGAGTCTTCAACTATTGGAGGGTACATCATGCGTTAGAGTCCCCGAATCGTTCAAGGTAAGATCAAAGTAATTGCTTTACAGAATTTGATCTGATTAATTGATCTGATCTGATCACTTTTTACAGATTGTTGAGCTATAGATTTTCACTACAACACAGGAATTTAATTAAGACAGCTTAGTTTGCAACTGAACCCATGTGGAACAGCTATGTTACATGCTGAGTCCCCCTGTTCAGTTTTTCATAAATGTGGGTCAATACTATACTATTTTGTACTGTAAATAAGATTCTAAGACAATACGTTTTTCAGTGCTTATTCATGTCAGGTTTAGACAAAAATGGGAAAAGATGAATATGGCTTTCATAACATTTTAACAGACTAGATATAATTTAATTATATAATTTGAAAAAACTTTGGGCTGAATGACTTCAAAAATGTTTCCCTAAGATTTTTAAAATATTTTCCTTAGGATTGGGATTTCTTCTTCTTCGTTCCCAGCATTGGGATTTGAAATGGCTGAGCATGGAAGTTTAAACCAGTGAACGAAGGGAGAAAATGTTTATGATTTGTTTGTTGTGCTATATGCAGGTGTTTGGCTGTAAAAGCATGGCAGGGGCGGCCCATGTGTTGGAGTACATGTCTGATCTGACTCCACTGAGAGACTACTGGGCAGAGTTTGGCCAACAGATAGGCAAGTTAGTGCTGTTTAATTTCTTTATCACTTTATTTTATATTATTTGTTTTTCTTGCATACATATACCACACATGCATGTACTTACACACACATAAACACACACACACACACACACACACACACACACACACACACACACACACACACACACACACACACACATGCACATTTTACTCACAAAAACACTTTTTTTAACCCTTTCACCGCCTATGTCGCATTTTTGCACCACAATGATTTAACACCCATTTCATTAAAACACTTGAAATCAGGGTCTGTTATTCAATGATATTGCGTTCCTAAATTTGGGTAGTAAGGATTGACTCTATTCTAAATGTGTCACAGAGAAATCCCACAACATTGCAGACGAAATCTTTTCTGTAGCAAATAAGTGTAATGGTCATTTTTGGCTCAAAGGGTTAAAGTTTGGTATCACCATTATGTGAACAGACTTTAAATAGAATCAATAAATCAACAAACAATGTGTAGTTTACGGGTATGTTAACAGAAATAAATGAAAACAAATATCACAAGCAAATTAAAAAAAAATTTAAACACCCACCCAACTGTGGCCATTGTGTAAGCAGTAAACCTACATATCAAAGCAACAGTTAACCAGTTAACCCACATCTATGATTGTTAGCCTAGATCATCCATGCGGGAAAAGTAATACTACGTACAGTGGAACCTCCCTTATAAGACTTCCCATTATAAGACTCCCTCCCATATAAGACCTACTTCTCTGAGACATTGCCCTTCTTTGTAAGTATTAAAATTACCTCCCTTATAAGACCCCTCCCTTATTGGGGTCTGCAACAAACACCTTTTGCAAGAGTGAATGCCCTTGGTGGGTGGGGGAAGATGGTTCAGTACTGACCAAACAGGGGGATAACTCTCGCCAATAACCCTATTTGATGCCACTAAATAGCTGCCTTTCGCAAGAGTGAATGCCCTTGTCAGTACTGACCAGCAAGGGCATCACTCTCACTGTCAAGGGCGTTAAGAACCCTAGTTGCAGAGGCCTATAAGACCCCTCCCTTATAAGACCTCATTTTGGATGATTTTTGAAGGTCTTATAAGGGAGGTTCCACTGTACCAGCATAATATTGTGTGCACAGTTTTTCAAAGGAAGAGGAAAACACAAAACGCTGTGAATGAATTAGAGAAGATAATAAGTTGCTGTGGTTTTGTTTTGCTGTGTTTTGTGTGGCAGGCTTCACAGTTACAACAGCCAGCTACTGCGGAAGGCAGCGGCTGGTGAGCATTCGGTGCATGTGAAAGGTGACGGAAACCAGATGGACAAGTTTGGTGGCCAACATGAATATTTCATCGGCACATTCAGTCCAGGGCCTGGGTGGAAAAACTCTTGGCCGGTATGGTTCTCCATCTCTGTTACTTACGGGAATAATTGTACTTTAGGACACAACCCCCCTTGTGTTTACGACCGTCAGTCTCAAAGTCTGCATCTTTCAGTTTTATGAAAATAATCCAAGGCTGATCCTAACCCTATCCCTTTCCTGAGAATGGCAGAACGTTGCTTCTCAGATACATTTTTCAATGCAAAAATTTGAAGGGGGGGAGGGGGGGGGGGGGTGCATGAAGTACAAGATAGCCTTCACTTAATTCCTCTGTTCAATAAACATTATTGCTCTCTTTATTTTATTAGCTTCACAGCGTTACTCAAACTTTGATAAGATAGCCAGAGCTTTCTTTCCATGTTCTGTCAACTGCTCATTTCTGTCCTCTTATCTTTGTGTTCCTTCCCTAACTTAGAATTTACAGATGTTCTCATTGTGGGTCTCAAATATGCCCCTGTCATCGGTTGCACTTATAGCAGATCCATCTGATTTAAGAAATGTTATGTACTTTAGGCAAATGGCATTAAGTATGTTCAATTTTTCTTATATACTGATAGTTTGCAGTAGTACTAGTAGAGAACAAGACGAACAACATGCTTGAATCATGGGGCTTTATTCTGCTTCTTAGCGACAAGCAAGGACGCTAATATTATGTAGGTGGCGCGTGTGAGTCAGTATCTAGAGTTAGGGGCAGAGAATTTTCAGACTTCATACTGCTTCTTGGCAATGGATGCTTTTATGTAGGTGGAGTGTGCGGATCAGTGTTATGAGTCAGGGGCAGATAATTTTCAGTAGAAAAACCCATTGTATAATATATGTATGGATTATATATAATGACCCTGTCTTCTGGATTGCAACCTCACTTCTTTTCTGTTTTGAATCTGAATTTGTTATAGTTCATTATGCTTTAACTTTTCTAGCACCATGTATTTTTGTGACGTTCTTGGTTGTCCGTGGCATCTCAACCCTCTCTCTCTCTCTCTCTCTCTCTCTCTGTGTGGTTGTGAATGTAATATTTTGTAATTGCCTTGAAAACAATCAGTATTTGTTGAATGTTTGTAATTCTCTAATTTATGTATACTTATCAAATTATGTACATAGTGTGTGTGTGTGTGTGTGTGTTCTTAATAATTGATTTAATGTACTTGTTTTAGTTCAATCTGCTGCACATGTTGTGGAAGAAAATTTTCCATTTTAAACTTGTTTTTTAATGGATAATAAAGATTTTTGAATTGAATTGAATTGAGTTACTATTTTTTTGAGTGTGTATGCATTGCTTTAATGGAAAGAAATCACTTACATAAGCTCTACAAATAGACATACATTCCAGGGTACTTGGCAGTGAATGTCTTTGCATTTGGTGAGAGTGTAGAGTGAGTTAATGTCTGATTTTTTAGCAATTGTAAACTTATCTCTTTGTTTCTGGTAGTAGAGAAAGTCTGGATATTTGAGGGTAATATCACAGTAGTGTTATTCATGAATGTCATTTTGTCTGCTTATAATGTGACAAACTAAGTTGTTATGCTGTGTATGTTCAGACTTGGACCATTAACCCTTTCGCCGCCAGCCATTTTTGCGCCAAAAATACCATTAAGCTAAACTGGTTAGAGAAAAAAATTGATCTGGAACTTTGGGAATTCCTCTGTGATATGTATAACATTAGGCCAAACCTTACCTCCCAAAATCAAGAAAACAGGGTCTTTGGATAGCAGGCCCTGATTTGATGCTTTTTAGTGACACATGGGTTAAACCATTTTGGTGCATAAATGCGACATTGGCGGTGAAAGGGTTAAACCCACTCTGTTCTTAATATGTGTGTGTGTGTGTGTGTTTCAGGAGTTGTTCATAGGTCACATACTACAGCCCATAGTTTTGGGAGTTGTGGAAAAAGTAAGTACAGCTTTCAGTTCTGTGATATGCAAGTCAGTCACTTCTCTTAAAATCTAGCATGAATAAAATGTTTAAAGGGCCACCCTGACGGATGAGTTTTTGTAAGAAACACATCCAGATCATCAGGAAAACACCCTTTACAGAGATTGCAACACTCACTCACTTTGCTCTGGTTTCCTAGAAATCAAACCATTCAGCCGCCGTGGTGTAGTGGTTAGCGTCGCGGACTACTGGCTGGGAGGTCTGGGGTTCGAATCCCATCAGAGGCGAGGGTTTTTTCGGTCCTGGACCGACTCCTACCCAGAGTGAGTGGCTATGGGCTCAATGGGAAGACTGAAACCACACAGTCGAGTTTCATCCGCTTAACGGATGCGATTCTGAGAGTGTTGCTCTAATTGCAAGACCAACACTGCAGGTGTCTGTAGTTCTCGGGCCTGGTTAACGCCGGGATATCATTATGAAAGGAAGCGTAGAGTACAGCCCTGCCATGCAGTCTCAGACCGATACGGAACTCCATAGTATCATCATCATCGTTATCATCGGCCTCATTTTCCATCAGTCATAAAATTAAAAACAATGTCTCAAATTCTGTGGCTTTGCATGCCCTGCTCTCATGGTGACCTCAGTTTCGGTTTCCAATCCAGTCTATGCCTTGGTGCGTTCGGGTCAAAGTCATTGGGATCAGTGTGTTCTGGGGAGCTGTCGGTGGACGGTCGTGGTGGCGCCCTCGGAGGAGGACCTCACTCACGCTGGCTCCGCGACTAAGAGAATAGTGTCGTCAGTAGGGGGCTTAGTAGGTGGTGTCCTGAACAGGCTCCACTGAACTCCACCGAAGTGACTCAGCAGAAGTGCAGTGTCTCCTCGGTTGGTTGCCTCCTGACGGCCTAACATAAATTCTCTCCCCTTGGACTGCTGGTCTCGGTTTCTGCGACTTGAACAAACCCGGGTGTAGCTGCGAATTGGGATTCGGAACGAGCGGCGTGGGAGAAACGCCACTGTACAGCCCAGAAGATGGGACAGCAAAAAAATTAAAAAAAAAAAATCAAAAAAAATCAAACCATCAAATCGGCGATTCCTCCTTGGCGGCGGTGCTGGAAGTCAAATTCTTTCACCCAAAGAGAAGGCGTGTGCCGTCTCTTTTCTAATGGCCGCCTGAGTTTAGACCAAATCGTTTGCCCAAAATGTTCGCAATACAAGCCTTTTTTTCTTTTTCTTTTTAAATTTTATACACATTATCTAAAGGAGTTTCGCTCACAACAAAGGAAATAGCTCCAATTTTTTTCTCTCCACTACAAAAAAAGAAAACGCTTCAACCACAATGAGTGACCTTCACCTACCCTATCCAAAATGGCTACTCTCTCCGGCATCTCCGCCAAGGAGGAATCGCCGTTTTGACGGTTTAATTTCTAGGAAACCAGAGCAAAGTGAATGTTCCGATCCTTGAAAAGGTTGTCTTTCTGGTGATCTCGACGTGCTTGCAAAAACTCATCCGTCAGTGTCCACCTTTAAAGATTCATTAATGAATTACAAAATGTATCTTTGACTATGCATGTGCTTTAAAATAAAAATCAATTCAAATGGATGTTCTGAAATGTTTTAAATGGGCTCAGATTTATGAGACTTTGTTGTTGTTGTTTAATGTTGTTTTTAAATGTGTTTGGGGTATTGGCCACTGCAAAGAACACCTTTTGCAAGAGTGAATGCCCTTGTTGGGTGGGGGGAGATGGATGAGTACTGATTAAACAAGAGCAATAACCCTATTTGAGGCCACTTAATGGCTGCCTTTTGCAAGAGTGAATGCCCTTTTGGATACTGATCAACAAGGGCTTAACTCTTGCCGTCAAGGGTGTTAATAACCCTAGTTGCAGTGGCCAATAGGGATAATAGACATTTTATTTATATTTTTTATTTGCGAAGAAGAAAATGTGTTTTTATGTCCTCTGACCTGGAATAGGTACATACATTTTAAGTACATGTATACAGATAATGGGTCGATCCTGGTGTTAATGTGATACATGTACCAGGAGAGACCCATATCCATAAATATATTATATTTAATTTGCGAAACTCAGTTGTTTCTTGGTATAGGTTGGTAGTGTGTACGTTAGTGCTTTTTGATTTACCGGTTGTTGTTTTTTGGTTTTCCCATGTGTGGAATTTATTCTAACGAATAGTCTGATGTTACATAATATTCCAATGTTTTCACAATGTGAAAACCATAAAGGTAGATCGAGGAAGCAAAGGAACCCCCAAAAAAGACTAAAGCAGCCTGCCAGCTATTTTTAGTCTTCTGTTTTCACAATGGGAGACTAACTTTTTGTGTGTGTGTGTGCTAAGTACAGGGATACAGCTCTGCAGGAAGCGTGGTCGTGGCTGCAGCTTCATCTGCACAAAGTGTTCGACAAGGTGCCAATCACCCCTGCCCTCTGTCATGGGGACCTTTGCCTGGCCAACTTTGGACAGACAAACAACGGGCCTGGTAGGTGTAGTGCATGAGAAAAACGTGCGTACTCATTGCGACACGGGGTTGGAATACTGGTCTGCAGAGCGATGTGAAATGGAACTCTCTCTCTCTCTCCTCTCTCTCTCTCTCTCTCAACACCTCCGCCAAGGAGGAATCGTTGATTTAACGGTTTGATTTCTAGGAAATCAGAGCAAAGTGAGTGTTGCGATATCTGTAAAGGGTGTTTTCCTGGTGACCTCGACGTGTTTCTTGCAAAAACTCATCCATCAGGGCTCCCCTTTAAAGTAAAAGGGACACTTTATTAGTAGGCACAACCCCGAAGTTTGACACAACTGTCAAATTTTGTTATAATACTTTCTTATTATATTATTAGTCATATTATAAGATACTGGTCTGGGGGAAAAAGTATTACATTATAGTCCTTAGTGTGGAAGAAAGAGTATCTCCTTATAGTCGGTAACATATGGTGAATTTTGACCATTGGATTTTGTTATTTACAAATTCTGAGTATGTTTTGTATGTTATCCTTCTTTGCCGACCGCCATGCACAGATAAATTGTGGAAGGCACAGTATAAGCTTCTAGCTTGTTGCTGCCATTTTTTGTGTATTATTTGGAATTGTATGTGTTGTTATCGTATTAAAGATTATTTAAACCAACATATGGTAACCTTTGTTGTTTTCCTTTCGCAGTGCTGTTCGACCCTTCAGTGCTGTACGCTCACAACCTGTACGACCTGATCCTGTCCCAGGTGGAGGGCAAGTTTGACGACCGCTTCTTCGAGGAGTACCACCGCCTCGTTCCCAGAGGACCTCTGTGGAAGGAGTGCATGCTGGTGTACGAGTTCTTTAACTACGTGATCATGCTGTACCACGAGGACGAGGAGAAGTGGAGAACCTCCATGCACGCTACCACAGGCCCGCTGAAAGATATGCTGAAGACAGTGTGTCGAGCCGAGTGAGAACTTGAGCTTAACTCTTCTAGTGCCATGTATTTTTTTTACGTTCATTGGTTGTCCGTTGCATCTCAACTGACAAGAGGGGGGTGACTATTTTATTGAGGATGCATGCGTTGCTTTAACAGAAAAATCACCGACATAAACTCTGAAAGTAGACAAACACACGGCAGGCCACTTGGAAGTGAATGTCTTTGCATTTGGTGGGAGTGAAGTGTGATGTACTGGGTGAATGTATTTGCCCTTGGTACTAGAAGAGTTACATGGACGGTTGTGTGGGACAGAAATTAAAAATAATTATATTCTTCTTCTTCTTCTGCGTTCCCAGGCCATATGGTCATATGTGTCCGTTTTTTAGTTTTCACTGGTCTCCCTGCTGCATACAGCCGATGCATTCCGATTTTGTAGGAGCTCAAGCGAGAAAAATTATTTGGAATTATTTTTTTTTTTAAAGGCAGGACAATAAGTCAGAAAGATAGTAGATGATAGAAAGCAAAGTGAAAAGGCAGAGTCAAAGAGAGTTGCAGATTGGAGGAAGTTACAAGTACAGAACTTCCAGATGGTGGGGGAACTATTTGTATGGAAGACGCCCGGTATCCTCTTGGGGGGAGAAAGATATAAAGAAAGTGTTTGGAGCCGAGTGATAACTTG
>CM065684.1:24431753-24456753 GCA_017654935.2 Phymorhynchus buccinoides
TCCTGGACTCCATGGCCACCTTGGGACTGGCGGCCTACGGCTACGGCATCCGCTACGATTACGGCATCTTCTCCCAGAGGGTGCAGAATGGATGGCAGGTACTGGCCACTTTTTATGGGTTTGTTTTTATGGTGTCCATTCTGTTCCCTTTCGCCCGGCACTTTGTCGCCATCGCCAAATGCTCCTTGACATTTCAAGGTTTTACGTTTAATTCTTTATCTTGGCTGAGAAAGCACACCCAGTGCCAGTCTTTCTTCTTTGTTCTGTATTGATTAGTTTACCACCGTGAGTAGTATAAGCGGTAAGGCTGTGATTAGTCTGCGTAATTTACATCAAAAGTAAGTGAACTATTCATGGTTATTTATGTATAAATTATAATCTTGCCTCTTCTAGCGCCACATATATTTTTTATGTAGACATACACACGGCAGGCCACTTGACAGTGAATATATTTATATTTGGCATGGGTGCAACTCTTCAGTTTCACACTGATTTCTTTTTCTTTCTTTTTTTGGCCAGAAACTGAACTTCAGTTGTTTTTAATTTTTAAATTCCCCCCCCCCCCCCCCCCCCCAAAACTGACCGCAAGCGGTTTGGGTCATTTTGAATTTGGTTGCTCTACCCCGGAAGTCTCTCGGGGAATCTTGAAAACAGCATGGTGATGCTGTATTGTTCTCAAACTAAAGGCAATGTAATCATTTTACAAGGCTTATCTGACTCTGTCCATCATTTTAACTGTCTGTCTGTCTTGTTATCTCTTTCTCTCTCACACACACACGCACGAATCCTCTAACAGTGTTCTCCCCTATACCCCACCAGGGCCCTGGGCACCCCCTGGACCCCTGTCTTTCGGGGTTTTTCATTTGGGGGAGTTGCGCCCATGATTTGGTGGGAGTGAATTGTGATGCACTGGGCGAATACAAGCACCCATGGTGCTAGAAGAGTTGATGTCTTTCTCATCTGACTGTAACATGATTAGTGCAAAGAAACTGTTATGGAGAGCTGGATAACAGAGGGTCTTCAGAGAAGAAAGAATTCTGTCTTTAGTTTGCATAGATCAGAGACTGAGGGACAGTAAGTGTATTTCCCCCTTTTTTTTTCCCCTACCCTATTTTAGTAATTATTCATATATTTGTTCCTATTTTCGGTTATTTTTCTTTAAATATTTATCTATGACACATTTGTTTTGTTCAGTTTTGTAGTTTAACCGTGTCTCCAGTTTGTTGTTAAAAGGCCTTTATTACCCCCATAGACATAAGTAACATTAACAATGTTTCATTGATTGGCATTTGATTTACCAAAGCACACCTGTTACATAATCGATCACTTGGTGTGAGCAAAGGCACTTGCAACTTTGTATAACATTAATTAAGAAATGGTAAAGATGACAAGCTAGTTTAAATGCATCAATATGTATTCATAATAGATTATAACTGTATACATGTGAAGCTGTGGTGCTGAAGATTTTATCATTGGTGTGATTATTCCGATGAGGGAGAGAGAGATATTATTATCATTGGTGTGATTATTCCGATGAGGGAGAGAGATATAGATTATTAAGCATTTAAGCGCATATATACCATTAGGCACAAAACTGAAAAACGATAATGTAAGTCTTGTCCAACAGCTGGAAGAGCCTGACGAGTGGCTGCGCTACGGGAACCCCTGGGAGAAGGCTCGCCCCGAGTACATGTTGCCCGTCAACTACTACGGCAGGTGCGAGGACGATCATGATGGACGTAGGAAGTGGGTCGACAGTCAGGTATGTATGCCTTTCTTTTGATGATTTTGTTTCTTTGTCCTTTTTGTTCTTAACATTTTCTTTGAAGTTTGGGCGCAAGTCTTTGAAGTTGAGCACAAAGGTTAGATTGATGAAAATGTCACGGGGTTATGATAGGGAGTGGCAACGTTATTGGGGGTTTTTTGTGGGTTTTTTAAAGTGTTGTATTTTATAATAATAATGGGAATTTATATAGCGCTCTTTCTCACATGAGCTCAGTGCGCTTTACATTGATAACAAGAACATTAAAGGCAAACAAATAATGAATCATTAGAAAGTAAAATAAACACGATGATTGCACGCAACGTTCTCTTACTTACACACACACACACATATGCGTACGCACGCACATACGCACACCTGCATGCACACACACACACACATACATGACATACAAACACACACACACATGCGTTGCTTCATTTTCCTTCTCCACGTTACATGACTTGTAAAGTATTTTACAGATTTTCCTATCATCAGAAAGGAAATAGTTGTTAATTTTGTTGTTGCAATTTTAATATTCATTGGCACATGAATTACATGTATTGATTTTGTTTGCTAAGAACATGCGCTGGCTTTTTAGGGCTAGTGTGTCTGTTTTCTATGATTTGTTTCAGTTACATTTAGCTTTCTTTGTTTGATATTTTATTTGTTATAAATCATAAATGCTTTTTGCAATGTAGGCAGGAAGTTATTGTATTTTTTTTCATATTTTTTTCATACACTTTTTTTTTTTACTTGTACCTTTTTTACTGCAAGCGTGAACTTCCAACCTACCAACAAAGTTTTTATTTTCATGAACTCAGTCACTGTACTTCATTATATTTCGTCTCCTCAGATTTGAACGCAGCCTTTTATTCCCCTTCGGAATTAATTGAATTTACAGAAGATAGAGGTTCAAAAAATGCAGTGCTTATGACGACTTTAGCCTAGTAGCTATAAGACTAGTGACCTTAGACGTATGAAAATTGAATTCCTAGAAACATTTTCATCATCTTAGCGGTTCTCCTAATTATTCTTAACCCTTTCACTGCCAATGTCACATTTTAGCACCATAATGGTTTAACACCCATGTCACTAAAAAAGGCATCCAATCCAGACCTGTTATCCAAAGACCCTATTTTCTTAATTTGGGGAGGTAAAGATAGGCCTAATGCTACATATGTTGCCGAGGAATTCGCAATATTGCAGAAATGGTTTTTTCTCTACCCACTTAAGTTTAATGGTATTTTTTGGCTGAAAAATGTCTGGCGGCGAAAGGGTTAAAGATGTTTTGTTTAGTTTACCTTTCGTGTTGCCCATAAATAATCAACAATGATGGTGGGTGCAGGTTGTGCTGGCCATGCCCTACGACACTCCAATCCCTGGCTACGGAAACAACACGGTGAACACCCTTCGCCTGTGGTCAGCCCGCGCACCCAACAGCTTCAACCTGCACTTCTGTTAGTATCAGCATCGTTGGCGTTTTTCGCTCATCATTATCGCCATAATCTCTCTAAATGCTCAACTTAACTCTTTTAGCGCATTAAGGATGCTTAATTTAATGCATGACTTAATAACATCATGGTTTGCCATGTTCTTTAATGGAATGTCAAATGCGGGTGCCGTCATCTGTTACACCATGTCAAACTTATTTCAACTCCAATCAGTTTGCATGTCCTGTGACATTCTCATGATTCTGTGGCTACACTGATGACAGAACTGATGTTTTGGATATGGATTATTGTTCCATCGCAGATGCTACTTATTAAGTTACTTTCATTAAATTGACATTTAAATCATGAACAAAGCTTGTTATATTTTCATTGTTTATTTTGCCCATGTTGTAGGAGATATGAAATTACATTCATACTCCTCCATGTTGAATGTTTTCAGTCATTGATCAAAGGTTCATGTTGTTATGAGTTGTCTTCTTTGAAAATAGGCTCAAGAAAAAAACATGTCTGCTTATTTTTCTCTCTTTTTTAAACAGTATATTGAATGAAAGTGTGCATAAAAGTCATGTATTTTTTATGCCACCAAAGAAAAAAGTGTCAGACTGTGTGTGGTTGTTTTTTTCAGTCAACAGCGGGGAATACATCACTGCTGTGTGTGACCGCAACTTGGCTGAGAACATCTCTCGTGTGCTGTACCCCAATGACAACGTGAGTCACAAGAAGTGAACCAATGCAAGCTCACGCATTCATACACACGCGCATGCACACGTATGTACATGTGCATCTTTTGCCTGCATGCCACAGATGTTTGTCTTATGACATGATGACTCAACACACATTTAACCATCCGTTCATCGAAAAGAAGAAACTTTTGGAGTATTATCCTGTTTAGTCACATATGATATGTACTCTTTTCTTTTCTCTCTGTGTCTGTCTGTATCTGTCTCCTTTTTTGTTTTCTCCACCGATACCCTCTCTTATGTTTGTTTCTCTTCATCAAGATCGTTCTTCATCTCATCTGTTCTGCAGTGTCTCATTCATGTCTTCAGTTGTTTGGGGTTTTTTGTTTAATGAATCTAATCTCCTACTCTTTGCCCTTTCCAAGTCGATTCATAGCCATCATCAAAGAGTCAAAAGGATTTGATTTCCATTTGTCTTTACAGTGTAAATCGTCTAAATAAAAATTAAAAAGACTTAAAATTTTCTTTTGAGAAAGCCAATATTTTTAGATTAAAAAAACATACATCACTCTACACTCCCAAATGCAAAGAGATTCACTGCCAAGCACCCTGCCATGTGTTGTCTGGTGTTTTTTTTAATAGAGCTTTTGCCTTTTTGTCACTGTTTCTGCCGTTAAAGCAATCCATGCGCACTTGGAAAAATAATAGTTCCCTCTTGTCAGTTGAGATGCAATGGACAACCAAGAACGTCAAAAACACACCACATGGCGCTAGAAGAGTTAAAAGAAATTATATTGGGGTCAAAAAATTATTGTGAGTTGTCCAATTTTGTGGTGATACCTGTTTTCGTGTTAGTTGGATTCCACTGTAGTGTTATGGACTACCTTAGTTGATATGTGTGTGTGTTTGTTGTGCTCAGATCTTTGAAGGCAAGGAGCTTCGTCTGAAGCAGGAGTACTTCCTGGTTGCAGCCACCCTGCAGGACATCATTCGCCGCTTCAAGTCTTCCTGCTTCGGCAGTCGCGACCCCGTCAGGACCACCTTTGACACCTTCCCATCTAAGGTACGCAAAGCAAGACAGCTGCTCCTTTAGTATTCGTATGTCCGCTCTTATTTTGTGTTCGCCCATCACTTCACACACCAAAAATGTGTGCAAAAAAATTGAAGAAAAAAAAAAGGATGGCACTGCACCCTCTCCAGGTGGAAGCAGCGCACATTTCATGAGGCTGTGACATGTTAAGAAAAGCGCCCCCCCCCCCCCCCCCCCTCCTCTGCCCCTATCATTCATTTCAGACGGTTTCAGTTAACTTAGGGTTAGGAATAGGTTTTGGGATATGGGTAGGGGTAGGTTTAGGGTCGTTAAGTGTCAGACTCATAACATACGATAAAATTTTTTATTATTTGTGGATTAGACGGTTTCAGGTTAGGGTTAGGGACAGGCTTAGGGTCAGTTTAGTGTCAAATACACACAAATAGAAGTGTTAATGACTAAGCTGACCCTAAATGTATCCCTAACCCTATCCCAAGCTATATTCCTAACCCTAACCCTAACCTGAAACCATCTGAAATGAATGGAAGGGGCAGAGGAAGGGGCTTTTCTTAACATTTTCCACTGTACCATTCAATTTCATTGATTACTTAGGAAATGTTGCAAAATGGAGCTGCTGCTTGAACTATGGTGTTTATAATTATGTGGAGTATATGTGGCATATATGTGATCACTTCAGTTTCATTATTATTTTGTAGAGCATTGGCGAAGTTTTAAAAAAATGCTACATTTCTAGATTATAGTAAGTTTGCATGAAATCCTACCAATGAAAGCTGTTTGGAAATGGTGGGGGTTGGGGCTTTAGAGAGGGGTATTGGATGTTTTACAGAAGTTAATTTTTGGTTGTTTTTTACTTTATACTTTGTGGTCTTGCAATGTTTTTGGTGGGTTTTTTTTTGAAGATCCAAGATTCGGAAGATCTAGAATAGCGATGACTCTCCCCCGTTTTTGTTACTTTGGGTTTTTAGTTTTTTTGCTAATATATTTGACTAGGATAAGCGCACGTGCACACAACTACATGTTTTCATACGGAAACCCCGTGAATAAGTAAAAGAAAGAAGGAAACAATAAGCGCACATGTTTACGCATGGAAACACGTCCACTTATTTTTTACTTATCTACAGCATTTCTGTACTGTTGCGGAAACATTTAGTTGTGTGTACATGCACTAAGGGTCAGGGGTTCATAATTTGTTTGTCACACATTAAGATTTGTTTGAATTCTAGCTATTCAACGTGCCGGGGGAAATGTTTTTGCAGGTGGCCATCCAGCTGAACGATACCCACCCTGCCCTGGCTATCCCCGAGCTGATGCGTGTCTTTATTGACATCGAAGGACTGACCTGGGAGAAGGCCAGTACAATTGGACACTTACATCTGTTTTCTTTACTTGAAAATAGCGCTTTAGAAGCACGGTCACTTAGGAGAAAATCGGTGTACATAAGTTTGCATGATGCTAAGAAAAATATATGCATCTCAGTATAGTATTGAAAATGTCAAGAAATGTGCATATGTTGAACTTGAGAGCCTCTATATGTATACCTGTTCATTTTTTAAAGCTTTTCATACGGTCAAGAGAAGCCTCTGTAGACCTGTTCATTTTGAAAGCTTTTAACCTTTAGCAGCATGCCAACGGCGACCTGTGTTGCCGAAGTGCATTTTCTCCCTGCAGCCAACACTAAGGGCACTTGAATTTGGCGCTGGGAATTTTCCATTAGCTTCGGCCTTGACCTTTTATTAAACGTGCATCCGGTTTCAGAACGAGGCTCCTTGTCAATCTTTCAGTTATGGTGGTTGTAGCTTCAGTTATTGCAGTTTTTCGATCTCTTTGAGACCAGAATTTCCAAACTGTGTCAAGATGGCGTTTACGGGGTTGAAGCAATCATATTCGGCGTTGATTCTGGCGAATAATTTGAAAGTTTTATGCAATTATCTTCAATATACAGGTGATAGAGTGATGGGAAAGACACTGATTCAATGTGACAGCTATCAGCTATTCTGAGTTGAATAGAGGGAGGAGGGGGGGTGGGTGTTTTTTTAGCAAGAGTGCTAAGTGTTAGACCTAGACGTGCAACGGCAGACTAAATGTTTTCTTGTTGGGCCTTCGGTCGTTCCCAAACAGATAAGTGAAGCAAAATCTTTTTCGATTTTCACTTTATCCCAACAATGCTGTCGATTAAGTATTATTGTTGGATGATACTAGTGCTGGTAGAGCAGCATTCAGAGTCGTATTCTCGCGATCGGTTGATCGAATTATTTAAGTTGACGGACTCGTCAATCGTTGTCGAAAATATGTGCGCGGCACATTCTATGATTTATTACATTTCACCAACAATGTTGTCGATCTATTATCTTCGAAAATGATCAGAACTGAGTGCACAAAGGCACTTTATTATGAATAAGGTAATAAATCATGCACATGCTCTCCATATTTCAATCAAACAAGTGAACACTGACACAATTTCAGTTTCTGTTTTGTTTATTTTTTTTAATTTTATTTCAAGCAAACAAACCACCACATGCAAAGTGTTTCAGCATTATTATCAATGTTTATTCTGTCCATATGCAAAAAATTTAATATCAATTGTGTTCCAATGGGAGTTACAAGTGTTTGAATGTTGGTAGTGTCAAGCTCAGAATTTGTCATAAAAATTAATATGGCTGCAGGGGAAACAACAACAAAAAGTATCTGGTATTCTGGGTTAATATGAAATCAAAAGAACACAAGTTCAATAATTTCTTCTTCTGCATTCCCTGGCCATACTGGGTTAGGTATGTGTGTGTCAGTTTTCACTGGTCTCCCCGCTGCATACAGCTGACACATTCCGATTTCGGAGGAGCTCAAAGGAGAAAAAGTTCAATAATTTAAAAACACATGTTTTCTGAGATATGTTAGATATTATTATCATAGATTTATGAAACTGTGTACTGTGGAAATCTGACAAGTCAAAATTGAAAGGACTGACGTTGAAATTTAAAACATTTTGGCATATAAGGATTAAATTGGGACCAAAACATCATTGTGAGTCATCTGATTTCTTTGTGGTACCCATATTTTTAGTTTGCTGGATTTGCAACATTACTGCTAACCAGACGAACATTTACTTTTATGTGAAAAAAACCCCTAGCTTTATTACCTTACATTGAAGCATGTCCTAAATTTCACCCCCCCCCCCCCCCCCCCCCCCCCCCCTCGTGTGATTCAGGCCTGGGATCTAACGGTAGCTACGTGTGCCTACACCAACCACACGGTTCTCCCTGAGGCTCTGGAGCGCTGGCCCGTCACCCTGCTGGAGAACATTCTGCCTCGTCACCTGGAGATCATCTACGAGATCAACCACCGCTTCCTGCAGGTCAGACCCAGAGGCAGACAAAGAAGTCATAATTAGCTGTAGTAGGGATCAGTTTCTTGGGGTATTTGATAAGTAGTGCACAAGTAGGGCCTGCTACACTCATACGATTCAGATCTGAATGCAATGCAATCGTCGTCTTCTTTTTCTTCTTCGATCGCTCAGTTTCCTGTCAATTGTGAGCGCAGGTGCATCATGCTGCCGTTATATGCCTAACTAAGAAATAGTTAGGCCCAGCAAGTCCGACTTCAGCTGGAGGAAATCTCTTTTTGAAAGTGTTTTTTGAAAAAAAGGCAGAGGAATGGACCAGTAAGGCAGAAAGATAGTAGATGACAGTAAGCAAAGGGAAACGGCAGAGTCAAAGAGTGACAGATTAGAGGAAGTTACAAGCGCAGAACTTCCAGAAGGCGGGGGAACTATTTATGCAAAAGATCCCCCCCGCCCCGGTATCCCCACGGGGGGGGGGGGGGGGGGGGGGATCTTACCGGGGGAGGGGATCGATTCGATTTTGATGATGTGAGTCGATTCACGTGAAATTCATGTATTGGGTCTACTTGAGTATTGTGAGCGAAAATGGAAGAATTATTTCTAGACGGAAGTATTTTGCATGAATCACGACTCACGTGATCCAAACGCATCCCCATATGATTTTATGCATGTGTGTCGCAGACCTGTTTACCCTTACGATTTTGCCGTAATTTTTACGGGAAAAAAACGAAATTACGGTTAAAAAAAATACATTACGGAAAAACAAAATTCTAAACATGAAAGTCGCAAAGTTTCGTCTGCTGTGGTTTTTGTCGAATGCGGTAAGAAGACATTTTCGGTTTCCGCGCACATGCGTCTTTCACTTTGTTAAAGTCAATATGGCGGCTCCAGCAAAGAGACTCGCGCCGAAAGGCAATACCGGCTCTTCCAAAGCTCCAAAAGTTGGAAAACTTGTGCAAAAGTTTCGCGATGCGTACTTGAAAGTACCTGGAATCCAGCGATCAGTACTCGGTGACGAGTACGCCTGTTGCGTGTACTGTAGCAGGGACTTTTCCATCGCGCAGTGATCCAAAATCCAACAATCAAGCATGAAAAAAGACTTTAAACTGAGTGCCTAGAAGCTGAATAGCAAGCAACAGAATGGTGTCTTCTGGTTCAGGCAGCAGGTAAGAAAAAGTGTAATAAAATATCAGTTGTTATTAATTATTGTGTTAAGTAGCTCCATGTCGTTGTGGTGTGCATGATTAGCAAGCCTGTGACTGAAAAGTTGCCGAGTATTGCGAGTATAAAAATTACAGAAATTTTTGGTGAAATTACAGAATTTTGTCTGAGATATTACAGGTATGCGATTTGAGGGTAAACAGGTCTGGTGTCGCCGGCTTAACAGTTGGCTCAGGAGCAGACCATCGTTACACATCATATTTCATTAGCAGTAAATTGGCAGTTTGGTTTATTCGTTTGTCTGCTTTAGCCTGAAATACTATTGCTGCTCCCAATCTACACATTGTTGTGGTTTACGCGTAAAAAGCTCGGAAACAAACTACATAAGTCTTTGAACTTTGGGAGCTACGTTTTAAGTTTGGTGTGTGTGGCTGTGGACCGTGTGCAGGAAGTGGAGAAGAAGTGGCCCGGCGACGTGAGTCGGCTGGGGCGCATGTCCCTGGTGGAGGAGATGGAGGGGAAGAGGATCAACATGGCCTTCCTGGCCATCGTGGGCTCCCACACCATCAACGGGGTGGCCGCCATCCACTCCGATATCATCAAGAAAACCACGTACGTAGGACCATCAAAAACAAACAACAACCAAAAAAACAATAGAAAAAAGATATAGCATTGTACCTAGGTGTGACTGGCTCTGCGGCCGCCACCCGCTCCGATATCAACAAAAGCACGTACGTAGGACCACAGGGTTCGTGGGGTCCTTTCAGGTGCTTTAAAGTGCTGTGAAATTGATCGGTCTTCAAAAGGCCTGTTACGTTCTTTATATCAGCAAGGAGGTCCTTTCAAATCAGTCAAAGGTCCTTTTAAAATTGGTGCGGTCAGTTTAAATCCTTTAATCGGGCAAAAAAACAAAACTAAGTACCTTGTCATAAGAAATGAACTCCTAAAAAATATATTAAATGAAATAAAATTTGCCAAAAATCGATCGCCTTCGTATCTTTCGAGCAGACGATCTAATTTTAATAGTCACTGTAAATCTGGTCACGTGCGCGAGATTCAGCGAGATATTTTATGCGCCATGTTGAAATTCTTCGCACATGCGGCTGCTTCAGTGCTTGTTTTCAAGTAAAAATGCCTGGAAAGCGTTCGTTTTCAGGATCGTTGGCTGAGAGAAGACATTTATAAGGACTGGGTCCGAAAAGTGATGGACAACAAACATGCAGTTCGTTGTGCATATTGTGAAAAAAACATCAACATCTTGTCAATGGGAGAGTCGGTGCTGAAACAACATGCAAAGACTGAAAATCACAAGAAAGATGAAAGAAGGCACAAGGCGGAATCGAGGTGCAATGTGACCGACTTTTTTTGCAAACAGCAGAAGTACTACTGCAGCAAATGAATCTGCTCGGCCAAAAAAAAAAAAAAAAAAAATCTGCTCAGCCCCAATCATCGGCATCTGGCTCTGCGCCCACCACGTCTGCAAGTACAACTACAAACAAGGTTTAAATCGGTCCTTTAAAAAAATTTGCTGGTCCTTTAAAGGTCCTTTTAAGGTCCTTTTTTGGCACTCTTCCAAGTCCCCACGAACCATGTCAAGGGAACTGCATCTGGGTATCTTGTCGCGTAGTCCACTTGTACAAGAATATACTTGTGTCCATGAGCTGACGGAGGGGAAATAGGGCCAACAAGATCAACTCCAACTTTGGAAAATGGCTCTTGTACAATCGGAACTGATCCCAGTGGAACACGCTGATTCTTTCCCTTGGGTGTAGTACGTTGCCAGACGTCACATGACCTGCAGTATTTCTTTATGTTCCCATTCATCCCAGGCCAATAAAAATCCTGGTGGATCCGTTCCTGGGTTCTCTTGGAAAAAGTGGAGAAAGGGAAGGAAAAGAGAAAGTGCTAGGGATAATCCATCTGGAGTGGAGTTAAAATTCTCTGACGTATGCTCCAAAATTAGATACATGGCAGTGGATATCTTTGCATTTGGTGGGAGTGTAGAGTGATGTACTGGCCGAATGTATTCGCCCATGGTGCTAAAAGAGCTAAGAATGTTGTTTTTCGATGGTGTTTCAGTTTCAGGGACTTTGCCGAGATGTTCCCCAGCCGTTTCCAGAACAAGACCAACGGCATTACCCCCCGCCGCTGGCTCCTGCTCTGCAACTCTGGACTGGCTGACATCATCGCCGATGTGAGTTAGCATTAACACGGGCAATTACTGATTCTCTTCAGGTTATGTGCCTGAATTCAGATGGGTTTTTTTGCAGTGGCATGTGCCTTAATTTCAGGTGTGGTTGGTGGTTTTTTAATGAGGAGCAGCTTCCATTTCTCACCTTCCCACATTTTGTTTCTTCCACCACTTTTCACTGTCCATGTGATGATGCCTTCAGCCTATAATGTTTTGTGAATGGAAAGAAGTAGTTTGTCTTACCTCTTAACCCCTTGACTGCCAGAGAAATCTAAAGAAAAAATCATTGGGGAAATCATGCCACGAAAAAGACAACTGATAGAGCCAATCTGGCAAAATGGTCTGTGGATATAACTCTCTTGACTGTGTTAGAGCAAAAGCCAGCATATCAGGGTTATTCCTCTTCATCTGATGACATCATCAGTGATGTCATCAGGTCAGTACATAATACGTTGGTGGCAGTCAAGGGGTTAACGTTCTTCTTTTTTTTACATTTACGGTAAGTGCTGGGAAGCTTGCTTGTTTTGTTTTTTATCTAGCATAAAAAAACCTTTCAAATACAAATTCATACACAAGGGAAAACAGTTATTAGAAGCAAAGAGATGGGTTTATACTAATTATAGTCGAGTTATTGTATTAATTGAGGTAAGGATATCCAAGTCCAACCACATCATGAAACAAAACCCCTTTGTTTTCTTCCCTTTCACTCATTTGTTTGTGTGTCCCTAACAGAAAATCGGAGAGCTCTGGGTCACCAACTTGGCGGAGCTGCGCCGTCTGGAGCCCATGAGCAAGGAGGAGAACCTGCTGCGATCCATCATGAAAGTCAAATCTGTCAGTGGAAAACCTCAACACATTTTGTGGGAAGGAAGACTGGGCGGGGTGGGGGGAATGTATTGTCATAAAACAGGCATTGTCAGGATTTCAGAGGATTAAGAATTTCTGACAGAGGATTGGCTTCTCTTGTCAGAGGTTTTGGCTTTTGATTCGGTGTTATATTTTCTGTTAAATAGCATTTCAAAGTGATTTCTCACTTTATTAACACTTTGAACACAACCTCTCTCGCTGCTCCATATTCCCTCAGGACCCTCAGTCAAGGAGTAGAAATTCCTTCAGGAGACCCGGTTTTGCCCCTAGTCAATAAATTCTCTTATGAAATCTGGAGATCACAGCGAAATTGGAAAACCAACTCGTTAGTTTGTGTTTAAGCGAATGAGTTGAAAACAGCCACACCACTGTCAGCCTCTGGGGCATTTTGCCTGTTGCTAACACACTAGCAGCAACGGTAAACTCAGGCGTTGCTAATATTCTAGCGGCGTGTTGTGAAAAAGTTTGGTCATGTTGGGAACTCATTTCAGTGTTTTCCCCTCTTCGGCCTAAGGCCTTGATGTCCCATTTACCGCGGTTTTCAGAGGATTGGACTTCAGGCTATTCTGATGCCTGTAAAAGCACACAAGTCAAGTTGTCTGCATCATCCGCAGTCTTTTCTGTCTTTTGCTGTCAGTTGAACAAGCCAGGTTGTTTGAAGGATATGTTTTAGCATGATGTTAAGAATGGATTATGGAAATACAGTTGTTAAACGATGAAGTCACTGTTGTGTCCATGTTTATGTGTGTTCTTGCTAACATTGTGTGAATAGGATAAATATAATATTACTAATAGAGTTCAGAAAAGTCGTCAAAACATTTTGTTTTGTAGACAAAAAAGATTGTTGTAAAAAGCAAATACATAGTATAGTATTCTTTATGATATGATGCACAAAGTTTGTGGGGGGAAAAAAGCCCTAACGGACTTTGTAATGTGTGCTTTTTAAGTATTGTACAAGTCTTAAGCTGTGAGGTGTTTTATTATAATATCAGTGGTTGTTTTTTGTGTACAATTGTTTTTCTTCCTAGCCTTCAGAGATTTTTATGTTGCCTAAAGAAAGCCTCTCAAGTCATTGTAGTTGCAGTTACTGTTGACGTTTGTGGGTTGTTGTGCTGTGTCGTGCAGGAGAACAAGCTGAAGCTGGCGGCCTACATAGAGCAGAACTACGGTGTGAAGTGCGACCCGTCCTCCCTGTTCGACATGCAGGTGAAGCGAATCCACGAGTACAAGCGGCAGATGATGAACTGCTGCCACGTCATCACGCTCTACAATCGCCTCAAGAAGAACCCCAACATGCCCTTCGTGCCTCGCACTGTCATGATTGGCGGCAAGGTAAGGCGGCCTGGTTACGATTGACGGAGGAGCTGAATGTAAACTGGAAGACCATAGAACTTGGATTGAAATTTAGCTTGTGTTCTGGTATATAATAGGATGCACAAAGGGCAATAACTCCTCAACTGTCAAAGGGTTTCATTTGATATTTTCCGGCTCTATGTGTGTGTGTGTGTGTGCATGTCTGTAATATGCGTGTGTGTGACCTTGTGCAGGCTGCCCCCGGCTACCACATGGCCAAGCTGATCATCAAGCTGATCAACAACGTGGGCAAGGTGATCAACAACGACCCCATCGTCGGCACCCGCCTCAAGCTGGTCTTCCTGGAGAACTACCGTGTGTCCCTGGCAGAGAAGATCATCCCTGCCGCTGACCTCAGCGAGCAGATCTCCCTGGCGGGCACCGAGGCCTCCGGCACCGGAAACATGAAGTTCCAGGTAATCGGATCTGACGACATGATGTCACACATATATGACTCTGTGCCAAAAGGTGAGCACGGAGAGGGTCAGGTACTTACATTCTCAATAAATTGTCACATAACCTTCTGACTGTTGTGCTTATGTTATAAACATACAGACAAATGTCTGAAAAGACACTAGAGACTATCAGCTTTGTAAGATCAGTAGTTGTTCAGTTATGTGACAATGAATGTCAAATCAGCCCCAAAATCTGGTCTTCAAAAGTGGACATTGCAAATAGTCATGATTTCAACAAGTGCTAGAACACACAAACTCCAGTAAAATTACTTGAAATTTGGACAGGTTATGCAAAAGTACCTCATTAGTAAACGCTAAAGATTGTAACATTCAAAAATGAAAGTTCTGTTAGTTATTAGGCTTAAACCAATGTTGATGACAAACATCATTTTTGATGTAATCATTCAACCAAAATCAAACTTCCCAACAATTTTCACTTATATAAATCCAAAATACATGAAAATGTCATGCTTTGTTGGAGCAGATATTACTTTATCATAGGAGTATAAAAGTATTTTTACAAAATATATTATTTTAAATAATATTGCCAGTTCATAATATTGAACTTTCTCTTAAAGGTTCTGTCTTAGATGTAACACTTGACATCCGTCATACCTAAGCTATAATGCTCAATAAAATCCTCAAGATATATATTTTTAACTTGCTCTCTTTTATTTTACAATTAAACTGTCATATAAAGTTGACCTCTACCCTTATTTAACACCAGCATGTTCATTTTTTTCTTCTACACTAATCCAAATGTTCAATGTAATCATTTTACTGGACTTGATGTTTGTCATCAAGAAAATGTTAATTATCAAATTTAGCTGGTTTTATTGGTCTAACCATCTAATAAACAAATGCACCACTTCAGTGGGTTTAGTAATTCATTTAGAGCACTTTGCAGCCTTCATAGAAAGATAAATGAAAAAATAGTGCTTAATGAAAGTTATTAATGTAACTATGATGTTCGTCATACATGTCCTATGGTGTAAATAGTGAATTATGATAAATAATTCAACAGTTTTTTGAAAAAAAACCTTTATTCATGCAAGTTATTATTTTCTTTAAAGATTCTGCTTACTGTAGTTGACAAAAATACAGTTATTCATAGACATTTTGGCCAGAAACTGGAAAATAAATGATGAGGTAACTTTGATGTTTGTCATACATTTTTCACACATTGTGTAATAAAACAAAAACAATGACATGAATCAATTAATAGTTTGGTAGAAAATATTCAGTTAAGTTGTAATTGGCGTTTTTTTATGGCATCTTAAGTACTTAAAGACAGAATTAGTGTATTTGATACAACTTTCAAATGTAAAGTGATGACAAAGGTCATTTGTTACCTCAACAGACCCATAATAATCATCATACTAACAACAAATTTCAACAGGAAATGTCACAGACTAATAGCAAACAATGAAAACAACTTAACACAACAAGATTTGCTGGAGCTATGAGAAAATACTGTGACATAACACCATGGTTGTGATGTAATCATTGATGTTTGTCATCAGGTGGAGGACACCACATTATCACTATTTTCTCAGAAATCGGTTGAAAAATTGTCCTGCCACTTTGCACATGTTTTGCCTCATTTATATCCTTTCTAAATATGCATGTATTTAAATAGTATTAATAGTTTCATTTTTTACCCTCTATGTCCACTTTTCATGCCCACCTTTTGGCACAGAGTCATATCCATTTGCATCTTCCTGAGAACAGTAGCAAAGAACTATTTGAAAGAGCACTGTGGAGAAACGAAACTTCAGGCAAATGCAAAGATCAACTAGAGGGCTTCTGTTTGTCCTTGGAGCAGGATATGATAGGATTCCTCTCTCCAACCTCCCTCAATCTGCCTTTCTTTGTTGTGGCACTTACGGATCTTCTTCTTCCAGTAATGTCCACCTGCCGTTTATCGGCAATTATTGGCATATATGAGGGTCCAAGACGAAGATGCGCAGCGCAGGATGACATTGGATTTGAGATAGATGTTAGATAAGCATTTGCTGTTTAGAATTATATTTAACCCTTTCGCCGCCAGCCTTTTTTCAGCAACAAAATATCATTAACCTTAAGTGGGTAGAGAAAAAAAATGTGTCTGCAGTATTGGGAATTCCTCTGTGACATGTATAACATTAGGCCTATCCTTACCTCCCAAAATTAAGAAAATTGGGTCTTCAGATAACAGACCCTGATTTGATGCCTTTTAGCGACATGGGTGTTAAACCATTGTGGTGCATAAATACGACATTGGCAGTGAAAGGGTTAAAAGATATGAAGAGAGGAAATTGGCTGGGTATTTCATAGGCTTGAGGTGGGTAGGGGAGGGTTTAGTAAGATTTTAGTGAGATATAGGCAGAGGAAGGAGTAAATCATGCACGACCGTTAAGTGCCTTTATGATCATTTAAACAATTGCATGCACTAAAAGTGTCGTAAAATTAATGTTAATGTTATATATGTGAAATATCAACATGCTCTGTAATACAGCTCTAATTTTAAACAAATTTAAAAATTTAAGGGACTCAAAACGGATTCAAAGATCCCCTGCGTATGTGCATGCACACGATCTGTCTATTTTGGCCAGTTCATTCTATTTTTAGTTCCTGGTTGATACTCGTTTTGGGTTGATAACCATGGGGATCATTATGTTCAAGAGAGCTATCGATGGACAGAAGTAGTGGTGCCCTCGGAGGAGGGCCTCACTCATGCTGGCTCATGACTAAGACATTGTCGTCAGTAGGGGGCTTTGTAAATGGTATCCTATCCTGTGTATGTTAGCTCAGAACAGGCTCCACTGAACTACAGCGTAGTGACTCAACAACAGTGCAGTGTCTCCTCTGGTGGTTGCCTCCTGACAGCCTAACACAGAATCGCTCCCCTTGGACTGCCGATTTCGGATTCTACTACCTGACAAACCAGGGTGCGGCTACGAGTTAGGACTTGCAATGAGCGGCTTGAGAGCAACGCCACTGTACAGCCCAAAGGATGTGAAAGCAAAATTGATAACATAAATAAAACAATGGTGTTGGTCATGGTGTGTTGCAGTTGAACGGTGCCCTGACCATCGGTACTCTGGACGGAGCCAACGTGGAGATGATGGAGGAGATGGGCGCCGAGAACATCTTCATCTTCGGCATGACTGTTGACGATGTGGACGCTCTGCACGAGAAAGGGTGAGGCAGCAACACACTGTTAAATTTTCCCCCCGCAGGCTTCTACCTATCATGGGGGGGGGGCTTACGAAGAGGAGCCCAGCAGCAGCCTCCTAAAGGCCAACCGCATGTCCTCGTAGGAGCAGACCTGCCTACTGCTACGATTTGGCCGTAGCAGCTACGAAAAATAAAGCTTTGCTACGGAGCTACGGCAACCTTAACGTTGCTACTGAAAAAAACAAATTGCCGCCGCATTTTATTTTTGCTTTAAGTATATAATGCTGTTCCCGGTTTTGTCTGTTTCTAAGAGCAGACGCCGTGTCACGCGCGATAACCTAGTCACTTCCGTTTTTATCAAAGTGACTGCGCATGCGTTCTTATTACTTTTCTCTGGAAAAAATGGCGGACTCCAGCAGCAGTAGCGATTCGGGAGATGTTTCAAACGAAGAAAAACGAACCCAAACCAGAAAACGAAACTCATCTGGCACACCATATTGTTGTAATAAAAAAACATCGGCCTGCCGCACAAGTTTTCAAAATAGCTTACACGGAGAAGTGGCCTTGCATCGTCAGAAGTTGACTCTGTGCGAACCATGCTCGCTGCAGTGCAACCTCTGCCTTGCGGACTTCTCTGTGAATCATGGCGGTAGAGATGATTGCCGTCAACACGTTCAATCGGCGAAACATAGAAGCAGTGCATTTCGGCTCAGGAAGAGAACAAATCGATTGCCATCGTTTGTGGATGCTACGAAAAAATTTGCCATGCTACTGAAAATTGATGGCTGGGCTACTGATTGGGAAAATTCCAAGTAGGCAGGTCTGTAGGAGGCGGGCAACAGCTTAAGCTGGCTTATGCGGTAAAGGCCCTCCCATGGGGATACCGGGGGGGTCTTTCAGTAGAAATAGTTCCCCCATCTTCTGGAAGTTCTATGCTAGTAACTTCCCTACTCTATTACTCTCTTTGACTGCCTTTTCTCTTCCTTTTGCTTTCTGGCGTCTACTTCTTTCTGCCTTGGTCCATTTACCTGCATTTTTTCTATAAAACCCTTCCACTTTTTTCCTTTTTTAGTAATTTTACAATTTATGACATGCCAGTTTTTTGGGGGGTTTATTTATTTATTGTACACTGCTTCCAAGTGTGATACTTTACGCACTTGAGTGGACACCTGTTGTCCATTCTGCAGTGCATATTTGCCTATATGGCCTTTCTTATATATGTTCTGTTAGTAGTATGTATTTGTTATCCTTTTTTACTGTTTTTTTTAACCTGGACTTGATAAATAGAGCGGGATGGCTTACATTTCCAGCACTGTTTGGAAATATGTGCTATAGGGTACAATGATGGAGGTGTCATGTAATAAATTGTTTTGTGTTTTTGTCATTTTTTCAGGTTGTTTGTAAAGTAAATACATATGGGATGTTGTCGACGTGTTTCATGTTTACTGTGGTGACAGTCCTGAGAAAACCTTTGCTGCTGACGGGCCTATAAGTAATGTAAAAATATAATAAATAAAACTGTTAATTTTGATGCTCAAAGCTGCCATCTGCTGCATTGGGTTTCAAATCAGTGCATCACTTAACGTAGTGAAATTTCACCTGATGCTGCTAGTGTGAGAGTTATAGTCAAACAAATTAAAGGACTAAATATGTTTTCCATAATAATAAAAAAAAATTTTTTTAAATCAGTTACCTTTAACAATTGAAACTTTGCTAATTTTCTTACCATGTTCCTAAGAGGCATGGTGCATTCCAGGATGATTAAATTTGTTGCTGAAACAGAACATTAGGATAGACATATACAGTGATGTACAGAGGATCGAAAAGTGATAGGACAAGCTGTCCGGAGGCAAGAAAAATCAATAGGACAATATCCTGGCTCTAGCAAAAATCAACCGTACAAAGCGTGCCAGTGTTAACCCTTTCGCTGCCAGCCATTTTTCAGCCCCAAAATACCATTAACCTTAGCTGGGTAGAGAATTTTTTTTTTATCTGCAACATTGGGAATTCCTTTGTGACATACATATCATTAGGCCTATCCTTATCTCTCAAAATGAAGAAAATAGGGTCTTCGGCTAACAGACCCTGATTGGATGACTTTTAGTGACATAGGTGTTAAACCATTGTGGTGCATAAATGCGACATTGGTGGCGAAAGGGTTGAAAAGTTAATATGACATTAATTGTCCTGACATGGGAGAACACAATAGGACGTGTTCCATTTTAATAGGTCATTGGCCTATGACCGGGCCATCACTGGTATACATCTGCCTCTGTGTGTGTGTGTGTGAGCAGGTACAACCCTAAGGAGTTCTACGATAAGGACGCGGAGCTGAGGCAGTGCATGGACCAGCTGCAGTCAGGGTTCTTCTCTCCGGAGGACCCCAACCTCTTCCATGACATCTACAACAACCTGCTCTACGACGACCGGTCAGCTACTGCACAACTTGTGCAGTTTTCATTGCCTTTACTCTCTTTCTTTTCTCTATGTGGGGCAGGCCTTGTTTCGGTTTTGCTGGTTTTTATGTTGAAGAAAAATCCTGAAACAGACTGCAACGCCACTGGCACATGCAACAAGCACACATGTGTAAAGTGACTTCTTCTTCTGGGAGTTTATAGTCCCTACAACGCCTTCGTGTATCTGGGGACTAGCGATAAAAAATTTATAAGAGAGTTTACATAAAAGGGCGAGGATGGGGGCTTTAGGTCAGTTAAAAATGTTATATATTTATTGTGTGTGTTTAAAACTGTTACGATCCTAGTATAAAACCTTATCCGGACCCATAGTTAAAAGCATAATAACTATCAAAGAGCAACATATATTCAATACATTGAACAAACACAAGTATATACATATATTTACATTCGTATATAAAATACTTACGATAAGAGTTGTGTTGTAAAAATTGTATTTTTGTGTGTGTGTGCGCGCGCACATGCCCGTGTGTGTTTGTAAGGTGATTGTCTTATTCGCCGTGGGGGTGGCACCAAGGGCTCTCTTCAGTAGAGGCCCCATCCTGGGCTTCCCAACCCAAGCACTATTCTTTGGGAGAAAGAAAGAAAAGGGTTGATATCTACACCTGAATATACATAGATGCGCAAACAAGTAGCCATGTTATTTTTGAGGCGGCATGTGAAATCATTGAAACGCGATTGAATATAATGGAATTACAGCAACAAGCTAATGAAATGGACAAGGGGCGATTGCGTGTGTTTCCGGAACGTAACTGTATCTAGTATTAGGTAGGTTAAGGGTAATTGCACACTCGCACGCAACAACACGCTGTCAATAGGGTAGGCTGGGGATAGGAATGGGCTCAATTTGCATGTAACCAAAGAAAGCGTTAGTAAAAGAAGCAAGCAACGGAAAGTAGCGTGAAACTGGTGTTGCCAAAGCACAGAGTTAACCTTTACCAGACTTCCCGGGTCGCCCACGACCCATTGACACAAAAAAAATGTTATATCTCTAAAACTATTTAAGCAATCTTCATGAAATTTCATGACTTTGTCAAAAATGTAAATGGCTTTAAATGTGTTAAATTTCATCAATTTGCATAAAACACAAATGACGTAATATGACGCATCACTTTAACTACATTGACACGATGGCGTGGGTCGTGGAGGACCCATACTTTAAAGAGCAGAAATATGTCACTGCAGTGCATTGAGTATGGGTCGTGGGAGACCCGCGCCATCTGGAGAAGTATAAACACATGGTGACTCTTTGACGAGTATGGGTCCTGGAGAACCTGCATCATCTGGAGAGGGATAAATACTGTTAAAATGCATGTAAAAATCTGTGGGTACGAGGAGACCCGCATCATCTGGAGAAGTATAATCACAAGCACCATCCGGTAAAGGTTAAGATGCATACCTTGCACCTGATTAGAAGAGAAAGCAGCAAACTAGAAGAATCTCATGGTAAAATAATATTAGGCGCATGCCAGTTTGAAGAATTAGGCAGCATGGACGTGTAAAGTGACGTTATTTTATTCACAAGAGACACGACAAAACAGCTGGATATATCGGCGAAAGCGCCTTTATCACCATAAACACCAGAAAGCAACAAATAGCAAAAAGCAATACTTCCCCTCTACAATCCAATCTGTGAATGACACAGTTGACTTTAAAACTAAAGAGCAAGGTGAAGGTGATTTCTTACAGAGTTAAGAATGGATTTTTAACCCTCTTGTGCCTGACGCTCTGTGCTCTCAATCACCTCTGAAATCCTAACCCAAGGGATGTCACTCCGTACAAAAGGGGGGGTAGCGTCAGAAAAATAATAAAATAAAATATACCCTACCAGATTTTGTGTGTTTTTTGGTTTTGAATGTGTTGCCGAGATGTCTGTCTGATATGCAAAATGAATTTCAAGATGTTATGGGGATGCATGGCTCCACAAAAAAAATCAAATTGCCAAAGTGTAGTCGCAAACTGCATTCACTAGTCATTCACTGCCTACTTTTGCAGACTGTTGAAGCCTAACTCGCCCTAACTTGGGCTAAGACGACTGAAACAGAAATGTAGATCAAAATCATTCACTTACCCTTTCACTTCACGATCTTATAATTCCTATCTTTCACCCAAAAAAGAATTTTCATCGCTGTCATCACTCGGTGGATGCAATAACGACTCGTCATCCATGATGTAAAAGTCGGGAAAATGCCGATGTCAGTAACACGACTTCAAAAATTCGCATCGATCGAACAAACACAAGCTCGCCGCCGAAATAGGTCAGAATACACTCCTTACTCATCACTTCGTGATCTCATAAGTCCCATATTTCACAAAAATAGGACTATTCATTGCTTTCCTCAGTCAATGGACGCCATAACTGTTCGTCATCCATATTGGAAAAATCGCGAAAATGCCGAAGTCGGTCACTAATTTTCAAAAATTCATATCTTTCAAACCAATCGGCCTAGAAACCATTGCAAGCAACAGGACGGAAGTGTAATCCATAGCGAAAGCGAGGCTGAAGTGCTCACGTGACTGCCATGTGATAGAAACAAAATGGAAGCGCCCTAACCGGCCACGTGGAATCCGTACGTTCCCGAACGTTCTAGACGTTTCCGATCCGATTTTTTTTGGAACGTTCACGACCGTTCACCGCACAAGAGAGTTAAGAGAAATATTGCAGAGGTCTATGGATGTATCACCCCCGAATAGCATTCCTTTGATATTTTTAGTTAGACTCAATTGCTATTTGTCATTTGGATGCAAGATTTTTGTTTTAATATTATTTTTTTCGCTTTTTGTATTAATTGATATGATTTTTTTTTTTTTAAAGAAGCTGAAACAGGATCTCTCTCTCTCTCTCTCTCTCTCTCTCTCTCTCTCTCTCTCTCTCTCTCTCTCTCTCTCTCTCTTTACTGCTAGTCCCAACCCCAAATTCCCCCACCCCTTATGTCCCTTTGAATTGTGGCCCATAGCCGATGTTCATTAACCCTCTTTTTCCTGATGTTCTGTGCTCTGTCACTTCTGAAATCCTAAGCAAAGGGACGTCACTTCGTACAAAAGGTGGGGTAGCGTCAGAAAAATAATATATACCCAAGAAGATTTTGTGTGCTTTTTTGTTTGAAAAGTATTGCCGAGATGTCTGTCTGATTTGGAAAATGAATTTCAAGATGGTATGGGGGGGTGCATGGCTCCACCCAAAAAAAATCAAAATGCTAATGTGTAGTGGAAAACTGCATTCACTAGTCATTCACTGCCTACTTTTGCAGACTGGTGAAGCCTAAGACGATTGAAATGGAAATGCAGGTCAAAATCATTCTCTTACCCTTTCATTTCACAATCTTATAAGTTCTATTTTTCCACACAAAAAAAGGGAATTTTTTATCGCTGGATGCAATAACAACGATTCGTCATCCATGTTGCAAAAGTCGGGAAAATGTCAATATCAGTAACACGACTTCAAAAATTTGCACCGATTGACCCAAAACTCGCTCACTGCCGAAATAGGTCAAATCACCCTCCTAATCCATCACTTTGCGATCTCATAAGTCGTATCTTTCACAAAAATATGAATAATCATTGCTGTCCTCATTCAATGGATTTCATAACTGTTTGTCATCCATGTTGGAAAAATCGTGAATACTAGCGCAGCGCCCTGTACAGGTAACGCCTAGTACAGGTAACGCCAAGTACCGGTAACGCTGAGTACCAGTTTCGCCGGTTCCGCGAAATTTTTTATTTTTGTGGCTGAAAACCCCATTTTTAGACCCCTACCACTTTCAAGGCCTACCGATCTCCTTGACCTTGACCTTGATCAGTATGCAATGATCAGAACAAACATATGCCAAAGTACCTACATGCCAAGATTGAAGTCCCTAAGACCAACGGTGTGGACGTTACAGCCCCTTAAAGATTTTCGGTTGTGAAGGTCATGATGGCGATAATTTATGCGCGGACGCCTTCCTCTCATGGTGACACGCCACCACACAAAATTGGAAACGATTCGGTGAAGCGGTTCGGAAGATATGCGTGGGGCAGAAAACCCCAATTATTAGACCCATACCACTTTCAAGGCATACCGATCTCCCTGACCTTGACGTTGACCTTCATCGGTACGCCATCATCAGAACGGCCATAAGCGAAAGTACCTCCATGCCAAGTTTCATGACTCCAGGACCTGCGGTGTGGAAGTTATGGCCCCTTAGCGATTTGGGGTTTTCAAGGTCATACGCCAAGGTCAAGGTCAGAGCGGCGAAAAGTTTTGTGCGGATGCCTTCCTCTCATAGGGACACACCATCACACAAAATTTGAAGTGATTCGGTCAAGCGGTTCGGGAGATCCTTAGGACAGACAGAAAAGAACAACAAACAAACAAAAAAAGGAAACAAACCTGAACGAAAACTTACTCCTTTGCGATCGTAGATTGGCAAAGGACAAAAACAGAAAAAAGAACTGAAAGCCAACTTAGTTCGGCCTTTCGGCATGTGGGGCATTTGTAAATACAAAGATTGTGGGAACAATACTGGAGGCAATGCCCGGAGGCAGTGCTAAACCAGTAAAGTCCCGATTTTTTAATAATACAGATACGTGTAGTGTCATCCCCTTGTAATCTCCACCGCCCCCCCCCCCCCACCATCCCTCCGCCCACCCACCCACCCTCTACCCCACCCATAACCAGCTGGCTGACCTACTCGTCACCCCAGCACGTGTGAACCATGGTCTCATGCCCACAGCAGTCCCCCCCCCCCCCCCCCCCCCCTAATAACAGCACGTTTGGACAGATGTCGTTTCGCCTAGTGAGCGAAACTGTAAATTGGTGCATATTGCGCGCATTTATGAACGTATGCTGTTCAAATTTACTGCCATGCTTTGCCCGGGTCATAGCAAGCCTGACAGCAAATTTGATTCAGTTAAGAAACGGCAGAGTTATTTGTGAAAAGGTGAAGCGGCGTCTCGCGCGCGCATTTCTGAACCGATTCGCTTCCGGATAGTCCCCGGCCCTGGTCATCTTCCTGCCAACGCCGGAGATACGGGCGCCGAGAGGTCGGCGGATGCGCGTTTCGCACATTTGCGAAAC
>CM065684.1:24457253-24492253 GCA_017654935.2 Phymorhynchus buccinoides
AGGGTGGTGGGTGAGGGTGGGGATGACCGGCATGAGCATTTTTTTAATATATTTTTTTAATACTTCCTCAAGTTCTTCATAATGTTTTTCTTTTTGATTGTTTTTTTCTCGTAATATTTGTAAGGCGCTCTGAGGATGATATTTTTTTTCCATCGAAGAGCGCTATAGAAGCTTTATTTATTATTATTATTATTATTATTATTATTATTATTATTATTATTATTATTATTATTATCAAGGTTAGTGTTTGTCCCCTGATGCAGCAGTCGAAAGTCTTTATGTCTGTCATAATGATATATGATTTTCAGAACAGTGACATGGACAAAAAGACCACAATCCATGTTGACGCCTTTCTGTACGATGACGAACTGATGGACGAGCTCTGCGACAGTGGCAAGATGAGTCGTAACTACTGCACAAGCTGTGGCTGTCAGGACGTGCAACCCCTCAGTAAGTCCAGTGTTCATTTTGACACGCATATAACGCATGGGTGCTACTCTTTCATTTTTACACTGATTTCAGTGTTTTTGATTTTACCAGAAACTGAACTTCAGATTTTTTATATTTCATCCCCCCCAAAAAAAAAAAACCACAAGCTATTTGGGGCGTTTTGAACTTTGTTGTTCTATCTTGGAAGTTTACAAAGGCAATGACAATGTAATAATTTGACAAGGCTTATTAGTCTCAAACTGTCTCTGTCTATCATTTTAACTGTCTATCTCGTTATCTCTCTCTTAACTTGCCCCACTGAATTGTCCGACGGGGCTCTGCCCCTGTACCATGCTGGGGCCATGGGTCCCTGGACTCCTGCCTTTCATTTTTGGGAGTTGCACCCATGATAATGTGCATCTCTGATGCTCAAAGACAAAGCTGCCATCTGACACACTGGATTTCAGTGCACAGCAAGTCAAGTGTTCACCTGCTGCACAGTTTAAAAATAATTGATATTTTATCAACAAGAACATCATTTTAATAGCGAGTCATTCTTTAAGTTGCCAGGCTTTCAAACCAAAGTGTTGCTGTAAAGGTTAGAAAATGGTTGTTTGGGGAAGAATACTACATAAGTTTAGTGTACACAGTCTGAAATTACACCAGAATTATTCATACTGTTTGAATTATATCATGACGTCTTGTAAAGGCTGATTTATTGTTTAGCCCAATGACTCCCAACCATTCAAATCGGGAATCGATCCCAGTTCCCGAGAGATGGGAATTAACTCCGAACGTCACACCAAATCTTTTCATTAAAAAAATCACCCAGAACTCACATTTCATTTCTGAAAGATGCATATTGAATAGCAATGATGATATTATTATTCCAAAGCTAACACACTGTCACACAACAAACCATGAATTGGAATAAAAAATCCGTAATGGCACTCCGAGCATCGCGCCGAGTCAATACTGCGTCATGTCACGTGGAAAGAAGAAACAAATTTGGGGTCACTTCGAAAAATCCGTTCAAAAAGACTAGTGGGTGCTTTCCCTTGCTGTAAGAACCAAAAACGGAGCAGCGAGACTGAGGTAAAGGAAGAACCAACTTAGTATATTGCATTGTGGGTAGGGAGAAAGTCAAAGTGAACGTACTAGACCTGGCGTTCAGCGGGCGCAATCAGCGCATACGGGCTGCATGAGTTGACAAAATTCGGTCGAATTTGGTGTCTGTGTCCTAGTTAATGTGCATTATTTATTGCCAGTTCCGGAGAGAATACTACAAACCAGAACTGTTAGTGCACATACACAGTCAAAATTGGATCAGAATTCTATTTCTTCATGCTGTTGTTTGAACCATGTCATTCTGTCTTGTAGGGGCTAGTTTATGTAATTTAATGCGCATTATTTATTGCCTGTTCAGCTGTGATCACCCATTCAGCCTCCGTGCCTCAGATCAAATACATCTTCCGTTACATCCTTCCTTCGCTCCAGGACAAGACGTTGCTGGATATTGGATCACGAACTGGTGCTGTGTTGTACGGGGTAAGATGTTTAACTCTTTTCCACTTTTATTAACTAAATTATAAATTTAATCTGTCTTGCGATTAGAAAAGAAAAGTTACCAATTTTATACATCTTATGGCAAAACCCCCCACATTTTCCCCCCCTCGAAATATCCAGTATCTCAAAATAAAATTAGAAACAAAATTTACTCAGACTTTTAGTGTTTTTGAAAACACGTTTTGCTTACGCGACGTCGGCAAAAAAATGCGTAAGGGAAGCAAAAAATCGCGTCAAAGAACAAAATGATAAATTAAGACTAGAAAAAAAAACATGCATTTTTATTCACTAACCAGTCATTTTCGGTGATCACGGCGGTCCTCAAAGTCGACACGAGCCCTGTTATCACCCCAATGCGCTTACAGTGATTTTCCCGCCACACTGCACTGCGCCTACTGAAAGCAGTGGCACTTTTCTATAGTCTGTTCCAATGTTTGGTGTAGAACTTCTACTAGAAGAACCACTATACGTGTAGGGACCATAGGGCTTCTAAAGTCTGATTCACCATCTAGACTCAGATGCGATTTTGAGCGGATGTCATTTTGCGTACGGATTACGCGTAAACGCCGTAAAAATGCGTCAGCGAAATACGCAAGAAACATACGTTAGCGCGACCCCTGTTAATAATAATTTAAAAGGAAAAC
Source organism: Phymorhynchus buccinoides (assembly GCA_017654935.2). Lineage (NCBI taxonomy): Eukaryota > Metazoa > Mollusca > Gastropoda > Neogastropoda > Raphitomidae > Phymorhynchus > Phymorhynchus buccinoides. Next base: position 24,459,893 of record CM065684.1, read on the forward strand.
GATAAATTGAAGAATCAACGGTTCTTGTGCCCCAAGAATGGGTGTCACTATCATTAATGTCTTGTCTCTCTTACATTCAGACTGTGCTGCTTCATAAGTTGAAAGTGCCTTCTGGTTTGCATATCTACCCCAGATTACTTACTTGGACCAAAGGTCGTGAATGCTGTAGGGCCCGCTGCCATGTGACAGTTTTTATCTGTGACCCAGCACCACGAAAGGGACATTAAGTCGCTGGGGTGGTTTCTCACAACAGGCTTGCAAAGTCAAAAATCTCATTTTTAGTCAAATTTGAGTTATGTGTATTTTTGTGTTCTCTAGCATCTTATCTTTCATATGTATCAAGGCTAATCTTTACTATGGTCTCTAAATGGTCTTATGACGGAAGTGTTTTAAAATGAGTAGGTCAATGCATTTTCTACAGCTAGGCTAGACTTTAGACTGTTTTCTCAAAATGGCTGACACAAGTTGGTGAAATTGTGTGTGTGTGTGTGTGTGTGTGTGTGTGTGTGTGTGTGTGTGTGTGTGTGTTTGTTGCAGGCTTACTTGTATAGTAAGTGCAGTAGAATTGTTGGCGTGGAAATGGACTCTACATTCTACAAGCTACAGGAACAAGTCATCACAGACTATGAAATGAACGACAGAATATCAGTGAGTTGTGTCCTGTCTTGTTTTTTTTAAACTTGTTCGCATCGCAACGATTTTGAATTATTAAAAAAACTCACAAATCATTCCAGCCATACACACAAACATAACATACATAAACAAAAGGAGAAATGAAAGAAGATTGCAGGTTTTTAGTTCAGGTTTAGACATAGACAGACATTCAGACATTTTTATATATAGACTTTATTTAGAAAAACTCTCTACACCGGTTGGTTACCCCACAACAAACCACTACAAAAGCAAAGTCAGAGGCAAAATTGTGGTTTAAGGGAGCGAAACGAGTTTAGAAGTGACCAAGGTATGGTGTGCACACAGGTTTACTTCCCTGGAAGCAAATGCATAAAATTGACAGCTATCTATTAATTCCGGACATATATGTCCGGAACGACTTGAATAAGTTAATGTTCTTTTAAAAAAACAAGCACTTCAAGACATCACTGCCTGGGGCCAGCATCATTCTTGGCCTTGGGCAACTTAGGACGATAATTTGACCGCCAGGGGGCAGTCAAACTGGTAGGGGCTTAGCACGTGATATTCTTAGTTGGGCGTAGTGAGAGAGAGAGAGAGGGAGGGGCTCATCTCCCTCTCTCTCTCTCTCTCTCTCTCTCTCTCTCTCTCTCTCTCTCTCTCTCTCTCCTACCCTACCGGTTTGACTGCCCCCTGGTAGTCAAATTATCATCCTAAGTTGGCCATTAGAAGAAATGAGTAGTGGAACAAAACTCACCACTGTCTGCGATTCAGTTATAACTAAACAGCATGGGTGGTTTATTGAAAGGCATTTCTTCCCCGTGGGGATACCAGGGGGGTCTTTCGTAAAAATAGTTCCCCCACCTTCTGGAAGTTCTGTGCTTGTAACTTCCCCTAAACTGCCACTCTCTTTGACTGGCTTTTCCCTTTGCTTTCTATCATCCACTATCTTCCTGACTTATTGGCCCATTCTCCTGCCTTTTTTTCCAAAAACATTTTCCAATATTGTTTTCCTTTGAGCTCCTCCGAAATTGGAATGTGTCGGCTCTATGCAGCGGGGAGACCAGTGAAAACTGAAAACCGGACACATATATACCTTACCCATTATGGCTATATGGCCTGGGAACACAGAAGAAGAAGAAGAAGAAGAAAGCATTTTTCATATCAAAATCGTGGTTACTTACACTGAAATTGGATTCACTTTCTCTGTTAATGGAAAATTATTGAAACATTTTCTCCTGTTTGTTTATGGCAGATTTTTTTTCCCCCCACATTTTTAAGAGAGACAGAGAGAGAGTGTTGTTCAGTGGTACATGGTGAATAATTGTTATTTATTTATGTGCCTTCAATTTTGTTTCCCAGGTTCATCATCAGGATATTCTAGACAACCCCAGCCTGATTACCTCAAGTGAGACAATTTTGCTGACCCTTTGGTTTAAATTCATTTAAAAAAATTGAGAATCACATAGTAAAGCAGCAACATAAAGAAATGAGAACGAGCACAACAAGCTTAAACTTATACAAGGCGCTTCGAAATGTTTCCCACTGTATTCATTTGGCGATGCTGCTGGTTTTCCTTCTACACATGCGAACAGACAGACAGATAAACGCACCCCCCCCACACACACAAGCTCACACACACATGTGCGTGCGCACGCACACACACACCCACCCATGCAATCATGCTTACACGCAGGCAAGCATGCTCGCACGCATGCAGCAGCGCGCACGCACGCACGCACGCACGCACGCACGCACGCACGCACGCACGCACGCACGCACACACACACACACACACACACACACACACACACACACACACACTTATACGCAGGTATGCATGCACACACACACACACACACTGAATTTGAGTGTTTAGTATAGATTGCGTGTGCATTAAACTTCATATTCAGAGAGGTGTAGTGGGTGGAAGGACTGCATAGTGGGGAATGTATGGAGTTTGAGTTTGGTGTGAACAGATCCGCTGAAACATGTTTGTGGTAGTGTCAACATTTCTTCCGTCTAGCTTTTAGTGCTGGCTATTTTTTGTACACGCAACATAAATTTTGTCTCAAACAAAGAGAGAGAGAGAGAGAGTGTGTGTGTGTGTGTTGTGTGTGTGTGTGTGTGTGTGTGTGTGTGTGTGTGTGTGTGTGTGTGTGTGTGTGTGTGAGAGAGAGAGAGAGAGAGAGAGAGAGAGAGAGAGAGAGAGAGAGAGAGTATGTGTGTATGAATAAGTTTGTGTGAGTGTGTGTGTGCATGTGTGTGTGGAGAGAGAGAGAGAGAGAGAGAGAGAGAGAGAGAGAGAGAGAGAGAGAGAGAGAGTTTTTTTTCTTCTAGTTACTGTCTGCATTTTAAACACTAAACACATTCAGTCCATTTTCATGATTCATTTTTGAAATTCTGATTTTTGAGAACAAACAACCTCCTTGGTTTGCTTGCAGGTGATGTCATCATCATGAACAATGTGTTTGAGTTCTTTATCACCAAAGAACTTCAAGAAAGGTCAGATGTAGTCCATCAAAGAATAACCCTAGTGGACATGGTTAGTTCAAGAATAGGACATCTAAATTTTTGGCCCATGACATAGCTGATAAAATGTAAGGAAAGGCTGATGTTTAAGTCATGCATCGAACATGAAGATTGTCAGTATGTTCTTCTTGTCATTTCCCTTGGCTCTTTCAAGAAAGTATTATTCTGATAAAAATCAAAAAGCTTTATAATGTTAAGACCAAGTGTAGTGATGTTGAATTTTTATACAGTGGAACCTCCCTTATACAACCTCCCATTATAAGACTACATTTTATACAGTGGAACCTCCCTTATACGACCTCCCATTATAAGACTACCTCCCCTATAAGACCTGCTTCTCTGAGACATTACCCTTCTTTGTAAGTGTTAAAATGACCTCCCTTATAAGACCTCAATCTATTCTATCATGTTACCGTTTCACTACGAATGAGTTATACCTTCCAATTTGGAGCAAATGCCAATTTACCAAAGACCAAAAAGTTCTAGTCTTAACAAGACTAGATTACTTCCCTTGGTCTACACAGCCAATACCACTAAGCTGCCGCGGAACCCACTCACTACGTCACTTCCGGAGAGGCAACTTCAAGTCATAATAAAAAATTTTCCAACTTGGAGCAGCCATGTTCTTCTTTGCTCTTCAATTTATTTCGTTTTTCTAACTCTTATTGTCGCCATCCGCCTTGTTTTGGGTTGCCCCTCTGCCTTGGGGCTGCAGGTTTGTCGGCACATAGCTTTGGGGTATTATTTTTTCGTTTTTACTTTGCTAAATAATTTTTGAAAGTAGTTGCTGTGCTTACGTGCTTTGTGCCCCCGGACGCCATGTCGTCCGTCGATCCTGTTGTTTCGGCTCACTCTAGTGGGGTCTCTAGTAAGCCCTCTCGGGAGGATAAGGGGAGGTGTTCAGATACACCTCAAGCTTCTTCTTCCTCTAGCTCTCGTAAGCATTCGAGTTCTAGGCCGAAGTCTTCCTCTTCTTCGTCGTCGAAGAAGGAGCAACCCCCCCCCCCCCCTCCTCTCCCTCAGCCTGTGGTTTCTGAGTCTTCTGCGGTGGTGTCAGAACAGGTTATTTCCCTAGTGGATTCGTCTACTCTGGTGGCAGACATGCTTGCCGAGTTTAAAAATAAAGGTTTAGTTTTGGTCCCTTCGGCCTCCTTGACCGATTGGTCGGTTAGACCTGGTAGGCAAACGGACTTGACGACTGACTTGACCTCGGACAGACCCGCACGGTACCCTCACGGGACACGAGAAGACAACCAGTGTGTACGTTCCCCTCGCTTTACCATGAATGATAATGATGAACCTACTTTGTACTCAGTTGAGCAGCTGGCCCAGAGGGAGCGCGTTACGGGCATCTCCATCTTCCCCCGAGAGGAAGACCTCGAGTCGGACGGTCGGTCCTTCTCCCAGCGTGACGTGGAAGCTGCTCGCTCCATCGACGCCCACAGGAAATCCCGTCCTGACGCCGTCCCCTTCTACGGCTCTCATTCTCGCAGGAGCGAATGTCTCCCCTCTTCTCTCGTTGATGATCAGTCTCACGATGATCGGCAGTCTTGTAGCCCGAGTAGGGCGAGAAATACGGACGTGCATTTTACCCAGCAGAGCCGTTGCCCGCGTAGGGCCTTGCCTCGGCGGTCTCTTGAACACGGAATTTGCGATGACTTCGACGACTACTCGCCCAGGCCCGTGCGCCGTGCCGGCGGCACGCGGCCACCAGTCTCCACCGCTACGGACGCCCGTCACAGAGCGACACCTTCGGGGGTGGACCCCCCGATGCCTGTTCTGGAGCCCGTTTCACGTCAACCTGGCCCCCGTCATACGGTTGAGCTTCAGCCCCCCTTGGATGCTCGTCAGGCCAGGCACTCCTCGAAGCGTCATGCGGCGCGGCCTCGAGGGTCTTCCGTGGATGAGGAGTTTGATTCGTCGCCGCGTGAGGGTTTGGATGACTTCGACCTAGCCGTTCAGGACGAAGTGTTTCGCATCATGAGGACTGGGTATCAGGGGTCTCAGTGGTCCTCGTCGAGGTCTGACCACGGCTACGATCAACTTTCTCAGTCTGAGCGGGACAATAGTGTGTCTGACCCCCCTGTGTGTTCAGACCCAATCCCTTCGACCGGCAATTATCAAGGCTATCTGCACATCCTTCAGCCCTACTGCAAGGACATCAAGCCGATGGTGCAGCTCGAATCATCTCAGACAGCGGGACAGCCGCAGTTCTTTGGCGAGCTGCAAGCGCAGAAGGAGGCCCGTCTAGCGCTTCACACCTCTCCGTTCGTCCGCCAGGCACTGCGTAAGGCTGACTCTATCCTGTGGGCTCAACCGCCACCGTTGCCCGTGGACGACGACGACATCTCTCCTTCCCCTCAGCCGGAACCGGTCCCGTCTCAACCTGGCTCGTTTGTGAAGAAGGACTTCTTCCCGCCGTTTCAGCTGGCAAACCCATTCGTGCCTGTGCCTTCGCACTCGGAGGTGTCCCAGCAGGATCGTTCCGCCCTTAGCTATGGGCGCAGGATGAGACAGACTTCGGTTCTCATGGGCCAGCCGGCCTTCAACAACTTGGAGAGATCCATGTTCTCTATTCTTCGAGCCTCGTCATTAGCCACGTCAATGCTTCAGTCTCTGGCGCAGATCGCCGGTTCTACGGCCGCTTCCAAACCTGAAGACTTCAGGCTGCGTGATGGTGTCGACGAGCGTGCCCTGGGCGTTGCCTTGGCTTCTCTCAACCAAGCTGTGAGCTCCATTTCGTCCGTGGCCTCCTCTACTAAAGTGCAGCTAGCGGCCACGTTCAGGGACACGGTCCTCAAGGATTGTAAAGTGCCTCTCTCCCTGTTGGATCGTTCGAACATTCGCTCTGGCCCCACCGATCCTCGCTCTACTTTTCATCAGGCTTCCCTCAAGGACAACCTGGAGCGGGTCAAGAAACGGAGACTGGACTTGGGCCAGGAACGTATCATGGAGTTGGCTACCAGGGCTGCCGGCCGGGGGTTTGCTTCCCCCCAACCTAAGCGCGCGCGCCTGGACTTTAGGCCTCCTCCCTCTATCCCCATGAGAACCGGTTCGTCTCGAGGGCGTTCCTTTCGCTACCCCAACTACCAGTCAGCGGGACAGCGTCAACGCCCCTCATACCAGCGTCGCCCTTTGCCCACCAACCGCCGTCCTCCGTCCTCGGGACGGGGATCGGGCACCTCGGGTTCTTCCCGGTATGTCCGTGCCCCGTTCCCAGCACGGAAACAGCCTTTTCAGTAGGGCCCGCACGTCCTTTGGGGGATTCAGGCGCTTCGACCGACTCAAGTGTGGGCTCCCTTCTGAAATGCTTTTCAGCATGGGAGCACTTGGTCGAAAGCCCTTGGGTCCGTCAGGTCGTGCGGGTCGGCTTCAGGTTCCCCTTTTCCAGGGAACCTCCCCTGTCTGCCCAACCCATCTCTTTCCCGCCCCCTCAAGACCAGTCAAAATTCGAAGCGATCGACAAGGAAGTCGCTGCACTCTGTCAAAAGGGTGCCATTGTGCAGATTGTGCCTACGGAACCGGGTTTCTACTCTCGACTGTTCGTGGTCCCCAAGAAAAGCGGAGAATTTCGCCCGGTCTTGGACTTGTCCCCCCTCAACAAGTTTATTCGCACCGACAAGTTCAAAATGGAGACGGCAACTTCGATCCGTCTCTCCATTCTTCCGAACGACTGGGCCACGTCCATCGACCTGAGGGACGCATATTTTCACGTGGGCATCCACCCTTCACGTCAGCGTTTCCTGCGCTTCGTCTGGAAACACAAGACTTATCAGTTTGTTGCCCTTCCGTTCGGCCTGTCCCCGGCCCCTTGGATCTTCTCAAGAATCACCAAGGAACTCGTTCGTCTCGCCAGGTCCCAGGCAATTCGTCTTCACGTTTACCTGGACGATTGGTTGTTGCTAGCAGCTTCGCAAGCCCTATGCCTCTCTCAAACAGACACTCTTGTTCGACTGTCCAGGACCCTGGGTTTTCGCATTCACGACGGGAAGTCGGAGCTGACTCCTTCGACCTCCTTCAGCTACCTCGGCATGAAGTTCAATACAGAGCGGTTTTCGGTGCAACCGTCGGAGACTCGAGTCAAAGCCATATTCGAGATTGTCTCGACGTTCAGACTGAGGACTTCGCTCTCTGCTCGTCAGCTTCTCCGCCTCCTGGGGCTTATGGAATCGGTAGCGGATTTGCTTCCTCTCGCACGGGTGCACAAGCGGCCACTGCAACGACTGCTGTCGCAAAGGAAACTGTCTCAGATGCCTCTCGAGCAACTAGTGTCTCTCGGCGATTGGTTCCTCGACTCGACGGAACAGTGGATGAATCTCGAGTGGCTCAACAGCTCGGTGCCTATCCGTCCCATGCAACAGCAACAGTTTCTCCACACGGATGCCTCAACGACGGGCTGGGGCGCCCATTTGGATCGGGTCGAAGTTTCGGGCCAGTGGACTTCGGCAGAGAAGGACTGTCACATCAACCTCTTGGAGATGGAAGCAGTAGCCAGGGCCCTGAAGTCTTTTGCACTCCTTCTCTCCGGGAAATGGGTCACTGTCTGCGGAGACAATACGACAGCTCTCTCTTATCTTCGCCGCCAGGGAGGAACACGGTCTCCGGCCCTTTCGATGAAAGCGGAAGGGATTCTTCTCTGGGCCCAGTCAAGAAAGATCGTGCTCTCAGTGGAATACATCCCAGGGAAGTTGAACGTCCTAGCGGATCAGCTGAGCAGGAAAGGACAACTTCTCCCCACGGAATGGACCGTCGCTCACCGGTCCCTCCTCCCGCTGTGGCACCTTTGGGGGAAACCTCACGTGGACCTGTTTGCCACAAAGTACAATTGCAGGCTTCCTCTCTATGTGTCACCTATGAGGGACCCCCAGGCACTAGCGCGCAACGCTTTCTCGATCTCCTGGACAGGAATGTCAACTTATGCGTACCCTCCCACGTCTCTGCTCACCAAAGTGCTGGAGAAATACTGCCGCGACAGGCCCCGCTTGATTGTCATCGCCCCGTTCTGGGAAACGAGCCCTTGGTTTCCAGAGCTCGAGAGCCTGTCTCACGTTCCAAGCGTCCCGCTTCGTCTCACAAGGGACACTCTGCTTCAGCCTCGCTCCGGTGTAGGACACGCCAACCCCCAGCTGTTTCAGTTGACCGCATGGCTACTATGCGGGCCGGGTTGCGAGCACGACTCTTACCAGACAAAACTGTTGACCTAGTCCTTAAGGCTCGTAGACAGAGCACCAATAAGCTTTATGACATTAGGTGGGCTTCTTGGTTCGGGTTTTGCACAGCCCAGGGCATTCCCCCCCTAGACCCTTCTGGTCCACAGTTCACCCAGTTTTTAGCTCACCTGTACCAGGACCGCGGCTTATCCGCCCAGACTTTGTGTGGTTACAGGTCTGCCGTTGTTCATACCGTTGCTGTGGCAACGGGCAAGAGAAACCCTGTTTTTTCGTGTGCCATTGAAGTCTCCCATCTCATTGATGCTGTGCGTAATGTCTCTGTTTCGTCCGGTGTTCGCCTTCCGCAGTGGGATGTTTTTCTGGTCCTCTCATTTTTTAGGGATAAATGTGAGCCCATGTCCTCTTTGTCCTTGAAGTTACTAACTTTTAAAACGGTTTTTCTTCTCTCCCTGGCCACTGCTAGGCGGGTTAGCGGTGTTCATGCTCTTAGTGGTCTGGGTTCCGACGTTGAGTTCAATACTTCGGATCAGTCAGTCACCTTGTCTTTTCTGCCCGAGTTTAGGGCCAAGAATCAGCCTGCTCAGATTGCTTCCCCCTCAGTTACTGTTCAGAGTCTTTGCACCATTCTCGGCCCCGATGATTCGGATAGGCTCCTGTGCCCTGTCAGAGCCCTTAAGTATTACCTTAAGAGAACCTCCCCCTTCCGGGGGCACAAACGCCGTCTGTTCATCTCCCTGAATGAGAAATACATGAGGGATATCTCGAAATCAACCATTTCTAGGTGGTTAGTGGGCGCTATTAAGTTAGCGTACTTAAGTGCCGACAAGTCATTGCCCTCTAACCCCCTGAGAGCCCATGAAATCCGGGCTATCAGCACATCCCTGGCTATGATCAAGGGAGTGGCGCTTTCCAGCGTGATGGAAGCAGCGTACTGGAAGTCTCAGTCCACCTTCACTAGCTTCTACCTGCGCCATTTCTCCGCCAGAAGGCAGGACGACACCTTCGGCATCAGGAAGGTGGTGCTTGCGCAGACTCCGGTTTCTCTGGCCTAACGGTAATCGTTTGTTATTTTTTGTTCTGATGTTGGTATGCATATGCTTATGCTGTTTGGGGGTATGGATGTTTTGATTGTTTATTTGTTATAATGTCCTCTCTCTTACAGGTTATCCCTGGCGTTCCAGGTCAGGTTTGTCTTGTGGGTACTGTTTTTTTGGCTTAGTTGGAGTGTAACTTCAACAATGTTTTCTTACCCACCTCCTCGCTGGGAATCAACTCATTCGTAGTGAAACGGTAACATGATAGAATAGATTGAATGATTTTAGTTAATATAACTATCTATTCTATCTATATACTTACCGTTTCACTACGATCAAGGTTCCCACCCACCTCCCTCCGACGAAAACATCATTGGGAAGGTTGGTTTTTAAGGAAAGAAAGGAGAAAATTTCTTATCATGACTTGAAGTAGCCTCTCCGGAAGTGACGTAGTGAGTGGGTTCCGCGGCAGCTTAGTGGTATTGGCTGTGTAGACCAAGGGAAGTAATCTAGTCTTGTTAAGACTAGAACTTTTTGGTCTTTGGTAAATTGGCATTTGCTCCAAATTGGAAGGTATAACTCATTCGTAGTGAAACGGTAAGTATATAGATAGAATAGATAGTTATATTAACTAAAATCATTCAATCTAATTTAATCATACTATACCAACACTCAAAACAACTGCATTAGCCTAAAACAACCTGGAACCTTACCCTAGCACATAGCTAAAACGAAAGTGGCCCCAAGGGACTGCACCCATACCGCAGGGAGTAGCGGGAGTGACTCCCCTTACTTCCGGGTATGACGCGCACCCTTGGGGCACCGGATATGTCATTCTTAAATTTTCCAGCCTTTCTACCACACCTGGGCCTACCCTGCTCCGCCTTTTCTGACTCTTGTCTATCTGGTGGGTTCGTTCCGTGCATAGCTTTGTTCTATTCAGTTTCTTGGGAAGGCTGTTAGTCATCCTATCGATATTATTTCATTGTCATTTCTTGGTGTTCGTTTTAGTTGAAAAATTATTTCGTTCACTCTGTTGTTCGTTTTCGGGGTGGCGTCAGCCATTATGGCTTCTTGCACCCCTCGGTTTCCCACTTCGGGCAAAGCAGTTTCTGCTTCGGTTGTTTTTCTGTTTCCAAGTCAGTTGACTCTTCTTCTCTCACTAGGGACCCTTTGGGCAGGTTCTCTTAATCTTCTCAAGAAGTTTTCGTCTAAATCCTCTCACAAATCCTACGTCTAACGTCCAGTCACAGTCCGTTTCGGTTACACCGGCCTAACCGGTTTCGGAGCCCATTCCAGTTTCTCTCCCTTCGGAGGTTTCTGCTCCTTCTCCTTTTCCGTTGGACTCGCAGGCTTTGTACTACGTCACTTGGACTCTTCGGGTTTCAGGGTTCTCCCTTTCGCATCGACAGAATCTTCCTCCTATTTCGGTTCTATGATTAGGCCAGAGAGGGTGCCGCCAGTTGTCTCTTCTAACGTGAGACTGTCACTGGCGCAGCCCTCTCTCCTTCTTCTGTTCACAGGCTTGCCTCCAGGAGGCCCTTGTCCGCTAAGACCAGCGTCGACCTCAACAGGGATAGGCAATCCCTTTCCACCTCTGGTTTCCGTCCTGTGGGCTTGATGTTTACGGAACAGAGAGGCTCCCCTCCGGGGAGCTTGCCTAGTGACAGAGGTGACTCCTCTGTCACCAGACTGGCCAGTCTGTCAGGCAATCATCCGGTGGTACCTGGGAGGTACCTCCAGGATCGGGAACGGCCTGTTCCCTTTCCTGAGTCCGGGCTCAAATCCTCCACTCAGTTCGAGGGAGAGGTTACCAGGACAGTCAAATCGGTCGGTGCGGGGCACCTTCAATACCGATAAGAGTCCATACCCCCCTCCCGGGGGATGGCTCTCCAGTGATCCTGGCACTGGCGCGGTTGGGGCCTCTTGGCAGTCCCACCGCAACCGGAAATTCGCTTCTCACGGTTGTGAGACGGTTTCCTCCGGTTCTCCCGGTGCTTACCCGGTTTCATCCGGTTTCTCCCGGTTGTCTCCCGGTTGCTTGGCCAACGCGGACATACCGGGGGATGGCACGGTTGGAGCCTCTTGGCTTTCCCACCGCAACCGGTTATTTGCCTTTCCCGGTTGCGAGACCGTTTCCTCCGGTTCTCCCGGTGTTTACCCGGTAATCATCCGGTTGTCTCCCGGTTGCTTGGCCAACGCGGACATACCGGGAAAGGGTTCGCCTAGAACCGGAAAATTCCGATGATGAATTTCCGGTTCGTTCCTCCGGTTTGGGTCAACCGGGAATGTCCCGCTCGCACGGAGGACGCCACGTTCTCCCGGTTCCGGCCGGTGTTCAGTGATCCTCTCACTCCCTACCGGCAGAGCCCTCTGCCAGGCATGGCCTCCGGTGGTGTTTGACTCTTGGGCCGCCCTTATCAGAAGCTTCAACGGCCAGACCCCTCCAGGGAATTCTCTGAGTTTCAGTCCGACTTTGAGTCAGACATGGAACTGGACCCTCAGTCGGAGGTCCCTCACTCTCTCACTGAGTCCTCGGTTCAGAATCTTCTCAAGATTTTGTCTCGATCGTGCCCTTACGTGGTACCTGTGCGTTCCTCCCATCAGGAGTCCGCCACTGATCACGCGGTTGGCTCTCTTCTGCAGGCCAAGAGCTCCTTGACTCTCCAAGCCCCCTCCTTCCCGGAGGATTTGGTGGTTAAAGCGGAGTTCACGTTGAGGACCGGCAAGGTCCTTTCATTGAAACAGATTGCTGAGGCTAATCTGGGGCGTTCTCAGCCGGCCTCGTCTCAGTTCAGTTCCTTTTTGGTACCTGGATTCAGACCTTTCGTCCCCCTACCGACGGAATACCTGCCCTTCCCCTCCGTCTCCAAACCTTCTTCTGAGGAGGTGGAGTCCTTGGGGTCCTGCTGCTGTTCCTCCCGTCACGTTCAAGTCTCTCGAGGAATCTCTGTCTGGTTCTCTCAGGGCTTGTGGCATGGCCACCTCTCTCGTGCAAACCTTGGCGGAGTCTCTAGGCAATTCAGCCTCTGATTCACCGGCGGTTTTTCAGTTCTTTGATCAGGTGGATGAAGCTTCCGTTGGAGTCTCTCTAGCCCTTTTGGGCAATGTGCTACAGAGCCTCTCTGATGTCACGGCTGGTTTGAAGGTTCAAACCTGTGCCTTGGCCCGGGATTCTTTCTGGCGCAGAACAGGTCTCTTTCGTCCAGGGAAAAGGAGCGTTTTGCGCTCTCTTCCCCTTCCGGAGTCGGGCTTGTTAGGGGAAGAATCGGTTCCCCCAGTTCTCGAGTCCTCTTCAAAGAGGAAGTCAGCTGATAGCCAGAAGGCTATCTATCGGGCCCTGTTGAACCAGCCCCGTCCCAACCATTTCGTCCGGGGTACTTCGCGTCCCGCTCTAGGAGTGTGGGATACTCCTCTAGGCCTCCTCCCCAGTTCAAGGCCTTGAGGCCCCCCTTCCCAGTCTTCTCGTGGCAACAGGAGGCCGAGCCTTCCAAGAAACGGCGATCCTGTCCGTTGGAGATCCTCCAGAGGAAGTGGAGGACCTTCTCTTGAAGGGCGCGGGCGCGAGTGAACGATCCCAGTCCGGGTTTCTATTCCCGACTTTTTCAACCGGTCCTGTCAACCGGTTTTATCAAAATTCCCGACCGTTTTCGGCCCATTCTGACTCTAATTGGCCGGCGATCTCTTAGGCCGTTTAAAGGGTTTTTTTTTTTGTTCTTCTTCGGAGCTCCTTCCTCTGGCCTGGGTATACATAGGCCCTTGCAGAGAGAAGTCAGAGTGCGCACTCCTTCTTTCACGGTTTCAACCATGAGTTGTTCAACCTGTTGACTCGTTCGGCCGTTCCAGTCATCCTGTTTCGGACTGGTTCCGTCCCGATCTGGCTTTTACTGTCCGGCTAGCATGATCTTCCCTTCTCAGCCGTCAGATCACCGAACGGCACAGCTTTCAACCTAAAGTTGTTCGACGGGGTGATTTTTGCCTTCCTTCAGGCCCCCCCCCTTTTTGGTCTTCGGCGTCTCGTTCCGACCGTTTTTTTTTTTTTATGGTTTAGGTCGAGGTGTGTCATCGTCACGTTTGCACACTGTTTCGCTTTTTGTCTACATGTTTTCCTTTTCGGTGGGGACTTTTCCGCGTCATCTGGTTCGATTTGACGTCATGCGATAGCAACTATGTTGCTGTTGCTGTCTGTTCCTACTTCATAGGCAGTTTTTTATTTTTATTTTACCTCCCTACCGATCGAATTGTCTCCGCTGGTTTTTCACCCAGTCAACGGGGGTCCCTTTCGTCGGTCTTAGCATGTAGAGTTGGTTACGAAGTGCAGTCGCACATTCGTACCGTGGTTTCTCAGTTTGCTAGGTCAGAGGCTGAATCTGCTGCTCTTGCGGATTTTCATCCTAGTACTAGCTGTCTCTATCCCGCCATCGGTCCTTTGCTTGCCCGACATTCTGAACTAGTCTTGTCCAGTTTGTTTTCTGACCCAGACTCGCCCCTTCGATCGATATTTTCCAGTTCGAAAGGGCGTAGCAGTGTGTAGTGGCCCGGTCCGGCCACTCATAGTCCGTAATGTATCAGGCCTTGGCTGCTCTAGGTGACTCGATGCGGAGTTTGTCTTCTTCAGTATGAGTTCCATGGCCTTAGGTGCTACCGTACCGCTAAGCTGTACGCCACCACTTCTCGCACTTCTTCCTGAAGTGCATGCCGTTGTATTCCTCCCCTCTGATGGCACTAATCCCCCGGGTGTTGAAGAAGTCCTTCGGGAGCACCCGGACTTGATTCTCGTCACACCAATGTGGCCCAGGAGCCATTGGTTCCCAGAGCTCCTCGACATGGCGCAAGACGGTCCTCTTCCGCTCAATCTCACTCCCGCCACTCTTCTTCAGTCAAGAAGCGGGGTCGGACACCCTTGCCCTTCAAGGCTAAACCTGGTCGCATTGCGGCTGTCCGACTAGGCCTTCGCTCTCAGGGGTTTTCCACGCGCACCGTGGATCTGTTGGCCGCCTCTCGGCGTAAGTCTACAAACGATCTGTATGATCTTCGCCGGGCCACCTGGTTTGCGTTTTGTCAGGAGAGAAAGTTTGACCCGCTTCGTCCCTCAACGGTTCAGTTCGTGGAGTTCCTCTCTCACTTGCTTAGAACTAGGAACTCTTCCTCTCAAACCTTGTCAGGTTATAGGGCGGTCTTGATTAGCACGATCTCGTTGTCTTTAGGTTCCAAGTTTACGGGGAATCTCTCGGCTTTGCCAGTTTCTCACTTCCTGGACGCTGTGCGCCTCCAAGCCCCGTCCAGAACGGTCCAGTGTCCTCAGTGGGACATCTTTTTGGTTCTGGTTTTTCTCTGGGTCAAATTTGAACCCCTGGAGTCGTTGTCTCTTAAGCTTCTGACTCTCAAGACAGTTTTTTCTCATTTCTTTCGCCACTCCCGTCGCCTCAGTGGTTTGCATGCTCTGAGAGGTCTCACCAAGGATGTCAGTTCGAGGAGGACTTCTCGTCTGTCTCCCTTTCTTTTCTCCCGGAGTTCCGTGCAAGAACCAGTCTGGTTATGTTTCCTCTCCCTTGGCCTCTTTTTCGAGTCTTCGCTCCGTTCTGGGTCCTGATGATCGTGATTTCTTCCTCTGCCCCGTTAGGGCTCTTCGTTCTTCTGGCTCGTACCAAGTCCTTCAGAAGGGCTAAACGTCGCCTGTTCGTCTCCTTTAATCCCAAGTACTGCAGCGATGTGGCTAAGGGTACTGTGTCCCGTTGGTTCCTCGACCTCATTAAGTTGGCCTATGCCCGCTCGCTGGTTAGGTTACCTGATAACCCCATTCGCGCCCACGAGTTGCGGGCCATCAGCTCTTCCCTGGCGGTAGTCAAGGGTGTCCCTCTTGTGAAGGTTATGGCCTCAGCGTTCTGGTAGTCGCAGAACACCTTTCTTCAGTTTTACCTGAGGGATATCTCTGCTCAGGGCGAAGACGACTCCTTTTCCATCTAGAAGGTGGTCGTTTCGCAGGTCCCGGTCTCCTTGTAGTGTGAGTTCCGGTGTTTTTTGTGCCTCTGTTTTTTCTCTGTGTTCTTTGGTATATCATTGACATGACTGTTTGGGGGTATTTATTTGCATATTTTCAGGGATGTTGTACATCTTTCGGGGGATTCTCTTAGGAGTGTTTCCCCTCTTTTACTGGTATGCTTTTGGGGTTGTTGGTGTGTCAGTTGGCACGCATCACCCTCCACCACGGTGGTAATCTGCAGTTGTTTTGAGTGTTGGTATAGTATGATTAAATTAGATTGGTGGATTTTGATTAATCCTACTATCTATTTAATTTAATACTTACCAACACTCAAAACAAAAAATGTTCCCTCCCAGCCTCCCTCCTGATGCGGGGCTGTAAAATTACACGAATGACATATCCGGTGCCCCAAGGGTGCGCGTCATACCCGGAAGTAAGGGGAGTCACTCCCGCTGCTCCCTGCGGTATGGGTGCAGTCCCTTGGGGCCACTTTCGTTTTAGCTATGTGCTAGGGTAAGGTTCCAGGTTGTTTTAGGCTAATGCAGTTGTTTTGAGTGTTGGTAAGTATTAAATTAAATAGATAGTAGGATTAATCAAAATCCACCATTTTGGATGGGTTTTTGAAGGTCTTATAAGGGAGGTTCCACTGTACTACTTTCGATGAATTAAAATAAAAGAAGAAAAAGTCCATTCCATATTTTGGTTAAATTTTATAGTTTATCTGTAGAAAGCAAGCCACCCTGAAAGAAATCAAAGTCACAAACGAGAAAGGGCGTAAAAGGGCCGCGAGGCCCACTTCTAGCCCTAATTACTACTACTACTACTACTACTACTACTACTACTACTACTACTACTACTACTACTACTACTACTACTACTACTACTACTACTACTACTACTACTACTACTACTACTACTACTACTTCTACTACTACTACTACTAGTTCTATCAAAAAGCCTGATTACACAAAGAGTTTGCAGTCCGCAGCTGACTGAAGCCGGGTTGTTTACTCCCACCCTTTCACCTACACTACAGGTGGGGATCATTGTGAACTCACTCACTGCCTCTGTTACCATACCTTCCACCTTTTCACCTTCCAGGTGGGAAGTGAAAAAGTTGGCTTCATTCTTTGCAAGGTTGCCCATTTTCGACTGGGTGTAAATAATTTGAGAAATAACAAACGCTATGACAGTAATATCTCCAAAACCTGTCCATTCTGCGATCAAATAGAAAACGAGTTGCACTTCTTGATTCATTGCACTACCTATAAAGAGCTAAGAGACGAGTATATTTTCAAACATAATCAATTTAGAAACAAATATCCCATTGAATTAAAACGTTTTCTTGCCAATGAAAATACAATCATAACTAGAGATGTTGCCATGTTTATATATCATGTGTTTAAAAAGAAGAGATCAACTAATGTCAACTGATACATAAAGGTTTAAGTATGCATAATAAAATATAAAACAAATTTTATAACAGTTTTACTCAGCAAAAGTATGGCTTGTACCCACGTGTCGTCATATCCGGCCACAAGGAGCGCCATATTATGGGAGACCGCCATCTTAGTCAGTAACTTTGTTTGAAAAATGCTAGATCGATGCTGCGTATTTGGCTGTTCCAATTCGAAACTTATCTAAACTGTATTTATAACATCTGGATGTTTTCTTTACACATTTAGATAACATTTTCACTTTGTTTACACACAAATAAGGACTAAGATGGCGACACTTCCGTTGGAAGGGTCGAGATGCGCACGCAGGTGGGGGGGAGCCATAGGCTCACCTCGGAGCTTTCATAGAATATATTTGGGTAACACGTTAGTATCAAGTGAAAAAATATTCACTTCTGTTCTGTTTTCATGTGTAATAATATGTGTGTATATGCACACCCTCAATGCTATAGGCCGGAGGTCTGACATTCAAACATTTTTTAGTTTGAGTTTAGTAGGCTGCGAAGTGATCACTCTTTGTGACATTTAGGCTTTTTGGTTCTGTGTTCAAAACCAGGGGGTCAGAATCAGCACTCAAAACATGCCTCTAGATTATTAGAGGCTCACCTGGATATTTTAGAGGTTCTCTCTTTACTTCTTCTTTTTCTTCTTCTGCGTTCCCAGGCCATATGGCCATAATGGGTAAGGTACATATGTGTCCGATTTCAGTTTTCACTGGTCTCTGGTCTCCCAGCTGTGCATCTATGACGTTCAAATCTCCCATCTGATGCACTGGATTTCAGGCCAGTGCCGTCACAAAGTGTAGCAAAGCTTCACCTGACGCACAGTTATCAAAAAAATGTTTAAAAAAATTGTAACGAGAGACCTCCCCGTGGGGATACCGGGGGTCTTTCACAAAAATAGTTCCCCCACCTTCTGGAAGTTCTGTGCTTGTAACTTCCTCTAATCTGCCACTCTCTTTGACTCTGCCTTTTTCCTTTGCTTGCTGTCATCTACTATCTTTCTGACTTATTGACCCATTCTCCTGCCTTTTAAAAAAAAAATCTTCAAAACAATTTTTTTCCTTTGAGCTCCTCCGAAATCGGAATGTGTCGGCTGTACGCAGTGGGGAGACCAGTGAAAACTGAAATCGGACACATGTGTACCTTACCCATTATGGCCATATGGCCTGGGAACGCAAAAGAAGAAGAAGTAAAGAGAGAACCTCTAAAATATCCAAGTGACCCCCTAATAATCTAGAGGCATGTTTTGCGTGCTGATTCTGACCCCCTGGTTTTGAAGATAGAACCAAAAAGCTTTAATGTCACAAAGAGTGATTACTTCACAGCCTACTAAACTCAAACTCAAACTAAAAAATGTTTGAATATCAGACCTCCGGCCTATAACATTGAGGGGGGGGGGGGGTCTTTCGTAAAGAAAGCTCACCCACCTTCTGGAAGTTCTGTGCTTGTAACTTCCTCTAATCTGCCACTCTTTTTGACTCTGCCTTTTCCCTTCGCTTTCTATCATCTACTATCTTTCTGACTTATTGGCCCATTCTCCTGCCTTTAAAAAAAAATCTTCCAAATAATTTTTTTCTTTTGAGCTCCTCCGAAATCGGAATGTGTCGGCTGTATGCACCGGGGAGGCCAGTGAAAACTGAAAACCGGACACATGTGTACCTTACCCATTATGGCCATATGGCTTGGGAACACAGAAGAAGAAGGACCTCATCCAAAACATTTTGTGTGAGCGGTTCAACCATACCATTGGCTACGCTTTTTTTTTTGGGGGGGGGGCTCTCATATCCCTATGCACCTGGTTCTGGTTTCTTCAATATTGATGGAGTCTAAAAAGACTTCAAACTGAACAGATCTGATTTTGTTTTTCTCCTTGCCCCCCCCCCCCCCCCCCCCCCCCCCCCCCCCCCCCCCCCCGCCCCCCCCCCCCCCCCCCCCATGCCCTATTGACTGGCGTTATTGGTGTAGGTTTGTGTGTTGAGCAGGCTGTGGAGAGCGTTGAGTGAAGCCCTGAAGAAGCCAGGCCTGACGGTGATCACCGTGCCCAGCATAGAGGAGTCTTTGGAGAACCTGGGGGTCAGTGGCTGTGCTGTTTGAGAGAGAGAGAGAGAGAGAGAGAGAGAGAGAGAGAGAGAGAGAGAGAGAGAGAGAGTTCTTCTTCTTCTTCTTCCTTCAACCATCTGCCTTCGTCGTGTCGAAGATTCTGATGGTACTGTGAGTTATACCCTTTATAGGAATCAGGGCTTCGATTTAAAGTGAATTATAGCAGAAAGTTGAAATAAACAAAGGTGTGGCTGTGAAGGGGTACAGTACTTTTTTTTTAAAACTATAAGGCATACCTTATTACGCGCCCCCCCCCCCCCCCCCCCCCAAAGTTTACACAAAATTCAGATTTTTTATTATCATTTTTTTCGGACTAACTTTGTGTAAGGCGATAGTTTGTTTCCCCCCAGACAGACCCCTGCACCTTATAATATTAATACAGACAAACCTCTATTTTAAGACTTCGAAAATGTCCGGAAAAATCGGTTGTAAATTGGAGGGGTCGTATGACGGAGGTTTTCACTGGCAGCCGTAGAAAGAAAAAGTTCAGCACAGTTCATACTCTCTTCTTCATGCACACATACAATGACATATTAAAACTGGATTTGGGTCTTTCCAACTCAATAGGATTGTGCAATCGATGTATTACAGTTTCACTTCGCCAACTTCTGTTAATCACCTCCACTCTCGTCCAAAGTCAGTGGTTTTCTTTTTCAAAGTCAGTGGTTTTCGTGCTTTTCCTACACTTTCCGCCATCTTTTCTACAACAAAGGAAGCGACTCCGCTTTCAGGCCCTTGACCGTGGTTGTTTCCCTTTGCTCGAAGTCTATGCAGACGACAACAACGGTCGTAAAAACCAACAAAATGGTGGTTGTAAGTCGCGTTTTAGAGGAAGTCGTTTAAGAGAGGTCGTTTACATAGTAAAATGCATCCGTGCCAACAAATCCGGTCTCAAATGAGAGGTGGTCGCTTAACAGAGGGTCGTAAAGTAGGGGTTTGTATGACAAATAAAATAGTAATTTAAAAATTATTTTTTTTAACAAAATCTGAGTTTTGTGTATAATTTTGGGGGTGCACAAAGGTGCGCCTTATAGTCCGAAAAATATAGTACACTTTCTTACTATTTTGTTCATCATATTATTAGGTGCAATGGCTTCAGTCTGGGAAAAAAGTATGGCCTTATAGTCTGTAAAATACGGTCTCAAGACTCTGCAGCTCTGTTAATTGTTCCGAGGTATTCTCTGAATTCCTACAGCAAAAGGGCTTTTTCTGTTTCCGGACCTACAATTTGGAATTCTCTACCTCTTTCTCTCAGAAAAGTCACCTGTCTCCAAACTTTCAAATCCCAACTGAAAACATATCTGTTCAGAAAGTACTTTGATTGATGTTGTTTGGCACGAGGAAACCTATGTACTTTGACGGTGAAAGGGTTAACAGAATAATGTGACTTTATTTTCAGATTCTGAAAGACGTTCACATGGACTGGCTGAAACCCATGGACCTGAGAAAAGAGCGGGAGAGAGCGCGGGAAACTCTGCTAGGGGGCGACACTGCCAATGACGAACTGGACAACATTTTTGTGTACAGAACTTAAAAGTGGTTCCTCCATTGATCGTCTGTGATGTCCCTCTCCGTTACATCTAACACGATCTTCAGAGCAAGTGTTCTTTGCATTTTCCTTGAGTTTCTTTAGAGTTCTTGTGCTTTGAAACTTTTTCGTTACTGTTCTTCGGCGAACGCAAAGGGATGTAATTGATAGGCATGCGACGGCATCACACTATTCTGCGTACTCATCATTTTCATATTCAAGACTTGGAGAAGCATGACTTTGCATACAAATGTTGTTTGGCTCAGATTGGCAGACTTCATATAAAGTAACAAAAATAAAGAGAGGGGCTAGAGACGGGAGATGAGTGTGAGTGGTTGATTTGTGAAAATAACGGTTTAAGGATGTTGCGGCTATCTCAGTATCTGTATGCAATGTTTTATGTGTTTCCTTGCCATGTTTTATGTACGCCAATGCCTTGATCTACATGTTTCTTTTCCATGTTTTATGTATTAGATCTAGAGCTGAAGAAATATTTCTGTTAAGGACTTTAACCCTTTCACTGCCAGCCATATTTCGGCCAAAAATGCCCATTAAATTTACCTGGGTAGAGAACAAAATCCATCTGCAGTATTGGGGATTCTTCTGTGAAATATATAAAATAAGGTCTACCCTTACTTCCCAAAACTAAGACAAAGGGTCTTTGGATAGTAGACCCCAATTTGATGCCGTTTAGTGACATAGGTGTTAAATCACTGTGGTGCCTTAAAAATGTGACTTTGGGTTAAAGCTCTTTGAATTAAACTGAATTAAATTCAGTAAGAATTACATAAACAATTTGTTAACCATTTCCATAGAACTACACCAACCCACCCCCTCAAAATGCAAGTCACCCTTAATTCTGAAAACTTGAATGGGTTGTATTAATGTCAGATGATAATTATCCTAGCTATCTCCAAAATCTCATCAAAATCTGTTGTGAATACTTCGAAAAATCCAGCTTCTTCTTCTTCTTCGATCACTCAGACAGTTTCTTGTCAATTATGAGCGCAGATGCATCATGCTGCCATTATGCGCCTTAGTAAGAAATAGTTAGGCCCAGCATGTCCGACTTCGGCTGGAGGAAATCTTTTGGAAAGTGTTTATTGAAAAAAGGCAGGTGAATGGATCGGTAAGGCAGAAAGATAGTAGATGACAGCAAGCAAAGGGAAAAGGCAGAGTCAAAGAGAGTGACAGTTTAGAGGAAGTTACAAGCACAGAACTTCCAGAAGGTGAGAGAGCTATTTATGCAAAAGACCCTCCCGGTATCCCCAAAGGAGGGGGGGGGGGGGGGGGGGGGGGGGGGGGGAATCCAGCTATGCAGCAATAAGGAGTGATGAATTAATAAACAAACTTTTGTATCTGATTTTCATGTACATGCTTGGTTAACTCTAAATTACGATGAATTTTACTTTTGTATCTGATTTTCATTTGCATGCTTGGTTAACTCTAAATTACGATGAATTTTACTTTTGAATCTGATTTTCATTTACATGCTTGGTTATAAGGTCTGTGTACACGTCAACATTATTCACGAGATATTTTTTATTTCCCCATGGCAACACAGTGATAGCCCACTCTTAATACGACTTACAGCTCACTGTGTTGCCATGGGGAAATAGAAATATCTTGTGAATAGTTTTAATGTGTACCCTAACTTATGATTCATTTTAACTTTTGTATCTGATTTTCATTTACATGCTTGGTTACTCTAAATTATGATTAATTTTAACTTTGTATCTGATTTCCATTTCCATTTACACATGCTTGGTTAACTCTAAATTATGGTTAATTTACTGACAGACAAACTGAGAATAACCAAAAAAACACCTAAGGTAAAAAGAAAATGAATGAAAAGGGATACTACTCATGTTCCTGTGAAAGTGATCAGTAAATCTGCAATTCCTGAAGTTGTTTCCCCTCATTCTGATCATTCACCTGGCTTGTGACAATCTCTCCTGCCAATAAAATTATGATAACTGCACCCATCGTGTGTGTGTGTGTGTGTGTGTGTGTGTGTGTGTGTGTGTGTGTGTGTGTGTGTGTGTATCACTATGTGTGTGTGTGTGTATCACTGTATGTGTGTGTGCCGCCCTTTGCTATAAATCTATCCATCAAACTGCTCCCTCTGCGACATTGCCATCTATTTGCCAGCTTGCACATTATGTTCAGTTTCTGACCCTCTCTTCAGATCCCTATGCTAGGTATCTTCTTCTTCTTCTGCGTTCCCAGGCCATATGGCCATAATGAGTAAGGTGCGTATGTGTCCGTTTTTTAGTTTTCACTGGTCTCCCCGTTGCGTACAGCCGACACATTCCAATTTCGGAGGAGCTGATTTTTTTTTGAAAAAAGGCAGGAGAATGGGGTTAATAAGTCAGAAAGATAGCAGATCATGATAACAATAAGCAAAGGAAAAAGGCAGAGTCAAAGAGAGCGGCAGATTAGAGGAAGTTTCAAGCACAGAACTTCCAGAAGGTGGGGGAACTATTTGTACGGAAGACCTCCCCCGGTATCCCCACGGGGGACTATGCTAGGTATAAGCTTTCAACAGTTGGTCGGCACTCTTTTGCTGTTTCAAGACCGACTGACCAGGAACAAACTTCCTCTCTCCCTCCGTCAGCGACCGACCCTCTCTGCCTTCCAATCAAATCTCAAGACCCACCTGTTCCCCCGTCAAGCTCACTCTCTCTTTCTTTCCTCTCTCTCTCTCTTGTTTTTAAGTCTATTTCTGTCGCATACCATTTATGTCGAATGTGTTTGTATTTTCCTTGTCATCTATGCATAGCGTTTTTGTTTGAATGTCAATCAATCAATCAATCAATCAAATAATTTATTGTCTTTAAAAAAAAATCTAAAAAAAAATATCTTTGTCTGGCATGCACATATAGCGTACATATAAACGTAGGAATAATAAGACATGCATAATTCAGAAACGTCCATAAACACATTTTCTGAATATTTCTGTTATTAATACATGTGAATGTTAATAATTTTGTGTGTGCGTTTCGATTTTAATCAAGATTTAGCGCTGTATAAATACTGTGTGGTGTGTGTCTTGGTAGTCTGTTTTGTTCCACTACGACCATCAGATTCATTAAGGCAGAGGAAACTGCTGGTCTGGAAAGCTTGGCTAGAATTATGGCTACATTATAATGTCCCCAAAAAGAAACGCATACTTTTTTTTAACGCAAACGCACACACCTTCCTGATTCTTCTGCTCTTGGGATGCCCAGTGTCGACAATATGAGCTGTTTGGACAGTTACAAATAAATGAAATTTGAAAATAAATTTTCTTCTAAAAAAAAATTTATGCGTTTCTTTTTGAATGAATGAAAATCCGTTTAACGTCCTCCGGTCTGAAACAGACACATATGGGACATTATTAGATATAAAGATGGTGGGAACGATTCTGGAACACCAGTAAAGTCCCGATTTTTTTTTAGCGATACAGATAGTTTTGCTACAGTAATATGCGTTTCTTTTTTTGGACAGTATTGTTGAAATATCTTCTGTAGTCGTTCTGTCTGTGGGGGGAATAAATTACACAAACGTAAACACCTGAGAAGCTTCTCTGCCTTCATGAAGGCCTCATACCATAATCATGAGTGTGAATAGGAATTTTTCAGAAATAATCAAGGGGAGTAATTTCATGGTGTGTGGGAGTGATCTTGCCTAATTCCATCGGTCAAACAGGGGAAGTTACTCTACCATCAGGTAACTCCCCAGCTCTCGCCTTATGTGTTTGAGCAGACATTTACAGCACTTAGAACACTGCGTCATTCTAAAATGTATGTAATTTAAATTTTTATTTCACATTTTGCAAGTTTTATCAGTTTGTGGCAGCTGGCCACCCCTAATTTTTCTAAAAAGAATGTTTGCAAGTCGCTAACTCGCATCCTGCGGTTTCATGCTTTGACGCCATTGTTGCATTGTTGCTATGGTATTTGACCGAGTAATGCAGATAAGCAACTCTAATTTTCACGAAGTGCTCTCCCCTAGTTTTTTTCTCCGAAAATCGTCTATTAACATGGGCAGTCACATGTAAATTAGCGGAAACAGCCAATCGTTGTGGTAGTTTCTTCTAATTTGCATGTTATTACCCGTATTAACTGTTTAAAACGCACTCATATTATGGTACCTGATTAGTAAGGGGGTTGGAACAATGTGTGTGGTGTGAAGACAGACAGAGAATGAGAGAGAGAGAGAGAGAGAGAGAGAGGTGCCATGCCCCACATGGCCGAAAGGCCAAAGAGGGCGTAAAACATTATTTCTTCAGAGAGGTGCCATAGCCGATGAGGTTTAACCGAGACGTGGTTACTGCTACACCTATCTGTATTAATAAAAAATCGGGACTATACTGGTTTCGTATTGCCTCCAGTATTGTTCTCACCATATTTGTATTTACAAATGTCCCATATGTGTCTGATTCAGACCAAGAGGACGTAAAACACAATTTTCGTCGTCGAGAGAGAGAGAGAGAGAGAGAGAGAGAGAGAGATGGATTAGATTCTTTCGAACTGATTCATTCGTAGACTTAGTCCTCTTTTTGTTATGTTTTTGCGTTTTTTTTTTCCATAAACTTCTTTTGTTGTAGAGAGAGAGAGAGTATGACTCATGACATTGACGATATTTTTTTTTTCTCCATAAACTTCTTTTGTTGTAGAGAGAGAGTATGACTCATGACATTGACGATTTATTCATCAAGGCCTTTGCCCCTCATGAAGGGAGTACAGGACAATAAAATGAGTAGGCCTACTGATCATAAGAATATTTACAAAATGAACATTTATCACATTATAACTGATCGTAAGCGTAAAGCTTTACATAAATAAATGAGAGACGGGCACAGAGAGAGAGAGAGAGAGAGAGAGAGAGAGAGAGAGAGAGAGAGAGAGAGAGAGAGAGAGAGAGAGAGAGAGAGAGATTAGATTCTTTTGAACTGATTCATTTGTAGTCTTAGTCGAGTCCTCTTTTTGTTATGTTTTTTTCATAATAATAATAAAATAATAATAATAACTCTTATATACTCTTTCAGTATGACTGCCCATGTTAATAGACGATTTTCGGAGAAAAAAACTAGGGGAGAGCACTTCGTGAAATTTCATCCAATTTCAAACGCTTAATATGTCTCCCTCTATTTTGTTCTATGGCATAGAGTGGCAAAGAGTTATTATTAGGTATTAGGTACTTTAAAGTCACAGAGGCGTCTCTGTGAAATTCGGGTTGCTCCCACCTGGAGAACGCGTTGCAGCCAGAGGCACGCCACCCAACTTTATTATTTTTGCATGTAACTTTTGTGTGACTGACGATGAAGGAAAGGTGGGTGGGTGGGTAAAATTTGACCAAATGACAACTTTTTCGTTGCCACTGGGTTTAACGTGTGCTAAGTGCATGGGCACACGGGACCTCGGTTTATGGTCTCATCCGAAAGACTCCACGTTCAGACCGCAAGGACTATAGTGCAAAGTGAGAAGAAACTCGGGTTTACTTGACACAAGGCGAATGCGTTACTCTGTGCCAATCTGCACCTACACCTAACGCGTTCGCCTCGTAAACAATAAACCCGCCGCCGTAGCTCAGTGGCTAGAGTTGCGGACTAGTGGCTGGGAGGTCATGGGTTCGAATCCCATCAGGGTCTTGTGGGGTTTTTCGGCCCAGACCGGCTCCTACCCAGAGTGAGTGTGCTGTGAACTCAATGGGAACTTTACGGATGTGTGTTGAGAGTGTTGCTCTAATTTCCTGTTGAGAGTGTTGCTCTCAATTATTTCCTAACAATTCCTATTAACCCCTTCAATGATCTTCCTCTTTTCTGTACATCATGATATGGTTAATTTTGATTAACCTTTTCCCATCCTCTCCTCCACGTATTGTATGGTAAATTAACCCTTTCAGCCGTCTTCTCCTTCGAACCCTACAGACTATGTCACACGGTTAATTAATCCTTTTAACCCTTTCAACGCCAGCCATTTTTTAGCTTAAATTTTACATCAAACTTACCTGCGAATATAAAATGTTTGGTTGCAATGGTGGGGGTTCCTTTTTTGGCATGTGCAACATTAGGCCTATTCTTATCCCCTGACATCAACCCTTTCACCGCCAAAGTCGCATTTTAACACCACAGTGATTTAACACCTATGTTACTAAAACTACTAGTAAAAGGCATCAAATTGGGGTCTCCTAATATTATCCAAAGACCTTATTGTGTTAGTTTTGGGAAGAAAGGATAGACCCAAAAAAGTTAGGGACCAGTCACACACACATGCACAACTTTCCAACCACGAATGGCAATGCAATGTTTTTGGGCAAGCATTTAATTCATTATCTCGTCAATCAGAGTACCAAATGTCATTCCGATTTGATTATCCGTTTGCTTTCCGCGAGCCCTCAAACAACATAGGGGTTCAAAACGAAAATTGCAAGTCCTTCGACACGTGGCTGGCAATCTTACAGGCCTGCGCTACAGAGACGAAATTGTGGCCCCACTCGTCCTGCCGATGCTCCAACAGATGGGACCCCAGGCCATCTTCCAATATGACAACGCCACCCCACACCGAGCCAGGGTGGTGACCAACTTCATCCAACAGGCTGGTGTTGTCAGGCTTGTTTGGCCGGCCTGCAGCCCAGATCTCAACCCAATAGAGCATGCATGGGATGAACTTGATAGGCGGGTGAGGGCAAATCATCCTCCCCCCAGAAATCTCCAGCATCTACTCCAGATGCTTCGTGCTGAGTGGCAGGCCATCCCACGGGAGTTCTTCGTGAAGCTGGTGAACTCCAAGAGGCGCAGATGTGATGAATGCCAAAGGAATCGTGGTGGACACACACACTACTGAACATGTCGAAGGACTTGCAATTTTCGTTTTGAACCCCTATGTTGTTTGAGGGCTCGCGGAAAGCAAACGGATAATCAAATCGGAATGTAATTTGGTACTCGGATTGACGAGATAATGAATTAAATGCTTGCCCAAAACAATTGCATTGCCATTCGTGGTTGGAAAGTTGTGCATGTGTGTGTGACTGGTCCCTAACTTTTTTGCCATCAGTATATATGTCACATAACAATCCCCAATACTGCAGATGGATTTTGTTCTCTACCCAGGTAAATGTAATGGCAATTTTGGCTGAAAAGTGGCTGGCGGTGAAAGGGTTAAGAAGAAAATGTCATTGGACAACAGACCCCGACTTGATGCGTTTTAGTGACATATGGGTGTTAAATCAGTGTGGTGTCGAGCGGCTACACTGGCGATGAAATGGTTTTAATTAATCTTCCTCCCTCCCATACATCAATCGCTAACTCGTGACACATGGTCATTTGAACTCTTTTTCAGCCCCTTTTCCTCTGTGTGCACCGTTACCTGTCGTCCCCCCCCCCGTGGTTAACTAACCCCTTTATTTAGCCCCTTCTCTTATATACCCTTTCCGAGAAGACATTGCAGTCTAACGCAGCATTTAGTCCGGTGGAAAACACCATAGCCGATGAGGTTTAACCGAGGCGTGGTTACTGCTACACTTATTTGCATTGTTAAATATTCGGGACTTTACTGGTCTTGCACTGCCTCCGGGCATTGCCTCCAGTATCGTTCCCACCATCTTTGTATTTAGAAATGTCCCATATATACGTAAAACACCAGTTTTCATTCCTTCACCTTGCTGTCTTCATGAAGAACGACCATAAGGGTCGATGGCCAATTGGACGATAATCTCACTTTCTTGCGTCTTATACCCTTTCCTTAACCATCGGATGTGGCACCTTGGTATTAACCCTGTCAACGTCACCGTGTAGTCTGACGACAGGGGCACTAATCGAGTCACGGTGGTCAGACGATGGTATTCGGGTTGGTCACTAGTTAGTAGAAATCCAATGATTGGGGGAAAGGGATTTGCGGGGAAATGATCTGTCAAACTGACCAACGTCTTTTTCTCTCTCGGTCTGTGTGGTGGGCTAGTCTTTCTGTCTCCAACAACCCCTTGTTTTTTCTTCCCCCGCCCTCCACACCCCCGCTCTCTTGTTTTTGTGGATTTTTTTTATTTATTGTTGTTGCCATCTCTCATCCTCTGCCTCTTTTTTTATTTCTTTATTTTGTTACTTCCCACTGTCCTTCTGTCCTGTGTTTCTGCACATCTTATGTTTCTGCCTCTCTGTCTGATCCTACATTTCTCTACACTGCCAGACACTCACTTCTCTGTCTCAGTGTTTATATTTTCTCTTCGGGCCCTCTCTTTCTGTGTCTTTCTGTCTCTATAATTATATCTATCTCTGCCTCACTCTCTCTGTGTCTGTCTGTCTGTCTGTCTGTCTGTCTGTCTGTCTCTCTCTCTCTCTCTCTCTCTCTCTCTCTCTCTCTCTCTCTCTCTCTCTCTCTCTCTCTCTCTCTCTCTCTCTCTCTCTCTCTCTCTCTCTCTCTCTCTCTCTCTCTCTCTCTCTCTCTGTCTTCAAGGGCCGATTGGGTAAAAAAAAGAAGAAGCATTTATCCCCATTTCATTACCCTGTATAAATAAAACATGTCATTACTCTACATAAATAACATTTCGTTCGTTCGTTCGTTCGTTCGTTCGTCTATCCCTGTTTCTCCCTACCTAGGGGAAGACGGGGAAAAAGGCGCATGGGCGGGTAAGAAGCCCACCCCAATTATCTCATGAAATGAAGCAAATTTCAGTCTCATTTTGCCCATGAGACGAGCGTTAATGTCTAGCATTCGTCTCATGGGCAAATTTGACTGAAATGTTCTTTATTTCATGAGATAATTGGGGTGGGCTTCTTACCCGCCCATGCGCTTTTTACCCCGTCTTCCCCTACCTCCTTTCCTCTCTGTCTACCCGTACCCTGCTATCTTTCTTTAACCCTCTCCTCCTTGTTCTCAGTCTTTCCTCTCTGCCTACCCGTACCCTGCTATCTTTCTTTAACCCTCTCCTCCTTGTTCTCAGTCTTTCCTCTCTGTCTACCCGTACCCTGCTATCTTTCTTTAACCCTCTCCTCCTTGTTCTCAGTCTTTCCTCTCTGCCTACCCGTACCCTGCTATCTTTCTTTAACCCTCTCCTCCTTGTTCTCAGTCTTTCCTCTCTGTCTACCCGTACCCTGCTATCTTTCTTTAACCCTCTACTCCTTTTTCTCAGTCTTTCCTCTCTGCCTACCCGTACCCTGCTATCTTTCTTTAACCCTCTACTCCTTGTTCTCAGTCTTTCCTCTCTGCCTACCCGTACCCTGCTATCTTTATTTAACCCTCTACTCCTTGTTCTCAGTCTTTCCTCTCTGCCTACCCGTACCCTGCTATCTTTATTTAACCCTCTACTCCTTGTTCTCAGTCTTTCCTCTCTGTCTACCCGTACCCTGCTATCTTTCTTTAACCCTCTACTCCTTGTTCTCAGTCTTTCCTCTCTGTCTACCCGTACCCTGCTATCTTTCTTTAACCCTCTCCTCCTTGTTCTCAGTCTTTCCTCTCTGTCTACCCGTACCCTGCTATCTTTCTTTAACCCTCTCCTCCTTGTTCTCAGTCTTTCCTCTCTGCCTACCCGTACCCTGCTATCTTTCTTTAACCCTCTACTCCTTTTTCTCAGTCTTTCCTCTCTATCTACCCATACCCTGCTATCTTTCTTTAACCCTCTACTCCTTTTTCTCAGTCTTTCCTCTCTATCTACCCATACCCTGCTATCTTTCTTTAACCCTCTACTCCTTTTACTCAGTCTTTCCTCTCTGCCCCACCCAGTGTCTGTCCTTTCATAGTCTTTCTCTCCCTGTCTGTCCCTCAAGTTTGTCCACAGGTCATTTTGTGCACTTTTGCCTGGAGCTTCTCTGTGTTAGATACGTTAGATTGTTGGTCTAAATTTCCTTGTTCATTTTATATCCTCGGGATAAAACAAATATTGATTGATTGATTGTACACCGTTACTAGCGAGGAACTTTACTCGGAACTGGGACGTTATCTAAAAACTGGGCCAACAATAAGTTATAGCGAAAGTAAGAGAGCAGCATGATCGACGGTTGTCTTTCTACAGCAGTGGACACCATGTCGCAGCTTTGTCCGTTGATTGACTGGCTTTCCAAACTACCACGCAAATCACTAACTTCTAGTGCTGCGTCCATGGGAATGAATGAATGAAAAATGGTGCTTTACGTCCTCTCGGTCTGGAACAGACACATAATTATGGGACATTTGTAGATACAAAGATGGTGGGAACAATACTGGAGGCAATGCCCGGAGGCAGTGCAACACCAGTAACAATACAGATAGGTGTAGCGGTAACCACGCCTCGGTTAAACCTCACCGGCTCCTGTTAAGAATGACATAACTGCGTTCATGGAGGTTAATAATAGTTAGTCGGACCATCCTGGACGCCAATTGTTCAAAGTCCTTCATGATCGAGAGAGTGGGGATTTTTGGTCCCCGAGTCGAAGGTTCGGGGAGCTATTGTTTCTGTCTGATCCGTCCGTGCCTCCGGCGTGCCTCCGTCCGTCCGTCGTCCGTCCGGCTATTCGTCCGTTTTTCTCAAAAACTATTCAGTCTATCATCATCAAATTTGGTATACTAGTTTGCCAAGATGCAAGCTATCCACTGATGTATTTAGTTTTACATTAAGGTCAAGGTCGCGCCAGTTACGGGGTTCGCGAAGTTTTGCATGTATCTCAATGCAGTTTTTTCCCCACAACATTTCTTGATGAATGGTCTATAACACAGTTGTCATGAATTTTTCTGTGCGCTCGTGTGCGCATGATCGCGCGCGCTCAAATCACGGGTCCGAACCCTAAGGCTATAATATAAAAAAACTATTCGGTTTCGTGCTGTTTTCATGTTTTTATGTAGTTACGTGCTGATGCGTTTTTATGTATGTGTACAGCCGACAATTCCGATTTCGGGAGTAGCTCGGCGATGCTGCGAGGGGACTTTGCAGCCGCTCGGCGTTGCACTTGTTATAGTTTATTTTAAAAAAAAGCAATCAGAAAGAGAGTTGGGGATAATTAGGGGAAGACGGGGTAAAAAGCGCATGGGCGGGTAAGAAGCCCACCCCAATTATCTCATGAAATAAAGAAAATATATATAACCCTGAGCAAGGCATCTCCATTTTGAAATAACAGACGGGGTAAAAAGCGCATGGGCGGGTAAGAAACCCACCCCAATTATCTATGAAATAAAGAACATTTCAGTCAAATTTGCCCATGAGACGAATGCTAGACATTAACGCTCGTCTCATGGGCAAAATGAGACTGAAATTTGATGAGATAATTTGGCTTCTTACCCGCCCATGCGCTTTTTACCCCGTCTTCCCCTAGAACAGTGGTGTAGAATAGCTCTGCTTCCTGCCACCTGTGATCTGGTGCTTATGGCCACACACCAAGAAAGGTGGGTAGTGGGCGAGGGAAGAAAGGGGTTGAACGGGAACATCTTTAACGTCCTCCGGTCCGGAACAGACACATAATATGAGATATTATTAGATGCCTGGGAACGATCCTGGAGGCAATGCCCGGAGGCAGTCAGTAAAGTCCCGATTTTTTACATTAGAAAGGGGTTGAATATTGTGACGGAGGCTGGCCACCTCAAGTGAATTAACCTGTGTTTTGGACACGATGAAATCAGTGACAATACTGGTACTATGCCGCGCAAGTGCTGCTACAGCTATTTATATTTACGATCTTGGTACTGTACTGGCGAAGATGAAATTAAGGTCATCTTTCATCCCTATGTGCGCGTTTGGACGCTTCTCTGTAAGATATACATTAGATGGTTGTTCTCTTGTTTTGGACACAAATCAGTGCTTTGTGATTTTGGTATGTGATGCCTTTTCTGATACTTTAGATGGTTGGTCTATGTTTTGGACACAATTCAGTGCTTTGTGAATGCCTGGACGCTTCTCTGTGTAAGATACTTTAGATGGTTGGTCTATGTTTTGGACACAATTCAGTGCTTTGTGATTTTGGTATGATGAATGCCTGG
>CM065684.1:24499753-24509753 GCA_017654935.2 Phymorhynchus buccinoides
CTTAACTGGCTTTTCTAATTCAGTTAACTAGTTAACTGACTTTGTTTTACCGGAAGCGGAAATCGTTTATACTAGTCAACTGACATTTGGAAATATCACTTAACTGTTAAGTTGCTTTTCCGTCTGAGAGCGATTATTTTCTGAAGGTTTTGTAACACACATTGTAATTGGTCGGCGTTTGAATGAATGAAATGTAGGTTTTACGTACACTCGGCTACAAAGCAGCATATATGGGATGAACCATCAATCAACCATCATGCAAAGCTCTGAGCAGATCCTGGAGGTACTGCAGGTCCGATCCGTGATAAAAATTGCTAATAAAATATAATATTGAAGGTATGTAAGTCTTTGACAGTGTAAATCGGAAAAGATTGCTGATCTGCAGTACATCCAATGGGATTTCGTGTTGCAAAAAACAGTTAAGGACTTTTCTTTTGCCGCAAGCGGAAATTGATTATATCAGTTAACTACTCAACTGGAATAAGAAAAGACAGTTTACTACTTAACTGGTCTATTAAAGCCAGTTAAGTAGTTAACTGGTATTTTATCATTTTTGAGCCCCATATAATTATAGGCTAGGTAGGCCTAAGCTTACCACCGTGAACCGCCTCTTGACAGTTCCAGTCCTGCTGGTGCCGTCAGTACTAGGGCCGACACAGAATCACCGTGTTGTTTCTTGTGGTCTGCAATAGTCCGGTGGCCGGCCAGTCTGACGGTCTGTTTGGCTGACTGACCAGGGAATCATTGACCCTCCTTGTCGGGGCTTATTAGGTCAACGTGAGATCGAGAGACGGCCAGAAAACATTAACTAGTACTGGACACTTTCGGTAGATTTGTAAGTGTGTACATTTTTGTGTTGCCCCCCCCCCCCCTCTTTTTTTGTATTTTTGTATTTTTGTATTTTGGTATATTCTAGTAACAGACTTATCTCTGAAATTCAGGTTGCTCCTACCTGGAGAGTGCGTCGCCGCAAGTGCAGCGCCACCATTGTTTTTGGCAGAGGTGGGGGTGGGAGGTGGGGGGGGGGGGGGGGGGGTCGGAGTGAAAAGGGGGGAAGGGCGGACTTGGGAAACCTAGCTATCAATCGGGTCTTACCAGGCAGCGGGATTTGGTTTCTGGTAGGGTAAGCCTGTTTCTCTTCTCAGCTTGCATTTCTGTCTGTCTCTGTTTGCTTTGTCTGTCTCTGTCTTCTTTCTCTACCAAGCTTATAAGCCTACTACTATGTGTTTGCAACAACACCCCGCCTCTCTTTCTTTGTTGCACACTCCCCCCCCCCCCTCTCTCTCTCTCCCCCCCCCCCCCCCCCCTGCGTTTCTCAAAATAGTTCCAATCAACGAGTCAGTCAAACTGACTGTCTCTCTGTTTGTCTCTCTTCGCCCATCCATCTCTCCGTCCGTTCTCTCTCTTCGCCCATCCATCTCTCCGTCCGTTCTCTCTCTTCGCCCATTCATCTCTCCGTCCGTTCTCTCTCTTCGCCCATCCATCTCTCCGTCCGTTCTCTCTCTTCGCCCATCCATCTCTCCGTCCGTTCTCTCTCTTCGCCCATCCATCTCTCCGTCCGTTCTCTCTCTTCGCCCATCCATCTCTCCGTCCGTTCTCTCTCTTCGCCCCTCCATCTCTCCGTCCGTTCTCTCTCTTCGCCCATCCATCTCTCAGTCCGTTCTCTCTCTTCGCCCATCCATCTCTCCGTCCGTTCTCTCTCTCTTCGCCCATCCATCTCTCCGTCCGTTCTCTCTCTTCGCCCATCCATCTCTCCGTCCGTTCTCTCTCTTCGCCCATCCATCTCTCCGTCCGTTCTCTCTCTTCGCCCATCCATCTCTCCGTCCGTTCTCTCTCTTCGCCCATCCATCTCTCTGTCCGTTCTCTCTCTTCGCCCATCCATCTCTCCGTCCGTTCTCTCTCTTCGCCCATCCATCTCTCCGTCCGTTCTCTCTCTTCGCCCATCCATCTCTCCGTCCGTTCTCTCTCTTCGCCCATCCATCTCTCCGTCCGTTCTCTCTCTTCGCCCATCCATCTCTCCGTCCGTTTCTCTCTCTTCGCCCATCCATCTCTCCGTCCGTTCTCTCTCTTCGCCCATCCATCTCTCCGTCCGTTCTCTCTCTTCGCCCATCCATCTCTCCGTCCGTTCTCTCTCTTCGCCCATCCATCTCTCCGTCCGTTCTCTCTCTCTTCGCCCATCCATCTCTCCGTCCGTTCTCTCTCTTCGCCCATCCATCTCTCCGTCCGTTCTCTCTCTTCGCCCATCCATCTCTCTGTCCGTTCTCTCTCTTCGCCCATCCATCTCTCCGTCCGTTCTCTCTCTTCGCCCATCCATCTCTCCGTCCGTTCTCTCTCTTCGCCCATCCATCTCTCCGTCCGTTCTCTCTCTCTTCGCCCATCCATCTCTCCGTCCGTTCTCTCTCTTCGCCCATCCATCTCTCTGTCCGTTCTCTCTCTTCGCCCATCCATCTCTCCGTCCGTTCTCTCTCTTCGCCCATCCATCTCTCCGTCCGTTCTCTCTCTTCGCCCATCCATCTCTCCGTCCGTTCTCTCTCTTCGCCCATTCATCTCTCCGTCCGTTCTCTCTCTTCGCCCATCCATCTCTCCGTCCGTTCTCTCTCTTCGCCCATCCATCTCTCCGTCCGTTCTCTCTCTCTTCGCCCATCCATCTCTCCGTCCGTTTCTCTCTCTTCGCCCATCCATCTCTCCGTCCGTTCTCTCTCTTCGCCCATCCATCTCTCCGTCCGTTCTCTCTCTTCGCCCATCCATCTCTCCGTCCGTTCTCTCTCTTCGCCCATCCATCTCTCCGTCCGTTCTCTCTCTCTTCGCCCATCCATCTCTCCGTCCGTTCTCTCTCTCTTCGCCCATCCATCTCTCCGTCCGTTCTCTCTCTTCGCCCATTCATCTCTCAGAGAGAGAGATGAGAGAGAGAGAGAGTCCGTTCTCTCTCTTCGCCCATCCATCTCTCTGTCCGTTCTCTCTCTTCGCCCATCCATCTCTCAGTCCGTTCTCTCTCTTCGCCCATCCATCTCTCAGTCCGTTCTCTCTCTTCGCCCATCCATCTCTCAGTCCGTTCTCTCTCTTCGCCCATCCATCTCTCCGTCCGTTCTCTCTCTTCGCCCATCCATCTCTCCGTCCGTTCTCTCTCTCTTCGCCCATCCATCTCTCCGTCCGTTCTCTCTCTCTTCGCCCATCCATCTCTCCGTCCGTTCTCTCTCTTCGCCCATCCATCTCTCAGTCCGTTCTCTCTCTTCGCCCATCCATCTCTCCGTCCGTTCTCTCTCTTCGCCCATCCATCTCTCCGTCCGTTCTCTCTCTTCGCCCATCCATCTCTCCGTCCGTTCGTCCACTCTGTTCATGTGTTTGTCTGTCCGTCTGTCTGCCTACTTCTTTGCCCATCCAGTCTGTTGACCTCAGTTACGCACCTAGGCGTATGCTGTAAGAAGAGAGGGAGAGAGAGAGAGAGAGAGAAGAGAGAGAGAGGGAGGGAAGAAGGGAGAGAAGTTGAGCTCCTCCGAAAAGACTGTGTCGGCTGTGCGAAGAAGGGAGAAGTGAAAACTGAAAAGAAGAACACAGACGTCCCTTAAGAAGAAGATATGGAAGAAGAACGAAGAAGAAGAAGAAGAAGAAGAAGAAGAAGAAGAAGAAGAAGAAGAAGAGAGAAGAAGAAGAAGAAGAAGAGAGAGAGAGAAGAAGAAGAAGAAGAAGAAGAAGAAGAAGAAGAAGAAGAAGAAGAAGAAGAAGAAGAAGAAGAAGAAGAAGAAGAAGAAGAAGAAGAAGAAGAAGAAGAGAAGAAGAAGAAGAAGAAGAAGAAGAAGAAGAAGAAGAAGAAGAAGAAGAAGAAGAAGAAGAGGACGAGGAGGAAAAAAGAATGCAAAGAGATAAAAAAAAAAAAAGGGGAGAGGTAGAGTGTGTGAAGACAGCAGAGCAGAACATGAAAAAGTGGTAAGTGGGGTTCCATTTTCTGTAGAAATATCATACACCACCACCCCCCCCCCCCCCCCCTCCCCCCCCCCCCCCCCCCCCCCCCCCCCCCCCCCCCCCCCCCCCCCCCCCCCCCCCCCCCCCCCCCCCCCCCCCCCCCCCCCCCCCCCCTTTCTGTCCATGTAAACGCCTTTTTCATTATTTTCGGGTTGACAAAGTATTAATTAAGATTTTTTTTCTTCTCTCTGTCAAAAGCGTGCCTTATATTATTAGTGTTGTTCTATTATTGACACGGACGTTCATTGCATTTTGAGGTAATAGAATTGTAAGTCGTGTCGGGCAAAGGATCGTTCCTTTAGTTTTCTTTCAGCGGAACGTTATTCAAAGTGTTTAATTGTCCCCAGTTAGGGTGCTGCCGTGCTGTTTTGGTTGACACATAGTCAACCGCTTCACCGCTTCTATCTAATGAGTGACAACATTTCCCGAACTTATAATTACGCGGTATGTCGAATTGAATGTTGTTTAAAAGCACACGCAGAGACGCGTGTACGCACCTGCACGCGCTCCTTCATATTCGACCCCATAAACACACATCAACACACATACACGCACAGGCACAAAACCACGTGCATACATGCTTACATAAACAGACACATACACATGTATATGCATGTCACGTGTACACACACACAGACAGTGCGCGCACACATACACACACGCACGCACACACACACACACACACACAATGCGCGCACACATACGCACGCACGCACACACACATACACATGATCCGCAGCCAACGAGTTTACTTTTGTGTGTGTGTGTGTGTGTGTGTGTGTGTGTGTGTGTGTGTGTGTGTGTGTGTGTGTGTGTGGTGTGTGTGTGTGTGTGTGTGTGTGTGTGTGTGTGTGTGTGTGTGTGTGTGTGTGTGTGTGTGTGTGTGTGTGTGTGTGTGTGTGTGTGTGTGTGTGTGTGTGTGTGTGTGCTTTTCCAATTTTTTTAAATAGTGGAAATAAACAAACATTAGCCAAACTAAACTTCAGATTAAGGAAAAGTGTGTGATGGGTGCAGAATAGAAATGAGAGAAACAAGAGGGGGAAGGGGTGGGTGGGGATGGGGTGGACGCGGAGAGATAGAAACAAGTTTGGAAAAAACCCTCGAAATCATCTTCCTCCTCCTCCTCCTCCTCCTCCTCCTCATCATCATCATCATCATCATCATCATCATCATCATCATCATCATCATCATCATCATCATCATCATCATCGTCGTCGTCGTCGTCATCATCATCATCATCATCATCATCATCATCATCATCATCACAGCAATAGCAACACAACAACAACAACAACAACAACAACAACAACAACAACAACAACAACAACAACAACAACAACAACATGTTATCGAAATCTTGCGCTTTAATAATAGGCCCACTTAACTCGTTCTTTTATCACGAAGCTGTAAGTTTGAAATCTTGCTTTACTTCCGTGTGCTGCCATGTAAGCTTATCCTGGAGCAGCAGCAGCAACAACAACAGCAGCAACAATAACAACAGCAACGGCAATAGCAACAACAACAAGAACAACAAAGCAAACACAAAAGCAACAACAATATTAACAGCAGCAACAACAATAAGCACAACGATGACGACGACGAACGACGACAACAACAACAATAATAATAATATCAGCAAGATCAAGCAGCAGCATCATCAGCAGCAGCAGCAGCAACAGCAACGACAATAGCAATAACAGCAACAACAAAACCAAACACAGAAGTAACAACAATATTAACAGCAGCAACAACAATAAACACAACGATGACGACGACGACAACAACAACAATAACAATAATAATAATAATAATAATAATAATAATAATATCAGCAAGATCAAACATCATCATCATCATCATCAGCAGCAGCAACAACAACAGCAACGACAATAGCAACAACAACAACAACAACAACACAATCAAGCACAGAAGTAGCAACAATATTAACAGCAGCAATAACAATAAACACAACGATGACGACGACGAAGACGATAATAATAATAATAATAATAATAATAATAATAATAATAATAATAATAATAATAATAATAATAATAATAATATAGTAATAATAGTAATAATTTAATTTAAATAATAATAAAAATAATATCAGCAAGATCAAACATCATCATCATCATCAGCAACAACAAAATGAGAAAGGTCGAAATACACGTTGTTGCTTTTCACTCTTTCCCCATGGCAACACAGTGATACCCTAGTAATGATTCAAGACTTACCTATCACTGTGTTGCCATGGGGAAAAAAGCAAAAAACTAACAACGTTTATTTCGACCTTCAGCAGCCCAGCCCAATGTCAACAGTACAAGCATTCCAATATTTGCTTAATTAAACCAGACACACATCCGCAAGGCTGAAACAGTGTTTGTGACAGCACTTTACAAAACAAAGCTTAATTTGAATTGCCAACACAAATTTGCCTGAAGCTAGTGGTGGAAAATTTGGGTTTAAATTGAATATCAGAAATACATATAAGCTTACTGGGTTTTCTCTAAAAAGCGTGTTTGTTAATTTGCCTTGGAAACAGGTGATGGAATAAAGTTAATGTTTGTACTGCAAACATCCGCGCATACTACTACTACTACTACTACTACTACTACTACTACTACTACTACTACTACTACTACTACTACTACTACTACTACTACTACTACTACTACTACTACTACTACTACTACTACTACTACTACTACTACTACTACTACTACTACTACTACTACTACTACTACTACTACTACTACTACTACTACTACTACTACTACTACTACTACTACTACTACTACTACTACTACTACTACTACTACTACTACTACTACTACTACTACTACTACTACTACTACTACTACTACTACTACTACTACTACTACTACTACTACTACTACTACTACTACTACTACTGCTGCTGCTACTACTACTACTACTACTACTACTACTACTACTACTACTACTACTACTACTACTGCTATTGCTGCTGCTGCTGCTGCTGCTGCTGCTGCTGCTACTGCTACTACTACTACTACTACTACTACTACTGCTACTACTACTACTACTACTACTACTACTACTACTACTACTACTACTACTACTACTACTACTACTACTACTGCTGCTGCTGCTGCTGCTGCTGCTGCTACTACTACTGCTACTACTACTACTACTACTACTACTACTACTACTACTACTACTACTACTACTACTACTACTACTACTACTACTACTACTACTACTACTACTACTACTACTTACTACTGCTGCTGCTGCTACTACTACTACTACTACTACTACTACTACTACTACTACTACTACTACTACTACTACTACTACTACTACTACTACTACTACTACTACTACTACTACTACTGCTGCTGCTGCTGCTGCTGCTGCTGCTGCTGCTGCTGCTGCTGCTGCTGCTGCTGCTGCTGCTGCTGCTGCTGCTTCTGCTGCTGCTACAACTAATTCTACTTCTGCTGCTAGTGCTAATGGTTACAGTCAATAATACCTGAAAGGTGATAATATTCCTTATGGCCTTTCTGCAATTTGTATGCAGCTTACTTACAATCTATGTCTGTGTCTCTGTTTCTGTCTGTCTGTCTGTCTGTCTATCTCTCTCCACTTCCCCCCTTTCCCAGTCTCTTCTCTCTGATTCTCTGTTCATGTATTGATCTGTCAACGTCTGTTGCTTGGGTGTACAACGTTCTTACGCTTATCTGTCTGTTTCGTCCCCCCCCCCCTCGTATCTATGTTCTAAACTGCCTTCCTACTTGCAAATCTTATAGTGGTACGATATTCAATTATTTCTGCACCCCCACCCACCCACACCCCATCATCCCCTTTCTCTCTGTGTCTGTGTGTGCGCGTGAGGGCACGCAAGCGTGTAGGCTTATGTATGTGTTTGCACGCGCGTGTGGGATCAGAGAACGTGTGTATATTAGCATAAACATGCATGCACGCACGCACGCACACACACGACTTTCTGTCTGCCTATCTGTCGACCACCTGCCACGCGTTTAAGAATGAAAAATGGTGTTTTACGTCCTTTCGGTCTGGAACAGACACATATGGGACATTTGTAGATACAAAGATGGTGGGAACAATGCTGGAGGCAATGCCCGGAGGCAGTGCAACACCAGTAAAGTCCCGATTTTGTAACAATACAGATAGGTGTAGCAGTAACCACGCCTCGGTTAAACCTCATCGGCTATGGTACCGCCACACATTTTCGTATAGTATAATATATTATGTCTGTCACGCGTTTAAATTAATGATCTACTTAAATACCAGTCGTCAACCATTGAAAAAGTGCAATAAATCAATTCATAACTTTAATGATCCCTGAGGAAATGACAAAGCACATTAACATGCTCGATAAACAAACAATACTAAAACATACATTACATATAACTCAAACATCACAGAGGGAAACAACAACGCAGAGCAACAAGACTTGTTATGGAGTGCAAAATATGGATTATTATAGAGGCTTAAATATATATAAATCTGTTTTCACTCAAAGGAAGAAGAATTAGGGGGGGGGGGGGGGGGGGGGGGGGGGGGGGGTGTCGCATTGAGGCCTGTAAACTATTCACTGGCTATGTTGACGTGTCTTGGAAAAAGGTCTTTGATTCTCCTCAATATAATCTAATAAGGAATGCTTATGGTAAAGTTTTTATTTCTTAGGTTCATAAAACATACATTGGATACCAAATTTTTCTTATCAAAGCAAATTATATATATATATATAAGAGGAAAGTTTAATGGTGTGTTTGTTTTTTCTTCTTCATTTTTTGATCGTTAATACTAATTTAATATAAAGAAAAATTGTTTCAGCATCCGCGTTGCTAACTTAAGGAATGAGTTTCCAATTATTAATTAATTAGTTATTAATCTAAAATGCGCACTTAGCACTAACACATTCATAAATCGTTGGATGATTCTCCAAACTATTAAAATGTTTAGAGGCTTTGACAATTGACGTTTTTTTTTATTAGGACAATTGACCCTAATACACCTTGACCAAATTTGTTTTTTTATTTGGTTCAAGGCTGAGTCGGACCAACGGATAGAGGCTAGAGCACCAAGGCTACATCAAAATGTTGCATTGCTATGCATAGTTATGCGGGGATTGTCTTTAGCCATGACAAGCTCCTAGCGTAACATCATCAGTCTCCAAAAAATCCTCCGAAGTCGGAGTGTGGCTGCCCACGTGGCGGGGGTAATAAAAAAACAAAACAACGGTCACACACGTAGGCCTAATGTTCTCATCCGTAGTTGAGGCACATGTACCATAGTGTTCAAGTGCTTCCACTGTTGGGATGATCCCTGGAGTCTTTTGCATTCAAAACAAACAAATCATTCGATCCAAGCAACCGGACGTTATAAAGCACGTTTCAGCGGAAGTGACGTAATTGGTCGCTTTTGTTGAAGACTACGAGAAGATCCCTAAATAATGTTGAGAGAAGAGAGAGAGAGAGAGAGAGAGAGAGAGAGGAGAGAGAGAGAGAGAGAGAGAGAGAGAGAGAGAGAGAGAGAGAGAGAGAGAGAGAGAGAGAGAGAGAGAGAGGGTTGAGAGAGAGAGAGAGAGAGAGAGAGAGAGAGAGAGAGAGAGAGAGAGAGAGAGAGAGAGAGAGAGAGAGAGAGAGAGAGAGAGAGAGAGAGAGAGAGAGGAGATGAGTATAAGGGAGATTAGGATCTGGACATTAGCAGGATGCTGGGAAGAAACGGAACAAATAGGATGAAGGGAAAAACCCACACCAACATGATGATCCCCGAGTCTCAATATTCACAGGAAAACCAAACCTTGAAATCCTAGTGGATTTCGACCCATGGGCTACTGTTGATAAAGCCTGTATGGGATTATGCTGTTTTATTAGATCTCATCGGGTTTCCCGTCAGATAGGCTTACCGTTACCCCACCCACCCCACCCCACCCCTCTCTCCTACTATCCTTTCCTTCCCGCAAAGTAAGCCCTCTAAAATGTGCCTGGTTTAAAAAGAAGATGAGCAATTCGAAAATAGCAGCAAC
>CM065684.1:24514753-24529753 GCA_017654935.2 Phymorhynchus buccinoides
AATTTGCTTCATTTCATGAGATAATTGGGGTGGGCTTCTTACCCGCCCATGCGCTTTTTACCCCGTCTTCCCCTAGTAGTTTATAACCTTCGACTTGGAAGCCATTGCTCTTGTCGATCTTGCTTTGTCTGTCTGTCGGTCCATCTGTTTGTCTGTGAGTAGCCTTGCTAAAACATTACAGACGGGTTTTCAATGAAAGAGAATAACCTTACCAAACCAACCAACCAAACAATCTAAAAACACACCAAAACAACTTCACCAAAAGCAAACAAACAAACAACAAAAAACAGACCAGAAAAACCCTGGTCGTGAGTAAGGGTGTCAAACAAGGGGAAAAAGGAAGCAATTTTGTTTCATTGTTAGCTTAGATTGTTTCTCGGCTACAACGTTTTCATGCCAGGAATTTTATATATATATAAAAAAGAAAGACACGAGCTTGCTTTCATTTGCTTCCATGTCTCAATTGGTTTTTTAATGTTTATTTTAAACTAAGCAAGAAGGTTATGATTTGTTTTTGTTTTGACTTTGTAAGCACCCCAAAACAGGACTAACGAATCGGGTTGACAGTTTGTGAATAACTAAAGGCTTAAACAAGAAATATATAATTACAGTTGAGCATAAAACTGGTGTTGCTGTTGTTGTTGTTGTTCCCTGGCTTAACGACTCCAGGGATCGTCCCAACAGCCAGAGCACTTGAACAATTCAGTACAAATGCACCAGCTAGGGATGAGAACATTACGTGCGTGACCGTTTTTGATTACCCCGCCATGTGAGCAGCCACACTCCGTCTTCGGGGGATTTTAGACTGATGATGTTACGCTGGGAGCTTGTCATGGCTTAA
Organism: Phymorhynchus buccinoides; assembly: GCA_017654935.2. NCBI lineage: Eukaryota > Metazoa > Mollusca > Gastropoda > Neogastropoda > Raphitomidae > Phymorhynchus > Phymorhynchus buccinoides. The sequence goes on from CM065684.1 coordinate 24,515,595, forward strand.
GACAATCCCCGCACAACCATTCAGAGCATAACAACATTTTGATGTAGCCTTGGCGTTCTAGCTTACGTCAACTGGTCTGACACAGCCTCATGCCAAGGCAAACAACTGGTGTAATTATTCGGTTTAATGAATGTTGTTTCTCATCCCCCTCTCTCTCCCAAAATGAAACATGAGCATCACCTTTCAACGTTCTGAGGGATGGGGCAGAATTGTCATACCATAACAGCCTTACAAGTAAAGGATGCAAAATGAACGGTCTTCCTAGGAGGAGATAGTATACGTCGTTTTAACTGCTTTCTTGTTGCAACGTAACATTTAGTTTAGCCGCTAGTTGTAAACCTAGGACGTGGATGGTGGAAATGTCCCCAATATCGATGGAACTGACTCTGGCCTTATTGACATCCATTTTGGCTCGTTTGCTTTAAAAAAAAAGAGAAGCACATGCTTGCAGTTAGCGCACTGTGTGTGCGCGCGCGCGTGTGTGTGTCTGTGTGTGCGCGTGTGCGTGCGCGCGCGCGTGTGTGTGTACCATTCTCCCCTTTTACTTGTTCCACACAGATACGTATGCCTACGCCACGTTTCTCTGTGCTTCTTCTGCCCTGTCCATCCACTCCACTCCTGTTTATCTCGGTCCGTTTGCCTACCTCTTTCTCTGTCGCCGTCGTTCTTCTTCAGTCTTTTATCGTTAAAAAATCGTGATTTTCCAGGAGTTGCACTGCCTCCGGGCATTGCCTCCAGGATCGTTCCCACCATCTTTTTATCTACCAATGTCCCATATGTGTCTGTTTCAGACCGGAGGACGTTAAACGGATTTTCATTCCTTCTTCAGTCTTCACGTCTCCGAAGTTCTGGTTCTGTCTTTTCATTCTCTGTGTCTGTCCGTCACTGACGGGAATGGTTTACCTGTAGTACAGTTCTTCCCTAGCAGCTGTAACCAGGACCAGCCGTGGTCTGTCACTCTTTTCAGTTTTGCTATTTGTATTTTTCTCGTCACACTTTTACCTGCCTCAAGCACAAGATCAATAATGGACTCGTTGAATTTAACCCCAACCAGTACCTACCCCCCCCCACCCCCCCCCCCCCCCCCCCCCCCAGTGACCCTACCTAAAACAAGAGGGTCACAGCGATTCTTTCAAGAAAGGACAGCACACCCGGTCCTCTACTATTCCTTCCTCCCTCGCACGCTGAGAGAATGGAACTCACTCCCTACAGCCATGACAGACACCATCAGTCCAGAAGTTTTCAGGGCCGGCCTCGGTGGCATCACCACCAGCCACCGGGGCTCTTTCTGCTAAAACATCCATGCAGAAATGTAAATAGTTTTGAACGCAAGACCTTTAGTGCAGTACTGCACTGTTTTAACCCTTTCACCGCCAACCATATTTCAACCAAAAATGTCCATTACATTTACCTGGGTAGAGAACAAAATCCTTCTGCAGTATTGGGGATTCGACTGTGACAGATAAAATAAGGTCTATCCTTACTTCCCAAAACTAAGACAATAGGTTCTTTGGATAATAGACCCCAATTTGATGCCTTTTAGTGACATAGGTGCTAAATCACTGTGGTGCTAAAATGCGACTTTGGCGGTGAAAGGGTTAAAATCCTGTTTTTAATGCCGCCTGCCTAATGTGACCAGTCTGGAAGAAGAAGGAAAGAAGTCCCCCTCCCCCCCGCTTTTGTTTGTTTATGTGTGCATATAGATAGATTTGTTGATCAACGTGGATTTACTCATTAATTTTTTAGTCTCTTTGTCTTAGCTCAGTCTTTCTTTTAGTCCCTTTGTCTGATAGTCTCTCTTTCTCTAGGACCTTGTCTCTGATCAGTCTGTCAGTCTGTCTGTCTGTCTGTCTCTCTCTCTCTCTCTCTCTCTCTCTCTCTCTCTCTCTCTCTCTCTCTCTCTCTCTCTCTCTCTCTCTCTCTCTCTCTCTCTCATTCTCTCTTTATGTCAACTTCTCTCATTCTCTACCTCTCTACTTGTATGTCTGGTTGTCTGTCAGTATAATTTCTTCCTTTATCCGTCTCTTTCAGTCTCTTTACCTTTCAGTATCTGTATCTGTCTCTGTTTGTCTCTCTCTGTATCGCTGTCTCTCTGTCTGTGTCTATGTGTCTCTCTCTTTGTCTGTCTGCCTCTCTCTGTCCCGCTGTCTCTCTGTCTGTGTCTGTCTCTCTCTCTTTGTCTCTTTGTCTGTCTGTCTGCCTCTCTCTCTCTCTCTCTCTCTCTCTCTCTCTCTCTCTCTCTCTCTCTCTCTCTCTCTCTCTCTCTCTCTCTCTCTCTCTCTCTCTCTCTCTCCCCCCTTTTTTTTAATTGCCCGTTTTGTTGTTAACCTTGTTTATTCGATGTTTTCCTTTGCCATAGGACTGAGCGTAACAAAAAAGTATTTATGCTTATCTCATTACCCTGTATAGAAAAAAAAAAATCGTTCGTTCGTTCGTTCGTTCTCCCTCTGTTTTCACTGTCAAGATAGATCGATGCTTGTGTTCCTAACAACCGTTGACTTGTTACGCTGGACACATCAAACGTTACCCTTTCTTTGAAAGCCTGGTTAATTAGGAGCGGAGCTAATTGACCCGATGCTTTGTTTGCCACCATCAGGCACGCAATTAAAACTGTACTGTTTTATTCGCGGGCAACCTTTTACACGTTTTGGTCTATCCTTCCAAAATGTTTTAGCTTTTTGTTTGTCTTCAGTAGGCTTATATTTCACATGCGTGAAATTTCTGGTCTTTAAATAAACCGAATCAGCATTTCTTTTCATTTCATTTTGCGCAGCATTTTGTTTTTGTAAAAGGGTTTCAAGAGGGTTGGCAAGGTTTGAAAACAAAGGCGATGTTTATATTGTAATGAGGGAGAGTAGATCAGTTGGTTTTGGGGGTGTATTTGGGGGTGGTACGAGTCATGAAATTGAATAGAGATTTTCGGTACTGTTGATAGCAAATAAATGACATTGAAAAAACCCCCAAACCAACTCACTTTTCCCCCATCAATAAATAATATATAGTGACTATATGTCACAGTAGAAACTGGAATCCAGTTGGATTCGGAATCCTACTAGTACAAATCGGAATTCTAATTTCTACTGGACTTTTTCTAGTAGAAATTGGAAAACTGATTTTTACTAGTACAAATCGGAATTCTGATTTCTTCTAGTACAAATCGGAATTCCGATTTGTACTGACAGCCAGTGGAAAATGGAATCCAGTACAAATTGGAATCAACATATTGTTTCAGTTGCAAGAGAAGAAAGACAAAACGAGGGTGGAGTTGATAGTTTAAGAGCAGTAATAATTGAATTCTAATCCCTTTGACTGCAGCACTAGAAAAGACATCCTAATCCCTTAGGCTGCAGCACTAGAAAAGACAACATAATCCCTTTGGCTGCAGCACTAGAAAAGACAACCTAATCCCTTTGGCTGCAGCACTAGAAAAAACAACCTAATCCCTTTGGCTGCAGCACTAGAAAAGACAACCTAATCCCTTTGGCTGCAGCACTAGAAAAGACAGTGCAACCTAATCCCTTTGGCTGCAGCACTAGAAAAGACAACCTAATCCCTTTGGCTGCAGCACTAGAAAAGACAACCTAATCCCTTTGGCTGCAGCACTAGAAAAGACAGTGCAACCTAATCCCTTTGGCTGCAGCACTAGAAAAGACAACCTAATCCCTTTGACTGCAGCACTAGAAAAGACAACCTAATCCCTTTGGCTGCAGCACTAGAAAAGACAACCTAATCCCTTTGGCTGCACTGTCCTTTCTAGTGCTGCAGTCAAAGGGATTAGGTTGTACTGTCTTTTCTAGTGCTGCAGCCAAAGGGATTAGGTTGTACTGTCTTTTCTAGTGCTGCAGCCAAAGGGATAGGTTGTCTTTTCTAGTGCTGCAGCCAAAGGGATTAGGTTGCACTGTCTTTTCTAGTGCTGCATCCAAAGGGACTAGGTTGCACTGTCTTTTCTAGTGCTGCAGCCAAAGGGATTAGGTTGTTTTTTCTAGTGCTGCAGCCAAAGGGACTAGGTTGCACTGTCTTTTCTAGTGCTGCAGCCAAAGAGATTAGGTTGCACTGTCTTTTCTAGTGCTGCAGCCAAAGGGATTAGGTTGTCTTTTCTAGTGCTGCAGTCAAAGGGATTAGGCTGTCTTTTCTAGTGCTGCAGTCAAAGGGATTAGGTTGTTTTTTCTAGTGCTACAGCCAAAGGGATTAGGTTGCACTGTCTTTTCTAGTGCTGCAGCCAAAGGGATTAGGTTGTCTTTTCTAGGTTGTGTATTATAGTGCTGCAGCCAAAGGTATTAGGTTGCACTGTCTTTTCTAGTGATGCAGCCAAAGGGATTAGGTTGTCTTTTCTAGTGCTGCAGCCTGTGATGAAAGTCATCACATTGAAGTGTGTTATTGTTCTTGTTGTCGCTGTCAGATAATTTGTATGGCTTTCCTTTTTTCTAGAGGCTCCCGTGTTAAAAAGCGCTGCGTCACGGTCCGTGAAATGCGGGATATAGGTGAACTTCGTGTTGCACGCACTCATGCATTTAGCTGAGCTGAGTTCAATTTTATTTTCGGCGGTCTATTTCCTGTCGATCACTCACTTTGCTTTCTACCTTATTCGCAGTAGCATTGTCGTTGGGTTTTGCTCTGTTGCCCTAGTGCAGAGGTAAGAAAAGATAGGATTATATGTACAACAGAATTTACATACATTGTTTCGTTTAAGAAGAGAACAAAAATGTTAACTTTTCAGTTTCAAATTCCTTTACACTACAAATCTTTATGGAACTTTTATTTACATTTTTCAGAAGCATACATATTGACTTTTGCCGGCTTTGTGGTTATATAACTGTTAGGGGAAGACGGGGTAAAAAGCGCATGGGCGGGTAAGAAGTCCACCCCAATTATCTCATGAAATGAAGCAAATTTCAGTCTCATTTTGCCCATGAGACGAGTGTTAATATCTAGCATTCGTCTCATGGGCAAATTTGACTGAAATTTTCTTTATTTCATGAGATAATTGGGGTGGGCGTCTTACCCGCCCATGCGCTTTTTACCCCGTCTTACCCTAACTTTCATATTTTTTTTCACCTACGTATTATTTTGAAATTGTTTCAGAAATGGATAGCTTTTTAAAGTAATTTTGACAAGCAGTTGTGTAATAGATGTGTGTAGATAAGTTCAATGATTATTTTTATGTAGGCCTATTTGTAGAGACTTGAGTACGTAGGTTTATTATTAATTAGAATAAGCGTACATGTTACGTGTTGTAGTATTGATAATGGAGTGTGTGTGAAAGTAATTTTTATAGTGTTGATGTAAAGGGCACATACACGCGCATGCATATGCACACGCAGTCACTCAAATCACAAACTTATGAACTTTTGTGTTTCCTTCCTGAAGAGCACCCAGTCTGTGCGCCCGGGAGGCAGCAAGGGAGACTGGAGCTGGTGGCGCACACGTGTTGAGGTGGAGCGGCCTGAGGAAGAGCTGGCATCCTGCCAAGTCATGGCGCCTAGAATTGAAACGAGCGAGACTCAAAGAGGTCGTCGACTCCAGTGAGGAAGATGGAGATTGAAGAAGTTATCAACGGTTTCAAGTGAAACGTGCTTCGGAATTGACTGAGTATGTTTTGTGTTCTGTGCTGTGCTGTGCGTGTCACCCTTAGTCTTTTTGATTATTATTGTACCTGTATATATGCATGATTGTGTGAGTGAATGAGAATAAATTATTGTTTAATTCTGCCTCTGTATGTAATGAAAGAAGAGAGACTGTGACACGGGAGCATGCACTTTTGAATGAGTCAGATGCGTGAGTTGTTTGTGAGGTTTTCTGCCCTGCCTGACTAAACTTTATTATGTGAGTTGTCGTTCGTTACACAGCCAAAGGGATTAGGTTGTCTTTTCTAGTGCTGCAGCCAAAAGGATTAGGTCGTCTTTTCTAGTGCTGCAGCCCATGGGATTAGGTTGTATTTTCTAGTGCTGCAGTCAAAGGGATTAGAATTCAATGAGTACTGCTCTTAACCTATCAACTCCACCCTCGTTTTGTCTTTCTTCTCTTGCAACTGAAACAATATGTTGATTCCAATTTGTACTGGATTCCATTTTCTAGAAAACGTCCAGTAGAAATTAGAATTCCGATTTGTACTAGTAGGATTCCGAATCCTACTGGATTCCCATTTCTACTGTGACATATATAATAAAGAAGTCTTTTTCCTTAGACCATACTTAGACGAGCGCTGTTCATGGTCAAATTCACCACACATATATGCGTGCTGCGTACTGAACGGAGGAAGCTTCTACCACGCATATGTGCGTGCTACGTAATGAAAAAGTTAAGGTGCCAGAAGAAGAAGAAGAAGAAGAAGAAGAAGAAGAAGAAGAAGAAGGGCCATTGACATCAAAGCTGGGATTTGTCGGCTTGTTTTGTGCTCGGCCTGGCAAAGACAAAATGAAGGCCACTGTTCTCTGAAGGGTGGTCCGCTGCCTTGCTTGGGGCGAGGTGTCTTTTCTGCGGTGCTGAGGCTTTGTTCTCGAGTTCTGCTGGTAGCTCTAGTGCCTTTTTTTCCAGAACCTCTCTAGCGCTTAACCTTCCTCCATCCTCTGTTTTAATTTCCTTCCTTTGACTTGCACGCCGTCCCCCCCACCTCCCCAATCTCAGTTAACCCTTAACCTTATTCTTCATACCACAAAATCAACCATTCTTGTTCATCTAGCTTGGTCTCGCATTGTCTGTCCGTGTCTCTCTGTTTGTCTGTCTGTCTTACTGTCAGTCTGTCTCTTTTTGTTTCTCTTAATCTTTGTTTCTCTCTGTCTGCCATTTTGTCTGTCTGAATATTATGTGTCTGTCTGTCTGTCTGTCTGCCTGCCCCTCGCTCCCAATCCTGCTGCTTTCTTTGACATGAACAGCTGAACATGTTCCTTAAAACACTGAACTAGTTATTGTCATAGTCATTCTCTCTCTCTTCTCTGTCTGTCTCCGAATGTGTCTATGTCTCTGTATGTCTGTCCATTTGGTCTGTCTGTCTGTCTCATTGCCTCTGTCTCCGTCTCTCTCTCTCTCTCTCTCTCTCTCTCTCTCTCTCTCTCTCTCTCTCTCTCTCTCTCTCTCTCTCTCTCCCCTCCCCCCTCCCCCTCCCAAGCCGCTTCTTTCCATTCTAGGAATGACACACATTAAGCAGCCCAAAGGCAAGACTGATGGCTTGTTTCTCTGGCTCTTCATTCAGCTGCTATTTGTTTGTCTTGCAGTGAAGTTCGGCCCGCATCAAACGCTCATGATCCCTTTGAACGAGCAGTGTTCTCATTTGGCCAAGGTCTCAAGCGGGGGGCCAATTATCAGGTTTTCGCAAAACCGGTGGGAAGCCCATTGAGCGAATTGAATCAGTTCGCTTCAGTAAAGATTAGGTTGTTATTGTCGCCTAGGTTTTTTCTTTATTATTAACCAGCCGCGTGCGGAAAGCTGGTTAATGTTTTCAGAGAGCATTCTCTTCCTGACTGGCTGGCTATGTTACCACGATAACTTTCGAACGGAGGGACTTAGGACCCTCACATTTTACGTGCATATAGGTAGTGAGGATATCTAGGCCAAGTTCGAAGATGAAGGTCATCGGTCAAAGAACAAGGTCATTGGAGCCATTTTTGTGTTTGCAAGACAATGGTTCAAGGGAAGCAAATCTGATTTAGCAACCAACCACAATAGCTACCTTGTTGCTTCCCTTTACTTGTTTTTACTTGTCTTGCTCGGCTCTCACTCTGTCAAATTTTGCGTTCGGATAGGTAGCTAGAATATCTAGGCCAAGTTGGAAAATGGTAAAATGTCAAGGTCATTGAACCCGAAAATGCTGCCGCACGGCTGGTTCACATAGCTTTTCCACGCTCTAGTTTTTTTCCCTTTGTCTGATTTTTGGGGGGCCAACCAAAAAAATGAAATAATATTCTGTTTTTCTCTGTGTGTCTGTATCTTTTAATCATTCTACCTGTTTCCCTGTCTGCTCTGTTTCTCTCATCTACCTTTCTTTTTCTTCTTCTTCCTCCTCTCTCTCTCTCTCTCTCTCTCTCTCTCTCTCTCTCTCTCTCTCTCTCTCTCTCTCTCTCTCTCTCTCTCTCTCTCTCTCTGTCCTGTTAAAAAACCGTTTCATCGTCAGTCATTTTTTCAGACAAACATTTCCGTTAGATTGAACTGAGAATATGAAAAGGTGGAATATGCAACACTGCAGATTCCTTTATATAGTGTATATGACATTATAGGACCTATCCTTATCTCCTAAAATTAAGAACAAAATGCCTTTGGATAACAACAAACCCTGATCTACCTTTTAAGGACATGGGTGTTAAAAATCAGTTTGGTGCCAAGCGGCTACTGTGGTGATGAAAGGGTTAAGGGGAAATAATGTATCATTCTACCATTACGTAATAGAACGAGTATAAATGATGCTTTGGAGTTGACAGTGTAAAAAAAAAATGAGAGGACAAAACATATTAGTCTATGTTATGTGTTGAGCATAATCACCATAAATGGAGAAGACGAATGATACGAACGAGTTCGTAGTCCCAAAAATAAATTACTGCCTGAAATAAAACATACTGCTGCCAGGGCTCCCGATCGTCCCGCAAAACAAGGGGTCCCAGGGTCCCAGTGGCATAGCGATTGCTAAAAAGAATGTTTCTAGTGCATCCCTGGGACCCCCTGCACATTCTTGTATAGGGTCCTGTAGAATTTTAGTGCTTCATAGACCCCCAAATGGGGGTCCCTGGGAGCCCTGCGCTGCTCTTTTGTTGTTGTTGCTACACGTATATCGTAATCTAGTTAAATCCAAAGATCGACTGCTAAAATTTGCTTATTTTTACCTTACCCATTATGGCCATATGGCCTGGGAACGCAGAAGAAGAAGAATCACCGGTATCGTCGTTGTCCTCAATGCTCACACAAATGAAGTCCTTCCATTGATCACTGACCATTGGTATTAACTGTGAGCTGATAGCCGAGTGTTATTCGTGGCTGTAGGAGTGTGGAATTGTTCTAGGGTGTAATCCTCCCTTGTTTGCTCTAGGACTCGGTAAGTAACGTAGTTAAAGTAGCACCAGTAAATTCCACAAGCAAGGAAGGCTTGATGAGGTAGCTAGAGGGTGGAATCCTCCCATGTTTGCTCTAGGTAAACATAAGCCGTCCATTTACATGATGATCGCGACAGACGGCTGGCGTTTTTTATTTTTTACTGTTTGAATAACCTAGGGACTTCCTCTGCTCTCCTATTAGTTAAACATGAATAATAAAATCGATACTGAATACCCTTAATTAAGATTGGAAGACGGATGCTTACCAGATTACCGGCTGTTGGTCAGATTTCATTTTCCGTGTTTCTAGATACCAACCGTACTCGCGGGATGCAGGGTTGAAAAGGAACCGGAACTCCCGGATAAGGACCAAATAACTTCCATTTTAATGGGCATGACCGGATGAGAATTTACTAAATTAGGATACCAAATAAGAATAAATAATTGAATGAGCTTGTGCCCCTGGTTTTCTTTTACTAACCCCGCTGACTTACGCCTCACATAACAGCATTTAAGTCAGTACTTAAATGTGTTTGTTCATCTTATTCTAGTCTACTGTTTTCACCCGTTTCACTAGCTACTACACACGCACGTGCGCATGTGCGCATGTGCGTGTGTGTGTGTGTGTGTGTGTGTGTGTGTGTGTGTGTGTGTGTGTGTGTGTGTGTGTGTGTGTGTGTGTGTGTGTGTATGATGTATGTATATGTATGTATGTATGTATATGTATGTATGTATGTATGTATGTATGTATGTATGTATGTATGTATGTATGTATGTATACATGTATGCATGCATGCATGTAAATGTGTGTATACGCGCCACGCGCATATAAACGCACACGCGTGCATTACTGAAAAACACCCGTTGTTAAAACGCAGCAAACCTTTTTTTGGGTTCCAAATACAGACAACAATCTACTCTGTCCAGAGCGAGTAATTCCATCAGTAAAAACCCTCACCACTACACCACCGCAGTCCGTCCGACACAACCAGCCGCTGTAGCAAACGGGCCTTCCTCCCCGCTCGCTCTCTCTCGGTCCCCAACGTCGCGCACGGGCCTATGTAGTATGTCGCAATGGTCAGGAACTAGAGATAGAACAAGAATTCAGGGTAGCACCTCTGCTAGCCGTAGACCTTCGTTTCCCCATAGACTGGAGAAGTTTCACTCAAGGCGAGACGCCCAGGGCGGGTTGTTGCGGGTTATTTGTTGCTTTCATTATCATTATGGCCTGTCATTACCATTAGGCTGCTAAGGGAGGGAGTGAAGGGTTCCCCAGGCAATCGTTGGACTTGTAGTAGGGAGAACGTGCATTGATTTTTGTTTTGTTTTACACTACGAGATATTTTGTGTGTGTGATATATACATGGTTGTGCGCGTTTGGGAAAGCAGGTAAGTGGAAACTTTTGGTTTTGTTGTTAGTTCCCGAGCCGAAGGTTCGGGGAGCTATTGTTTTTGTCTGGTCCGTCCGTCCGGCGTGCCTCCGTCCGTCCGGCGTGCCTCCGTCCGTCCGGCTATTCATCCGTTTTTCTCAAAAACTATTATCAAATTTGGTATACTAGTTTGCCAAGATGCAAGCTATCCACTGATGTATTTAGTTTTACATTAAGGTCAAGGTCGCGCCAGTTACGGGGTTCAAACCCCGAAACACATAATCGCTAATATCTCGCGAAGTTTTGCATGTATTTCAATGCAATTTTTTTCACAACATTTCTTGATGAATGGTCTATAACACAGTTGTCATGAATTTTTCTGTGCGCTCGTGTGCGCTTGATCGCGCGCGCTGAAATCACGGGTCCGAACCCCAAGGCTATATATAAACAACTATTCAGTTACGTGCTGTTTTGATGCGTTTTTATGTAAGTACGTTTTCTTTTGATATCTGCCCCTTCGCCTGTTCTAGGACATGAATTTTTCTGTGCGCTCGTGTGCGCATGATCGCGTGCGCTCAAATCACGGGTCCGAACACACATGCGTCATGAAACACGCGGCATTGGGTGGGAAGATTCACTTGAAAGACGCCACCATCAGATCTACAGTCAAACCCCACAGCCAAACCGGGCGCGCAAACCAGGCGAGAAAGCAATGGGCGTCAAGAGTCGCTAAACATGGGATAAGCCCGCTGTGCCCTAGGCCCTTTGTGTCACAGGCCCGATATGTCCCACTTCTTTCCGGCCGTCCATCCGTCCGTGCGTGCGTCCTGTTTTCAGTTCTCAATGGTCTCCCCGCTGTTTGTACAGCCGACACATTCCGATTTCGGAGTAGCTCGGCGATGCTGCGAGGGGACTTTGCAGCCACTCGGCGTTGCACTTGTTATTTTTGTTTTTGATTGGATCTTTCTTTTGTTAGAGTTGTGTTATACATACCTATAAACACGTAGGATTAAAGTTTTTTGGTGTTTTTTTTGGCACACCGAGCAACAGCAGCTACACAACATGTATGTTTGTTAAGCGCACCCGCCACCCCCCCCCCCCCCCTTCCCCTTATGATAAGCAAAAATCAAACACACAAACCGACAAAAACAAAGAAACAAACAAAAGAACAAAACAAATAAAGAAACAGAAACACAAACAAACAACTGACGTCAACAGCAGACGTCATTCATAAACAAGAATGGTGGACACCCTTTTGGTTTTTGCTTGGTTCTTTCTTTATTTTCAACATTTTTCTCAAATTTTGTCTGCAAGTTCTATCAGTTTGTGGCTACTGGCCGCCCCTCATTTTTCTAAACAAATGTTTGCAAGTCGCTGACTCGCATCATGCGGTTTCAAGCTTCGACGCCAATCCGCCATGGTTGCTATGGTTTTGTCCGAGTAAGTCGAGGTAATCAACTCTAATTTTCACGAAGTGCTCTCCCCTAATTATTTTCCGAAAATCGTCTCTTGGAATCAAGGCTTTTGCGTTTCTCGGCTTGTTTGTGAGCTAAGAAAACCCCGGGGATTCAGTTAGACACAGCCTAAGTAAAAAGAAAATTAAAAAAATGCACTGACGCAGCACATACCTCCACAAAGAGACACACACTCAATTTCAATTTGTTTTGAATCCAGTGGACTGACTGTAGCACTTCAGGCCCCATACGTTTTGTCATCACAAGCAAAATAACGGAACAAATGTTGGAGACAGCTTTCGTGTGAGAAAACAACAACGCTATATGTGACCCCGCACCACGAAAGGGACATTAAGTCGCTGGACTAGTTTCTCACAACAGGTTTGCAAAGTCAAAAATCTATTTGTTTGGTCAATTTTGAGTTATGGGTATTTGTTTGTTCTCTAACATCTTATCTTTCATATTTATAAAGGATAATCTTTATTATGTGTTTTCTCAAAATGGCCAATACTCGCCCTACTAACTTTAAATGTTCATAATAAATAATTCTGGAACGGAAAACGATACAAGAATGGCTTTTGTATCATTGGAAAGAGAATTGTCTGAAGTTGTGTAATTTTCTGAGAATGGTCAGTTTGACACTTAATGTCCCTTTCGTGGTGCTGGGTCACATCATCATATAGTAAAAAGCCAAGTGTCCGTGTGTCTGTCTGTCTGAAACACAAAACGGGCCTTATAACTCCGCCGTTTTTCGACCGAATCGCTTCAAATTAGCTATGAGCCCTAACGGGGCGATGGCAACGGCAACCGAGGCGGCCGTGTCATTTGCTCGGTTTGGCAAATGCGCGACATGCGTATCCGCTGGCCTCGGCGCCCGTATCTCCGGTATTTCTGGACCGATTGCCTTCGAATTTGGCAGGTACATGACCGGGGACAGTGACTATCGATGTGCCAGACCGGAAGCAAATCGATGCAGAAACGCGTGCGCTTTACGCCGCTTCACCTTTTCACGAATACATCCGCCGTTTCTTAACCGAATCGCTTCAAATTTGCTGTCAGGCTTGCTATGGCCGTGGCAAAGCATGGCAGCAAACAGAATCTGGAGAGCGCGTCACTCTCAGAGCAGCGCCAACGGGAAACGGGGCCTTATAACTCCGCCGTTTCTTAACCGAATCGCTTAAACTTTGCTGTACTCAGCGTTACCAGTACTTGGCGTTACCGTTACTAGGCGTTACCGTTACTAGGGAGAGAGCATCACTCTCAGAGCAGCGCCAACGGGAAACGGGGCCTTATAACTCCGCCTTTTCTTAACCGAATCGCTTCAAATTTGCTGTACTCAGTAAGGTGCGGGGGGTAGTAGAACGGGATGAGTGAAGAAGGGAGAGAGACAAAAGTAAGAATAATATTTCGTGGACCCGGCGAAACCAGTACTCAGCGTTACCAGTACGGTGGATTGCCAGTACTAGGCGTTGCGCTAGTAATAATTATATGAGAAGGATTGAGTGAAAAAAAGTAGATGAGGAAAATTAAGTGAAAAAAACAACTGAGGAAAATTAAATGATACCCCCCAAAAAACCCAGCAACAACCTCCCCCCCCCCCTCCCCCCGACAAACAAAGACACTGACACAATGCAAACCTTCACTGAGAAAGTTAACTCAGTTCTAATTTGCTTAGTGTTCAAGAAAACGCTAGCTTCGAATTAATTAACCATTTGACAGCTTTCTTGCCTGGCGTTCTAACGTTTCAGACAATGTCATCAATATTCGTTCCTAACTTTTACAACAACTCTGCCATAGGCCTATAAGAACAAAGCAAACCTACAATATTACAAAGGCAACAACAACAAAGCAAACAACAAGGACAACAAAGCAAATCTGCAATATAACAACAACAACAACAATAACAACAACAAAGCAAACAACGACACAAAAGCAAATCTGCAATATAACAACAGAAAAGCAAACATGCAATATAACAACAGCAACAACAACAAAGCAAACAACAAGGACAACAAAGCAAATCTGCAATATAACAACAGCAACAACAACAAAGCAAACAACAAGGACAACAAAGCAAATCTGCAATATAACAACAGCAACAACAACAAAGCAAACAACAAGGACAACAAAGCAAATCTGCAATATAACAACAGCAACAACAAAGCAAACAACAAGGACAACAAAGCAAATCTGCAATATAACAACAGCAACAACAACAAAGCAAACAACAAGGACAACAAAGCAAATCTGCAATATAACAACAACAACAACAACAAAGCAAACAACAAGGACAACAAAGCAAATCTGCAATATAACAA
>CM065684.1:24547253-24552253 GCA_017654935.2 Phymorhynchus buccinoides
TTCTTGATGAATGGTCTATAATACAATTTTTCTGTGCGCGCGTGTGCGCATGATCGCGCGCGATCAAATCACGGGTCCGAACCCCAAGGCTATATATATAAAAACTATTCAGTTACGTGCTGTTTTGATGCGTTTTTATGTAGTTACGTGCTGTTTTGATGCGTTTTTATGTATGTGTACAGCCGACACCTTCCGATTTCGGAGTACCTCGGCGATGCTGCGAGGGGACTTTGCAGCCGCTCGGCGTTGCACTTGTTTTGCTTTTGCTGCTGATGTTACTGGGGTTGTGTCTCCTCTTCCTTCTCTCCCCTTTCTTCATCCTAAATAAACGACCATGATCATTTCTGCTTCTGCCTCTGCCTATTTGTTTTCTTCCCGCTTGGTTGCTGCCATGTTGTTTGTACTGCTCTTTCTCTTGTTGACGTTGCTAACATGTTCATGTTTTTCTTCCATCATCTTCTTGCACTTCTCCGTCTCTTGGCCAAATGTTTTTTTTTTGTATTAAACGTTTTTATTCGGTTTTACATTGGTAAAAATATACATAACCAAAGAAAAAAGACAAATATATAACACATACATACATACACACATACATACATACACACATACATACATACACACATACATACATACACACATACATATATATATACACACAATACAGCATTAACGTGGCGGTACCATAGCCGATGAGGTTTAACCGAGGCGTGGTTACTGCTACACTTATCTGCATTGTTAAAAATTCGGGACTTTACTGGTGTTGCACTGCCTCCGGGCATTGCCTCCAGTATCGTTCCCACCATCTTTGTATCTACAAATGTCCCATATAATATATGTGTCTGTTCCAGACCGAGAGGACGTAAAACACCATTTTTCATTCATATATGCACAATACACACATACATCTACATAAACAAATATATATATCGTTTCTTGGCCAAGTTTGTAGTTTAGACCTCCACCCCTCACCCTCCCTCCCGCTCATGCTTAGCAGCCGCGAACGAAGAGAGTGAAGCTGGTAATTTTTTCAGGGCATTCTGTTCCTGTCTATCTGACTGTTAACACGATAACGTTTGAATGGAGAGACCTGGGACGCTCAAATTTTTGCATGCGGATAGGAACTAAGAATATGTAGGCCAAGTCTCAAACTGAAGGTCATAGGTCAAAGGTCAAGGTCACTGGAGCCGAAAATGCTGCCGAACACCTGGCACGATAACGGAGGGAACTAGGACGCTCAAACTTTGCATGCAGATAGGTACAAATATATCCAGGCTAAGTTCCAAAATGAAAGTGATAGGTCAAAGGTCAAGGTCACTGCCGCAAAAAATGCTGCCGAGCACCTGGCACGATAACATTTGAACAGAGGGACCTAGGACTCTCAATTTTTTCATGCGGATAGGTTTCAAGAATATATCAGCCAAGTTCAAAAATGAAGACCATAGGTCAAAGGTCAAGGTCACTGAAGCCAAAAATGCTGCCAAGCACCTGGCACGATAACGTTTGAACGCAGGGATCTAGGACACTCAAATTTTGCATACGGATAGGTACTAAGGATGTCTAGGCCAGGTTTGAAAATGAAGGTCAAAGGTCAAGTTCACAGGAGCCGAAAATGCTGCCGAGCATTTTGGGCCTGTATTCACATTGCGATACCTCAAAGGTTCGTCACCAGCTAGCTGAGAGACGAAGCACTGCAGCCGAAAGTATTGCCACGCGGCTGGTGATCTAGCGTCCTAATGCTCCAGCTACGATTTTCCGATCTTAAAGTATGGTTCGTTCTGCTTCATGAAAATAACCCTAGGCTGATCCTAACCCTATTTCTTTCCCAAGAATGGCAGAAAGTTGTTTTTCAGTGAACATTTTCAATGATGAAATTTGATCAAGGGGGTATCTACACCACAACTTATCCCCTTTCTCGTTCTACTTTTGTGCATCATTCTCAGTTTTCAGTGTTTTTCCTCTCTTTGATTTTTCTTCTTCCGCTTGTCCTATTTTGTTCTGTATTGCTACTCCCCCCCCCCCCCCCCCCCCCCACACCTCTTTCTTCCTTCTACGTGGCCAATTATTCACAAACCACTCTGTTTTGGCGTGCTCTGTCAGCCGAAATGTTATGAGTTCCTGAGGGAAGAAAAACCAACCACGTTATTTCATTTCGAAGAAGAAAAGAGTGTTAGTATAGCTCGAATTTGTTGTAAAAATAAAAAAGAGAGAAAAAAAAGAGAGGACAAATGTTAAGAAAAGCTCCCTCCTCTGCCCATTCCATTCATTTCAGACGGTTTCAGGTTAGGGTTAGGGTTAGGAATAGGGTGTGGGATAGGGTTAGGGAAAGGTTTAGGGTCAGCTTAGTTATCAACTTTTATGTTTTTGTGTATTTGACACTAAACTGACCCTAAACCTATCCCTAAGCCTATCCCACACCCTATTCCTAACCCTAACCCTAACCTGCAACCGTCTAATCCACACACACACACACACACACACACACACACACACACACACACACACACACACACACACACACACACACACACACACACACACACACACACACACACACACACAAATGGTATGCTATGAGATTGACTCTAAACTGACTCTAAACTGACCCTAAACTTAACCCTAACCCTAACCCAAACCCTATTCCGAACCCTAGCCCTAACCTGAAACCGTCTGAAATGAATGGAAGGGGCAGCGGAGAGAGCTTTTCTTAACATTTGCTAAAAAGAGGATAAACTATGATGCGATCCTCCGAAATCGGAATGTGTTGACTGTATGTAGCGGGGAGACCAGCGAAAAACCGAACACCGGACACATACGTACCTTACCCACCATGGCCTTATGGCCTGGGAACGCAGAAGAAGAAGAAGAAGAAGAAGAAGAAGAAACTGTGAAGCATTGCATTACATTGCAGTTGTGCTGTGTTTTTTGTATTGCATAAACTCTACTATTATATCGGACCGTTTCCTGCTTGTGAAATTCGAGCTGCCATCGCTGGGAGAGCGTGTCGCTGCCAGTGCAGCACCATAATGCCATTACCTGTTTTTCGTGCGTGCCGTATGATTATGATGTGTGTTTTTTCTGCTGAAATCCACCATCACTCTGTGTATACGTGCGTGTGTGTGTGTGTGTGCGCGTGCGCGCGCGCGTGCGCGTGTGCGCGCGTTTGTGTTTCTGTTTGAGATAATGAAATAGCAAAGAGCAATGCAGCATGTGTGTGTGTGTGTGTGTGTGTGTGTGTGTGTGTGTGTGTGTGTGTGTGTGTGTGTGTGTGTGTGTGTGTGTGTGTGTGTGTGTGTGTGTGTGCTGCTGTTTGAGATAATGAAATAGCAAAGAGCAATGCAGTGTGTGTGTGTGTGTGTGTGTGTGTGTGTGTGTGTGTGTGTGTGTGTGTGTGTGTGTGTGTGTGTGTGTGTGTGTGTGTGTGTGTGTGTGTGTGTTGCTGTTTGAGATAATGAAATAGCAAAGAGCAATGCAGCATATGTGTGTGTGTGTGTGTGTGTGTGTGTGTGTGTGTGTGTGTGTGTGTGTGTGTGTGTGTGTGTGTGTGTGTGTGTGTGTGTGTTGTTCTTCAGTTTAGCGTCCTTCCACTAAAAGTGATTCAGACAGTATTATATTGAAATGTAATTTTGGTGTAGGTAAGTGAGAGTAGGTGTGTTTATAGTGATTGTGTGTGAGTAATTGAGTAAGCATTAAGTAAGTGATAAAAAACATGACTCTGTACCCTCCTCCCCTCCTTAAAAAACTCTACTTACAGTAAAGGACTATAACCGAACAATGAACAATGCTAAAGATACATATTAATTGAACTACTTAATAAACATTTACAAACTTGATCAAGAATAGAATAATTGTTTAGTATATAGGATAAAGATAATGGAGTCGACCCATCAGCAAAACAATCAATACCCGAATTCTTAAAAAGCCCTCTTGCTCTTGGATTGTAAACCAGTAAATGACTGACATTTATTGATTCCCCACACATACATTTAACATTATTGCAATATTTTGTTTTAAATGAATTCAAACGAAGTCTATGGATTAGACTTTCAGTCTCCCTGGACGAGAAAGTAACATGTTTGTTTGATGTTTTCCCATAGTCTTTATAATTTGATTAAATACAGTTATGATAATATTGAACGTCTGAGTTCAACAATAAAGTCTTAGCATTTTCGTGAGACGCTTCATTTATGATTGAGAAACATTCTGTCAGATCTAAGGGAGCATTAACTGATATTGCGCTATCAATATTGTGAGCTGCCTTTTTTTGGCAGCTTGGTCTACCCGTTCATTTGCTGATATTCCACAATGAGAAGGCACCCAACAAAAAGTAATGGCAATGCTTTTCATGGAAAGGTGTATTATATGATTAATTTCAATGATCATGTCCAGCCTTATACATGATTTGGGAGATCTGATAGCAAACATGGTTGGTTTAGAATCAGCACATATTAAGTAAGACCTGACTGTTATTTATAGGAAGACGTAACAGGAAACCCAAAGATTTAAGCATAGCAAGTAATTCAGGACTATCGATAGACAATCTTTTACCAAGATAGAATAACCTTTCAATGTTTAAGCTATATGGATTATGAAAGCTGCTCCCGTCTTATTATCATCTAATACTGAACCATCTGTAAATATTTAAAAATGATGATTGTAATTATTTTCTAAATGAGTGTACACAGCAGTTCTTAAAATATTGGGAGAATCCTTTTTGGATAAATGTGTGTGATCAATATTGAAAAAAGGTTTTGCCTGCTCCCATTTTGGAATGGGCGAAAACGTGGGTCTATTGGCAATGTTATTTTTATCTATTTTTATGTCCCTTAGAAGATCGGGGGAAAACGAACAAATAGATTTTGTGGATTGTATATTTTGTGCACGTTTTCCAAAATCCTTTTCTGAATCTAAACATACCTCTTCTGAGCAAAACTTGTTTTGTGAAAAACTCTTCAAAACACATTTTGAAGCAGAGGCTTTTCGGAGTTCTGTGAGAGGTAAAA
>CM065684.1:24569753-24574753 GCA_017654935.2 Phymorhynchus buccinoides
TGCGCCGGGTTTTCGTAGTCTTTATACCGAAAATCATCTGCCCCTGTCTC
This sequence comes from Phymorhynchus buccinoides, assembly GCA_017654935.2. Lineage (NCBI taxonomy): Eukaryota > Metazoa > Mollusca > Gastropoda > Neogastropoda > Raphitomidae > Phymorhynchus > Phymorhynchus buccinoides. The sequence continues at coordinate 24,569,804 of CM065684.1, forward strand.
GTGACCTGAAATGCAAACGCCACCTACTTAAGATTATCGCACTTGCCTGTCAGGAACTAGTTGTATATAGCCACAGAAAATTCTCTGCTCCTGACTCGTCACCAGGGGGCATCGTCAGTTCGGGCCTAAAATTATCGCCCTTTCGTGTCGGCTAGGAGTAGTATAAAGCCTCATTGATGTATCTTAGAAGTTAAATTTCAGAGGACTATGAAATAAAAACTAAACCATAACAGGTGTTTTTTTTGCATGCTGCTCGAAGTACACCCACCCTTACGTGGGCATACTAGCCTCAAGTCAGGGCAAGTCCACCTACAGGCTGGGGTAAGCCCCCCCACAGCTGTTCCACCCCATACAAAATCAAGCTATTTAGTTAAAAGACTGAATTTAGAAATCTTAGATAAAAACTGCACCAAGCTTTTGCTTGTAAACATATTTGGGCTGTATTTTCTTCGTTGTATTTTTAATATATTTCTTCCATCAGATTTATGGTAAAAACTTATTTTGTTGAGCAGTATCATACAACATATTTAGTAGAAAATGTTCTTGAATAAAACACAAACATAAATAAAATTGCCCATGAGTGAACATCTAGCAATGTCCACTGAATATAAGTAATTTTGACACATACTACAACATATTATTGACTGTAATTTATGAAAAGCATCTGATGGTAAACTAAAGTTGTCTTGAAACAACTTCTGAAAATATAGATAAACTAAATGTTCCTCCCGAAACAGCTGCCCCCCCCCCCCCCCCCCCCCCCCCCCGCATGCTTATGAAATTCTTATTAAAACCCGGAATCACACAGAATCTTCAATTACTAAGTATCCTTTCGAATACCAAAACCAAAAGTTTATATTCATATAAAAACCATGAAAATCGAAAATAAGTCATGGATTAATTTGTGACAAAAAATAGTAAAAATCACATTTTTGGTTTTGCTCTCAACTTGTCTGGAATTGATGCACACCCTCCACACTTACACACGACATGGCAGGAGGATAGTGTGTGCCTCTACTATGATTCTAGAGCACAGCACTTAGCAATAAAAACGAAATGACGGATCAGACCCGGTCTCCCCTACAGAAGTCTTGTATAGTAGTCTTCTTAGATGAAAGTTATGCATATTTATAAATCTGTAGGTGAAATAGCATGGCTGCGATATCGCCATTATTTCTGGTTATGTCATGCACAAGTAAAATCATCGTCGGGTAGAGTGGAAAATAATCGTGAATGAGAACGTTTCTTCTTGTGCTACGCAGAAGACCTCGTTTTCCATACAGACAGCTTTGGAATACCCCACTCCCCCTTAAAGTCTCAATACATTTTAACATTTTTCGTTGTTTCCCCATTGCAACGCAGTGACATACCAGTCATAAGATTACTTGCATATCACTGTGTTGGCATGGGAAAAGAGTGGAAAATGTTAGCGTGTATTTTGACTATTAGCAAACGTTCGTTTTTTTTATTTTTTTATAGTTTTCCTTTTCTGATTAATTGTTACCTGAGTGTCAATTTATCAACGTCTGGACGACAACCCTCGATATTCTTGGTTTATGTTCACGGTAAAATGATGAGATATGTGTGATGATGTGATACGATTGTGTTCCTTTTTATGTGCATATTCATCGTCCTATAGACAGACACTCCCGTCTGTGACCTTTTCTTTGTGAGAATGTTTGTGTGGCGGTCTGGAGAGGTCAAAGAATAGGTCAGCAGACTTTCAAAATACAACACGCATCCGGGTTTTGGGTATTACCAGCCTCTTGGTATAATAATAATAATAATAATAATAATAACAACAACAACAACAACAACAACAACAACAACAACAACAACAACAATAATAATAATAATAATAATAATAATAATAATATATACACGCATTTAATAAGGAGGAAAAACTAAACTAGCACTCTTTATGTTCTTTAGAACATAGATCAAAATACCAAGTTAATCTAACTGGTTTGGGTTTTAATGCTCGTTTCAAAGACATGGGGACCAAAAAGTGTTAAACAATTTAACTATATATACACACACATATAAGGAAAGGTGTGATTGAAATCAGCTGAAACATTGGGAATAGTGAAGGTGTTTTGTTTGTCTTTCTTTGATGTCTGTGCGTCTATGCACACACACACACACACACACACACACACACACACACACACACACACACACACACACACACACACACACACACACACACACACACACACACACACACACACACATATCTATCTCTCTCTCTATATATATATATAGTGCAACATCTCTCAGTTAAACTAGAGCTCTTTGCGCTTTGCAAATGATTAAAATTGGATACACCAATAAGCACCACATAAAGTAATACATAACAGCTACAATAAATACCAGCATTAATACAGTACATCAGTAGGCATAATACAGATGACATAAATACCAAATATAGGCACCGTGTCTTCAATCACACGCAGTCAAAGCGAGGATCAACACATTAGTACATACATATAAATTACAGATATTTGAGAGACATCTATGGTATTATCAACATCTTCCTCTTCGATGTTCCCTCTCCTCCTCCCCTTCCCTCCCCCTCTCTCTCTCTCATTCGTTCTCTCAACTGTTTCTTTCTTTTCTGTCTTTCTATTGCAAAGACACAAACATACAGACAGACAAAGAAACAGATAGACAGACGCACGCACGCATACACACACACTGGGGTTCTGTGAGGGACATTTTCTTATTTAAATGTTTCGCTTAACGAATACATCTGCGCAGTTGATGTGTCCATCCAGGTCGCGCGCAATTGAATGCATTTTAAAAGGCAGCGATTTAATGCTCCAAAAAAAAAGATGATTTTGACAAAAAAAACAGATGCTTGTGGCAAAAGAAAAGACCATCTAACCCTATCCCTAACCCTATCCCTAACCCTATCCCTAACCACGGAAAGAACCAAGAAATAGAGCAGGAGGGTGTAAATCTACATATTTGCCGAGAAATCGATGTACAAAGCCATGCACTTACAATATTTTTTTGCTGGAACCATTCCTTTTTTTGGTTGATAAATTTTAAGTCATTTTAAAATCGGCATAATTAAGCCGTAACTCCCGGTGGCATTTAAAGACCCACCAGATCACGTGTCAAAATCACGGGTTTCACGTGTTTTCCCTCTTATAGCTGGAAATAAATCTTGTTTTGACCAGGTTTCACTCCCATACAAATGCCCCCAAATTCAAGCCGAAACATCATTTTAAAGAGCAGCCTCAATTTGAAGTTGGGGAAATGTGTATGTGGGTCACAGCTACCCAGAAAAAACCCCAAGGGACTTAATCGTGGTGTGTCAGTGTGTCTTTTTAATCCGGTTTCTGAAGGTTGGGTATTACGCAAGATAGCTGTGCAATAATGTACCTTGGGCTTCCCTGAGGAGGCCTCTCAGGCCTCTCAGTCTCAGTGCCAATCTGGGTCATTCTAAAATGATCAAAGACTGTCTCTGTCTGTCTCTTTGTCTGTCTGCCTGCCTGTCTATCTCTCTCTGTGTCTCTGTCTCTCTCTGTGCATCTCCCCGCCGGTGCACAGGCGTGTGTGTGTTACTCAATTTAACGTCCTTCCACTAAAAGTGATTCAGACAAAATTATATTGTGTTGTGATGTTGGTGTGGTGAGTGTATGTGCATGTGCCTGTGATTGTGTGTATGCATTAAAGTAAGTAACAGGATATCTATGCAGGCTTAATCATAACTCTCTCCACCCCCGACCTCATTAAAATGTTAAACGTACACTTAAAGAAGATAACCGAACAATGAACAATGTTAAAGATACGTACTAAGTGAACTACTTAATAAACATTTACAAACAGAATCAAGAATAGAATAATTATTTAGAATACTGGGTAGAGACAATGGTGTCGATCCATCAGTAAAACCGTCAATACCCGAATTCTGGAAAAGTTCTCGTGTGTGTGTGTGTGTGTGTGTGTGTGTGTGCGTGCGTGCGTGCGTGCGTGCGTGCGTGCGTGCGTGCGTGCGTGTATGTGTATGAGACACACACACGGAGAAAGAATGAGAAACAGACAAAGAGAAAGAGACATAATTATAGAGAGGCAGAGACGATATTTATGACGAGTGATGTCTATCAACGGCGCACGAATGCATCGGGACATGGTTGGATGTGATGGCACACTGCGCGTGATGCGCGGGAAAACTGCATTACAATAAATCAATCCTTTTTTTTCCATCTCCCCCTTCTTGATCTCACTTCCTCATATTCGTTTTGTCTATCTGACTAAGCTATGCTGGCAAACCTCGTTTATTTCTTCTTCTGTTGCTTAACAAAAAAAACCCAAACACATACCATATTTGTCAGTGAAAGAGGAATGAAGAGGTAATATCAATCATCTTTATCTTTTTTTCTATCTCTGCTTCTCAGCCAGAAAGTGCCATCACAAAAGGACAAGAAGGGGGATAATACCCTCTGGCTGTCACTCGACGATGTTATACTCATTTCAACTGACGGACAGAATCACATAAAATTGAATACCTAACGTAAAGAAAATTATGTTTGAACTTGCAGTCACGGGTCGATTCGAGCGCAAACCATTTCGAGCGCTAATTTCACTCTTTCTTTACTTGAACCATTTACCTAACCCTAACCCTAACCCTATCCCTAACCCTAGAAAAAAGTGAAATTTGTGCTTTTACCTAACCCTAACCCTATCCCTAACCCTAGAAAAAAAGTGAAATTTGTGCTCATTTACCTAACCCTAACCCTAACCCTATCCCTAACCCTAGAAAAAAGTGAAATTTGTGCTCGAAACGACCAGCGCACGAAATGGTTTGCGCTCGAAACGACCAGACCCCCATTGAACACCCCCCCAAAAAACCCTGAAACAGACTGCAACGTCACTGACCAAAGTACAACACAAACGAACACACGACAAGTGCAGAGTGACGTTAGTTTATTGACGAGACAA
>CM065684.1:24579753-24589753 GCA_017654935.2 Phymorhynchus buccinoides
TTCAAAGACACTTCTCTTCATCATGTATCGCGCTCTCAAAGATCTTAATCCAAAGACACTTCTCTTTCATCATGTTAATCGTACACTCAAAGATCTTAATCCAAAGACACTTCTCTTCATCATGTATCGCGCAAAGATCTTAATCACTTCTCTTCATCAGATCTTAATCCAAATACACTTCTCTTCATCATGTATTGTACACTCAAAGATCTTAATCCAAAGACACTTCTCTTCATCATGTATCGTGCACTCAAAGATCTTAATCCAAAGACACTTCTCTTCATCATGTATCGTGCACTCAAAGATCTTAATCCAAAGACACTTCTCTTCATCATGTATCGCGCACTCAAAGATCTTAATCCAAAGACACTTCTCTTCATCATGTATCGTACACTCAAAGATCTTAATCCAAAGACACTTCTCTTCATCATGTATCGTACACTCAAAGATCTTAATCCAAAGACACTTCTCTTCATCATGTATCGTGCACTCAAAGATCTTAATCCAAAGACACTTCTCTTCATCATGTATCGTGCACTCAAAGATCTTAATCCAAAGACACTTCTCTTCACCATGTATCGTGTACACTCACTCAAAGATCTTAATCTCAAAGACACTTCTCTTCATCATGTATCGTACATGTAATCGTACACTCAAAGATCTTAATCCAAAGACACTTCTCTTCATCATGTATCGTACACTCAAAGATCTTAATCCAAAGACACTTCTCTTCATCATGTATCGTACACTCAAAGATCTGAATTCAAAGACACTTCTCTTCATCATGTATCGTGAGATCTTAATCCAAAGACACTTCTCTTCATCATGTATCGTACACTCAAAGATCTGAATTCAAAGACACTTCTCTTTATGTAGTCACTCAAAGATCTTAATCCAAAGACACTTCTCTTCATCATGTATTGTACACTCAAAGATCCCAAAGACACTTCTCTTCATCATGTATCGTACACTCAAAGATCTTAATCCAAAGACACTTCTCTTCACATGTAACACTCAAAGATCTTAATCCAAAGACACTTCTCCTCATGTATCGGGATCTTAATCCAAAGACACTTCTCTTTCATGTATCGTACACTCAAAGATCCAAAGACACTTCTCTTCATCATGTACGTACACTCAAGATCTTAATCAAAGACACTTCTCTTCACCATGTATCGTACACTCAAAGATCTTAATCCAAAGACACTTCTCTTCCATGTGTACACTCAAAGATCTTAATCCAAAGACACTTCTCTTCATCATGTATCGTACACTAGATCTAATCCAAAGACACTTCTCTTTCATGTATCGTACACTCAAAGATCTTAATCCAAAGACACTTCTCTTTCATGTATCACACTCAAAGATCTTAATCCAAAGACACTTCTCTTCATCATGTATCGTGCACTCAAAGATCTTAATCCAAAGACACTTCTCTTCATCATGTATCGTGCACTCAAAGATCTTAATCCAAAGACACTTCTCTTCATCATGTATCGTACACTCAAAGAGAATTCAAAGACACTTCTCTTCATCATGTATCGTGCACTCAAAGATCTTAATCCAAAGACACTTCTCTTCATCATGTAGTACACTCAAAGATCTTAATCCAAAGACACTTCTCTTCATCATGTATCGTACACTAGAATCCAAAGACACTTCTCTTCATCATGTATCGTACACTCAAAGATCTTAATCCAAAGACACTTCTCTTCATCATGTATCGTGCACTCAAAGATCTTAATCCAAAGACACTTCTCTTCATCATGTATTGTACACTCAAAGATCTTAATCCAAAGACACTTCTCTTCATCATGTATCGTACACTCAAAGATCTTAATCCAAAGACACTTTCTTCATCATGTATCGTGCACTGATCCAAAGACACTTCTCTTCATCATGTATCGTACACTCAAAGATCTTAATCCAAAGACACTTCTCTTCATCATGTATCGTGCACTCAAAGATCTTAATCCAAAGACACTTCTCTTCATCATGTATCGTTCACTCAAAGATCTGAATTCAAAGACACTTCTCTTCATCATGTATCGTACACTCAAAGATCTTAATCCAAAGACACTCTCTGACTCTGGTGAGGTCACGTTTCTTGAGTTCTTAGAGTCATAAGATAAAAAACAACCACCCGACAAATATAAAAGAATAACAAAACAAATGCCTTGGGGACATTTTGGGCCAGCTTACTGCTCAAAGAATTGCTGTTTTTCCCCCCATGTGTTTTATTTTGTTTTTAGCTTGTTTGTGTTCTGGACCTTGTTTGATTCAACCGGAATGTTGCAGAAAAAAGAAAGAAAGTTAAAGCCGAGGTACGTAGAATCGATTTTCTACATTCCCTTCAGTGTCTGTGACAGCATGAATGGTATTGGCATGGCTAGAGTAAAGAGAGAGAGAGAGAGAGAGAGAGAGAGAGAGAGAGAGAGAGAGAGAGAGAGAGAGAGAGAGAGAGAGAGAGAGAGAGAGACGGAGAGGGAGAGAGAGGGAGAGGGAGAGGGAGAGAGAGAGAGAGAGAGAGAGAGAGAGAGAGCATGAGAGCATTATTGTGAAAGCGAAGGAACTAGCCAACAGACGTTCTTCAGCTGTTCATGATAACAAACAAAAAGTCCACAGCCGAAGTTGTCTTTGTCCAGTTGTATGAATGCTTCGATGTGCCCATGCCACTTCCACCTACGGAAAGAGAACCACAATCTAATGTTTTCACGGTTGACCATTTTCCCCACGAGCAAAAGGATTTTAACCCTTTTACCGCCAATGTCGCATTTTAGCACCACAATGGTTTAACACCCATGTCACTAAAAGGCATCAAATCAGGGCCTGTTATCCAAAGACCATATTTTCTTAATTTTTGGGAGGTAAGGATAGGCCTAATGTTATATATATGTCACATAGGAATTCGCAATATTGCAGATTTTGTTTTCTCTACCCAGTTATATTTAATGGTATTTTTTGGCTGAAAAATGGCTGGCGGCGAAAGGGTTAAAAAGGAGATACCACGTGCAAGTGGATTTTAAAAATAGAACTATAAAACCAATCTATGTTATCACAGGAAATATTGCAACCGGCGCGAGTCAAAGCTATGTAGATATATGTCGTGATGTGCACAGTCAGTTATGTTGACATGTTTCCCCATGGGGATACCGGATGATCTTCCGTACAAATAGTTTCCTCACCTTCTGGAAGTTCTGTGCTTGTAGTAACTTCACAATCTATGACTCCGCCTTTTTACTTTGCTTACTGTTATCTACTATCTTTCTGCCTTACAGGTCCATTCTCGTGCCTTTGTTCTAGAAACTCTTTTTGTCTCTCCAGCCGAAGACGGACATACTGGACCTAACTATTTCTAAGGCGCATAACGGCAGCAGGACGCATCTGCGCTCATATGACACGAAACTATCTGAGCGATTTGAGGACGACGAAGAAGAAGAGACATGTTTTGTTTGGGGTTTCTTATACGAAATAGATAACATTTCATGCAAACAGAAGCGCACAGTCAGTCAGACAATCAAAGACAGTCTCCGTATCAGCCAGACAGTTAATTCTACTGGTGTTACTGTCAACATCAGTCGTTTCAACATCCTAAGAGCTTCCCCATCTCGCGTTCCCCATCACCCAGCCTCCACCCAGCCTCCACCCAGCCTCCACCCAGCCTCCACCCAGCCTCCACCCAGCCTCCACCCAGCCTCCACCCAGCCTCCCTTTGCACCAGAGTGTTGGTGTGAAAATCGATTTCAATAGTAAAAAATAAACATTGGAAGACCAACGCTTTCAGGTCTCCTTATTGCGTCGGCCCTGTCAGTCTCTGTGTCTGTGTGCTGAGCATACGCGCGTGCGTATTATGTGTAAGTGCGCGCACGATTGAGATGAACTATTTATGGTTATGTGCGTATATAGGTCACTTGTGTTTATTGATGTTTGAGCACGTGCATGCATATCGATTATGGTCTAAAAAAAGAGAGATTTGTCTCTACCCATACAATCCTCTCTTTCTCTCCCTCCCCCCCCCCCATCTCTCTCTCCCTCTCTCTCTCTCTCTCTCTCTCTCTCTCTCTCTCTCTCTCTCTCTCTCTCTCTCTCTCTCTCTCTCTGTGTCTCTCTGTCTCTCTCTTATAAATCCATATTTCAACCAATGTTTGTACTATAATATCACCTGCTTTGCTACCTTTATGTTCGCATCTGTATGTGTAATAGTATGCCTTGCCACGTTTGTGTTCTATGTTAGTATATGTAGCAAGGACAGATTAGAAGACTAGGCGTTGCCTAAAATCTTTATCCTTAAAAAACAACAACACAGTTTAAATTTTCAAAGTTTTCAAGTTTTCAAAGTTTTCAAGTTTTCAAAGCTCTCTCTCTGTCTCTGTGTCTCTGTGTCTCTGTCTCTGTCTATGTCTCTGTCTCTGTCTCTCTCTCTCTCTCTCTCTCTCTCTCTCTCTCTCTCTCTCTCTCTCTCTCTCTCTCTCTCTCTCTCTCTCTCTCTCTTCTATCCAACCTGTTATGTGTTTACAGTTTCGCTTAATACTAAATACATGTTCTAAAATGACATGCCTCTGCACGAAATATACTCTTCCCAATTTAAAAAAAAACATGTTTAAAAACGTGTTCCTTCTAAAACCGCTAGCAGAATTTGACACATTGTGACATAATCTCGAATCGTTAGTGTTCCTTGCTGCCAAATCAGAACCTAACGCATGATTAATTAAGATAACGGATGCATGATATGAATTACCTGTATTTACGTGTCCATAAGGTGTGTGTAGTTGTCGATGATGACTATAGGCTTCAATGAATTGTATGTGCCCTTATAATATACGGAGTGCTAATCGTGGTTATTTGCATTGGTGAAATGCTTTCTTAATTGAGTGTAATGCATTGTACCTAAATGGAGATATTGTCATAACTATGTTGGTAAACAATGAATATGTTGAAATATGTTGTGTATGTGTCAAAAAAGAAGAAGAAAAAAAAAGAACCTAACGCATGCTAGTCACATAATACAGATTATCAGAGATCTACGCGAGATCCAAAACACAAAAGTGTTACCATAATTATAATGTTCAACGTAAAATCATTCTTGGCGGATTTGAAGCAATGGTAACGCAGAAAGAGGTGGCATGGCACTTGGCGTGTCCAGGGAGACAATATCCACCTTGTGGATATAATATGAGAACACTCCTGGTCAAGGACAGAGCAAGGCCGGTCAACCAGAGTAATTACAGCTGCCCGTATCGGTAGATCCGATCGCGATAACTTTGAAATTGCACTAACGTACACATATACGCAAATCCCAGGGCTAGCAGTTCACCTCTGGCTTCAGGAAGCATTACTTTTCCCAAGGAAACCCAGCGTTTTAGAGATCTAAAGTCCTAACTCCACGTCATCTGGCTAAGCGTTTGCAGTGATTCTAGCAAAAGGAGAGATGGCCTGGAGTAAGATGGAGGACGTCCAGACAGTATCTTGGCCAGCCTGATCACCAGATTTGTCACCCTTTGATAATCTATGGACTTATTGGATCGTGTTTATGCCAGAGGGTTCCATGACCTCAACTACCTGCAGAACTTCTTCAAGATGTGCAGCAGGAGTGGGTGGGGTATCTTCTAACGCATATTAACTGCATTCATCTTGGGTCGTGTCTAATGGACATTAACCAATGCTCGTGGTAGGTATACCACACAAACTGCATTTTCTTGCACCCCCTATGTCATTCAAGCGCATGTGTACGCAAATCTATTGTTACTCTATGAATGACATTTTGGGATTTTAAAACGGCAGTCCTTTCACACTATTTCAGTTATATTATTTACATTCTATGATGTTCAGTGACGTAGAAATTAAACGTTGAAAATAGATGAGAGGTTTCTTTGTTTTTGTTTTGGAAGAGTAGTTTGACAATAGCCCTAGCCTGTCGAACAAACTACAGACTCTCTCTCTCTCTCTCTGTGTGTGTGTGTGTGTGTGTGTGTGTGTGTGTGTGTGTGTGTGTGTGTGTGTGTGTGTGTGTGTGTGTGTGTGTGTGTGTGTGTGTGTGTGCGCGCGTGCGTGCGTGCGTGCGTGCGTGCGTGCGTGCGTGCGTGCGTATGTGTGTGTGTCTTCGTGTATGTTCGTGTGTGTGTGCATGCATGCGTGCGTGCGTGTGTGTGTGTGTTTGTGTGTGTGTGTGTGTGTACGTGTGTGTGTGTGTGTGCACGCGCGCGTGTGTGGTGGTGAAGGTAGGTGGGTGTGGGAAGGAATGACAACAAACGTTGATGTAGCCTACCCTCTGCCTATCCCCACAAGAGGCCAACAGTAAAAGGAGAGATGTACACTAAAATGATTTGTCTGCAGTACCTGAAACTCACGGTGCGACTCAGTCTTTGGTGGAAGACTACGACTCTCGAACTACGGGGGGGGGGGGGGGGGGGGGGGGGGGGGGGGGGGGGGGGGGGGGGGGGGGGGGGGGGGGGGGGGGGGGGGGGGGGGGGGGGTCTACAATAACTCTTAGTACTACAACCGAAGGGATGGGTTGGCCTTTGGGGACCTTCCTCAACTTCATCTATCCTCAAATTCCTCTAGCCGACGAGAGTGGGGATGTAACCTGGGCAAGGCTTCCCCACGACAAGCAAAATGTTAGGTAGCCCAGCCCGCCGGAATAACAGCTGCCCCCCCCCCCCCCCCCCCCCCCCCCCCCCCTCCCCCTCTGCTGTCTGGCAGTCATTGTCGGAAACGACAGACTGGCATACGTCTCCCAGAAAACATTCTACATAACTTTCTTCCTTCCTTGCTTCCTGAAAGCAGCAATGCTTAAAACTCTTTTTTTGGTTTAAAAAAACATTAATTTCTCAGAAACAGGCACGTTCAACAGGGGATAGTCTTGGAAGTTATTCCAGGAGCGTATGGAATCGTTTCAGGCTAAGGCGTTGGGAGTTGGGGTGGACTGGGGGGAAAAGCAGAAGAGGAAAGAAATTAAACCAGTCTTTAACCCTTTCGCCGCCAGCAATTTTTCAGCCCAAAAATACCATTAACCCTTTCACCGCCAGCCATCTTTGAGCCAAAAATGTCCATGAAAGCTACTTGGCTACAGAAAAGATTTTGTCTGCAATATTGTGGGATTTCTTTGCGACACATTTAGAATGGGGTCAATCCTTACTGCCCAAATTTAGGAACACAATATCATTGAATAACAGACCCTGATTTCAAGAGCTTTTATGACATAGTTGTTAAATCATTGTGGTGCAAAAATGCGACATTGGCGGTGAAAGGGTTAAACTTAACTGGGTAGAGAATTAAAAAAAACCACTGCAATATTGCAAATTCCTCTGTCTGTGATTAGGCCTATTAACCTCCCAAAATAGGGTCTTTGGATAACAGGTCCTGATTTGATGCCTTTTAGTGTTATCCCAAAATGCGACATTGGCGGTGAAAGGGTTAATGGGACGTGGAATGGAGGCAGAGAGTGTGGGTGGAGAGAGAGTCTGAAGTTGTATTGATTAGGCCTCTGCCCGTATCAATACCTTTTATCAATAAATAAATGTAAACTAAAGCAATAAAATGATGCACATACATAATTATAATCTATTAATTGGGAGAGAGAAAAATCGAGAAAAATAATTTGTTAATAATCGACAAGCGATTGACTTCTAAAATCAAACGCTTTAGATATAAAAAGAGAAAGAGATGAGCATGCTTTAACATCAGTAAATAATAAAACTAATTTAAAAGCATTAGGGTAAATCTTGATAAGTCAAAGGTTGTTGTATTTAGAAAGGGTGGACATATCGCTTCAAATGAGAAAAAAAATGGGTGGAGAGAGAGAGAGAGAGAGAGAGAGAGAGAGAGAGAGAGAGAGAGAGAGAGAGAGAGAGAGAGAGAGAGAGAGAGAGAGAGAGAGAGAGAGAGAGAGAGAGCTCAACCAAGGCGATCATAATATTGTTTTTCTATTGTTGTTTTGTCTGTCTGTCTGTCTGTTTGTCCGTCTGTCTGTCTGTTTGTCCGTCATTGTCGCCTCCTGCCCACACCCATCATGTAAGAAAACCACACACAAAAAGTTTTAACGGATTGTAATTGGATGGATCTGTCTTATATGTCTGGCTGTCTCTTGGAGGAGAGGCAGAAAGTCAGTCTAAGAGCAGAAAGAAAGTAACGTTCGGAGTAAGGCCCCATCGTTAGTTTTGTTCGTGAAATTATACGAGGCTGTTTTCTTGTACAGGCCTACTTGTCATTTGTTGTTGCTGTTCTTCTTCTTCTTCTTCTTCTTCTTCTTCTTCTTCTTCTTCTTCTTCTTCTTCTTCTTCTTCTTCTTCTTCTTCTTCTTCTTCTTCTTCTTCTTCTTCTTCTTCGGAATTATGACAAAAGTAATGAACATACTTGGACGCACGTTTATGTGTGGAGGTTTTCTTGGGGGTTACATTTCTAAAATACATTCAGAAACTGCGAGTTAATCTAAGTCATCATTCGCGCGTGGTGGTTCAGTTTTGATGGATTATTTTGTTGTGGTTGTTGTTGACATGTTCCTTTTCACAAATGCAATACTGGTTAAAGACCATCTAGTTTAACTCTGTGGAGTTGCGAATTTTTAAGATCCACCAGATCACGTGTCAAAATCACGGATTTCACGTGTTTTCCCTGTTATAGCTGGTAAGAAATCTTGCTTTGACCAGGTTTGGTAAAGGTAAAGATGTGCCCCCTCCCCAGGTTTGGATCCCATTAAAATGCCCCCAAATTCAAAGCGAAACATCATTTTAAAGAGAAGCGTCAATTTGAAATTGGGGGCATGTGCATGTGGGTCACATCTACCCAGAAAAAAACCAAGGGACTTAATCGTGGTGCGTCAGTGTGTCTTTAACGCTCGAGTTGGGTTTTTTCTCTCCCGTTTTCGTTCTGGCGAAGGTGTTATATACTGTGTCAGTGCTTTCTATTGTACTTAACCAGCCCCTTGTTGTTGCTGAGCTAACTGCTATCAATCCTGATGGATGAGGACCCACAGCCGGGACAATCCCTGGTGTCGGCCAACACGTTTCCTTTCTGGAATATCCCCGCATTTAGACCCCAATGTGTGCTGTGTATGGTCCCTTTTTGGATTCAAAAGAGAGTGATTATTTAAAAAAAAAGAAAGATTGGAGGTGGCTGTTTGATGCTGTGTGTGATTATTCTGATTTAATTATCCTTTTTTGTTTTACGAAATGTATGCTCATGAGTAGATTTTGTTTTTAATTTTCAACGAAAGAAAAAAAAGTTAGCCCTGTGTTTTAGGTAATGCCCTAACCCTAAACAAAATCACAAAAATCCGATCATATTTATAAAAAAATCAAAGTTCCACAGATATTTAAACAGGTAAGAACAGTAAAGGCAGAAACGTATTTCTATTATGTAAAGGCAGAAACGTATTTCTATTATGTAAAGGCGTAACTATTTCGGACCTACTTTAATAATATTTTCCAGCAATCATTTTTTTTCTGTTTTAAAGACCCCACACGTCACGTGTTAAAATCACGGTTTTCATACGTTTTCCCTCTTATAGCTAGTAAGGAATCTTAAGACATCTTCCTAGTATAAGAGACACGTCACGTGTTACATTCCCTCTTATGCTGGGAAGATTTATTAAGATTCCTTGCCATCCGTAAGAGGGGAAAACGCGTGAAAACCGTGATTTTGACACGTGACGCGGTGGGTCTTTAAAATTGCGATACAGTGTAGTAAAGTCGAACAAATAACATCCAACCAAACGAGCTAAAGGCCAAATGGATCGTTCTGAACGAAAAAGAATAACGAAGTCAAACAAACAAGCTAGCAAAGCAAAACGAAAAAAACAAACAAAAGATCGTTCTGAAGTCCGCCTGCTTCCAGACACACTTTCAGGTTCAGGATTAGTTCTTCACCCCCCCCCCACCCCCACCCCCCCCTCTCCTGCCCCATTTGTCTTTCTATGGCAGATTGTGGTGGCAGAAACACAAGGGTACCCGTCTGGCACCGCGACAGTCCAATCCTCTGGAAGATGTATTAATAATAGAACTAA
>CM065684.1:24594753-24599753 GCA_017654935.2 Phymorhynchus buccinoides
GAAAGGATTATGTTAGTGTTGACTGGAACAAGTAGTACATTAAAAGAACTCCCTGAAAACTGAAATCAATGTGTGCGTGCGTGTGTGTGTGTGTGTGTGTGTGTGTGTGTGTGTGTGTGTGTGTGTGTGTGTGTGTGTGTGTGTGTGAGAGAGAGAGAGAGAGAGAGAGAGAGAGAGAGAGAGAGAGAGAGAGAGAGAGAGAGAGAGAGAGAGAGAGAGAGAGAGAGAGAGAGAGATTTCATTTCAGAAGGAAGTATGTTATATATATGTCACTTTATTTGCTTTACCTTTTATTACCCGGCCAGAGGCCGAGGTATTGCGATCGGTTTGTGTGTGTGTGTGTGTGTGTGTGTGTGTGTGTGTGTGTGTGTGTGTGTGTGTGTGTGTGTGTCTGTCTGTCTGTCTGTGTATCGATTATCTTAAAAACTACTGTTTGGATTTTGATTAAAATTGGCAGAGGGGTAGACAGCTTGAAAAGGAAGCTTCCTTTCGTTAATCAACACCGTGCTGACCTTGACCTTGAAGTTTGACCTTGAAACCGAAATTTCCTTCTTTGGGCTATGTCATTCCCCCCCAGCTTTATTTCGTGAACTAGTGAACAGAATCGCTTCACATTTTGTGTGGTGGTGTACCATGGTGCAAGGAAGTTTGTATAAAAGTTCAGCTGTATCTCATGAACTACTGAACAGAATCGCTTCAAATTTTGGGCTATGTATTTTATGCGTTCTGTAAGGGTGGAAAGTGGTGTGTTTATTGGGGGGTGGGGGGGGGGGAGAGGACATCACTCGGTGCAAGGAAGTTTGTATAAAAGTTCAGCTGTATCTCGTGAACTACTGAACAGAATCGCTTCAAATTTTGGGCTGTGTATTTTATGCGTTCTGTAAGGGTGGAAAGTGGTGTGTTTATTGGGGGGGGGGGGGGGGGGGGCAGGACATAGCTCTGGCCGGGTTTGCATTGTCACAATGCGTTGCTGCCGCTCGGCGATGCCCTTGTTTTATCTGCGATGATTTCAATCCGAATCCAGCAATTTAATCGAATGAACTGAATTTCCGTTTCTTTTTCATCAGTTATTTCCAACACAGAAACTGACTTGACATCTAGATGACCAAAGCTCTGGATTGACGGTATAAACCGGAATACATCCACTCGACTCACCCACGGGCCTTCGAGTTATGTGATAGAGCTGATTCTTGGCAGTTCGGAAGAAGGTCCCTCCCTGGTGATGCTTACTTATCAGATGCAGACGATGTGGTCTGTTTTCGTTTTTTCCATTTAAGCCACGACTGTGACAGATGACTCCTATCCTAGACAATAGATTAAAAACATACCCACACACGCTGGGTTTTAATACTGTCTTGCTTTTCTGTTAGTTACTTAGCAGATAGGCGAAGCACAGAACAGAGGAATCCAATTGGATTCAAGTCACAAAAGAAGCATAATCACAATAGAAGCATACTTACATAATAATACAAAGTTAAAGTTTTACGTCTTCTCGGTTGCGAAGAGCAAGATGGGACATTTCTTTTAAATAAAGTTGGGGGAATCAGGGGGAATAATTTATGGAAATACTGTAGATTTATAATTTAATTGAGTGTAAATTAATTTCAGTGCCATGGCTCGACCTAGAAGCTGCGTAAAAATGTTATCTCTTTGGTTAAGATATTTGATTTTAAAATGCGCAGAATGGTCTGGCTCCCTGAGCTGTTAAAGATTAACATTTTCAGGACCACTTTTAAAAGAGAATCACAATGTTACGATCAGCTCCCTCCGCTGTTCCAGGGTGAAGTTGGCCAATCAGCTCCCTCCGCTGTTCCAGGGTGAAGTTGGCCAATCAGCTTAACGGAAAAGGTAAATCGGAGGGAGCTGATTGGCCAACTTCGCCCTGGAACAGCGGAGGGAGCTGATCTTAACATTAGCCAAAATATGTTTAAAAATCGTGAGAGGTCAACTTACAACATTATATTTACAAATAGGTATCTTTATTCTTGTCCAAATTATAAAAACAAAAGCCACACTTGTCGCCTCGACCTCCGGAGAGGCCGAGACTGTACGTTTTGCTTACATATGGCCACCATGTCTTTATCAACGGTTAGTAGAATAAGTAACGTTTGCAAGAATAGATGCATTTGATTTGTATTGTGATTGTGATCAGTCCAAAGGATCCAATGCTTATTTTGTCACTTTTAAGATTGAAGTCCCTATAGTCGCTTGGCAGTTTAGTTTGCTTAACAAAATGTAAACGGGTGTCAGAATGAAACGATGTTGCATGTAATTCGCTATGGGCTGTGTACACGGTAACACCGTTCACAAGATATGTCTATTTCCCCATGGCAACACAGTGAGCTGTAAGTCATATTAAGAGTGGGCTATCACTGTGTTGCCATGGGGAAATAGAAATATCTCGTGAATAATGTTAACGCGTACACAGACCTTTAGTCATAACATGTGTTATCCCATGTCGATTGTTTTTGTTAATTTTAATTTAGAATACTTACGTGAAAGAATACAAGAAGTCTTATAATATTTGTTTTGTGTCTTCATAGGGTAATAGTGGTTTGTATTCTGCTCAGTGTACCCAAGAGGATCACCAACAACGACGACAACAACAACGACAACAACAACGACACATGCACACATACATGCACACATGTACGCGTGTACATGTGTGTATTGTGTGAGATATTCCTTTATCTCTACATGAAAATTATAATCTTTTTGAAAAAGCGTCTGGCATTATGTGTCTTGAAGACACAAAGAGACCTCACCCTCAGTTAAAAAAGGACGAAACAGGAACATTCTTTAAAAAGCTTATTATTATAAAACGATTATAAAACTAGAGCGTTAAGACGCTAAATCACCAACCGCGCGACAGCGTTTTCGGCTCCAGTGACCTTGACCTTTGACCCATGACCTTCATTATCGCACTTGGCCTGGATCTCTCCATTACCTACCCGCATGCAAAATGTGAGCATCCTAAGTCCATCCGTTCAAACGCTAGAGAGGATACATACATAGTCAGCCTCAGACACGAGTGAAAACATTACCAATCCGCTCTCTACGATCGCGGTTGGTAAAAATTATAAAACAGGACAAAGTCTTCATCAAAGGTGGTTTCTGAAAAGTTTAGTGTTTAGATTCAGACTTGATGCACTGCATGTTTTGTTGTTGTTCTTCTTTAATTTAACGTCTTTTGTCTTTTCACTTAAAAGTGATATTAGACAATGTTTTGTTGTTGTAAAAATGTGACTTCAAGTTCAAGTTCAAGTATACTTTAATATCTCCAAAAGAGAAATTCAGGTTAGGTGCAACAACACGACAGAGATACAACATAACTGAAAGAGCATTGATCAAACGTGTGAAACCAAATTATACCAACCAAATAATTATCATTAAAATTCATTACATCAACATAGAAATGCGCACATTTAAAACAGAGAGAGAGAGAGAGGGAGAGAGATAGAGAGAGAGAGAGAGGGAGAGAGAGAGAGAGAGAGAGAGAGAGAGAGAGAGAGAGAGAGAGAGAGAGAGAGAGAGAGAGAGAGAGAGAGAGAGAGAGAGAGAGAGAGAATGAATGAATTTTATTTATAGAGGGTAATAGAATAAGCAATAACATGCTTTTTTACATCCAGCCCTCTGAAAAAAACAACCAACCACAAATAAAAAACAGAGAGAGAGAGAGAGGGAGAGAGATAGAGAGAGAGAGAGGGAGAGAGAGAGAGAGAGAGAGAGAGAGAGAGAAGAGAGAGAGAGAGAGAGAGAGAGAGAGAGAGAGAGAGAGAGAGAGAGAGAGAGAGAGAGAGAGAGAGAGAGAATGAATGAATTTTATTTATAGAGGGTAATAGAATAAGCAATAACATGCTTTTTTACATCCAGCCCTCTGAAAAAAACAACCAACCACAAATAAAAAAGTTGAAATGGAAAAGGAAAATGAGCACAGACAATAATATAAGAATGCAAAATACAACCCTATATAGTAGCACAACAATAACAAAATCAAACCTAATATTATTAACTATACTCATTTTGAACGTGCATAAATTAAGAGTAGGCCTAAGCACATACTCACGGAGAATAAAACCAAAATAATCCTACGTACTTTTCATACTCATCTTTAACATGCACAAATTTAGAAGTGCACAAACACATATTAAAACCAATCCTAATCATACTTTACATACTCATCTTAAAAATGTACTTATTTGAACGGACAATCATGCATGTAATAAAATCAAACCTAGCTCTACTTTACCTACTCATCTTAACATGCACAATTTTAAATGTAAATATGTGTACACATAACAAAATCAAACATATTCCTATATTACATTATTCATACTTAACATGCACAAATTAAGAAGTAAATACACACACGTGACAAAAGCAAACCTATTCATGTTTTTATAATGTGTATGCACATATTAAAAACTAAGCACATACAATGACGAAATTAAGCCTAAACATACTTTACATACTCGTCTTTAACATGCACAATTTAAATTTAAACAAACACAGATTATAAAATCCAGCCTAAAGCCACTGTAAATACTCATATTTAGCATGCACAAATCAAAGCATAAACACATACACGTACATGACAAAACCCCACCCACAGAGAGAGAGAGAGAGAGAGAGAGAGAGAGAGAGAGAGAGAGAGAGAGAGAGAGAGAGAGAGAGAGAGAGAGAGAGAGAGAGAGAGAGAGAGAGAGAGAGAGAGAGAGAGAGAGAGAGAGAGAGAGAGAGAGAGGATCAATAACCATTATTAATTTATAGCAGTCAATCAAATAACAAAATTTAACAAATAACAAACTTGCATTTGTGGCCAGCATATTACACCGTTCCATGTGATTTTTTCTTTGTGAAAACATGAAAAACTATTTTCCTGCTTGGTTGCTGGACACGAAACCATCAATGACAGCCCATGAAGGCATTCTTTGTAACAATCAAAGATTCTAGAAATAGTTCGGGGACTTGCTAGGAGCCCAATGGGATCGTTGCTTTGA
>CM065684.1:24602253-24607253 GCA_017654935.2 Phymorhynchus buccinoides
GGGGGTCCGCGATGTTAGCGGAATCACACACGACGGCTGCCACAGTGACATCTCGACCACCGTCTCATCGTCACTTCTTTCATCACCATCTTCACCCCCGAGAAGACCTTGAGTCTTCGAGTACATTGTCCTTAAGAGTCTGTGACTAATAGGACGTAAAACTCACCATCTACCGACATCGAAGAGACTCTTGGACAGAGACCTTGAATGGAAACAAAATAGTAAATACCTCTTGGCTTCCATTTTACTTAACAACGTTCAACGGATAATAGAGTGAGAGAATACGAATACGAATACGAATGTTTTATTGAGGGTAAAATGGATAAGCTACAATAGCTTGTTTGCACCCTGCCCTCTCTCTCACACATTCACACCATGCATCAAGAAAAAAATCAATTTGAAATCATGAAATAACAATCCAGTCAAGGAATGGAAAAGAGAACAATTGACCAAAATGAGCACACAAATTATTTGAAAAAAGGGTAGGATTGCTGAAATCGGATGTGGATACAAGTATGAGAGATGGTGAATTTGAATTGGTGGTTTGAAATGAGTTATTAAAACAATGAAAACAATCATGAGAGAATGGAAAGTTTTCTACAATAACAGCATTTTAAAGAAACAAATCACACGTGGGATTACGAGATAAGGGGGGGGGGAGAGAGAGAGAGAGAGAGAGAGAGAGAGAGAGAGAGAGAGAGAGAGAGAGAGAGAGAGAGAGAGAGAGGAGAGAGAGAGAGAGAGAGAGAGAGGGGGGAGAGAGGGAGAGGGGAAGAGAGAGAGAGAGAGAGAGGGAGAGAGGGAGAGAGAGAGAGAGAGAGGGAGAGAGAGAGAGAGAGAGAGAGAGAGAGAGAGGACAGAGAGAGAGAGAGAGAGAGAGAGAGAGACAGAGAGAGAGAGAGAGAGAGACAGAGAGAGAGAGAGAGAGACAGAGAGAGAGAGAGAGAGAGAGAGAGAGAGAGAGAGAGCGAGAGCGAGAGAGCGAGAGAGCGAGCGAGAGAGCGAGAGAGCGGGAGGATGTTATTATAATCGTAGTGTTTTGTTTTGTTTTTCTTTGCATGTGTGTGTGTGTATGTTAGCTTAAAGACACGACTAATGTTTGATCCGATGATTTTCATATCCTGTTCTTTCTTTCTTTCATTCATTCTAGAATTGATTACTAAACAATATCTCACAACGGTAGATTCACTTTGCTGAATGTAAAGTCAATGTGAGATTGAGGCTCACATAGTTTGGATCACAAGAATTCTAGTCAGCACTTCTGTCTTGCAAAGGCATTAATATTTCTTTGTTTTGTTGCATGCTTCACTTTTATGCGTACCAATGCGTCCTCGTGCATTCTGACCGGTGTCCCTTTGCATAACGTTTGCAGAATTCTTGCTTTTCTTTGTTCCTCCATGTGTCTCCGTCTGCATGTCTTTCTGTCCGTCTATCTGTTTCTGTCTATCTGTGTGTGTGTGTCTTTCTCTGTCTCTCGTTCTCTCTGTCTCTCTGACCCTGTCTCTGTTTCTCTCTCTCTCTCTCTCTCTCTCTCTCTCTCTCTCTCTCTCCTCTCTCCCCTCCCCCCCCACCCCCCCCCCCTCCTCCCCCCACCCCCCCCCCCCCCCCCCCCCCCCCCCTCTCTCTCTCTCTCTCTCTCTCTCTCTCTCTCTCTCTCTCTCTCTCTCTCTCTCTCGGTGCTGATCTGATATG
This sequence comes from Phymorhynchus buccinoides, assembly GCA_017654935.2. NCBI lineage: Eukaryota > Metazoa > Mollusca > Gastropoda > Neogastropoda > Raphitomidae > Phymorhynchus > Phymorhynchus buccinoides. Next base: position 24,603,946 of record CM065684.1, read on the forward strand.
TCTCTGTCTGTCTGTCTCTCTGTCTCTCTCTCTCTCTCTCTCTCTCTCTCTCTCTCTCTCTCTCTCTCTCTCTCTCTCTCTCTCTCTCTCTCTCTCTCTCTCTCTCTCTCTCTCGCTCTCTCTATGTCCCGTTCAGCATGGTTATGGCCCTCCTTCCGCTGAAAACGAGGAGTCGTACTGCGAGAGGAGGTAAAGACAAACAAGAGCAGAGGACCGTAAGTTGCGATGTAAAACAACGATAAGAGCTAATGAGATAGATTAGTAATTAGAAAGTCATCCCACTTCAGGAGATCTGACTATAGTCCTGCTGGTGTAACGAACGTGACCTTTTTCACTCCACCCCCACCCCACCCCATTCGTCGCGCACTATGTCCCATCCCTCCACCTCTATCTCTAAAGCTGTCACCATTATTGATTTGGATGTGTTTAGTAAAGAGTCTAGCTTGCACGAACTTTGTACCTTTCTCTCGATCCTTTCTATTTGATTCTAACTGAAGTAAAATATGGTCCAGGGCCTGTATTCACGTTGAGATAGCATGAGACTTAGCATGATGCTAACTTAGAAGCTCTTCCAATGTCCTATAGGATTTAATAGGACTTTTGGAAGAGCTTATAAGTTAGCATGATGCTAAGTCTCATGCTATCTCAACGTGAATACAGGCCCAGCTCTTTAACTTTTGTAAATCGGTTTTAAAAACAACAACAACAGATGTAGGCCTACTTTATCTATCGGTCTATCTGTGTATCTATCTCTGATCTAAAATTAATACGTTCATTTCGTCACAACCAAATGAACTGCTGAACTGATCTGTGAGTGAGTGTAGAAAAGAGGTTGATGCGCGCGCGCGCGCGTGTGTGTGTGTGTGTGTGTGTGCGTGTGTGTGTGCGTGTGCGTGCGCGCGCGCGCGCGTGTGCGTGTGCGTGCGCGCGCGCGCGTTTAGGTCAACATAGAAAGAGAAGCAGGTTAACACATTAGTAGGGTGAGATAAAAAAACAAAAACCGTACTGGTTTATCATTCTGACAGTATTCAAATGGATTTAGTTAAGGCAATACACGTTAACATTTTCACTCTTTCCTCATGGCAACACAAGGAAAAGTCAGACATAAGTTTGCTTGCATATCACCGCGTTGTCATTGGAAAAGAGTGAAATGTTTTAACGTGTATCTTTTGAATCGAAAATATGAATGAAAACCCGCTCCATCAGAACAATACATAAGTTGCTGGGCATGGAAACGCCATGAAGGAGTGCATTATATAATGCAAGTAAATGTAGTAAACAACAGCTCGTGTTAACGTGTATCTTTTAAATAGAAAATATGAAAGAAAATCCGCTCCATCAGAACAATAGATAATTTGATGGACAAGGACACACCATGAAGGAGTGCATTGTCTAATACAAGTAAATGTCATAAACAACTGTTCATGGGGGCCCCCCCCCCCCCCCCTCACATAACCATTGCCCAATATTTCAGGATATTTATGGAAATAATGATGCTTTTAATTGCTTTGCCCTCTGACCGAGCGCTTGCTGTGTCACGGTGTCCGTAGGGAGGTGCTCAGTGATACGAATGTCAGGAAGCCAAGATGACGTCACCTGCCCATCTGACTTCAGTTTGTTTTAGTCATAATGGTGATGACGCTACTTGGGATGTCAGCACCCCTTCGAAATTGGAATGTGTCGGCTGAATGCAGCGGGGAGACCAGTGAAAACTGAAAACCGGACACATACATGCCTCGCCCATTATGGCCATAATTGTTAGCCTGGCAACGCAAGAGAAGAAGAAGAAGAAGAAGAAGAAGAAGAAGAAGAAGAAGAAGCTCTGTCAGTACCAGATTTGCTGTTTCCATCAGATGTGTCGGATAGTTTTTACATCATCTGAGATGAAAACGATTTGCTATATCGAGAAAGCAACGCCCTTGTACTGACATTTGAGAACTGTCTTAACCATGGACTTTATAGTGAAATACTTCAATCCCTTTTTACTCTTGTGTAATATAGTCGTGAGAAGTCCTGGATTCACATCCTTAAAAGATGGCGATGGATATATCTGCTCGATAAACATTTTTTTTTAGTTTGGTAGCAATGCTGATACTTTTAATCTCTGACTTTTTTGGTTGATGCGAGATTCCCTAACGTGTAGTTCACGACCAGTCTATCGATTCCTGTACGCATCTGCTCCAGAGAGGATCATAGAACAGCAACTATGCCATTCATGGTAATTGGCCACTGCAACGACCACCTTTTGCAAGAGTGAATGCCCTTTGTAGATGCTTGAGTACTGACCAAACAAGGGCATAACTCTCGCCAATAACCCTGTTTGAGGCCACTGAATGGCTGCCTTTTGCAAGAGTGAATGCCCTTTTGGATACTGACCAACAAGGGCATATAACTCTCGCTGTCAAGGGCGTTAATAAACCTAGTTGCAGTGGCCAATAAAGACGTCCACCCTTGACGTGGTTTATGTGTTCCCCGGCAAACTCCCTACTGTATCTTAGGACAATATAGTAAGCTACTCTCATTCGCTGGATCATACTACTTGGAGCCCAGGGCTGAAGCATAGCGGCCATCATCACCTGACGAGGACTGAAAGGGGGTAAGAAAGGCACATGGCTAAAGGGCCAGCCACACGTCCTCTAAAATCGTACGACTGTACGATACGATTCGATCACGTGGTCTTATGACGGAGAGAAGCAGACAGATAGTATGACAGAGATGGGCAGATATAGACAATGAGACAGACACAGAGATAGACGGACATGGTATGACAGTTACAGAACATTGGCGTCGAATTATGTAAATACAAATATCGTAATATAGTCAGGAGTTTTTGACCTTGCATGCACATTCCAAGAGGTGGTAATTTGATCTGAGCTAGCTTTGATTGGTGGATATATAGAGAGAGGTAATGGCAGTGCAGTCATGTTAGTATTAATGGCATTTGGGACAGTTTAGAATGCAATTAGAATGCAGGAGTTATGTGTGGTTAGATCAAATGAATTAAGGGACACGCTACAAAAGACAGGTTGAGAGTGACAAACAGGATTCAATGCCCCATATGGTCTTTTCAAGACCGGGAGGACGTAAAACAAAACCTTCTCTACAAACAGGAGAGCGAGGATCGGGGAAGCTGGGTTGGTTGGGCGGGTAAGCTTGTCTTTAATGTTGTTGCTAAGTTTGTCTTTAGGTTGGTTATTAACCCTTTCGCCGCCAGTCATTTTTCAGCCCCAAAATACCATTAATTTTAACTGGGTAGTGAAAAGAAATTATCTGCAAAATTGTGAGTTCCTTTGTGACATGCACAACAT
>CM065684.1:24617253-24622253 GCA_017654935.2 Phymorhynchus buccinoides
CTCTCTTACTGTCTCTCTCATTGTTTCTGTCTGTCTTACTGTCTCTCTCATTGTTTCTGTCTCTCTTACTGTCTCTCTCATTGTTTCTGTCTGTCTTACTGTCTCTCTCATTGCTTCTGTCTCTCTTACTGTCTCTCTCATTGTTTCTGTCTGTCTTACTGTCTCTCTCATTGCTTCTGTCTCTCTTACTGTCTCTCTCATTGCTTCTGTCTCTCTTACTGTCTCTCTCATTGTTTCTGTCTCTCTTACTGTCTCTCTCATTGCTTCTGTCTCTCTTACTGTCTCTCTCATTGTTTCTGTTTCTGTCCCTCTTACTGTCTCTCTCATTGTTTCTGTCTCTCTTACTGTCTCTCTCATTGTTTCTGTCTGTCTTACTGTCTCTCTCATTGCTTCTGTCTCTCTTACTGTCTCTCTCATTGTTTCTGTCTGTCTTACTGTCTCTCTCATTGTTTCTGTCTGTCTTACTGTCTCTCTCATTGTTTCTGTCTGTCTTACTGTCTCTCTCATTGTTTCTGTCTCTCTCTACTGTCTCTCTCGTTGTGTCTGTCTCTCTTACTGTCTCTCTCATTGTTTATGTCCTTCTTATTGTCTCTCTCATTGTTTCTGTCTGTCTTACTGTCTCTCTCATTGTTTCTGTCTGTCTTACTGTCTCTCTCGTTGTTTCTGTTTCTCTCTACTGTCTCTCTCGTTGTGTCTGTCTCTCTTACTGTCTCTCTCATTGTTTATGTCCTTCTTATTGTCTCTCTCATTGTTTCTTGTCTCTCTTACTGTCTCTCTCATTGTTTCTGTCTGTCTTACTGTCTCTCTCATTGTTTCTGTCAGAAAAAGCTGTTGAATGTTGGTACAATGTCTTCTATACAATATATAATAAACACGCTCCTTTGCTAACTAAGAGAGTCAAATACCGTGTAAAAACCCCTTGGCTAACGAAACAAATACAACTGAATATCTACTACAGGGACTTTCTGTTATTAAAAGGCCCCCGGGAAGATTATAAAAAGCAAAGAAACTACGTTACATCACTTATTCGTAAAGAAAAGAAGAAATATTTTGTGGAATTAATTAGCCAAAAGAAAGACAGTAAAAATATTTGGAAAGCCATCAATCAACTAACGAACAGAAATACAAACACACACCTAAACTCTATTAGCAACTTATCTGCTGATGAATTGAACGTTCATTTTTCTACTGTCGCTAATAAGATTATAGTTCACGATCTATCCCAAGATAATGATCTCGAAATGTTAAAGGAGTTTGCGAAAAAAAAGAATATAGATTCTGAAATGGAAATCACTCTCATGAGTGTTCATGAAGTATTCTTTGCTTTGAAACACTTAAAGCAGTCTACCACCCGAGGGATAGATGGATTAGATAGTAAAATACTAAAAATTGCTGCGCCTGTTATTTCAGATACTCTCACTTACATTTACAATCTCTGCATTACAAAAAATACTTTCCCAACAATTCTTAAGCAAGCAAAAATAATTCCTTTCTACAAATCTGGAAGAACCGACGACCCATCTAACTACCGACCCATTTCTATTTTGCCTGTACTCTCAAAACCATTAGAACAACATATTTTAAAATGTTTATTGTTACATCTAAATAAATACAATTTGATTCACCCAAACCAATCAGGATTCCGAGCTAAACATTCTTGCGACACAGCCTTACTTAAACTGACAGAAAGATGGCTTTCCAACATAAACAAATCTCACTTTTCTGGAGTTATATTCGTTGATTTTGCCAAAGCATTTGATACTGTTAACCATAATCTTCTCATAAAAAAACTTACATGCTACAACTTATCTTCCAATGCTCTAGGCCTTATCTCATCGTTCTTAAACAATAGGCAGCAAACAGTATATTTAAATAACAAACTATCGAATTTACTTCCAACCAAATACGGTATTCCACAGGGATCGATACTTGGACCTGTACTTTTTACATTATATGTAAATGATTTACCACTGGCCATAAAGACATCATGCGATCTATTTGCAGACGACACGACTATTGACACAGGCAATAATGACCCAACCGAAGTATGCAAAACCCTACAGCACAACATAAATCTACTTTTAGAATGGACACACCTTAACCATTTAGTTCTACATCCTAAAAAAAACTAAATTCATGTTGTTAGCAACTCGACAGAAACGGCAAAACATAAAATGTTTATCATTACCTCCCATATACATTAATGCAGACACAGTCGAACAAGTCTCAAGCCATAAGCTGTTAGGCGTAACTATTGATCACAATCTTTCCTGGTCCCCACATATAAATGCCATTTCCAAAAACAATTGCATCTAAAGTCTATCAGCTCAACAAGATTAAACATTTTTTAAATTTGCATACCCGTAAAATATTTTTCTGCTCATTTATTCAATCTACCGTTGATTATGCATCCACACTTTGGGATTTGGCAAGTCAAAATTCACTGAAATATTTATTCAGTGTTTATAAACGTGCTGTGAATGTAACTCTAAACAAATCGTCTTCTTTAACCAGCGAGGACTACAAGTCTGCTAACATTCTTCCTCTTAAGTCCAGATTGCTTTATAACAAAGGGATTCTTATGCACAAAATTTTAAATGGTAACTCCCCACCTTCGCTAACAGCTAACTTTACTATTAATGAGTTTCGACACAGCCATAAATTAGATCTTCCTCTTCCCAGTATCACCCTTTATAAATCAAGCTTTGTCTACTCTGGAAGCTGGCTGTGGAATAGACTTCCTATCTCCTTGAAATATGAATCAAATTTTAAGAGGTTTAAACAAATATTTTACGATTTTCTGATGAATATCTCTAATACCTCAATATTGTCCCCTGAAATGTTTTGAAAAAGTTCGCACATATTCCCATTTCATTCGTTGCATCTAATTATTGTCTGTGTATTTTTGTATTTTTTTTAAAAAGTTAAAACTTTATCAACTATTTTGCTTTAAAATATACCATGTTTGCACACGTGTGCTACTATATAATTATATTTTATGTCAATTGTGGCTAGATATTTGACATACTTTGTGTGTGCATAACTGTATTAAGGAATGTATTTACATGCAAGTATATATGCATATCTCTCCAACTTTCTCGTATACCTTTTTTTGTTTTTGTTTTTATAACTTATTTTTTATATTTATGACACTTTTGATATTGTTCTTTTTTATATGTGAAATGCGATGAGATTTTCTCTCTCTCTCTCTCTCTCTCTCTCTCTCTCTCTCTCTCTCTCTCTCTCTCTCTCTCTCTCTCTCTCTCTCTCTCTCTCTCTCTCTCTCTCTCTCTCTCATTTTTTTCCGAGTTTATTTTTATCTTCATGTTTATATGCTTATGATACCTTGTGTATAGAGGGGTGGGGGGAGGTGGTGTGTGTGTGTGTGTGTGTGTGTGTGTGTGTGTGTGTGTGTGTGTGTGTGTGTGTGTGTGTGTGTGTGTGTGTGTGTGTGTGTGTGTATGTGTGTGTGTGTGTGCCTAAAAGAAGGATGGGGCAGACAATTGTTTAGTTTAATTCTTTTGGTTGTTCTTTGTATTTATGTTTGGTTTCTTTTCTTCATTTTCTTTTTTTTTGCATGAGGACTGGACGAAAAAAAGCAATGTTGCTTAATCTATTATCCTCAATAAAGAAAACTTATTCATTCATTCATTCATTCTCATTGTTTCTGTCTCTCTTACTGTCTCTCTCATTGCTTCTGTCTCTCTTACTGTCTCTCTCATTGTTTCTGTCCTTATTGTCTCTGTCAATGTTTCTTGTCTCTCTTACTGTCTCTCTCGTTGTGTCTGTTTGTCTCTACTGTCTCTCTCGTTGTTTCTGTTGTTATCATTGTCTCTCTCACTGTTTCTCTCGTCCTCACTATGTCTCTCTCACTCACTCACTCACTCACACACACACACACACACACACACACACACACACACACACACACACACACACACACACACACACACACACACACACATACACACACACACACACGCACGCACGCGCACACATTCTCTCTCTCTCTCTCTCTCTCTCTCTCTCTCTCTCTCTCTCTCTCTCTCTCTCACACACACACACACACACACACACACACACACACACACACACACACACACACACAGAGGCTCCCTTACCTCCAGCTGAATCTGTCGTCATGGATACATGACTAATTATATGGGCCTATCAATAAGTAATGTCCTTACAGTTGTACTTTTGTACAGTCCTTTTTAAAATTTCTTGGCTTACTAGCAGTTGATCGTCGACATGTCTCAAACGGTTATTTCAGTACATTTGCAAATTTCCTGGCCTTCCAAAGCAGAAAAGTGCAGGAAATGTGTGAGTGTTTGCACACGCGGATGCGCACAGGCGTGCGTGCACGTATATATATATATATATACGTGTGTGTGTGTGTGTGTGTGTGTGTGTGTGTGTGTGTGTGTGTGTGTGTGTGTGTGTGTGTGTGTGTGGTGTATATGCATGGGGGAGGTACCGTTTCGCCCTGTGTTTTTTTCGCCCTGCGAGTCGCATTTGAACACCACAGTGATTTAACACCTATGCTGCTAAAAGGCATCAAATTGGGGTAAATTATCCAAAGACCCTATTGTCTTAGTTTCGGGAAGTACGGATAGACCTTATTTCAGAAGAATCCCCAATACTGCAGATGGATTTAGTTCTCTATCGAAGGAAATTTAATGGAAAAAGTTAGCTGAAATATGGCTGGCGGTGAAAGTGTTAATCAGCCCCGCAGTGGCAGTGCCGTTTCGCCCTGGCAACCCATGTCATTTCGCCGTGTCGCTTTTCGCCCTGTCCCCATTCTGCCCTGTCTCTGAGTCTCACGTTCACTATGACTTGTCAATGATAATGTCAGCTATCTGTCGCGCGGAAATATGCTGAACAGTTTGATTTCCCTTCTTGGTTTTTTCTAATGCGTTCTTCTTCACTTCTTCCAATAATGTTCATCTGCTGTTACTGGCAAAATATTGACACGTACTGGGGTTCAAACAAATTCGCTG
>CM065684.1:24634753-24644753 GCA_017654935.2 Phymorhynchus buccinoides
CACACACACACACACACACACACACACACCGTACGCGCGCACGCACGTACGCTCGCACTCACGCAAACACACACTCACAATCTCTCTCACTCTATCTTTCTCTACCCCCTCCCCTCTCTCTTCTCTCTCGCAAAAGGAAAAAAACCACATTAACAATTTATCTATCAATAAATCATATCACACACACACACGCGCGCAAAACAGCGCACCCTCCCCTTCTTCCCACACACATAGCATTTTGTTTTATTGTCCATTGCACGCGAGATATTTCAGATGAATACAACCTTAACATCATTTCATTTTAGTCTAACAAGTCTTTTGCTCGTGAAGAGAACACTGGAACAAATAAAGGTAAAGAATCGGCTCCCAAGATTCAGAAAACTATTGAAGAACTGCGTCAGACGCACCCACTTTTTTAGCATTACAATTACTGACCAGACCTGCCCCCCCCCCCCCCCCCCCCCCATTCCATTCTTTAACACTTTTTGAGAGCAAATAATTCTATGCCTAGCATGCGGAACAACAGCACAGTCAACTCTCTTGGACTTTATTTACGCCGTATTGGAGGTCAGCTCAACTGTGGGCTCATTTTACAGAAATGTATTTCAACTTAAGAAGCTTATTATTATTATTCATAAAGTACGAAAGGCGTTTCGTGAGAGAGAAGTTAGAAATTGTACGAGTTTAGGCCAACAGACCGTCTGTCATGGGGAGAGCACATATAACATTAACAAATAGGCCTAAACACACTGGCAATCACAATCAAATAGGAAACAAACACACCAATACCTAAGCAAAAAACACTGAACCTGGCAGATGAAAGATTGTTGCTCCCTGTCACAACACTATCATTCGCCTACTGACTGCTCATTGCTAAACAGTCACCTGGGCTCTGCGTCATCGACACCATAAGCCTATGTCACAGCTGGAACGCGTCAGCTAACTGTATGCGTCGGATGTTACGCGACAGAATGTCACAATCTTTCCATTCTCTCGGACATGTACATTTTCAGTGCAGGACAGCGAGCATCTTGGAATGTTTTTAAACGGACATCCTGACGAATGAGTTTTTGCAAGAAACACGTCGAAATCACCAGGAAAACACCCTGTACAGAGATCGCAACACTCAGTTTGCTCTGGTTTTCTAGAAATCAAACAATCAAATCGGCGATTCCTCCTTGGCGGAGGTACTGCATGGAAGTCAGATTCTTTCAATGAAAGATGGCCGCCTGAGTCAGACCAAATCGTTTGCACGACATTTCCACAATACAAGCCTTTTTATTTTTAATTTGTTTAATTTTTAAGATATTTTATAGTTTATCAAAAGGAGTTTCGCTCACAACAAAGGAAGTAGCTCCAATGGTTTTTGTTTTTTACTGCACTACAAAGAAGAAAAATTCAACCACAGTGAGTGGCCTCCACCCACCCCGTCCAAAATATCTTCGCTCTCCGGCAACTCCGCCAAGGAGGAATCGCCGTTTTGACGGTTTGAATTATAGGAAACCAGAGCAAAGTGAGTGTTCCGATCCTTGATAAGGCTGTCTTTCTGGTGACGTCGACGTGTTTCTTGCAAAAACTCATCCGTCAGGGTGCCCCTTTAAAGGACAACCAATCCTGTAGGGTGTAGCACTAAGAACCTCTGCAAAAGTTTCTTCATCTGAGAATCATAGCCACCACACACAAAAGACAGTCTAGCTGTAAAATTATCATGCCTATCTGAAGTGAAAACCAGTTCCATTGTTGCATTTGGGCAACTATGAGCTGCTGCTTGATTAATATTCACGCATTAATGGGCCTGGGATAATTATAAAGTTAGTTTGTTTGACCCCTTTCTCTCACTATTTTCTCTGAAATTTGCAGAAATGTATTGCATGGATGGTACACGGCAGATGGAATAGATAGAAAAAAGTTTTTTTTTCAAACACATAATATACTTGTTGCATATCGAGGGGTGCCTGCCGGAACGGTCTATCTCAAAAGGAATAAAGAGCACAGATGGGCAGTTCTGGCATTCACCCCTCGACATGTAACCTGTGCAAGACATAGCAACCCAACGTCTTCATTCAAATGTGAACTCTTTATTTTCAAATATGACATGAATAAAATAATAACATAAAGCAACACAGAAGCAATCAGCTTCATGCCCTTTCTTTATCTACACATCATCCTTTAATTCCTGATCTGTGCTATTCCAAACATCGATGCTACACTTTCTCAACTGATTCACTTAAGCTCGAATAAACCCTAAAAGCTTTCGTATTTACTTCCATTTCCTTTTGTCCCAGTTTTATTCCATTTTAGCTTAACCCTATGTAATGATCTCACATGTGCAAGACACAGCAACCCAACGCCTTCATTCAAATGTGAACTAAAGGCAAAACTGGCAGCTGCCCTAAATACCCTTGCTGTGAGTTCGAATTCAGTCTCGAAGAAAAACATGCAACATTTATCTATGTTCAGCTTGATAGTTACCCCCTAAACTGGTTCAGAGTTGAGTCGCCCTTTTGCTATCACACACATAATGCTTTAATCACGCCTATCCTGAACGATAATGTAACACCAGATTACACATACTAGCCATATTCTTCTTCGTCTGTGTTCCCGGGCCATGTCTAAGTCTTGAGAGCAGTTCTGAGGGTGACGTTCGCTGTCTTCTCAGCGCCTCAGTGGGTCCCCAGAGTTTCTCTGGAAGCACCATCCTCTCAGGCCAGGTTTGACAACAACAGGTCTTCATGACACTCATTTTCGTGACTGCCTTGGCTTCCTTATGTATAAACCCCAAGTGAGTTTCCTCTCTAGTTTGACGCCAAGATATGTAGGGGCTTCCTGCTGGGGAATTGCTTCTCCATCAATAATCAATTTTAAGATTCTGGCTTTGTGGCGAGGGAGAAAAACAGATAGCTTCTGTCTTTTTCCTGTTGACGGTGTTGGTGTGTTATGCTGCTGTCCACACTGTGAGGTCATCTGCGTGTCGTACACAGGAGATGTGAGAAATAAACTGGTTCACAATGTAATCAAAGAAGATAATGAACAAGGTTGAAGATGTTACTCCACCTTGTGGGACTTCCTCTCTGATCTTCACCAGGTTGCTTGTGTGGCCCTCCAGGGAGACTAGTGCTGTTCCTTGGAAGAGGGAACTTTCAATCCAGATAAACATTCTGCATGCTGCAGACTCTCTTCCTGGACACCTTCAGTAGCAGTGTATCCTTCCATACTTTATCAAAGGCTTTTGTTAGGTCGACAAACACTGATAATGTGTTTTTTGTATTTGTTTTCGTTGGTAGGCGATCTGATCTTTAGTGCTGCGATTTTTCCTGAAACCTGACTGCGCGTTGATGAGTAGTCCATTTCTTTTTCTAGATGATACTGGGGCCGCTTGTTGACCACGCGCTCCATTGTTTTTCCCAGGCTGCTCAAAGATGCCTATTGGTCTGTAACTATATTTGTTCTGTTTTGGTTTTCCCTTCTTAAGAATGGGCAGGGGTATCCCGGCTTTTTCTCTCTTCCAGTTGTGGAGAAGTTCTCCAGTTCTCCAGGACTGATTGAAGATTCCAAGCAGTTTCAGGTTTTGCTACAGGGCCAAGAGTTCTGATAATTTCATTGGTTGTTCCATTCTTTCCAGGAGACTTGCTTATTTTCAGTTTCCCGATTGCATCATTCACCTGATGGATGGAGAACTCCGAGGTCATGTCAGGTGCTGGCTGGTGGAGTTGCAGTTCAGCCTTGGTCTGGCTTCTCATTTCAGCTGCTCTTTTTGGGAGGATTGCAGGGAGCTGGCTTCTTTAGTGATTTGTCAGAAGATTGGCTGCCTTTTTCAAGTACAGCAGGCGTTCTCCTCTGTGAGGACCGTTGATCCTGGTCTGGAAACACTGTCCTCGTTGAGTGTCCTCTCTTCTTCAGGTATGACACACTGGTAAAGAGAATCACACGTAAACAAACAAAATAATGACGTACAATGATGACCCTGCATAGCAACAACACTGACGTAAAGTTATGAATGACCATTGCTTTGCTTACGTTTCTTTTCTCACACACACGCACACATACACATACACACAACACACACACACACACACACACACACACACACACACACACATACACACAACACATCTTGCAGTATAAAACCTTTTTCGATTGTATAAAAATGATTGAGAGAGAGTGAGAGAGAGAGAGAGAGAGACACAGAGAGAGAGAGAGAGGAGAGGGGAGGGGGGGGTGCGGCGGTTTGTGGTGGAGAGAGGAGACGGTATTATTACAATGTGTTCATTCATAAAGACTATAACATAGACGTAATTCCTTTGCATTACGTTTTGTTTTTTGCGTAAAGCCATGTACGTAACTGAACTGTGCATACACTAGTTTGGATATATATATATATATATATATATATATATATATATATATATATATTATATATATATATATATATATATATATATATATATATATATATATATATATATATATATATCCGTTCGCTCCTTATAGTATATATATATAGCTGTGTGTTGTGTGTCATTCCTGAAGAAGAGAGAACACCCTCTCGAAAGCTTGAATTAAAATTGGAACGACCACGGATTTGTTGTAGTTTTCTTTATTTTTGACATACCACCAGTATATATATATAGTTTGATATATATATATATATATATATATATATATATATTATATAATATATATATATATATATATATATATGTGTGTGTGTCGTCGCCCAGCTGTGCTTGTGTGAGAGATATATATATATATATATTGTTTTGTTCTAGCTTAGGCAGCTGAGGAGGGGGGGGGGGGGGGGGGGTGTTGGTCTATGCAATCCAGGGTAACCTGACTGGCCTCCCCATAATCCATCCCTGTTATATGATGAATTGAAAGGTCAAAAAACGAGAGAGAAGACTAAAGTAAGAATCAACTTCTTTTTACTCGTTTTACCTTTAGCTTAGTGTTGCCAAACAGCCATGGCGGAAATAGTGTAATTTTTGATTTCAATTTTTTACTTTGTTACCCATGTTACTTTCAGAGACAAGCACAAACCAAACAGTATCAGCTAATGATTTATCTCTATCATAACCGTTTAGCTCAGCGTTTGCTCTTTCTGTTGATACCAAATATGTTGGGGTTGTTTTGGTAACATGTTTGTAAAGCGCTTAGAGCCCCATTAGGAGAATAAGCACTATATACATTAGCATTATTATTATTATTTTTATTATTATTTTTATTATTATTATTATTATTTTTAGGATTCCATCCTATAATATAGGGTAGAATCCTATTGTTTTATGCATATTCTTCTTTTTTTTCCCTTATTTATTTTTAAAAAATTATTATTACTATTATTTTGATTATTATTATTATTATTATTATTATTATTATTATTATTATTATTATTGTTATGTACTTAGCCATCAGAAAAAAACCCACTCAGAAAAGTGCTTAACTCCGCCGTCTACACGGGATAGGCGCCAGCTGTGGGTGGCTGGCTGCACTTCACTCTGGGACGAGTAGCTCTGGCACAGCTAACGGCGAGATTGTGTTTAACAAGTAAACCCCCCCCCCCCCCACCCCCTGCAAACATATATACCAGTGAGATTAAAAAGAAATTAAAAAAAATCGTCGATCGAAAGTCGATAATGCTCTTTTGATTACGCTTTTTCGTTTACATTTATTCTTACTCGTGTGTTTGTAAATGTACCTTTGTACGTTTACCTTTTCCATATTATCTATTGCCTTCTTTGTTAAATGCTTTTCCCCATGATGATTCTTGTTAATTAATTATGCAGCTGTTCTTTTGTAATTTATAAATGTGTTGAGTACGCCCATGAGTTTTAGCTTGTTGTACTCTTGCGCTGAGATATATATTTGTGTCTGCATGAAATTGTGTTAATAAAAAGTTGTTTAAACCAATGCTGATAATACCTTCGGACTTTTATCCGACTACATGACTGTATGGCATTTACGGAACGTGGACGATTGTAAAACTGTCAGTCTTTCGTTCAATAATGCAAGGTGGGTTTTCCACCATCAAACCAAATGTTTGTTTGGTCTTGAGTCTTAATCCACTGTCACAAAAGGAACAAGTAATGCTGATAATACCTTCAGGGCTGTTATCCGACTACAGGTATTGGCACTTACGGAACGTGGACGATTGTAAAACAGTCAGTCTTTCTTCTTTTCTTTTTTTAACATTTTTTTTAATAATTTCCCTCTCTCATCCCTCCACTCCACAATTCCTTACATTCTCTCACACACTCATCCATCAACATGCATTTTTCAATCCTAAGCATATTAATTAATATAATTTGTACTCGCTTAATAAATATATGAATCAGTCAAACAATAAATTCCATTTACAATCTAAAGTGTTTCTTTGTGCTTTTGAGTTGAAAGTGTGCATGAGTGAGTGAGTTTATAATAGTGTTAAAATGAGAAGGTTGGAGATTTTGTATAACAATAGCTTAGTGATTACCAACTGTCAGTCTTTCGTTCAATAATGCAAGGTGGGTTTTCCACCATCAAACCAAATGTTTGCTTGGTCTTGAGTCTTAATCCACTGTCACAAAAGGAACAAGTAATGCTGATAATACCTTCAGGGCTGTTATCTGACTACAGGTATTGGCACTTACGGAACGTGGACGATTGTAAAACTGTCAGCCTTTCGCTCAATAATGCAAGGTGGGTTTTCCACCATCAAACCAAATGTTTGCTTGGTCTTGAGTCTTAATCCACTGTCACAAAAGGAAATGTAATGCTGATAATACCTTCAGGGCTGTTATCTGACTACAGGTATTGGCACTTACGGAACGCGGACGATTGTAAAACTGTCAGTCTTTCGTTCAATAATGCAAGGTGGGTTTTCCACCATCAAACCAAATGTTTGCTTGGTCTTGACACACACATTATAACCCGCCCGAATGAGTTCTTGTCGCAGACATGTCCTGCTTTATTAGGCTCAAGAGTGACATTAAGCAAAAGGGCTTTGTCTTTCGGGGAAAGTGGACTGGTGAGGTGGTTATGGGAGCGTGGGGTATTCCAAGAGAGATTTCATTGCATGACAGCTCGTGCACCCATCTTCGATCTTATGTTGTGAAAGTTGTTGCACGCTGGTTTATTCGGGTGTGGGTGGGTGCGGGGGGGGGGGGGGGGGGGAGAGAGAGAGAGAGAGAGAGAGAGAGAGAGGAGAGAGAGAGAGAGAGAGAGAGTGAGTGAGTTGAGAGCGAGAAAGAAAGAGACAAAAAAGAGAGAGACACAAAGAGGCAAACATTATAGATAAAGGAATAATATACCCTTTATGAACAGAGAGATGGAGAGAGAGAGATGGAGAGAGAGAGAGATGAGAGAGAGAGAGAGAGAGAGAGAGAGAGAGAGAGAGAGAGAGAGAGAGAGAGAGAGAGAGGAGAGAGAGAGAGAGAGAGAGAGGTGTGTTTGGCTTGCGAAACAACCATGTCCTGCGCGTGATCATTCGAGTTTTTTTTGGTCAGTGCACATGCTCCATTCCCCATGTCATTTCCCACCTCTTTCTTTTGCCACCCAGTTCCGAAAAACAGACAGAAGAAAGAAAGAAAGAAAAAAAGAAAGAAAGAAAGAAAAAGAAGAGAACGTGAGGATACAAATGTATAGATTGTAAAAAAGCACACCACAGAGAAGCGTCTTCCATAGTAATACATAATTAAAAAAAATATAAATGGCTGTTATTGGAATCTGTCTCTTTACTCCAACCCGTCCATGCTTGCCTCCGTCATAGTAAGTCTATAGCTTTCAGTCCAAGCTGAGAGAGAGAGAGAGAGAGAGAGAGAGAGAGAGAGAGAGAGAGAGAGAGAGAGAGAGAGAGAGAGAGAGACGAGAGAGAGAGAGAGAGAGAGAGAGAGAGAGAGAGAGAGAAGACGAGAGAGAGAGAGAGGGAGAGAGAGAGAGAGAGAGGAGAGAGAGAGAAGAGAGAGAGAGAGAGAAGAGAGAGAGAGAGAGAGAGAGAGAGAGAGAGAGAGAGAGAGATTGATTGATTGATTGATTGATTGAATTTTATTTATAGAGGGTAATAGAGTAAGCAATAACATGCTTTTTTACATCCAGCCCTCTGGACAAAATACATATATAAAAGTAGAAAATGGAAAACGAAAATAAACACATACAAAGTAATATAAAGCATGCAAAAAAACATCCCTATATTGTAACACATCAATAACAAAATCAAACCTATTATTATTAACTATGCTAATTATTAACATTCAAAATGTGTGAAGTAAGCGCATACACACGGGAAAATAAAACCCAATCCTACTTTTCACACTCATCTTTAAACATTCAAAATAGAGAAGTGCACAAACATAAAAATAAAAAAATACCTCAATCATACTTCATCATTAAAATGTACTTATTTGAAGAAACCCATGCATATAACAAGTCAAACATAGTATTACTTTACCTACTCAGAGAGAGAGAGAGAGGGGGAGAGAGAGAGAGAGAGAGAGAGAGAGAGAGAGAGAGAGAGAGAGAGAGGAGAGAGAGAGAGAGAGAGAGAGGGAGAGAGAGAGAGACATACTGACACTGACACTGAAGTTTTTATTGTACCTTGGCCTTAGGCCGCAATTCAAGGGGTCGGGGGGAAGGGACTACAATTGGGTCATATATACAAGAAAATAAATGACAAAATAGACTAATATATAGGAGATGATTTGGCGTAAAACATGATTGTATTAAATTCAAAAATTGCCATACAAAATAACTATGTCCTCCAGCATCAAACTAATCGTTCCTAACCACATGAAGAGAGAGAGAGAGAGAGAGAGAGAGAGAGAGAGAGAGAGAGAGAGAGAGAGAGAGAGAGAGAGAGAGAGAGAGAGAGAGAGAGAGAGAGAGAGAGAGAGAGAGAGAGAGAGAGAGAGAGACAGAGAGAGAGAACGCTGAACGCTGAACGCTGAACATTTATTGTCATTACCTCAAGGGTCTGGTGACAAGGGGGGGTAAAAGGAATAACAAAGTTCGGCCAATCACACAATGAATATGAATATGAAATATGAATATGAAATATGAATATGAAATATGAATATGAAATATGAAATATGAATATGAGTAGGAAATATGAATATGAATATGAAATATGAATATCGTTGCTGCAGAAGCGTCTGTCTTTTCGGTGTAAAACCTAGTTTGATCTCCGCGTGTTAAGCATGCATATATATATATTAGTCCCCGAGCCGAAGGTTCGGGGGGTATTGATCCGTCCGTGCCTCCGGCGTGCCTCCGTCCGTCCGTCCGGCTATTCGTCCGTTTTTCGTCCGTCTATCATCATCAAATTTGGTATACTAGTTTGCCAAGATGCCAGCTATCCACTGATGTATTTAGTTCTACATTAAGGTCAAGCTCGCGCCAGTTACGGGGTTCAACCCCCAAAACACATAATCGCTAATATCTCGCGAAGTTTTGCATGTATTTCAATGCAGTTTTTTTCACAACATTTCTTGATGAATGGTCTATAACACAGTTGTCATGATTTTTTCTGTGCGCTCGTGTGCGCATGATCGCGCGCGCTCAAATCACGGGTCCGAACCCCAAGGCTATATATAAAAAACTATTCGGTTTCGTGCTGTTTTCATGCGTTTTTAAGTAGTTACGTGCTGTTTTGATGCGTTTTTATGTATGTGTACAGCCGACACATTCCGATTTCGGAGTAGCTCGGCGATGCTGCGAGGGGACTTTGCAGCCGCTCGGCGTTGCACTTGTTATTTTTTACATTCTTTACTTTCTTTCTCCCTGCCATGTATGTTGGTTGGTTGGTTGGCCTACCCTGGCTAAAAGACTCCAGGGATCATCCCAACAGCGAGAAGCACTTGAACACTAAGGCACAAATGCATCAGCTAGGGATGAGAACATTACGTGTGTGACCGTTTTTGATTACCCCGCCATGTGGGCAGCCACACTCCGTCTTCGGGGGATTTTAGACTGATGATGTTATGCTGGGAGCTTGTCATGGCTTAAGACAATCCCCGCACAACCATTCAGA
>CM065684.1:24647253-24652253 GCA_017654935.2 Phymorhynchus buccinoides
TTCTTCTTCTTCTTCTTCTTGTTTCTGTCTTCTTCTTGGTTCTTCTTTCTTCTTCTTCTTCTTCTCTCTTCTTCTGGTTCTTCTTCATTTCTTCTTCGGAGAGGGAGTAGTTGATTGAGGTGATTTTTTTCTTCTTCTTCTTTTATCTCTAAAATATTTCTTCTTCTTACTTCTTCTTCTTCTTCTTGATTTGTTATGCATCTTGTTGTTGTTGTTGTTGTTCATTGGTGTTGTTGAATTTGTGTCAAAATGGTTGCCTACTTGTGGGTTGTTTCTTGGTCTTGTTGATTCATCACTTTAATTTAAAACTTGTGTTGTTGTTGTTGTTGTTGTGATGTTGTTGTTGTTGATTCTTACTTGTTCTTCTCTGTTCTTCTTCTTGCTTTGTTATCCATCTTCTTGTTTGTTGTTCTTCTTAGCTTTTTTGTTCAGTTTTTTTGTTTTTCTTCTTCTTGTTCTTTTCTTCTTGTTCTTTTTCTTCTTCTTGTTCTTCTTCTTCTTCCTTCTATTATGGTTATTATGCTGTTGCTGTTGCTGTTATTGGTGTTACCCTCAATACAAACCGTGACGGGTCAACAACATTCATTGCTGACCACCATGAGTTTTTTTGGGGTTTTGGGGGGGTGTCGTTTTTCTTGTTATTGTTCTTCCTCTTCTTCTTTTTGTTGTTGTTGTTGTTGTTGTTGTTGTTGTTGTTGTTGTTGTTGTTGTTGTTGTTGTTGTTGTTGTTGCTGTTGTTGTTGTTGTCCTTATTCTACTTGTTCTACATTTTCTTCACTTTTATTTTTCTTTCTCTCCTTTTTTTTTAATCTCCTTCTTGTTCTTTTTCTTGTTTTTATTCTTGTTCGTATTCTTTCTTTTCTAACGTGTTCATTTTGCACGGAATACTATTTTATGTTGGTTGGTTGGTTCCTTGCTCATGGTGGTGTTTAGTTGTTGATTTTTGTTTGGGAGCAGAAATGTAAGAAGGCCTTCAAATTGTCTATTTCGCAATGAATGAATGAATGAATCAATCAATCAATCATTGAATCAATGAATCAATTAATGAATGAATCAATCAATCATTCAATCAATGAATCAATGAATCAATCAATCGACCAATCAGTCAATGAATCAATCAATCTTCTTCTAGTTCTTCTCCTCCTCCTCCTCTTATTGTTGTTATTATCATATGGAAAAAACCAAACCCCACCACCAGTCAACATTCGTCACTGACTGCGATCATGAATTATCTGATTGTTTCTTTAGTTGTTTTCTGTTTTTTAGTTTTTTTTAAAACCAAGAATCATGTGGGCTTTTATTGGGTTGTGTGTTTGTTTTTTTAAAAACAGGAAGAAGGAACGCGTGACCAGATCGTGCACATCCTATTGGAAAGCGGTGCTGACGTCAACATGACGGACAAGGTGGGCCGCTCCCCCCTGATCCACGCCTGTGAGAAACGGTGCAACGACATCGTGCGAATCCTGGTGCACCACCACCACATCAAACCCGACATTGAAGACGTCTATGGTCAGTGTTCTGCTGGTTTTTGTTTCCTTCTGATGTCTCCTTTTTCTATCCACCACATCAGACCCGACATTGATGACGTCTATGGTCAGTGTTCTGCTGTGTTTTGTTTCCTTCTGATGTCTCCTTTTTCTATCCACCACATCAAACCCGACATTGATGACGTCTATGGTCAGTGTTCTGCTGTGTTTTCTTCTGAGGTCTCCTTTTTCTATCCACCACATCAAACCCGACATTGAAGACGTCTATGGTTCTGCTGTGTTTTCTTCTGAGGTCTCCTTTTTCTATCCACCACATCAAACCCGACATTGAACACGTCTATGGTCAGTGTTCTGCTGTGTTTTCTTCTGAGGTCTCCTTTTTCTATCCACCACATCAAACCCGACATTGAAGACGTCTATGATCAGTTGTCTGCTCTTTGTTTTTCTTGTGAGGTCTCTTTTTCCATCCACCACGTCAAACCCGACATTGAAGCTGTCTATGGTCAGTTATCTGCTGCCTTTTCTTGTGAGGTCTCTTTTTCCATCCACCACGTCAAACCCGACATTGAAGCTGTCTATGGTCATTTTTCTGCTGCCTTTTCTTGTGAGGTCTCTTTTTCCATCCACCACGTCAAACCCGACATTGAAGCTGTCTATGGTCATTTTTCTGCTGCCTTTTCTTGTGAGGTCTCTTTTTTTGTATCCACCACATCAGACCCGACATTGAAGACGTCTACGATCAGTGTTCTGCTGTGTTTTTCTTCTGGTGTCTCCTTTTTCTATCCACCACGTCAAACCCGACATTGAATACGTCTATGGTCAGTTATCTGCTCTTTGTCTTTCTTCTGAGGTCACTCTTTTTTGTATTCATTAATCAAACCCAACATTGGAGACGTATATGGTCCGTTTTTTGCTCTTTATTTTTCTTCTGGCGTCTCCTTTTTCTATCCACCACATCAAACCCGACATTGGAGACGTCTATGGTCAGTTGTCTGCTGGTTTGTTTTTCCTCTGAGCTCTCTTTTGGTATGTCTTTCTTTCTGATTTCGTTCGTCATAGTTGTTTTCCATGAACACAGACGAGGTTTCTCTCTTTATCTCCCCCCCCCCCCACTCTTTCGTTCTATATGCTTTCTTTCCGTCTTTCTTTTTGTTTTATTTCTTTCAATTTCGTCCCCCTCTTCTTACTCCCCTTTCTGCCCCCTCCCCCTCCTCCCCTTTAGAACTTTCTTTCCTTTTGTTGTACATCTCTCCGTGGACATGATTTGAAACGTATTAAGAAGTTTTTTGTTAGTTTTCTTTGGACATTTGTAGGCATGCTCACGATTTCCTCTATTCCTTGTAGGTCTTCAGGGCAGCCAAAAAAGAAGAAAAAAAGAAACGGTCTGGTTTATGTGACTCCGCGAATAAGTATAGTAATTCGGGCGCGCGCGTGTGTGTGTGTGTGTGTGTGTGTGTGTGTGTGTGTGTGTGTGATTGTGTGTGTGTGTGTGTGTGTGTGTGTGTGTGTGTGTGTGTGTGTGTGTGTGTGTGTGTGTGTGTGTGTGTGTGTGTGTGTGTGTGTGTGTGTGTGTGTGTGTGTGTGTGTGTGTGTGTGTGTGTGTGTGTGTGTGTGTGTGTGTGTGTGTGTGTGTGTGTGCGCGTGTGCGTGTGCGTGCGCGTGCACAATATTACCCAGTGTGTGTATGTGTGTGAGCGCGCGCGCGCGTCCCCCCAAAAAAAAGAAAAAGAAAAAAGAAAGTTCTTTTCGATTCGTTACTCTATGTATAGATCGAAACTGGTCATATCTTCTTCTCCTCACCTAGGATCCCTTTTCCACCACTAATAAAGTCAGTTCCCCATTTCCAAGGATCCTGTAGTCTGTCTCTCTCTCTGTCTGTCTCTCTCTCTGTCTGTCTCTCTCTCTGTCTGTCTGTCTGTCTGTCTCTCTCTCTCTCTCTCAAATTTATTTGGATAACATGTTAGTGCTAAGTGAAAGAATATTCACTTTTGTTCTGTTTTCATTTATTGCATTATGTATGTATATGCGCACCCTCAATGTTATAGGCCGGAGGTCTGACATTCAAACATTTTTGAGTTTGAGTTTGAGTTTGAGTCTCTCTCTCTCTCTCTCTCTCTCTCTCTCTCTCTCTCTCTCTCTCTCTCTCTCTCTCTCTCTCTCTCTCTCTCTCTCTCTCTCTCTCTCTCTCTCTCCTCTCTCTCGCATACCCACTTTCTCTTTCTTTCTGTTTTTCATCAGCTCATGGCACTGACCTTTTCCCTTCTTGTCTAAAGCACACTACCCGTAGGGAACTGACGAGAATAAGTAATCTTTTGATGAACCCAACGTACTGTCAATGTTGATAATACGGATGCTTCGTGATTCATAATATTGCTTTTAGACAAACAAGTTACAGCTACTGACTGTTTTGTGGTGTGTATTAAAGAGTTAGAGGGGTCCATGGTGGAGTGGTTCGAGTCCGGCTTGGAGTCGGATTTTTCTGGCCTGAAAACCCTCTCTGTCCACCCAGCAGTGAATGGGTACCTGATTCGTTCAGGGAAGGTTACAAGGCGGCGGAAGGAGAGGGATGGGCCCTGCCTTCCCTTGACACGGTGAACCTCTAACAGTTCACTGCCCCTACGGCCGATAGGCTATGGGACACCGTTACCTGTACCTATTAAAGAGTTTATAGGCTTATTGTATGGCAGAGAGAATGAGGCTTTATACCGAAAAGTATTTGTCCCTGTCTCGTGCCCTGAGATGCGAACGCCACCTACTTAAGCTTATGGTCCTTGCCTGTCATGAAGTATTAGTATTAGTATATAGCAACAGAAAATTATTTGCACCTGACTCGCCGCTAGGTGGTATGAGCAGTTCGGGCCTAAAATGATCGCCCTTTCGTGCCGGCAAGAAGTAGTATAAAGCCCCATTTAAATTAGACTGTTGGCGAACAGATTAGTAGCATAATTAAGCTATCCACAAAAAGTTAAGGATCACTTGCAAACTAATTCATAACTTTCCAAATAAGAAAGCCAATGCGTTGAATTTTGGCCAACATTTAATTCAATGCTTTAGTGATAACGATACACAATTGCCTTCAATTTCGAGCAATCGTTTGGTCTGTACATTTGATCAAAGTGGGTACGTATCGAAATTTGATTTCCCAAAGTCATTGAAATCACAAGACAGGGCATTCTGATGCTCCCAAAAGTTCAGTAATGCGTGTATCCGCCATGGCTGTTCTGGCACTCGACGCAGCGAGTCCTCATGGAGTTGACCAGGGTGGTGAAGATCCTCTGTGGAAGCGCCTGC
The DNA here is from genome assembly GCA_017654935.2 of Phymorhynchus buccinoides. Lineage (NCBI taxonomy): Eukaryota > Metazoa > Mollusca > Gastropoda > Neogastropoda > Raphitomidae > Phymorhynchus > Phymorhynchus buccinoides. The sequence continues at coordinate 24,652,032 of CM065684.1, forward strand.
CACTCAGCCTGCAGCATCTGGTAGAGGTGCTGGGCATCCCTGGGAGGGGGGTGGTTGCTCCTCACTTTGCGATCCAGCTCATCCCAGAGGTTCTCAATCGGGTTGAGATCGGGACTGCATGCTGGCCACTCCATTCTGTTGACTCCAGACTGCTGCAGGAAGTCGTTGACCACCCTTGCCCTGTGGGGGCGAGCGTTGTCATCCTGGTAGACAGCCGGCGGT
>CM065684.1:24664753-24679753 GCA_017654935.2 Phymorhynchus buccinoides
TTTCAGTCTCATTTTGCCCATGAGACGAGCGTTAATGTCTAGCATTCGTCTCATGGGCAAATTTGACTGACATTTTCTTTATTTCATGAGATAATTGGGGTGGGCTTCTTACCCGCCCATGCGCTTTTTACCCCGTCTTCCCCTACACCTAAGTAACCGTCATGCGTATTTGATACATGGCTTAATACTACAAAATAAATATACGGTCAGAGTGTTGCTGGATGCCATTATCATTGAAACGTAGTTTCGCATTGAAATGGATGACAGAGAGACAGAAACGGGGGTAGGGCCTACATAGACAGACAGTCGCACATTAAAGCCGGAATTCCATATGTGCGATTTTAAAAGCGAAAATCGACAGCGATAATCGCCCGCGATTAAATTTTATCGACACCAACAGTAAAGTCATTCTGTACACACACAGGCGCGATAATCGCGAGAAGTCAGCTCGCGATTTTATTTTATCGCCTGGTGGAGGGAATACATATTTTTGTCGCCGTCTGAAAATGGGCGGAACTAACACATCACGCCATTTTTTCAGCGAGCATGGCTTCCAAAAGCGTGGAGAAACTTGTGGCACTGGTGAAAAACGTTGCTTGCAATTCCGTAAGCGCTATCGTTTTTTTGTTTTTTTAGCGCGATGTTTGAATAGCGCCATCTGAAATCGCTGGCGATTTTGAGCGTCAATGGAATTGCAAGCAACATTTGTCGTCGCTGTCGAAAGTCGCGGGCGACTTAAACCAGCGAAAATAGCGCATGTGGAATCCCAGCTTAATTGACAATGTTTAGAATTCAAAGGACATGCGTTCTCGGGGGAGTAAAAGACTGGAAACTAGGGGAAAGGGAAGGATAGTGAGAACGCGAGCTGTGCCATTTCCCTTTGAATCCCGAGCTTAAGTTCTTTAAGAATCGGGTTGAAACGTCTTTGTTTCCTCCTTCTCCTCCTCCTCCTCCTCCTCCTCGTCGTCCTCCTCCTCCTCCTCCTCCTCCTCCTCCTCGTCGTCCTCCTCCTCCTCCTCCTCCTCCTCTTGTTTGTGTTTGCTATTCTGTTTCCTTCAGAACGTTTATTATAACAGAAACGTGTTTTTAAAAATGTACAATTGTGTTCGTATTGTGTTGAGAGTTGTGGTTGTTTGTTGCCACTGTTGTCGTCGTACTCGTTGGAACATTATTGTTGTTGCTTTTGTTGTTGTTGTTGTTGTTGATGATGATGCTGTTTCTGTTGGGATTGTTATCGTTGTTGTTTTCTTGTCGTTTTCTCTGCTCTTTGTTTCCTTTGTTTGGATTGTGAATAAGATTCCGTTGCTTTTGCGTCACATGTCTGTTGTTGCATCACATTATTCAGATTCTTTTTCTGACCTCCCCCCTCCTCCCCCACTTTCATCTCTTTCCCCAGTTTCACTGTCTTTTCGTTTTATATTCCATACCCCCAACCCGCACCTTCATTTATTACCCGGCCAGAGGCCGAGGTATTGCGATTGGTTTGTGTGTCTGTGTGCCTGTCTGTCTGTGTGTCTGTCTGTGTATCGATTATCTTAAAAACTACTGTTTGGATTTTGATTAAAATTGACAGAGGGGTAGACAGCTTGAAAAGGAAGCTTCCTTTCGCTAATCAACACCGTGCTGACCTTGACCTTGAAGTTTGACCTTGAAAACCGACATTTCCTTCTTTGGGCTGTGTAATTTCCCCCCAGCTTTATTTGGTGAACTAGTGAACAGAGGACATAGCTCTGGCCGGGTTTGCATTGTCACAATGCGTTGCTGCCGCTCGGCGATGCCCTTGTTTATGCTCTGTTTTCTGACATGCATTTCGAGGTTTTTAGCCAATTATTTATTCTGAGGAGCATGTGGACATCTACTGTGAGTTTTGTTATCATTTTGCAACGTTGTTGTACTTTGGGTTTACTTTTTTGCTACCTTCGCTAAGAACGTTTGTTTTTGTTTTTGTCTGTATGTCTGGTGTCAAACAATATACTATGTTTTTAGAATTGACTACGTTTGGAGGATGGTTGAATACAACACCTTTTTTTCCTTGTCCTTTTCTTTAGGAGTTAACCGGCATTGTTGTTCCGATACCGAAAATATTTCGTTGGAGTCTCTTTATCTGTGTCTCCGTCTCTGTCTCTGTCTCTGTCTCTGTCTCTGTCTCTGTCTCTCTCTCTGTCTCTCTCTCTCTCTCTCTCTCTCTCTCTCTCTCTCTCTCTCTCTCTCTCTCTCTCTCTCTCTCTCTCTCTCTCACGCCCGCGCACGCCTGCGCAACACCGTACACACACACACACACACACACACACACACACACACACACACACACACACACACACACACACACACACACACACACACATATGCGCAAACCCGTTTGCTGTGGTCATCAAACCAGGACAAAGCCACACATGTTTACAAACTTCAAAAGCAGCCAGACATTTTGAACACGGAAGACGGACCATTTATACACGTCAAGTTTGCTTGTTCAAAGGCAGTCGAAGCAAGTTATTTCGCTTTTTAAATTAAACCCTTTCAACGCCAGCCATTGTTTAGCCAAAACCTTCCATTAAACTTACCTGGGTAGAGAAAAGATTATGTCTGCAATATTGGGGATTCCTCTGTGACATGCATAGCATAGGACATATCCTTACTTCCCAAAATTAAGAACACATGGTCACTGGATGCCAGACCCTCATCCGATGCCTTTCAGTGACATGGGCGTTAAATTATTGCGGTGCCAAGAGACGACAGTGGCGATGAAAGGGTTTAAAAGAAATATTTCCAGTTTTACAACAAATGGTTTACATTCAAGTGGAACACCTCTGTAGATTCATGCATGCCTATATGTCTTTGTGTGAACAGTATGCTTGAATGAAAGATAGGCTTAGCGCCCGCTCGGCCACAAATAGCACACGTGGGACAAAACCATCAACCAGCCATCATTCGTCAATTAAACGGTATTATTTTTAAAAACTTGCATCGGATTAAAGTACCGGAGTGATTTTAACGAAACAGTAGTGCTTACTGAAAAAAAAAGACTCGTTTCCTTTATGTTTCATTGTGTGTCCGTGTGTGTGTGTGTGTGTGTGTGTGTGTGTGTGTGTGTGTGTGCGTGCGTGTGTGCGTGTGCGTGTGCGTGTGCGTGTGTGCGTGTGTGCGTGTGCGTGTGCGTGTGCGTGCGTGCGTGCGTGTGCGTGTGCGTGTGCGTGTGCGTGTACGTGCGCGCGCATGCGAGTATGTATGCATGTATGCTCATTTGTGCGTGCAAACAATTGTCTGCCCTTGTGTATGTAATATACGCGTGTGCGAATCCATCTCAAGTATCTCTGTGTGTGTGTGTGTGTGTGTGCTGACACAGGCAACACAGCCCTGATCTACGCCGCTGCAGTGGGCAACGACGTGGCCACGGAGCTGCTGACGCGCAACTTCCGTCGCCTGGGGCTGATGGTGGACCACTACAACAAGGACGGCAACACGGCCATCCAGGTGGCCACCAAGAGCAACAACCTCAACTGCGCCAAGATCCTGGCCCAGAAGGGCCGCGCCTCCGTGCTGCTCAAGGACAAGGAGCACGGCCTGACCCCGCTGGAGTGGTGCCTGAAAGAAGGCTACAGCAAGGACGAGGTGGACTTCCTCAAACCCAACACCAGGTTCTACAGGGTGGCCAAGCTGGCCACGTCCTTGTCCAGGAGCCGCAGCAGCGTCAGTTCTTTGAGTCAGGAGGCTGCTGCTGCCAGACCCGCCGCCGCCTCGGTGTCTCCTTCCAAGTCTGTGGACAGCTGCATGGAGGCGAGGGGCAGGGGGCAGTGGAAGGCACCCGTCATGCGCTCCAAGTCCGAGAGCGTGGAGGGGGGATGTCGGTATGACGGTGAAGGTGGTGGTGGTGGTAGTGGTGACGGTCCTGTGCTGAGGCAGTCGACAATCGACGTGCCCTACGCTAGCTACCACCCGGCAACGTGCGTCAACATCCCCAACACATTGGACGAGGCCAAATCCTCCATCATCAGGTCCGCTGCTGGAGCTCACAATTACAAACCGCCTGACGAGATGGGTGGGCGTTCGGCATCGGAAAGCGAAGGACTATCACACGATGGATACCCCCTTGGATTTCCAGAACCATCAAAGTCCGCTAAGGCCGGCTCGTCGAAGACGAACGCCGCTTCACACGACTGCACGAACACGTCTTCGGTGACGTCCAACAGAAGGTTCTTCCCCCCTGACGGCGCCACGTACTCGGGTCCCCTGATAGAAAGCAGCAGCAGCAGTGACCGCTACTCCGCCAACAACCGGTCCGGGCGTCTGACTGGTCCGGGCTGCTCCTTCAGCACCAGCAGCATCCTAACCACCTCCACCACCTCCACGGGATATTCCGACTCCAGAAGCGACATCACCAGCCTACGGGATGAAACAGCCATGAGCTCAGATCAAGATCGACCAAAAAGGGACAACAGAGCCATCAACAACATCACAAAGTCTGAAGGGCAGGGCATCACAAATCCAGGCGGATGTTATGACCTTTCCCCGGAGACGTCGACTTCCGAGCGGATGACATCCCGGTCGAACAGCACCACGACGTCATCGCCAGGCGAGTTCACGACACACGGAAAAGGCAAACTCGGCACACGCGTGGCACCCATAGGTGGTATGTTAGGGTAATAGGGGCAAAGACTCGGCCACACGGCCGTGGCACCCGCTTCAAATGAGGCCAAGGGTTGCCCGGACACAGACACGGACAAGTCTGTACTTTTTCACCAACAACGTGGACCTATTTCAGACAAGATCAGCGGTATCAGCATGATGGGTTCTTCTTCTTCTTCTTCATCTTCTTCCAGTCGTCTGCAGCAGCATTCCGGTGTGGCCAGTGCACCCCCTACAGAGGTGGAGTGTGACGGGGGCTGCAGTGTGCCGGACCACCCGGGGCTGCTGGCCACAGACTGTGCCGCTCTGGAGAGCCAGTTCTCAGAGGCTGGCCACAATGTGCTCAGCTTCGTCACCTCGGCCCACGTCTCCATGTCCACCTTCGACTCCCACAACGGGGCCTCCGACCACATCAGCCAGGATGCCTAGCTTGCCGCGTGCCCAGAGATTTCGTATACAGACACTTTCGTGCCGCGCCACACACCCCTTTCCCGCGCACACGCAGTTGCGTATACGCGCAAGCTTGCACTAACGCAGTTATAAACCCTAGACAAAACAAACATAAACACACACACACACACACACTCACATGTACATACTCAAATGATTATTATCCAGCCCTTTCATAATTAATATTGTTACTAACATGGCACAATCCGAAGTTGTAACGTTACTTTGATGGGTCTTTAATTAATTTTAAGAAGTTAATTTTGTTATTTCATTGATCGCGTACGTTAACAACAACAATTGTTAGTCAGAGAATACCTTTATTATATAGTATTGTTTTCTTAGCTTATTGTTCGTCTAATATCATCAATGGTGAACAGACGTTAAGTAAACCACTGAACTGAACACTCACATACACACACACGCGCGCGCGCGCGCATGCATCACGAACACACACTAACACATTTGCACACACACACACACACACACACACACACACACACACACACACACACACACACACACACACGCACACGCACGCACACACACACACACACACACACACACACATGTGGGTGCTACACCTGCACGTTTGTCCACACTCTCGTGCATGGGCCGCTCTTGTAGGTCTATTAAGGGCCAGCCACACGTCCACTAAAATCGTACGACTGTACGATACGATTCGATCTCGTGGTCTCCAAGAACAAATGTGATTCGCGCTTCGAGATCACGTCATCGAATCGTATCGTACAGTCGTGCGATTTTAGCGGACGTGTGGCTGGCCGTTTACGTTTTCCCACATGTCAATAAATAGTTAGCATTAATTCGGAAGGACGTGTTGTGTCTCCCATAATGTTTTGTTAAGAATTATGTGGAGAAAGACTTACACAATATATCTAAACAAAGGTCTACAATAAAAATCAACTCGCATTCTTCAGAACCGTAGGTATTCCTATCGTTAATCACCATCCCAGTTATTCCGACAGAAAATTAAATTGTTAAATAAACTTACAAAGCACGAAACATGACAAGATAGCCATGATATAAATAATACTGTATTTTTTTTCATTTCATATCCTATTACCTCCTTGTTGAAAAACAACAACAACAACAAACAAATAATGTTGCTACTTGTTTAGCATTTCATGTCTTAATATCTTTGTTGAACAAAATGGTTATCTTTTGCTGTCATTTACCGTTCTACCTTGCCTTAATGTGTATCATTCCTCAGCAATTCTTGTTCCTTCTTCCTTCTTCTTTAAAGGTGGACCCTGACGGATGAGTTTTTGCAAGAAACACGTCGAGATCACCAGAAAGACAGCCTTTTCAAGGATCGGAACACTCACTTTGCTCTGGTTTCCTAGAAATGAACCCGTCGGAGATGCCGGAGAGAGTAGCCATTTTGGACGGGGTGGGTGGAGGTCACTCATTGTGGTTGAAGCGTTTTCTTTTTTTGTAGTGCAGTAAAACAAAACAAAAAGGAGCTGTTTCCTTTGTCGTGAGCGAAACTCCTTTAGATAAACTGTATAAAATTTTAAAAATAAAGAAATAAAAAGGCTGGTATTGCGAAAATTTCGTGCAAACGATTTGGCGGCCATTAGAAAAGAGACGGCACACGCCTTCTCTTTGGGTGAAATAATTTGACTTCCAGCACCTCCGCCAAGGAGGAATCGCCGATTTGACGGTTTGATTTCTAGGAAACCAGAGCAAAGTGAGTGTTGCAATCTCTGTAAAGGGTGTTTTCGTGGTGATCTCGACGTGTTTCTTACAATGATGTGGTATTTGTTAATCTTCAAGATGAGTGGCACAAGTGGAAGTCACGCCTGTTGTTTCATCGATATACATAGTCAAAACTGATGCGAAATTTTGTTTTACTTGATGATCGATTTCAGTGTAAATTTCCCCACGTATTCTTGGTTTTTTGTGTGTGCAAATCACAGATCTCCACTGTTGTCACTTGTTTATTGTATTAATGAATTGAACATGCGTTGTGCTAGTTTTAAACACTACTTTTAATAACCGAGGGCACTGTAGTTAGCTAGCCTACCAGAAGGGCAGGAGATTTGTGATGTGTTAAACTATGACCACATTCTGAAGTGCGTTGCCAACGCTTGGGTTGACCTGTCACCAAAAGAAAAAGACTGGGGTGATAATAGTGATATAAGTTACCAATCTTACATGAATATCTAATGTAATTTTATTGACGAGAGAGAGAGAGAGGGGGAGAGAGAGAGAGAGAGAGAGAGAGAGAGAGAGAGAGAGAGAGAGAGAGAGAGAGAGAGAGAGAGAGAGAGAGAGAGAGAGAGAGAGAGAGAGAGAGAGAGAGAGAGAGAGAGAGAGAGAATAGGCTACACTGTGTGTATGTGTGCGTGTGTGCGCGTGCATGCGTGTGTGCGCGCTTAAACTGTACGGCCTGTCTACTCATGAAGTTACTGTTAGATTGTTATAAAAAAAATGTACATAGATTTATACGACTGTGGCCAACACCATGCCCTAAAATGCACAATACTGGCCACTTTGCGTTAATCATTTTAATAAAGCAGATGCGAACAAGAACAATAAATACATCGCGGATCATCCGTATGTTTTTTTTAGTTCTCAAGACATTGATGTAAAACGAGTCAGCTTGAACTGGCTGAAGAGTGAACAGGCTACCGCAGTGTATGAGCAAAGCCAAGCTTCACCCATTGAGTGATACTGTCTGTGAAAGCACTTCACTACGTGTGCTTAACAATGAGCAAAGCCAAGCTTCATCCATTGAGTGATACTGTCTGTGAAGGCACTTCACTACGTGTGCTTAACAATGAGCAAAGCCAAGCTTCATCCATTGAGTGATACTGTCTGTGAAAGCACTTCACTACGTGTGCTTAACAATGAGCAAAGCCAAGCTTCATCCATTGAGTGATACTGTCTGTGAAAGCACTTCACTACATGCGCTTAACAATGAGCAAAGCCAAGCTTCGTCCATTGAGTGATACTGTCTGTGAAAGCACTTCACTACGCTTAACAATGAGCACAGCAAGGCTTCATCCATTGAGTGATGCTGTCTGTGAAAGCACTTCACTACGCTTAACAATGAGCAAAGCAAAGCTTCATCCATTGAGTGATACTGTCTGTGAAAACACTTCACTGCGCTTAACAATGAGCACAGCAAGGCTTCATCCATTGAGTGATGCTGTCTGTGAACGCTCTTCACTACGCCTAACAATGAGCACAGCAAGGCTTCATCCATTGAGTGATGCTGTCTGTGAAAGCACTTCACTACGCCTAACAATGAGCAAAGCAAAGCTTCGTCCATTAAGTGATACTGTCTGTGAAAGCACTTCACTACGCATAACAGTGAACAATAAGCACAGCAAGGCTTCGTCCATTGAGTAATACTGTCTGTGAAAGCACTTCACTACGCATAAGGCCGTGTACACACATAAGCGGATACTCCATGCGGAAACCCGTGCGCAATCCATAAATAAGTGAAATAAAGAAGGGAAAAGATTTGCGCACGTATCCGAATTTCCCTTTAGATATGCGTAAACTTGTATCCTTCTTTCTTCCACTTATTTAGGGTTTTCCGTACGGAACTTACGCGTCTAATGTGAACCCGGCCTACCAGTGGCCGTGGGAAACAGTGGGGTACCCCTTCCTTCATCTGTGTGATACAGCATTTCAAAGAATCAGTCTGGTGGGACGGTTGGCTGACATTACATGGGCATCAACCTGATGTGTTCTTCTTTCCTTTCAATGGTGTTTTGTGTGTGTTTTTGGGGGTCAAAAGTGTGTGTCACTGACATAAAGTGGGATGAATAAGGACTTGGACATTCTGACTGTCATTCTGTGATGTTGCTGTATCGGCATGTTATTCAACAATCCTGACCACTCGTCGTGCGGTTCAATTCGTGTACCTGTACGTTATAATACAGCGGCAATGCTGTGGCTGTTCTGGTGAGTTGTCTCAAATCGTCTTGGCTTTAATGACTCGTGACACAGACAACCTGTTTCAACCGACTTGGCATTGACTGACAAAAAGAGTTGTTGATCTTCTCCCCGTCAATGATCTCCACTCAAGGGATGACTGTGGACATCGTTGCTATTTGTGTGCATTAACATTGGAACAGAACCATCACGGGTTTGAACATTGTGTGGGCCTGCTACAATGCAAATAATGCACCTATAGGGCACAGAATACAGATGGGGAAAAAAATCGGGTGAGGCAAAGTGTTCATGGTTTTGTCTTCTCCCGCGACGATGAGCTGGTATGAGCTAAATCACTGGTGAAACCAAACTGAACTAAAGGACAAACATGTTCAGCTTCTTCCGTTGAACCAAATGCTGACGTTATTGGGAGAGAAAAAAAATTACGACATATTCCATATTCCCCAAATAAAAGACCCTGTATTGTTGAAACTGAAGTGTGTGATATTTGTAAATAGTTTGAAATAACTTACATCTGACATTATGTTTTCTTTCAAACAGTTTATAATTTTTTTATATTTTGTGTCGCTAAAATTCTTTGACTGTGTTGATGTGCTAGCACTTTGTCAGAAAAGGACACCATCACTTCCCAACTCATTTGGCATTATTCACAATATTTCCACATTTTGTTGAAATATATTGAAACATGTTCATGATTTTGACACCGCAATCTTTACTTGTGTTTTTTTTTTTTCTCCTGATGGAACCTACTTATGAACACTTCTCCTGATGGAACCTACTTATGAACTCTTCTCACGATGGAACCTACTTATGAACACTTCTCACGATGGAACCTACTTATGAACACTTCTCACGATGGAACCTACTTATGAACACTTCTCACGATGGAACCTACTTATGAACACTTCTCACGATGGAATCTACATATGAACTCTTCTCATGATGGAATCTACTTATGAACACTTCTCATGATAGAACCTACTTATGAACTCTTCTCACGATGGAACCTACATATGAACTCTTCTCATGATGGAATCTACTTATGAACACTTCTCACGATGGAATCTACATATGAACTCTTCTCATGATGGAACCTACATATGAACTCTTCTCATGATGGAACCTACTTATGAACTCTTCTCACGATGGAACCTACTTATGAACACTTCTCACGATGGAACCTACTTATGAACACTTCTCATGATGGAACCTACTACTTATTCTTCTCACGATGGAACCTACTTATGAACACTTCTCACGATGGAACCTACTTATGAACACTTCTCACGATGGAACCTACTTATGAACACTTCTCCTGATGGAACCTACTTATGAACACTTCTCATGATGGAACCTACTTATGAACACTTCTCACGATGGAACCTACTTATGAACACTTCTCATGATGGAACCTACTTATGAACACTTCTCACGATGGAACCTACTTATAAACACTTCTCATGGTGGAACCTACTTATGAACACTTCTCATGATGGAACCTACTTATGAACACTTCTCACGATGGAACCTACTTATGAACACTTCTCACGATGGAACCTACATATGGACACTTCTCATGATTTAACCTACTTATGAACACTTCTCACGATGGAACCTACTTCTTCTCACGATGGAACCTACATATGAACTCTTCTCATGATGGAATCTACTTATGAACACTTCTCATGATAGAACCTACTTATGAACTCTTCTCACGATGGAACCTACATATGAACTCTTCTCATGATGGAATCTACTTATGAACACTTCTCATGATAGAACCTACTTATGAACACTTCTCACGATGGAACCTACTTATGAACTCTTCTCACGATGGAACCTACTTATGAACACTTCTCATGATGGAACCTACTTATGAACACTTCTCATGATGGAACCTACTTATGAACACTTCTCATGATGGAACCTACTTCTTCTCACGATGGAACCTACTTATGAACACTTCTCACGATGGAACCTACTTATGAACACTTCTCATGATAGAACCTACTTATGAACACTTCTCATGATGGAACCTACTTCTTCTCACGATGGAACCTACTTATGAACACTTCTCACGATGGAACCTACTTATGAACACTTCTCATGATAGAACCTACTTATGAACACTTCTCATGATGGAACCTACTTCTTCTCACGATGGAACCTACTTATGAACACTTCTCACGATGGAACCTACTTATGAACGCTTCTCACGATGGAACCTACTTCTTCTCACGATGGAACCTACTTATGAACACTTCTCACGATTGAACCTACATATGAACTCTTCTCACGATGGAATCTACTTATGAACTCTTCTCACGATGGAACCTACTTATGAACACTTTGAATTTCAAAGTCTTGAAAAAGGTGGTTGGCGAATGAAAGTTTGTGAGTGTTACTCAACCCTTTTAACTTAAGACAGGTTTGACAGATTATCATGTGAGGGGGTTATCAACTGTAACCTTGTGAGAGAAAAAAAGCTTGCTCATAAGTCCAAACTATTTTGAATATAAAATCTTAGAGCACTTTACTTAACTGGAAATACAGCTAAACAAGCTTTTAAGAAACACAAATAAGGGAAGTGTAGGAGAGAGAGAGAGTAACTGAAGTCGTTTTTTTGTTTTTTCAAAGAGACATGACCTGGCATGGTATTCACGAGTGCGTCTTAACCCTTTCACTGCCAAAGTCGCATTTTAGCACCACAGTGATTTAACACCTATGTCACTAAAAGGCATCAAATTGGGGTCTATTACCCAAAGACCCTATTGTCTTAGTTTTGGGAAGTAAGGATAGACCTTTTTTATAGGTCACAGAAGAATCCCCAATACTGCAGATGGATTTTGTTCTCTACCCAGGTAAATTTAATGGAACTTTGGGACTGAAATATGGCTGGCGGTGAAAGGGTTAAACAGTTGACACGGGTTTTAACATGTAAATGAGCATAAACAGCCAATCGTATTGACAGTTTCTTTTTATAATTTGCATGTTACCACCCGTGTTAACTGCTTAAGACGCATTCATTCGTACCGCCGTACCTGATTAATTGCACTGATTCCGTCTAGCACATAACTCTGTTCGTTAGATTGGGTGACTTGATAGACATAGGCATTGGTACGACACTTAGCTTTGCCAGTGGATAATCTTTAAGAGGCATTGGTACGACACTTAGCTTTGCCAGTGGATAATCTTTAAGAGGCATTGGTACGACACTTAGCTTTGCCAGTGGATAATCTTTAAGAGGCATTGGTACGACACTTAGCTTTGCCAGTGGATAATCTTTAAGAGGCATTGGTACGACACTTAGTTTTGCCAGTGGATAATCTTTAATAGGCATTGGTACGACACTTAGTTTTGCCAGTGGATAATCTTTAAGAGGCATTGGTACGACACTTAGCTTTGCCAGTGGATAATCTTTAAGAGGCATTGGTACGACACTTAGTTTTGCCAGTGGATAATCTTTAAGAGGCATTGGTACGACACTTAGTTTTGCCAGTGGATAATCTTTAAGCGATTTACAATAATCCAAACAGTCTGGTTGCTGCTCTGCCCAGGCAGAGTGGACATCACAAGTGCAAGTCAAATTGTTGATGATCCCTTTCTCACATAATTGTTCATAGCTCCTTTATAACATGTCCTACTTCCTTGCCTTCCGCGTTGTTGTTGCATAAATGTGACCTAGCACCACGAAAGGGACATTAAGTGTTAAAATTACCATTAAAAATAGACACTTCAGACAATTATCTTTCCAATGATATAAGAACCATTCTTATAACGTTCCGTTTTAGAGTTATGAGCATTTAAAATATGTATGGTGACTGTCAGCCATTTTGAGAAATCACGGTCTGAAGTTAGCCTAGCTGAAGAAAACGCATTGACCTACTCATTTTGAAGCACTTTTTGGAGCATTTTGAGACCACAACAAGGATTGTCCTTCATAAATATGAAAGATAGGATGCTAGAGAGCAAGAAAATACCCATAACTCAAAACTCATAAAAATGATATTGTTGACTTTGCAAGACTGTTGTGAGAAACTAGCCCAGCGACTTAATGTCCCTTTCGTGGTGCTGGGTCACAACTAATTAGAATCATGAAAGATGGTCAAGATCAATTGACTCTGTTTTGTTGATTTCATAGGGCCTACGTAATCAATTGTCTTAAACTAGTAGCACTGTACTTGACGTTTGTTGTTGTTGTTTCTGTTGCTGTTGTTGTTGTTGTTGTCGTTGTTGTCATGCTATATAACACAAAAATGAATGTCTTGTTTCCGGCTAATTATAACAATCATCTATTTGCGTTGTTTTCTGATGATAAACAAATATCAACGCTGCAAAGAGGTGTTCTAGTTTACAGTGAGATTTTAAAAAACAACAACCCAAAAATAAGAATAATATCAAAGTAAAAATATTTCAAACTCAAATTCACTTTTTTTTATTGTCCATTAAAACTTTGTTTAAAATGGAAAATTTTCTTCCACAGCATGTGTAAGCAGAGTACATTTTTGCTTCTTCTTATTGATGAGTATTTAAAGGACGATGAAAAAAACCTATAAGTTGTACCACGGCTTACAGATTGTTAGCAGGTTAATATATGTTTCTGTTGCTTGAGTATAAAATATGATTAACCAGCCGCGTGCAAAAGCTGGTTAATGCTTTCGGGGCTTTCTGTTCGTTCCTGACTATATATCGATCTGTCTATCTGACTATGTGAACACGATAACGTTTGTACGGAAGGACATAGGATACTCAGATTTAGCATGCGGGTAGGTATTTAGGATATCTATGCCAAGTACGAAAATGAAGGTCATTGATCAAAGGCCAAGGTCACTGGAACCGAAAACGCTGCCGTGCACCTGCTTTTCTCTAGCTGTCAATATAATGCGCGAGCTATAGTTGAGATCCTCGCTGGCGCAGGGGTACTGTAAAGTGCATGTGTAGACTGTTTGGTCGAACTTTGGTTTCAAGGGTGTTTGTTCATGCAAAGTCACTGGACCCGAAAATGCTGCCTTGCGGCTGGTTGATCTAGCGTTTTCACGCTCTAGTCTTATGCTCCACATCGTATTGATCGATGAAGTTACATCGAGTGGCAGGGTGAGGAGGGGGAACACCTCTGAAAAACCACAGAACCGACCGGCTATCAGGGTACTTTTTATCTACGTATCAGTAGCTTCCCCTGATTGCCTCGTTTTGACTTCTCAGAAATGGTGGATACGATCGTCTGTTCCAGACAGCTAAAATCCGTAAGTTTTCTAACTGAATTTCTCGACAGTAATTCGACGTAAATGCACGAAACATGACAGCAACACAGAAAAGGCACCTCGGATCGGAAACGCGTATATAAGATAGCGCAGAGCTGCGTATGACAGAATAATGTCCCATATGTGCCTTCCCAGGTCGAGAGGACGTAAAATTCCAAATTTCATTCGTATGACAGTATAGCCTATTGGTCAGAGATTCTAACACACGATTGTGTACAAAGAAATGCCGCCCTGCTTTAGATAATACATTTGGTACTTTATAGTCACAGAGGCGTCTCTGTGAAATTCAGGTTGCTCCCACCTGGAGAGAGCGTCACAGCCAGAGGCGCGCCACCTATTTTCTTCTTCTTTTGTTTTTGCTTGCGAGTTTTGTGTGACTGATGAGGAAGGAAAGGGGGTGGTGGTGGTGGTGGTAAATTTTGACCAAATGGCAACTTTTTCGTTGCCACTAGGTTGAACGTGTGCTAAGTGCATGGGCACACGGGACCTCAGTTTATCGTCTCACCCGAAAGACTCCACGTTCAGACCGTAAGGCCTAGTGTAGAATGAGAGGGGAAAAACCCTACACCCAGGTTCGAACTCGGGTTTATTGTATGCGAGGCCCCCCCCCCCCCCCCCCCCCCCCCCCCCCCCCCGTGGGGATACCGGGGGTGGGGGTGGGGTCTTTTGTACAAATAGTTCCCCCACCTTCTGGAAGTTCTGTGCTTGTAACTTCCTCTAATTCTGTCATTCTCTTTGA
>CM065684.1:24689753-24692253 GCA_017654935.2 Phymorhynchus buccinoides
GAAAGGTGGGGGGACATAGAGAGACAGGGACAAGACATGAAGAGAACGTGTGTGAGTGGTGGTGGTGGTGGTGGTGGTGGTGGTGGGGTGGTGGTGAAGAGCTAGGTATGCAAGAAAGAGGGGGAAAACACAATAGAGATGGAAAGGGGAAAAACAACAAAAAACAAGATAATGGAAATGACGGGCGAAATAGAGAGAAAGAAGCGTAGAGCTGAAGAGAGAGAGAGAGAGGAGAGAGAGAGAGAGAGAGAGAGAGAGAGAGAGAGAGAGAGAGAGAGAGAGAGAGAGAGAGAGAGACACGAAACGGAGAGAGACAGAGAGGAGAGAGAGAGACAGAGGGAGAGAGACAGAGCCAGAGCAGAGAAACAGAGAAGAGAAGACCAGAGAGAGAGAGAGAGAGAGAGAAGAGGGACCAAGCACACAGAGGCAGAAGAGCAGAGAGACAGATAGAGAGAAAGGGGCAGATACAAACAAGTGCAACTCAGAGCGGCTTCAAAGTCCCCTCGCAGCATCGCCGAGCTACTCCGAAATCGGAATGTGTCCGGCTGTACACATACATAAAAAAGCATCAAAACAGCACGTAACTACATAAAAATCAGCATCAAAACAGCACGTAACTGAATAGGTTTTTTTTTTTTTTTTTTTTTTTTTTTATTTTTGTATATAGCCTTGGGGTTCGGACCACCCGTGATTTGAGCGCGCGCGATCATGCGCACACGACGCGCGCCACAGAAAAATTCATGACAACTGTGTTATAGACCATGTCATCAAGAAATGTTGTGAAAAAAAACTGCATTGAAATACATGCAAAACTTCGCGAGATATTAGCGATTATGTGTTTCGGGGTTTGAACCCCGTAAAACTCTTAACTGGCGCGACCTATGACCTTAATGTAAAACTAAATACATCAATGGATAGCTTGCATCTTGGCAAACTAGTATACCAAATTTGATGATGATAGACTGAATAGTTTTGAGAGAAAAACTGACGAATAGCCGGACGGACGGACGGAGGCACGCCGGACGCCCGCCGGACGGACGGAAGGACGGACGGACGGACGGACTATAAAAGAAAAAGCAAAGCTCGACGGACGGACGGACGGACCAGACAAAAACAATAGCTCCCCGAACAAAGAAGAGCGTAATAGAATGATGACGATGATAATGATGATGATGATTAGGAGAGTGGTAGAGGCGGTGATGGCAATGGATGGTGATGGTCAAGTTCAGGATCACGAACAAGATCGATGACGAAGAACTAGAAACTCATTAATACTAATACTAATAACAGAATGGTTCTTCTTTACCTCCTCGCAATGCTGCAAATGAATCCGTTTCTCGCATTCCTCAGAAAGTTAATGTCCTGGTCTAGGATTCTGCGATGGAACCAATAAGGACCCAAAGCCCTGGCCTCCTGGCTGGTTGCATTACATCGTTTGGCCTTATGGAAGGACAATGATAGGGTGATGATCAGTATCCCTGGTAGAGCTGATTTGTACAGGAGACAATGGGGGTGGGGCATTAATGATCTCACAACATAGAAGAAGAGCCATTAATTTGGGTCTTCTTCACTTTTGTCAGTCAGTGTCTTCACTCTCTGGACCGATTCTGTCTGTATCGCTGCGTTTCTTTGAACTTTGTGTTCGTCTGGCTCTCTTTCTCCCCCTTCTCTCTCTCTCTCTCTCTCTCTCTCTCTCTCTCTCTCTCTCTCTCTCTCTCTCTCTCCTCTCTCTCTCTCTCTCTCTCTCTCTCGTCCGACACCCTCTCTCTCTCTCATAATCTCTCTCTCTCTCTCTCTCTCTCTCTCTCCTCTCCTCTCTCTCACTCAACTTCTGCACATGTCGCAGCTTCCGTTCCGTTTTGCTGCCTACTTCCTACTTTCTGATTGATGGTTTTAAATTATAGCCCATGCTGAGTAATTGCTCCCGTTATTAGCATGACAAAATCAATAAGGGATATGCCAAACGGGTGATAAAGGATGGCCACGCTGTGTACGTGCTCTAATCGAAAATCCATTACGAAGAGCAATAATCATCATCAGTCTGATGATTTCTGTTTCCGTTGTTGTTGTTCAACCCCCAAGGGAGAAGGAGTGATGATGATGATGATGATGATTCTTTTTCTGGGGGGGGGGGGGGGGGGGGCGGGGGGGCCACGGCACAGGGGGGGGCGGGGGGGGGGGGGGGGGGGGGGGGGGGGGGGCACATAGAGGGGGCCGGGGGGGGCACGGCACAGGGCACCACCAGGGGGGGGGCACAACACATTTCAGCATAGTCATTGTTTACCAACATATTATGACCATATAATGCATTTAGGTACAATGTAATACACAGTACACTAATTCCCCTCATTCTAGCTCCTTTCAGTTTTCCACAGAGAGCTATTTGTTTCAAGTTATTTCTTTTAAACAATTTTTTAACAGAGGCAAATATTCTTATCATTGATTTTGGTTAGGGATAGGAAAAGACCTTACAAGTGGTATATGCCACCATTAAAACAAT
>CM065684.1:24707253-24712253 GCA_017654935.2 Phymorhynchus buccinoides
CACAGTGATTTAACACCTATGTCACTAAAAGGCATCAAATTGGGGTATATCATTCAAATACCCTATTGTCTTAGTTTTGGGAAGTAAGGATAGACCTTATTTTATATATGTCACAGAAGAATCCCCAATACTGCAGATGGATTTTGTTATCTATCCAGGTAAATGTAATGAACATTTTTGGCTGAAATATGGCTGGCGGTGAAAGGGTTAATTAGTTGATGATCGAATGAATGTGTATGTTAGCCCAATTGCGTGTGAATCAGTGAATGTGAGCGCCTTGAGTTTAATTTAAAGAAAGGCGCTATATAAATGCTATGTATTATTATTATTATTATTATTATTATTATTATTATTGTTATTATTATTATTATTATTATCATTATTATAAAAATGACAACTGATAGAGTCAATCTGGCAAAATTGTCTGGGGATATAACTCTCTCGACTGTGGTAGAGCAAAAACCAGCATATCAGGGTTATTTCTCTTCATCTGATGACATCATCAGTGATGTCATCAGGTCAGTACGTAATACGTGTAGAGTGGCACAGTGGTAGCGCGTTCGCCTCGTTTCAAGTAAACCCGAGTTCGAACCTGGGTACAGGGGGATGTTCCTCTCACATTACACTAGGCCTTAACGGTCTGAACGTGGAGTCTTTCGGATGAGACGATAAACCGAGGTCCCGTGTACCCATGCACTTAGCACACGTTAAACCCAGAGGCAACGAAAAAGTTGTCATTTGGTCAAAATGTAACACCCACGCACCCCCACCCCCTCCCTTCCTTCCTCATCAGTCACACAAAAATCGCATGCCAAAAAAAATGGGTGGCGCTCCTCTGCCTCTCCAGGTTGGAGCAACCCGAATTTCACAGAGACACCCGAATTTCACAGAGACGTCACACAAAAATCGCATGCAAAAAAAAAAAAAGGTGGCGCTCCTCTGGCTGCGACGCGCTCTCCAGGTGGGAGCAACCCGGATTTCACAGAGACGCCTCTGTGACTATAAAATACCCTAACCCTAATACCTAATGCGTTGGTGGAAGTCAAGGGGCTAAAAAATAAACAACCCACCCCTCTCGTGCCCGCAATGCGAAATTTTTGACGGGGGTGGGTGTGGGTGGGGGGGGGTGTCGGGTCGGGGGGGTGAGTGGGTGTGTGTCTAACGTACAAGATAACCTAAATTTGGTATTTGATCAGAAAAAGAATGTAGACAATTTATTATCAAACAAAATAAATAAAGCTTACTTTGTATCTTTCGTTCACTTTCTGCTCCCTTCTTCAACGTTGACTGCTCTGTCTCTTTTGTTGTTGCATGGTTTGGGTGTTATAGTACACTGTATCCCCCCCCACACACACACACGTTTCACTTTTATGCCATTTAGCAAAGTTGCAGTAGAATTATAAACGTATTTTGATGCTATGAAGTCTTGATTCAAATTATTGACCATCATTTTGACGCACGAATTCTTTATGCAGGTCTTCCCAGTCACGAAATGCAAAATGTTAAGCCCAGAAACCATCAATCTTGTTCAAAACAAGCCCCCAAACTTGCTAAAAAAACACAACACACAACGAAGTATGACATAATGAAATCATACTAGCTTAATTAAGTGCAAGCCCGAAGCTCCTTCCCGACGAATGTTTGCACGTTATCAGTACTTTTTAGTTTGACAGCAGTGTTAGCATGTAATGGGAATAAGACAGACAAGCAGCCATTTCCCCTATATGAGAAGTGAGGACAGAAACCCTGATTATGCCTCCTTTGAACCATGAACATCAACAGTAATCTAACACTGGTTGTTACTGCTTCAAAGATTTTCTGGCCATATTTGCAGCTTCCTTACCTTTCTTTGTTTTCAAGAAAACAGAAAAAGGTTTGCCGAAGCACTGAAATTTGAATCTGGTATTTTAAAAAAACGTCGATTAAAATTCCAGTCTTTGGATAGAGCCGCCATTGTTAATGGGATCACGAACGATAACCCTATCAGCCCGGCTCGCCGTAACTCTCCAGTTGTCTGTCTTATTCCCATTACAGTGTCATTGAGTGCAAGCCCGAAGCTCCTCCCCGACGAAGGTTTGCACGCTATCAGTGCTTTTTAGTGTGACCGCAAAGTGGAAAGAGACTTCACATCCAAATCCAAATCATCTTTATTATCTCATAACAAAGAAATTGCAGCCACGTGCACAAAAGAAAAAGAACAATGAGCACATTTATCAACAACAAAGAATATGAACTAATAACTAATAACACTGCAATGTTGTAATTAACAAACCGGACAAACATGTGGTCAAGTGAAAGCCACAAGGTGTGAAATTCTGTTTAATGTCCTCCGGTCTGGAACAGACACATATGGGACATAAGTAGATATAAAGATGGTGGGAACGATCCTGGGGGCAATGCCCGGAGGCAGTGCAACACCAGGAATGTCCCGAATTTCTAACAATTCAGATGTGCCACAAGGTACCGTCTGTCTTCTTAAATCCATGAGTGATAGTACCACCTGGCTTTCATCCGAAGTCAGATTATCATTTGAAATTGTTGATTTATTCTGTGGATTATTTATTATCTGCGGGCAAAGCTTCTCCACTATTGGCCACTGCAACTAGGGTTATTAACGCCCTTGAAGGCAAGAGTTAATCCCTTGTTGATCAGTATCCAAAAGGGCATTCACTCTTGCAAAAGGCAGCCATTATATTAGTGGCCTCTAAAATGGTTATTGGCGAGATTTATGCCCTTGTTTGGTCAGTACTCAACCATCTTCCCCCACCCACCAAGGGCGCTCACTCTTGCAAAAGGTGTTCTTTGCAGTGGCAAATAAACAGATTGTAGCCCAGTCCGCGGGGGAAAAAAAAGTAGCTGCCCCCTCTGCGATTTGGCAGTCATTGTCGGAAACGACAGCCAGCCAACATGAACAACAACATTAATATGAATTGCCCAACAAACAGCACAGGCCACTCCATGGTGTCGCCGATAGTAACTATTTCAACACACTTAATCTCGTTTCCTTTTCCTTTTAAGGGCATGCTACACGTCAACTAATATCGTACGACTGTACGATACGATTCGATCACGTGGTCTCGAAGCGCGTATCAAATTTGTTCTTCGAGACCACATGATCGAATCGCATCGAACAGTCGTACGATATTAGTTAACGTGTAGCAGGCCCTTTAGGCCTAGTTGTTTTGATTGTTCTTGCCATTTCATAATTACCATATGTATATTATCATTTTTTAAAATTTTTGTTCAGCTACTTTTCTTGATTTTTTTTATATCTCCATCATGAATCGTTGATTTTATGAAATCCTTATTTCCGCATCTTCTTTGAAACATAGTTGTTCCATCATTCATATTACGTATTAAACATGCAATTAAAAATGTAATATGTTATATACTGGCTTTATAAGAATTGATTGTCTTTTTTATGTTAAAAAGAAACCAAACCCATTGATGTTTGAGCTTGTAAAGGTCTTATAAGGTAGTTATTGATTCTGTAAACTGACACTGCCGGTATTGCTTGTGTCGTTTGTGCTGTGTCTGATTTATTTTCCATTTTCTTGTTTTTTTCAGTCTAGTTTTGTACACGTTTTTCTAATAGATTGTATCCGCCTGCCTGTCTATTTGTCTGTATATCTGAATATCTTTCTGTCTTCTGGCTTTGTTGGATTGTTTGTCTGTCTCTCCCCTTGGAAATAGTTCCCCCACCGTCTGGAAGTTCTGTGCTTGTAACTTCCACTAATCTGCCACTATCTTTGACTCTGCCTTTTCCCTTTGTTTTCTATCTTCTGCTATCTTTCTGACTTATTGGCCCATTCTCCTGCCTTTATTTTTAAAAAACAATCTTTCAAATAATTATTTTCTCCATTCACCTCCTCCGAAATCGGAATGTGTCGGGTCGGCTGTGCGCAGCTGGGAGACCAGTGAAAACTGAAAACTGGACACATACGTACCTTGCCCATTATGGCCATATGGCCTGGGAACGCAGAAGAAGAAGAAGAAGAAGAAGAAGAAGAAGAAGAAGTTTGTCTGTCTCTCACTACGTAAACCTCGGTCAGTCTATTTCCACTTTGTCCCATTCTCCCCCCCCCCTCCCCCCGCCATTTCTTGCTGTATTAACATCGCTTAGGTAAGGTGTCACTTTTTTGCTTGAGTGGTAATGATGATTTTGTGTCCCCCAAAAAAACAAATTACAATCGGTGTTGATGAAAATGTGTTGATAATGTTAACCAATGGTTTGTTAAAGCTCTTGTTACGCCCGTTTCCCTTCATACAGGGACACTGATTTCCATGCAATAAACCTCTCTCTCTCTCTCGTTGAATATTGAAGAATATTTAGATGACAATATGATTATATTACAATGATGTTAACCTGTTTGCGTAATAACATGAATATTTTCTTTAACCCGTTTGCACAATAACATGAATGATGTTCACCAACAACAACAAACCACGACACGTTCTTTTCCTGTGGTTGTTGGTGCTGACTTTTCACTCTGTTTCTTTTCTTTAAAAACCCACACACACACAAAGGAATATGTCTGAATTATGAAATGAAGCTGTTTTAAATAGTAATGTAAACGATGCGCAATAAACAAACAAACAACAGGAACTTCGATGCTTTTACCTATGAATGCAGTTTTACTCTTGTTCTTCTTAAGTTATATGATTTTAAACCACAGAAAACAATAGATTGCCTGCAACCTGCAACTAATTACAAAAACTGTTTGCTGTATGTGTTTAAAAAAAAAAGAAGTGATTTTATGTGTATGAAAATATATGTCTATCTTATGCACGCATGGCAGAGGACAACATTTATAAGCATTATGTGTCCCCACAAAGCTCTGAGTTAATATGTATGCTGCATAACCCCACCCCACCCCCTGCACACACACACACACACACATTCACCACACCCAACCCCACACCCCTGAATGTATTGTAATAATTTGGAAAAAGGCATCCGCGTTTGGAAAGACAGAAAACTGACTGATATATTTGAACTG
>CM065684.1:24724753-24729753 GCA_017654935.2 Phymorhynchus buccinoides
TTTGTAGGGGGGAGAACTCCATCTATGCTCAACTAATTTTCTTTCTTTTTAAAAATTCATAATGTATTTTTTGTATTTGGTATAATCTAATCACAGAGACTTATCTCTGTGAAATTTGGGCTGCTCTACCCCGGAGAGCGCGTCGCCGCAAGCACAGCGCCTACATTTTTTTGGGGGTGGGGGTGGGGGGAGAGTGTGACGAGGTAATGGGTTAAAAGGCTAAGTCCCTAGGGAAGACTTTAGAAAATTTGCCTTTAGCCCACTTCTCTAGGGTATGGGAGATGAGCAACTTTCCCGGCCCCTTTTCATCTAATAAATTTATATTTGTGCCCGGGTTCTGGCTCGTATGGTTGTAAGAAATACAAGTGGTTGAATTGCTCTAAATGGCAGACAGAGAGAAGTAGGGTTTTACATGAACTTACAAGACTCCCACTCTCATCAGTCTGACCAAAGGGTTCAGGATTATTTGACACTTGTATTTTATTTACTCCCAAAATCTGCATAAGATTATGCAACAATAATAATAAAGCAGCTCAATGGCGCCAAAACAAAATATGGATAAAAAAACAATGGAATCCGAAAGGATTTACAAGACTTTTGTCTTTCTATAAGGTTCGCCCCATGCCGGAAGGGTTACTAATTATCTTCAGTGTCCGTAGGAAAGTTCAAATGATTGGCGCAGTCCGGTGGACTTAGCTGTTTCAAGTTCCTCCGTGGTGATCGGCGAGTGCTGGGTTGGCTGGGCTTGCTCGTCAGATGAGAGTAGCTCCCAGTCGTTCCGGTTACGGCTTCGCGGGATGGCACGGTTCAAGCGTGGTCTCCTCGCGGATTCTGGGTGCGGGTCGTCTTGGCGACGGACCCGTCTTGGTGCTTGGTGGAGTCCGGGATGATCGTCCGGCCCACGATGCCCTGCTGATAATCACAGGAGAAGGTGGATGTAGATCTCTATGGCTTAGAGACAAGGGGCTTCAGTCGGCAGGGAATTAGTGAATCCCAACCGGCTAGAAGGCTTCCCTTGTACAATAGCACTAGTTAATAAATAAACTGAATTTCAGTTAACAAACTGAGATCAGTAAAACATAAAAGGTGATCAATCCAACATCACTCTCCATCCAACACCTGGAAAGGAATGGTATCATAAAGTGCAAGATTGCGGCCCATAGGTTTCCTACTAAAAATAGACAAATGGGTTAGTAGGCATAAACTCCGGTTCTGGTACCAAAAGTGTTCAAGTCAAAAAACACACACACACAAATAATCAGTGCACATAAATAGAATAGAATGTTTACCACTTCTTTTCTATAACATATCTATCTACTCCTTATTCATCATTGAACATAGGATCTAGATCAAAACTAGGGTCAAACAAACAACCAGTCTCAATCACCAGTCATCAATAAGACTTACTAGGTGGGCTATTCTGGCTGGGAGAGGTGTTGCTCTAGTCAGTTTCAGCGTCTTGTGTGAAAAACTTTTTCTCACTACGCCAATTATAGCCTTCACTTTCAAACAATGAAAGCCTGCTATTGGTTTATTACAGTCGACACGTCACAAGATGATGTTTCAGAGTGTACAGAACAATCACGCGCCTATTACATCCTTATCACATGCCGGACATTCCTAACCTTGTGATTGGAAAGGCAAAACCGTCTTCAAAGGGAGATAACCGTGGTTGTCACTTTCTTGTGATGGGTAAGGACGCGGTGTCTTACAAAGGGAGCCGACTGTTGATATCACTATCTCGTGATGAGACGGTAGATAAGGGGGGGGGGGGGGTGAAGGGAGATAACCTCTGTAGGGGTTACATGCCGACCGGGGACAAAGAGATAACGCCCTTACGCGGCGTTCGTTTGAAGCAGCCGGGCAATTAACGTGGCGGCTGGTCGAGACATGAAAAAGAGAGGGGGGGGAGGGGAGAAGGGGGGGGGGGGTGTAGATAAGAAATAAAGAAAGCGGGTCGCGCGGGACACTTACGTCACAGAGAGGGGGGGGGGGAGATTTGGGAAATCTAGCTATCAATTTGGTCATACCAGGCAGCGGGATTTGTCCCTGCTCTTACCGACTTTTAACTGTCGTGGGATTTTTACGTGGCGCAAAGCACACGGGTCAGACTAGCTTTAAGTCCCCCATCCGAAGCACTCGACGTTCGATTCGATTTTCCTGTCGAACTGGAAAGAAAGGGCGAGGAGGCCGGGATTCGAACCCCGGGTCACTCACGCTGCAGTCACGCATTGAATTTGGCAGGCGAACGTCTTAGCCACTCTGCCACATGCCTTCCTGTCGCTGGTAAATATAAAATAATAAATATGCATGTTGCGTGGAGTTGTCTCTGTTGGAAACGCCCATATTAATAATAAAATAAAGTTGAGGCCAAATTTCTTACCCCCACCCCCCACCCCCAACTTACATCCACACGCACGCGCGCGAGCGCGACACACGGACACAAACAGAGCCTACCACGACCACAGGAAATAATAACTTTTAAAGACACACTGACCCACCACGATTAAGTCCCTTGGTTTTTTTTCTGGGTAGCTGTGACCCACATACAAATGCCCCCAACTTGATATTGAGGCTGCTCTTTAAAATGATGCTTCGTTTTCAATTTGGGGGCATTTGCATGGGAGCAAGGAGAGTGGAATGGTATTTTACTCTCCTTGATGGGCCATGGGAGTCAAACCTGGTCAAAACAAGATTTCTTACCAGCTATAAGAGGGAAAACCCGTGAAACCCGTGATTTTGACACGTGATGTGGTGGGTCTTTAACATTTTCTTTTCAAATAAACTGTTTTTTCAAGTGAAGATCGTTCCACAACTCAAACAAAGGGCACACTACGCGGTCAGTAAAACTATGTAATAATATATGCTTATATATTATAGGCTGTATCTAAATAAAACTATGAACGCAGTTTATGGGTATAAAGCCGGCGACAGACTATGTGACTGCCTCATGTGACTCGATCAGGTCGTGACGTTTCACCTCATTTGCATACCATCCTGCTCGATCAGTCTGACTCAGTCGGGCGCAGTCAGGTGACAGGGCCGAAAAGGACGGGTTCTAAATTTCACTGATCGAGTCAGATGACTTGTGACCTCTTCTGTGCGGGAAACAAAATTTGATCTACGTCACGACCTGATCTAGTCATATGAGGCAGTCGCATAGTCTGTCGCCCGCTTAAGCAGCAGCCAACGACATCGCCTTTCACAACGAGGAACAAATGGCATGGCTACACATTACGGGGGATTTATTACATTGGGAGATTTACGAAAGCGCGTATTGGCATATCAGAAGCGCGGAAACAAATTTAGGAAAGCGCGTCAAATCTGCATATACGTAAGCGCGGATTTTTTTTTTTTTTACAATTTTGAGCCCAGATTCCCAACCCAACCCCACCGTCGCCGTCGTGGTTGTGTTCCATTGTCACTGGGATCAGATATGTCATGTTACTGTCAGTTCGAAGTCGTCCTTTGCATTTTTTGTTGGTGCAGCGCCACAATATTATGCCATCTTTCAATACGCTGTCAACTCGGTAGACATACCCATCGTGCGTTAGAGACTTCTTTCCTTTATTCGTATTCGATACAGTAAAATCCATGGTGTGAGAACAGGCCTGTAAGAATGAATATCGCATGTACATGATGAACAGCTGACCGAGTTGCGTTTCTCGTGTCTCCCGAGCTCCACGCTAATTTTTCTGGTAGGTCACCCTCCGCGCTTTCGTATCATGGGTTTATACGCGCTTTTGAAACATATCTGGTTCAGAAATCCGCGCTTACATTAACCGATCTTCCGACCTGACAAAAACTAGCTCTCAAAACAAACAAACAAACAGAAATACAAAAAGAAGTGTGGCGAAAGTATCTGTGAAATGGCACAACTGGCATTGTGCTAGTTTTTGTTTCTAAGCCACCGAAAACGTAGAGAGGATGGAGCAGGTTGGTAGGATCTTTTACTAGTATTTCGGTGAATATTAGGTGTTCCACGGATAGGCTAAATAGATAACATAATTATTAGCCTATCAATAGACAGATACATATCAAATAGATAGATAACATAATTATTTGTCATAAATTAATAACTATATCTTTTAAAAGACGACGACAACAACAACAACAACAACAACAACAACAGCAGCAGCAACAACAACACATTATAAACATAGTATGCTTAATACGTAATATTCTGTCTAATTACGATTATTTGGGAATATATTTTGACCATTCATAACTCGGCTTTCGGTGGGCTTGTTTCTGCTTTTTGTAGCTGTGCTAGTCTCTTTTAGTATGTACTCTTGTTATTACCAATCATATTAGCAACAATATATATGACACCTTATAACTGTGTTTTTGTCTCGAGGACTCTCTAAACGCTTTCCGTTTGTCTCTGTCTCTGTCTCTGTCTGTGTCTTTGTTTCTTTCTCTGTTCATCAATGGCTTGTACCCACGTGTCGTCATATCCGGCCACAAGGAGCGTGCCATATTATGGGAGACCGCCATCTTAGTCAGTAACTTTGTTTGAAAAATGCCAGATCGATGCTGTTTACACACAAA
This sequence comes from Phymorhynchus buccinoides, assembly GCA_017654935.2. NCBI lineage: Eukaryota > Metazoa > Mollusca > Gastropoda > Neogastropoda > Raphitomidae > Phymorhynchus > Phymorhynchus buccinoides. Next base: position 24,729,305 of record CM065684.1, read on the forward strand.
TCTGACTAAGATGGCGACACTTCCGTTGGAAGGGTCGAGATGCGCACGCAGGTGTGGGGGAGCCATAGGCTGCCTACACCCATCTTACCTTCTTTTTCCTGTCTGTTTCCTTCTTCCTTACTTCAAAGCAAGAAGAAGATACGAAAAATAATAAAATCCCAGTAAAACGACATTGATTTGGCTGTAAACCCAAGTTTGCCTGACAATGCAAAGAGCCTAACAGCACACGACAACAATGGAATCAGATGGCTGTCGACACACATTCTTTCAGTGGCCACTATCAGGGGCGGATCTGAGAAGGGTTTCCAAGGTTTCCGGACCACCCCCCCCCCCCCCCCCCCTCTTTGCCCCAATCATTATCTTATATAAGTTATACAAGGTTAAAAAGTAAGAACAGTTTTCAATTTTTGTTTTAATAATTACTAATGTGCAAAATGTTCCGCGGGCTT
>CM065684.1:24734753-24742253 GCA_017654935.2 Phymorhynchus buccinoides
TTGGCCGTCCTGACCTTGACGTTGGTGTATGACCTTGAAAACTGAAAATCGTTAAGGGGCCATAACTTCCACACCGCAGGTCCTAGAGTCTTGAAACTTGGCATGGAAGTACTTTCGCTTATGGCCGTTCTGATGATGGCGTACCAATGAAGGTCAAGGTCAAGGTCGGGGAGATCGGCATGCCTTGAAAGTGGTAGGGGTCTAGTGTTTGGGTTTTAATGTCCCACGCATATCTCCCGAACTGCTTTCCGAATCGTTTCCAGTTTTGTGTGGTGGCATGTCACCATGAGAGAAGGCATCCGCGCATAAATTATAGCCGTCATGACCTTCACCTTGGCGTATGACCTTGAAAACCGAAAATCTTTAAGGGGCTATAACGTCCACACCGTTGGTCTTAAGGGCTTCAAACTTGGCATGTAAGTACTTTGGCTTATGGTTGTTCTGATGATTACCGATCAAGGTCAAGGTCAAGGTCATGGAGATCGGTAGGCCTTGAAAGTGGTAGGGGTCAAACAATTGTATTTTCAGCCACAAAAGTAAAAATATAATATTTTGCGGACCCGGCGAAACCGGTACTCAGCGGCACCGGTACTTGGCGTTACCTGTACAAGGCGTTACCGGTACGGGGCGTTGCGCTAGTATATATATATCAACCTGGCAAGGACTTCAGGAGAGTACACAATGTATACAGGTCGTACAAACTCACTCGTATTTGAAAAGATAGTAATGGACTATTGGACCTCTGTAAAATAAATACTTACCAAATTATTAAAACTAAACACCTTCAGAGTTGATACATAAACAAATGATACGACTTACAGAAGCGTGTATCTATGATTTAGTAATGAACGAACCAGTAGGCCAACACAAGAAACCGCGATGAGACAAGCATAAATCAAAGCGCAAAAGTTCTGCTCTAATCAAATCTAATATACATAATGGTGGGTGCATAGCAGATAATCCACCCCAACGTCCATATAGAATGCCGTGCCGTGATTAATTAAAAAAAAGAAGAATTTATTGAGCAAAAATGTTTAGAAATACGTTTCCTGATTCGGCGTCTGGAGATGGTCACTGGGTGCATTCCGCGGCACTTGCGATAGATTGAACAGAAATGGGTATTTTCTCACTGGCCAAATTAATGATGTTTGCAGCTTGATCAGACATGGCTTTCAATTTGTTCGCACTTGTAGACAGCCCATCTCTCAAATGAAATTAAAGGAAATGTTATCTGTGTGCAGTCATTTTAAGGAACACGAGGCAAACAACCGGGGTAAGAGAATTACTTTGATGGAACAGTTTTCTTCTTTTTTTTTCTCTTTCTTCTTTTCCTTCTCTTTCTTCTTCTTCTTCTTAAATGATTTTCTTCTTCTTCTTCTTCTTCTTCTTCTTCTTCTTAAATGATTCTTCTTCTTCTTCTTCTTCTTCTTCTTCTTCTTCTTCTTCTTCTTCTTCTTCTTCTTCTTCTTCTTCTTCTTAAATGATCTTCTTCTTCTTCTTCTTCTTTTTTTTTTTCTTCTTCTTCTTCTTCTTCTTCTTCTTCTTCTTCTTCTTCTTCTTCTTCTTCTTCTTCTTCTTCTTCTCCTCCTCCTCCTCCTCTTCCTCCATCCTCCTCCATCCTCCTCCATCCTCATCCTCCTCCATCCTCCGTCTCCTCCTTCTCCATCTCCTCATTTTTTCCCCTGCCTTGTTACAACAGCGGTGAAAACGCAAGAACCCGTATGGAACTCCGTGTCTGCTTCAACGCACTCTCGTGTCCTCGTACAAACACGCACACACATTCAGGCACACAATCGCACATAGGCCTATACATACACACGCGCGCGAGCACACAAACACATGACCTTCCCCGTCTCTCACTCGACAAAACGATTCAAATAGAGATTTCAGCTGACAGAGCTAGCAATCCTTGTACAGAAAACAGGTTTGAAATAGCTTTTCTGGTTTTGATGTTATGATCCTCTGAAGTTTAACTTTGTAAGATACATCAATTGACTCTGCAGCCTTTGAGGCTAGGATAGGTGGTCTTGGGGAACCACCCCAACAGCAATCCTCATGAAACATTGCCTGAGAGAGTTGAAAAGCATGTTGCACGCATTATTTGCCTTTTTATTTTTTACTTCTTTTTTTCTTCTTTCCTTCATGTTCCCTATTTCTCTCTCTTTTAATGCTTTCCCTCCTCGAAACGTTGAAGTTTTCTCTCTTTCACTTTTAATTTATTTAAATCCTTTCACCGCCAGTGTAGGCTAACCGCTCGGCACCACACTGATTTAACACCCATGTCACCAAAGCTGGACCAACCGCAACACCAACACCCTCATACGCCTGGCAGAGGACCGTGACCAGTGGCGGAGGCTGACCACCCGATCCAGCACGGCACCCCGACGACCAAGCCGGTCAAGGGTGGAGTCAGTGAGTGAGTGAGGGAGCCACCAAAGCGCATTTAATCAGGGTCTGTTATCCCATGACTTGTTCTACTTAATGTTAGGAGACAAGGAAAGGCCTAATGCTACACGTGCCATAAAAGGAATCCCCAGCATTGGAAACAATCAACTTGTGGCGGTACCATAGCCGATGAGGTTTACCCGGGGCGTGGTTACCGCTACACCTATCTGTATTAATAAAAAAAATCGGGACTTTACTGGTTTCGTACTGCCTCCGGGCATTGCCTCCAGTATTGTTCCCACCATATTTGTATTTACAAATGTCCCATATGTGTCTGATTCAGACCAAGAGGACGTAAAACACCATTTTCTTCCGGAAACAAAACTTTCCTAATCCCAAGTAAGTTTGATGTAAATTTTAAGCTAAAAAAATGTCTGGCGTTGAAAGAGTTGTCTGAATACAATCCATAAAACACGATCCCTAACAAATAAAGCACTCTCCACACATGTTCAGTTGTTCCATTGTGTTCCTACCTTGGCATGAAATTATCTGACTATTGAATGACCAGGACTAAGACTATTCAACCTCCTGTCATTGACCTAATGGAATTTATCGGTCAAGTTTAGCTTGCTCAGGCTGCAGTTTTGGTCAGACACGTGGTGGTCTCTGCATCTGACTCGTTTTCAGCCTGACCCGTCCCTATCTCCGATCTACCACTACGATGTCTTCCAACCATCTCACTCCAGCGCATTGATACTGGTTTGTCTATTCGTCTGTCTATCTGTCTCTGAAGAAACGTTCCTAAAATTATATCAGATTAACCCTTTCACCGCCAAAGTCGCATTTTAGCACCACAGTGATTTAACACCTATGTCACTATAATGCATCAAATTGGGGTCTATTATCCAAAGACCCCATTGTCTTAGTTTTGGGAAGTAAGGATAGACCTTATCTTATATATGTCACAGAAGAATCCCCAATACTGCAGATGGATTTGTTCTCTACCCAGGTAAATTTAATGGAAATTGTTTGTTGAAATATGGCTGGCGGTGAAAGGGTTAAGTTGAACTTATGTGGAGTGTTCAGATCATATCATCTAAAGTACTGTCAACTTGCCAAGAATTAATCAATGTTGATTTATGTTTGTTTTTTACATTGTCTATAGTCCCGTCAACAGCAATGGTCTTCTCAGGACTGTCACCACAGTAAACATCAAACACGTCAACAAGACATTCTACACAAACATTTTTACTACTCAAATAAACAAAAGCAAAAAGGCAGCATGCATATCAAATGTATCACTGAGACCTGTAGCACTGGACACTGGACACTGGAAAACTTTATTTGACAAGGATAAAGATTTTAGGCGATGCCTATTCTTACAGGGAATCCGGAATAAGTTCGAATATACGAGTGCGCCTAATGTCGAATGTATGTTTTAGCCTAATATCGAAGTTTTGAAATTCAACACTTCAGCCTAAGTTCGAATTGCGCAATTGCGCTAAGTTCGAATACACGCCTAAGTTCGAATTGCGAATACGGTTTAGCCTAAGTTAGAATTATGGTTGCGCCTAAGTTCGAATGTACGGTTTAGCCTAAGTTAGAATTATGCAGTTGCGCCTAAGTTCGAATGTGCGGTTTAGCCTAAGTTAGAATTATGCAGTTGCGCCTAAGTTCGAATGTGCGGTTTAGCCTAAGTTAGAATTATGCAGTTGCGCCTAAGTTCGAATGTGCGGTTTAGCCTAAGTTAGAATTATGCAGTTGCGCCTAAGTTCCCCCTAAGTTACAATAGCACATAAGATCAAGCAATACTAAGGGCGCCAGCCATTCTGCTTAATTTATTACTTATAGGTTATTAACAAATCGTATAAAGTGAACACAAACAGGCAATGCTAAAGTTACATATTTAGTACATATGCAAATGCGCAATAAACAACCGAAAAGAAATACGAAAGGCCATATATAGGCTAATACTGTAATAGGCACTGCAGGGTAGACACAGCGTGCCCATGCAAGTGCGTACATTCTCATTGCCTAACCGCGCCAGTCAGGTCAGGTCAGGTCAGGTCAGAGAATGAGGACAACTAGACCTCGCGGCCTCTTAATGTGTCCTTTCTGATTATTTGTATTCTTTTTCATGATTGGCATGACTAGGACGCTTTTAGATGTGTTAATCATATACACATTTCAATTGTTGATTCTTGGGGTCTTTATCGAGGAGGTTTTTGAACTGATTAAGGTTAGGTGCCAATTTAATATGTGCTGGAAGAGAATTCCAGTATTTAGTGACTCTGTTACTAAAGAAATTCTTTCTAATGTTAGTTCTGCTGTATTGGGTTAGTAGTTTCAAATCATTATTCCTAGTTTTTGAGTAGTTAGAAAGTTGTAGCAAATGTTTGTTAGAACTGTGAAAAATCCACAACAAAAAACCTGGCATGTCACAACTGCAAAAGGAACAAACAGTGTACAAGAGGTTTTTTAGGATAAAAACAAGAGAATGGACCAATAAAATCAATGTTGAGATGAATGAACTTAATCAAGGTTGCCGTTTAGATATAAAGCGATACTTTTATTCGGTTCATTTTGTAAAGTAGTCACCTCTTCAACTGTTCGGTTCCCCATGCCTATGTGTTCCGCTTGGTAGCATTTTGTCTGTCCTTCCACGCGTTTGTTTTACTTTTTTTTTATTTTTCTCTAGTTTTCGCTTCTTCTTTTTTTGCAATTCCTTCTGCAATATGGTTATGCTCTTGATATCATCTTTTAAAGAAGCAGATATCATTTGACCCCTTTCCCAAACTCTCTCTCTCTCTCTCTCTCTCTCTCTCTCTCTCTCTCTCTCTCTCTCTCTCTCTCTCTCTCTCTCTCTCTCTCTCTCTCTCTCTCTCTCTCTCTCTCTCTCTCTCTCTCTCTCTCTCACGCACACACACACACACACACGCGCGCGCGCGCGCACACGCACACGCACACACACACACTTGTTCGCTACTTTGGAATGTTTAGTTCTTTATTTTTTCTTTATATCATTTTTTATGGATGGCTTGTTGAAAAAAAGCATGTTTTGCTTATACAATGTTCCCATCTGGAAATAAAATTTTGACTTGACTTGACTTGACACACACACACACACACACACACACACACACACACACACACACACACACACACACACACACACACACACACACACACACACACACACACACACACACACACACACACACACACACACACACACACACACACACACACACACACACACACACACACACACACACACACACACACACTTTATGTGAACATGCTTGCACGCTTATACCGGCAAGAGGCAGAGAAAATATCCCCCCCCCCCCCCCCCCCCCACCAACCACCACCACCACCACCCCAACCACCCTATTGTCCTCCCTCTGCACAGTCAACAGTTGCACTCTCTTTTCCCATGGCAACACAGTGATGTACCAGCAACCTTAATGAGTGGCTATCACTGTGTTGCCATGGGGGAGAGAGCGAAAACTGTGAACGTGTATTGAGACAGTATAGCCTCCTGTCACTGATCTAATGGGATTCACGGTCAACTTCCTCGTGCAGTTTGCCCGATCACACTCCTGTCTCGGAACCTGCTAGATTGCGTCTTTTAGTTCGACTCGACAGGGCTCCGTTCGCTATCCATCACTGCATTAGCTTCCTATAATGGCACCCCCCCCCCCCCCCCCCCCCCCTCCCCCCCCCCCCCCCCCCCCACACACACACACACACAGTCTTACTTAGTTGAGAGAAACGGGTTGTGAATTTCCCCAGCACTGAACAAAACCTTCAAGAAAAAAAAACCCGTTCGGGGAGAAATGAGAAAAAGTTACATCCTGTTTCTTTCGACAACTATTATGCAGAAAAGGTGATATCCTGTTTATTTCGACAGCTATTTTGCAAGTCTATGGAATGGGGTGCGGTCTCCAGAGTTAGCGTTCTTTGGCGTTTCCCTAGAGTTTCTCCATAATTGTTGGTTTACATAGCGTATTTATTCTCAAGTGTCACAAATTAAAACAATGAGATAGGGGAGCAAGAAGATAAAGCCCTATCAGTGAAAATCTGTTTAACCCTTTCACCGCCAAAGTCGCATTTTAGCACCACAGTGATTTAACACCTATGTCACTAGAAGGCATCCGAATTGGGGTCTATTATCCAAAGACCCTATTGTCTTAGTTTCGAGGAAGTAAGGATAGACCTTATTTTATATATGTCACAGAAGAATCCACAATACTGCAGATGGATTTGGTTCTCTACCCAGGTAATTTTGATGGAAAATGTTGGCTGAAATATGGCTGGCGGTGAAAGGGTTAACGTCCTCCGGTCTGGAACAGACACATATGGGACGTTAGTAGATATAAAGATGGTGGGAACGATCCTGGAGGCAATGCCCGCCCGGAGGCAGTGCAACACCAGTAAAGTCCCGAATTTTGAACAATACAAAAATACCAAATAATTTAAAGCCCTATCAAGGAAAATCTGACTAACGTCCTCCGGTCTAGAACAGACACATATGGGACATTAGTAGATGTAAAGATGGTGGGAACGATCCTGCAGGCAATGCCCGGAGGCAGTGCAACACCAGGAAAGTCCCGAATTTTTAACAATACAAAAATACGAAATCATTTAAAGCCCTATCAAAGGCACATGCAAAAACAAATGGTTACGGAAGCTGAAAACAAAGTAGATATAGGGTAAGACGGGGTAAAAAGCCCATGGGCGGGTAAGAAGCCCATGCCAATTATCTCATGAAATAAAGCAAATTTCAGTCACATTTTGCCCATGAGACGAGTGTTAATGCTTAGCATTCGTCTCATGGGCAAATTCGACTGAAATTTGCTTTATTTCATGAGAGAATTGGCATGGGCTTCTTACCCGCCCATGGGCGTTTTACCCCGTCTTCACCTGCCATAATTATAGCTATTAGAATTAACAATATTTATTTTTTGCTTGGAGTTTCTCCAGAGTTATTGTTCTTTCTGTTTCCTAGAGTTTCTCCAGAGTTATTGGTCTTTGTGTTTTCTAGAGTTTCTCCAGAGTTATTGTTCTTTCTGTTTCCTAGAGTTTCGCCAGAGTTATTGGTCTTTGTGTTTT
>CM065684.1:24747253-24757253 GCA_017654935.2 Phymorhynchus buccinoides
TTGAGTTAACGGCAAGTATGAAAAAAATGGCTACTCAATTCGAATACTTTAACCGTGGTAAAATAAAGGTTCATTTAATTTAATTTCATCTCTCTCTCTCTCTCTCTCTCTCTCTCTCTCTCTCTCTCTCTCTCTCTCTCTCTCTCTCTCTCTCTCTCTCTCTCTCTCTCTCTCTCTCTCTCTCTCTCTCTCTCTCTCTCTCTCTCTCTCTCTCTCTCTCTCTCTCTCTCTCTTCTCTCTCTCAGATGTGTAAAGAACATGTATAATGATGTAAAAGCAAGAGTGAGATCAGGGGTAAAGTTATCAGATAGCATTAGGTGTACAAGTGGAGTCAAACAGGGGGACGTTTGTAGTCCTGTTTTGTTTTCATTATTTATCAATGAATTGGCATTAGAAATTATTGAATATGGCAGACATGGAGTAACTTTTGATCTTTTACAACTGTTTATCTTACTCTTTGCAGACGATATTAGTCTATTGTCAACAACTGTTGTGGGCCTGCAAAGACAATTAAATACCTTACACTCTGCAGCAATTAGATACGAGCTAAAAGTTAATATGAGCAAGACCAATATTATAGTGTTTAGAAAAGGAGGATATTTAGCCCGCTCTGAAAAATGGAAATATGGTGGTGAGAAAATCGTTGTTATTAATGCCTATAAGTATCTTGGTATATACTTCACAACCAAAGTTTGTTTCAGTTATGCTTGTGAGGACATTACAAATAGAGCAAAGAAAGCAGTATTTGCTATTTTCCATATTTTGTATAAGTTGAATTGCAGCTCTTTTAAAATTTTCACGAGTCTATTTGACTCACAGGTTCAGCCAATCTTACAGTATGGAGCAGAAATCTGGGCTTTTGAAAAAGGTGGAATAATAGAGAAAGTACATTTATACGCCATGAAGCGTTTTCTAAATGTTGACAGTAAAACACCTAATGATTTGATTTATGGTGAGCTCGGACGATACCCGATTTATCTTAATTCGTATGTTAAATGCATAAAATACTGGTTACATTTAACTAGGATGGGTAATAATAGGATACCCTATAAATGTTATAAAACATTATTAAAGTTAGATAAAAATGGAAAAAACACATGGGCTACAAATGTTCGTAAATTTCTAAATTCATATGGGTTTGGATATGTTTGGGATAACCAGGGTGTAGAAAATGTATCAGGCTTTTTTAAATGTTTGAAGCAAAGGATTATTGATTGTAGGTGGCAAGACTGGCATAATCATATATATGAAAGCGACAGATTTGCTCAGTATAGATTATTTAAACCAGATCATACGTTAGAATATTATATTGAATTAAATATGAATAGATATGTTAAAGCTGCGTTAACAAAATTCAGACTTGGTGTTTCAATAATTGCATGCCATCGTTTAAGATTCAGACATGTAAATAATAATGATTTGATTTGTAGTCTGTGCAACTCAGCAAGAGAAGACGAAGTGCATTTTTTGTTTTGCTGTCCGGTCTTGAACGATCTTAGAATGAAATTCATAAAGCCAAAGTTCTATTCTGACCCATGCAACTTTCGGATGATTCTATTGCTGGCATCAAAACATGAAAAAACTGAGTTGGATTTAGCTTTGTACATCTACGAAGCTAGCAAGAGAATTCATAATGCATTGTCCTAGGCATATATACTTTGATTTAGTAGTACTGCGTTGTGCTGCATTTTTGTATGCACTATTTCAATTATGATGTGTTTGCTTGTTGTTGGCTTCTTCCTTCTTTTTCTTATACAAATTTGTTTATATGAACTTCATCAGTATGGGGCTATGGCCTTGACCTGATTAAACATTCGTATTCGTATTCGTATTCGTATTCGTATTCGTATTCTCTGACTGTGACTCAGTGGAACTTAATGATTAAGTTAATCTTATCTGGCTTCAATTCAATATTGATAATTAAAATGACTGAAAGCGTCTTCTATAGTCAGACTAATGTAGCTTTTTGCTGAAAGTAGGAACTTTAAACTGTCTATAGCATTTAGCCTTCCTTTCGAATGTAATGAAATGACAACACATGTCATTGTACTTGTCTCCTTTCATCAACTAGAAGGCATTTGTATTGGCTCTTTATGCGACAGTCTTGGGGGATTAGATAACCTTTGTTAATATGATGGTGCAGCAGTCCATCGCCATCACGCATTCAGACTCCATTGGCCTTCACTTCAACTAGGTCTATTTTTAGGTTGAAGGCAGGCTACTTTCACATGGAGCCATTTGCGTCACAGCTGACGAAAAGTTTATGTTTTGCGACATCGACGTTTTTATTAACATAAAAATAAAGTTCTAGAAAATCTGCCTTTTTACTTCATTTATAGCAATTGTTCATGTTTATGAATACAACACAATCAAATTCCAGTGTATCTGAGCATGTTTGCGACATGTTTGGCACTGTGTTGTCATATCCTTTAAGCCAAATGTCCTCTAAGTTCTCAAAATAGACGATTTTCGGAGAGAAAAAAAAATAGGGGAGAGCACTTCTTGAAAATTAAAGTTAATTACTTCGACTTACTCGGTCAAAATCATAGCAACAATGGCGGCATGGCGTCGAAGCTTGAAACCGCAGGATGCGAGTCAGCGACTTGCAAACATTTTGGTTTTTTTAGAAAAATGAGGGGCGGCCAGTTTCCGCAAACCGATAGAACTTGCAAACTGTGACGTAAAAAATATAAATTACATCAAATTTAGAATGACGCACGGTGTTCTAAGTGATGTAAGTCTACTCAAACACACGAAGCGAGAGATGGTGATCTACCTGATGGTAGAGTAGCTTTCCCTGTTTGACAGATTGAATTAGGCAAGATCACTCCCACACACCATGACATTACTCCCCTTACTTATTTCCGAACAATTCCTATTGAGAGAGCGGCCATGTCCCCTAGGCAAGGTATAGGGGAAGACGGGGTAAAAAGCGCATGGGCGGGTAAGAAGCCCACCCCAATTATCTCATGAAATAAAGAAACTTTCAGTCAAATTTGCCCATGAGACGAATGCTAGACATTAACGCTCGTCTCATGGGCAAAATGAGACTGAAATTTGCTTCATTTCATGAGATAATTGGGGTGGGCTTCTTACCCGCCCATGCGCTTTTTACCCCGTCTTCCCCATATCCATTAATAACAAATCTCAGCCCGGTTTTCCGGAGAGTTTATGTTTTACGTCTTCTCGACCGAGGTCATATGAGACATTTCTTTAGCTTTTGGATTCTGGCTTTCCAGCCACCTCAGCTATTTTATAGAGGCCGCATTGGGGCACCATTGACTATTGGCTGTTTCAGGTGGGGTTGTTACTTCCCTTGATTTTTGTTGCTCACTGATACAGTCCCGAGAGAGAGAGAGAGAGAGAGAGAGAGAGAGAGAGAGAGAGAGAGAGAGAGAGAGAGAGAGAGAGAGAGAGAGAGAGAGAGATAAGAGAGAGAGAGAGAGAGAGAGAGGGTGACAGAGAGAGAGAGAGAGAGAGAGAGAGTGGAGAGAGAGAGAGAGAGAGAGAGAGAGAGAGAGAGAGAGAGAGCACCATCACCCTAAGCCAGTCAGGACCCTTTCACCATAGCTGCCTTCACTCTAAGCTAAGTGACCCAGCCAGTCAAGGTCCCGATCAGCGGACACCCAACATGATGAAACATAATTGAACAGGAACCGCCTAAGCTAATGAAAACAGTTATGTTCTGTGGCTTTTTCGTGCAAGACAGTATGAGTTTGCAGTCTTTGTGATCGAACAATCACAACTGAGCCAAACAAATAAGAAGATCATGATCTGTGATGAGAAACACACACAGTGTTGCGTAAAAGTAGAGCTGATTAATTAAAACAAAAATCAGAGACAAAATTGTGTGATTCAGATTCAGTGCGAGATCTGCATGCTGCACGCACATCTTTGGTTATTCCTTACCCATTACTTTTTATTTGTTGTCAACCAAACATTCAGCCCATCGGCCCGGAAGTGAGTGAGATCACTTTTCGCGACTCCGCGCGCTAGAGATAAACAAGCGCATTCACTCTTGCAAAGCAGGCTTCGATAAAACGGCCAATAGCATTAACATGCTCTTAAAGACACACTGAAGCACCACGATTAAGTCATTTTTTTTTTTCTGGGTAGCTGTGATCCACATACAAATGTCCCCAACTTCAAATTGAGGCTGCTCTTTAAAATTGTTTCGTTTTCAATTTGGGGACATTTATATGGGAGTCAAACCTGGTCAAAACAAGATTTCTTACCAGCTATAAGAGGGGAAACACGTGGAACCCGTGATTTTGACACGCGACATGGTGGGTCTTTAAGTAGTTTGGAATGTGATTGTTTCGTATGTTGGAAAGCTTTATTCCCAAGATGTTAAGAGACCTCACGTGCATCTGGGGGAATCGGATATGCGGGTTGTTTCCAGAAAGGAAATGAGAGAGAGAGAGAGAGAGAGAGAGAGAGAGAGAGAGAGAGAGAGAGAGAGAGAGAGAGAGAGAGAGAGAGAGAGAGGAGAGAGAGAGAGAGAGAGAGAGAGAGAGAGAGAGAGAGAGAGAGAACTGAATACCGTATATTGAAGCCTCTATTTCTTAAGGGTAAAGATTTTAGGCGGATCCTATTCTTCCGATCTGTCCTTGGTTACACTACAGGCTCAGACTAGACTGTGTTTCAGTCTGATCAGTCAATTAAGACGTTGGCGTGTGTTGTATTGTATTGTATTGTATTGTATTGCATTGTATTGTATTGCATTGCATTGTATTGCATTGTATTGCATTGTATATTGTATTGTATCATATCGTAGTAGTGTAGTGTAGTGTAGTGTAGTGTAGTGTAGTGTAGTGTAGTGTAGTGTAGTGTAGTGTCGTGTCGTGTCGTGTCGTGTCGTGTCGTGTCGTGTCGTGTAGTGTAGCGTAGCGTAGCGTAGCGTAGCGTTGTGTCGTGTCGTGTCGTGTCGTGTCGTGTCGTGTCGTGTCGTGTCGTGTCGTGTCGTGTCGTGTAGTGTAGTGTAGTGTAGTGTAGCGTAGCGTCGTGTCGTGTCGTTGTCGTGTCGTGTCGTGTCGTGTGTTGTGTAGCGTAGCGTAGTGTGTTGTGTTGTGTAGCGTAGCGTTGTGTCGTGTTGTGTCGTGTAGCGTAGCGTTGTGTTATGTCCGTGTCGTGTAGTGTAGTGTAGGCGTAGCGTATCGTAGTGTTGTGTCGTGTCGTTGTCGTTGTAGTGTAGTGTAGTGTCGTGTAGTGTAGTGTAGTGTAGTGTAGTGTAGTGTAGTGTAGTGTAGTGTAGTGTAGTGTCGTGTAGTGTCGTGTANGTGTTGTGTTGTGTTGTGTAGTGTAGTGTAGTGTAGTGTAGTGTAGTGTAGTGTAGTGTAGTGTAGTGTAGTGTAGTGTAGTGTAGTGTAGTGTAGTGTAGCGTAGCGTTGTGTCGTGTCGTGTCGTGTCGTGTCGTGTCGTGTCGTGTCGTGTCGTGTCGTGTAGTGTAGTGTAGTGTAGTGTAGTGTAGTGTAGTGTAGTGTAGTGTAGTGTAGTGTAGTGTAGTGTAGTGTAGTGTCGTGTAGTGTAGTGTAGCGTAGCGTAGCGTCGTGTCGTGTCGTGTAGTATAGCGTAGCGTAGTGTAGCGTAGTATAGTGTAGTGCAGTGTAGCGTAGTGTCGCATAGTGTAGCGTAGCGTAGTGTAGTGTCGTGTCGTGTCGTGCAGCGTAGTTGGGTTGTGTTTTGCTGTGATATCAGTATCGTATTGTGTTGTATTGCACGGCATTGCATTCTGTTGTAGGCCTATTATATTGCATTGCATTGTATTGCGTCGCGTTGCATTGTAGTGCACTACACTGTATTATATATTGCATGCTATTGTATTGTATTTTACTGTACTGTTCTGTATTGTATTTTATTGTATTGTATTGAACTGCATTGCATTGCATTGTATTGCAATGCAATGCAATGTATTGTATTGTATCGTATCGTATCGTATAGTTTAAATAGCATTTTTATTTTTGAAGATCACAAACAAAAATCAATATTCATTAGATAGGGCTTCAAGAGAACTTATATAAAGTCCAATCTTAAATCGTATCGTATCGTATCGTATCGAGTCGCGTGTTGCGTTGCATTGAAATCACTCCTCGGATGATCAGACACAACAGGCTGACGGTTCCATGTAAACTTGGTTAAAAGAAGAAGAGAAGAGGCTTTGTGGAGAAGATTAGGAGAATGAAATATTACAGATAACATTATGTCGTTAGTAAAACCATTTTCGGATTTGTCGTTAGTAAAACCATTTTCGGATTTAGGTTGGAGCTTCTGAAAGCAATGCTTTGATCTGGCTGATTTTTGCCAGCATTTTGTTTTCCTGATTGAGGAAAATACTAGGAAAAACCTTTCTTTTGAAAGAGGCTATTCATTACTCCCACCTCCACTCGCCAAGACTCTCTGTTAAGGGTCCAATCCACACGTCCAACTGCAATCGCACTACTATATCCAACTGCGACATCTGTGAAGGGTGAATCTGATTAAAGACTACTGACTAGAATTGAACTCCATAGCATCATCATCATCATCATCATCATCATAGTCATTCGCCTCATTTCCATCAATCATTAAAAAAAAAGAGTATCAAATTCTGTGGCTTTGCAAGCCCTGCTCTCATGGTGACCTCAGTTTCGGTTTCCGATCCAGTCTATGCCCTTAACAATTGGTGCGTTCGGGTCAAATTCATGGGGAGCAGTGTGTTCTGGGGAGCTGTCGGTGGATGGTCGTTGGTGGCGCCCTCGGAGGAGGACCTCACTCATGCTGGTTCCACGACTAAGAGAATAGTGTTGTCAGTAGGGGGCTTAGTAGGTGGTGTCCTGAACAGGCTCTACTGAACTCCACCCAAGTGACTCAGCAGCAGTGCATGCAGTGTCTCCTCGGTTGGTTGCCACCTGACGGCCTAACATAGATTAGCTCCCCTTGGACTGCTGGTCTCGGATTCTGCGACTTGAACAAGCGGAGGTGTGGCTGTGAGTTGGGACTCGGAATGAGCGGCGTGGCAGCAACGCCACTGTACGGTCCAGAAGATGGGACAGCAAAAACAATTTAAAAAAAATGGAATCTCAAAATCCTACACGTTTCTTTCATTATATTTATAGATGCCCATGCACGAATCCGATGAAACATTATGTACTTCTGTATCAGATGTTTCATCAGATTCGTGCATTGGTGTCTACATGGAAAACAGTGAACGAAAGTAGTAAGATTTCATTCCATTCATTTAATCAGTAGTATTTTACCAGAATCATGCCTCGCAGATGTCGTGACAGTTGTACGACTGTAGTTGGACGTGTGGGTCGGGTCCTGTTAGCGTTTTGTTTTATACACCCCCCCCCCCCCCCCAACCCCCCCCCCACCCCCCCCCCCCCAACCACCCTCCTTATTCACTTCTGTCTCCGTCTGTCTATCTATCTTTGCTTTGCCTACAATGGTGCCTATATATTGTTTGTCTGTCTGTATTCAGTATGTAAGGTTATGTCTGTCTCTGTCTATATATATGTCTGTCTGTCTCCCTCCCCCCCCCCCCCTCTCTCCCTCTCCACCCCCCCCACCTCATCGCTGTTTTACATTGTTTTCCGCAACAACAAAAACCGTATAACAAAAACAGAAAACCTTAATAATCAAAACAATGTTTGTCTTTTAATCTACGCCTTTGGAAGCCGCACTTAGAGAACATTCTCCTAGTAGAGGACCATTTAGAAAATAAGCCCGGGCCCGGTGTGGCGTTCTCAAAATGAATTTGTTCTCAAAATGGATGCGCATGTGCGAACAATTCTCTGTGTGTATTTGATGGTTTCAGGTTAGGGGTAGGGATTCTGGTTCTGGTTCTGGTACTATACGTCGAAGGAGCCTATAAAGGTTCGGCGGTAATTTTTAAAAAAAAGTCTTTGTTTTACTGTCTGATGGTGTTGACAGCTGTTTAAGAGTTGACCATAGGCCTTTTCGCAGTATCCGAGCTGGACCAATCCGGCTAGGGATAGGGTTAGGGATAGGTTTAGGGTCAATTTAGTGTCGAATACAGAAAGGATAAAATTTGATGGTACGTCGTGATCGATTTCGCACATGCGCAGACATTTTGAGAACAAATCCATTTTGAGGACGCCACACCGGGCTGTTCAGTTTCGGATGCTGCCCATGTGACAGAATGCAATTTAGGGATGCTTTTAGCTAGCTGTGAGAACGTTATTACGTGCTGTTGAAATGTAACGGTCTGTAGGAATCTGTCTCTCTCTCTCTGTCTCTGTGTGCCTGTCTCAACTCTCTGTTATGTCTCTCTATTACTGTGTCCCTCTCTCTATCTCTGTTTGTCTGTGTGTGTCTGTGTCTATGTCTGTCTGTCTGTCTGTCTGTCTGTCTGTCTGTCTCTCTCTCTCTCTCTCTCTCTCTCTCTCTCTCTCTCTCTCTCTCTCTCTCTCTCTTCTCTCTCTCTCTCTCTCTCTCTCTCTCTCTCTCTCTCTCTCTATTTCTGTCTCTCTCTTTCTCTCTCTCTCTCTCTCTCTCTCTCTCTCTCTCTCTCTCTCTCTCTCTCTCTCTCTCTCTCTCTCTCTCTCTCTCTCTCTCTCTCTCTCTCTTCCCCTGTGTCTCAATGTTCATTCATACTATTAGTTATGTATCGCATGCTTAGACCCAAGGACAGAATGGAAGACTAGGCCCAGCCTAAATTCTTATCCTTGTGAAAGAAAGTATTTGAAGTTTGAAGTTTGAAGTTTATCTCTGTCTCTTTGTCCTCTTCTCATCTCTTTCTGTCTCTCTTTCTCAGTCTTGAGTCTTGAATCTCGTTTCATAACATGCTCTTCTAATCTGTGAATTGTTGCACATGGTCACTTGTCAGTTTCCCAAATACAGCAGGTTGGCACTAGCTTAGCTGATTCTAGGACACTTTCCCCCTGGACTTTTTCCCCTTGGACTTTATCCCCCGGAATTCTTCCTCCCGGACTCCCCCCCCCCCCCCCGTATATCTTTCCCCCTAGGACACTCCCCCACCCCCCCCCCCCCCGGTACTCTTTCCCCCCGGACATTTTCCTCCCTAGGACTTTTCCCCCTGGGACAAACGTCCCCCCCCCCCCCCCCTAGCATCATTGATTGGTGTATCACGAGAGCCATAGTGCATGCCTGCACACACATACACACAACAGATGAGAGAGAGAGAGAGAGAGAGAGAGAGAGAGAGAGAGAGAGAGAGAGAGAGAGAGAGAGAGAGAGAGAGAGAGAGAGAGAGAGAGAGAGAGAGAGAGAGAGAGAGAAGAGAGAGAGAGAGATAGAGATAGAGAGAGAGAGAGAGGAGAGAGAGAGAGAGAGAGAGATTACAAATACAAATGTTCGCTTTCATATTGTTCAATCACAGATATACTCTTCATTAGTACCGGGGGAAAAGTGTCCTGGGGGGAAAGAGTTCCAAGGGGGGAAATTGTCCGGGGGGAAATAGCACCGGGGGGAAAGAGTCCTAGGGGGAAAAAATCCAGGGGGAAGAATTCCGGGGGATAAAATCCGGGGGAAAAAAATCCAGGGGGATAGTGTCCGGTTACCAGTTTAGCTGTACCCCAGTACATGCACAGACTATATCGATGACTTGGAGTAAAAACGGACTATCTGTAGAAGGTCCATTGACGTATTATATCATTGGATTTATTACAAAAACTAATAACTTGTAGTTGTATCAAACAATGACTGCAGAAAAATAAAAAGGAGTTTTGCTTTTTATATTTCAGCAGTCTTTTTTTTATACAAGTTATTAGTTTTCGGAATAAGTTCAATAATATGTCAATGGAGTATCTAAAGATAGTCCGTTTTGACTCCAAGCCATCGATATAGTTTCATTCTCTCTGGCACATGTACTATGCATTTGATGCTTTCGCTTGGGTTATTTTGGGTTTGTCCTCAGTCATTATTTGTCTGAATTTATGATCATTTGCATTTTCACTAGTTCCCCTTCCCTTTGCCTCCCCTTCTTAATACGGGCAGATGGCCTAATCAACAAAAAGTTTTTGAGTTGACTTGAGTTGAG
>CM065684.1:24757753-24806618 GCA_017654935.2 Phymorhynchus buccinoides
AAAAGGGGGGTGGGAGGTCCATTGGACATCTTTTTTGATAATACAGTGGTAGTCCCTTATACGACCTTTAAAAATCATCCAAAAATGGTCTTATAACGGGAGGTAATGTTAATACTACAAGAAGGGGCCAATGTCTCAGAGAAGTAGGTCTTATGTGGGAGGGAGTCTATAATGGGAGGTCTTATAAGGAGGTTCCACTGTGAAAAATAGAATATGTTCCACGTCAGATATTATTTCATAACCAGCGATATCACTTTTAGGATGCTACAGAAGCACAGAACTGGAAACAAAACTTTGGCCGTCATATAGGAGGTAACAAAAAACAATACCCTTCAATTACATAAAAGAAGAAAAGCCCTCTCAAATAAAAGCAGGCAGTGTCAACAAGAAAGTCTGTTTGTCAACAACATGGGATGGAATGTGGACCAATACCAGCCGTATGGAAATGAAGGGAGAAAATGGACGAACATAATGCACAGAATGCAATCAAAACACCGACATCTTGCATAGCTGAAAGTTTTTGATACTTGGTACTTTAGTCACAGAGGCGTCTCGGGGAAATTCTCAACATTCAAGTGGACTGATAAATTGAATGCCGAGAAATTCGGGTTGCTTCCACTTTGAAAGCGCGTCACAGTCGGAGGCACATCACCCATATTTTTTTTAAAACAAACAAACATTAACCCCAGGGTCAGCCCCACATATGCAGGGTAAATACTGATTATGCAAAATTAACCGAATTTTGTCTATGAACAGGTGATCAAGTGAGAGTTCCTCGGCATCCTCTAACTGGCTAGCTTTGTGGCAGAAAGCATATGATGCTCTGAGACATACAAGAGATGCTGACCATTTCTCTAAGTTCTGCACAGAACAATGGGAAGTTCTTTTTCTTCTTCAATCGCTCAGTTTCCTGTCAATTATGAACGCAGATACATCATTCTGCTGCAGTTATGTATGCCTAAATAAGAAATAGTTAGGCCCAGCAAGTCTGACTTTGACTGAAGGAAATCTTTTTGAAAGTGTTTCATGGAGCGAAAAAAAGGCAGGAGAATGGACCGGTAAGGCAGAAAGATAGTATTAGATGACAGTAAGCAAAGGGAAAAGGCAGAGTCAAAGACTCTTTGAGTGACGGATCAGAGAAAGTTACAAGCACAGAACTTCCAGAAGATGGGGAACTATTTATACAAAAAACGCCCCAAAAAACGTGCCCCACCCCCACGGGAGGGACAATGGGAATGTCTCTCAAAGCTCTGATGCAAGAGCACAAAGATAAATTCTTTACTTAATTGTAATAAACATGGGTTTTTTCACACGGTCTCTGCAAAACATTGTAATTACTTTATCACAACTCATCAATGCTTCTTCAGATATAAAATGCTAAAGTGAAAGAGACCTATTTTAATACAAAACACAATACAATGTTGGTCCCCACCCCCACTAACATGTGCTTTCTTTACGGAAATACCAACATCAAGGTACACATCATGGGGCAACCAAACAGTTAACAGTTTATCACAGGAAATCTTTCACAACCGCCCTTCATAAAGCTGGATGTTTAAAGTCTCTGAAAAAAGGTTCAATTCATTCTCAAATCAAACTGAAGGCACTTCTTTTTCTTCTTCTTCTGCTTCCCTTCTCGTTCCCAGGCCATAAGGCCACAAAGGGTAAGGTACATATGTGTCCGTTTTTCAGTTTTCCACTGGTGTCCTCGCTGCATTCAAGGCCGACACATTCCGATTTCTCCAAGAGGAGCTCAAAGGAGAAAACTATATGGCAGATTTTCTTGGGGGAAAAAAGGCAGGAGAATGGACCAAAAGGACAGAAAGATACTACAAATGTACCATATTTTACCCGCACTTACAAGGCGCACCTGATTATAACAAGGCGCAACCCCCCAAATTTTACCCTACAAAATTCAAAAAAATCGCGGAAAATCGGTCGTAAAAGAGGGGGGTCTTAAATCAGGGGTGACCAAAACAATGCACTCAGTGACTCACTACACCGTATATGACGCACAGCACATGCATACACTATAACTAAAACATGCTTTCTCCGTCATTCTTGAATGAAACATCCGCGGTCTAGCTAATATACGAAAACGAGCGAAAACGGGCTAAAACAGAAAGTGTGCTCGCGGCCCGTGTTGCACTCACACACAAACTACACATAACAACAGTGCAGACCTAATTTTCGCCATTTTACGCTCTGGCAGTTCATTTTCAATCACAGTTTGCACACACGGAACTTTTACCGCGCATACAACTCGGCTGACAAAATGGCGCCGCATGGCACCGCAAATACGAAATCACGGCAAACGCTAATGCGCCAGCTGCTTTCATTTATCGGATTTTGTGTGTTGTTTGCATTCAGTGAGTGTTTCAGTGCACGCACTAACGCTGATTTATCAGTTTGATAACGGAAAGGAGCTGTTTTTCAACTTATTTTTTTGTAAAGTGAGACCATTCACTGAGTTCCAACTTATGGAGTGTGACCGATCACCTAGTTTCAACTTGGGAGTTGACTTCGCATTTAGGCCTACGTGTGCACAGAGTTCGTAAAGATCGACACGATCGCGACTGTTTCAGTTCAAACTTTGATCATAAACTGCTCAGTGATGACACATGTGCATAAAAGTGGTGACATTTAGTGGTCAGATCGTGATATCGCTGATTAAATTCTTCAATTTCGGCATGAGAACGGTTCGTTTTTACCGAGATTGACCTAACAACAGTGTGCGTCGGCTCGAACTGAGGCCGAGAAGGATAGATATCATCGTTTTTTTTTTTTTTTTTTTTGCGACTGATAATTGTCAGAATGAGTTGCATCGGTCGTAAAATCAACAAGATTTACGGTCGCAAAACGCGTTAGAGGGGGAGTCGTAAATGAGGAGGCAAGTTTAGAACGAAAAACGATCCGTCATTCATATTTCAGTCGTAAAAGAGGGGAGGTCGTAATTCAGAGGGCCGTTCGTGAGGGGTCGACTGTATACACAAAGAAGAAAGTTAAGCACCCCACCACTTTTTTTTGCTGTAGATGAGATGAAATCGAGATTTATTGCAAATAATCAATAAAGAATGAAACAACATTGATTGGTAAATGAAAGTTTGACTATCTGACTATAAGAAAACGCATAATTTAATGTATGGTTTTACAAATGCAGTCTGATATTCTGAAACAAAAAGGGTTGTCATTTTCAATTTAAAAAATACCATGTTTAAGTATCAATGTAACAATTTCATATGGCTAAATCAAAATTTAATTATTGTGGGAAAACGTCATGAGGAGTGTCCAAAACTCATTTTGGCAAATCAAAGTTCAGTAGCGTGTGTTTCCTCCCTGTGCGTGGATGACTGCTTCAACCCTGCTTATAACGGAATAATGGTAATCCTTGTAATAGCTAAGGGGTGCTTAACTTTTTTCTTTGTTGTGATATAATTTCTTACTATAGTTATCAGTCACATTATAAGGCGCGTGCAGGGGTCTCAGTCTAGGAAAAAGTATCGCCTTATAGTCCGTAAAATATGGTAGATGACACAAAGCAAGTCCCCCGGGTGTAAAAAGACAAGAGTCAAAGAGAGAGTGACAGATTAGAGGAAGTTACAAGCACAGAACTTTCAGAAGGTGGGGGAACTAATTTGTATGGATAGACCCCCCCCCCCCACAGGCACAATGTCCCATAGTTTTCACATCACTCCTGGAATGTGGTGTCGATGCCGGCAGATCACGTCAACCATGGAAGGCCGGCCCGGGAAAGCCAATCAATGTTTTCGTGAAGATGTCATGAGATATCTCAGAAAGATGACCCGAACTGGGGAAGACGCAGAAAACAGGGGTTCTTGAGAACGTGTCCTAAGCAGCACAGTCGACACTCTTCTATCACCAGGAGGATGCACTGTTGTGTCCTGTAGGATAGAGCACACAAGATATTTTTTTGGAAGTCCTTGAGATGTATTTAACTCATTCGCATGCGCAACGATTTTGAATTATTAAAAAAAACCTCACAAATCACTCCAGCCATACACACAAACAAAATATACATAAACAACAGAAGAAATGAAAGAAGATTACGGGTTTTTTACTTCAGGTTTAGACATAGGGAAGTGGTAGATCAGACCTTTTTTATATATAGACTTTATATAGAAAAACCTCTACACCGATTGGTTTTTTTTCCCCACAACAAACCACTACAAAAAGCAAAGTCCGAGGCAAAATTGTGGTCTAAGGGAGCGAAGCGAGTTTAGAAGTGATCAAGGTATGGTGTGCACACAGATTTACTTCCCTTGAAGCAAATGCATCAAATTGACAGTTATCTATTAATTCCGGACACATATTACTTGAGAATGAGTTAAAAGCAAAGATTTACAAAACATGTTTTAAACAGAGAAACTGAGATGTGAAAGAGAGGGAGAGGGAACCCCAGCACCCCGCTACAACTGCCTTTAGTTTGTGCCTATTTTTAGAACTCATCATCAGCATAAACCCAATCCAAAGTTTTTATCCCTTCCTTTGTTGCAGTGTATCATTTGTTAAGGTCTTACCAGACCTGTTTACCCCAAATTTTCACTGTCAGTAATCCCAAGCTCTGAAATCAGTACATTTGAGGCATCTGTCCGTAATTTTGCTGGCCGAGAAATCCTTCCACCAGAATTTTCCTGCCTGCCGTCAAACCTTTGTTAAGGGGGGGAGGGGGGGGAAGGGCAACCTCGACAACTGCCGAAATTTTGGTTGCGTGAGGGTTGGTTGGAGGTTGATAGCAGACGACACAGTAGTGAGTACGGCTCAAACGCCATGCCTTCTTTTGATTTCTTCTTCTTCTTTTTTTTCGCACTCATTCAGCGGAAATGCGGATTTTGTTGTTGCTGACCGTAATAGCGTAATCGGAGGTCTCAAAACGTAATAAAATTATGGACAAATCCGTAGGGAAAAACAGGTCTGTCTTTCCCTAGCCCTAACAACATTTATATTTGAAAAGAATACTTGAACGGAAATAACTTGAAACAATGAGCTCTCTGGGGAAACTAAAAGCAGTCAGAATGTGGGGAATTGGTGTGCTGTGGAAACAAGAAGGGGGAGCGACAGAAAAGAGAGAGCTTAACGTACAGAGAGCGAGACAGAGAGATGACAGAGAAAGACATTGAGGGAGAGAAATAGACAAAGATGACCCCAAAAAAATAATAATAAAAATAGACAAAGACAGAGAAAAGAGAGAGAAAATATGTACTTGCTTTTGGACTTGTTACCAGCCACAGAAGGTGAGGGTTATCTTTTCTTGCATGCTGATTCATTTTGTCCTTCTGCAAAAGGAAAAGAAAACCAAAGTTTAACAAGAAGTAAGGTCAATTCAACTAAGAATTTCTTCTTTCTTCTTCTGCGTTCCCAGGCCATAAGGCCACAATGGGTATGTATGTGTCCGTTTTCCAGTTTTCACCGGTCTCCTCGCTGCATTCAGCCGACATCTTTTCGATTTCGTAGGAGTGTAATGCACTGTTACACCTGGCCCACACAACAACACAATGAATAAGGTATTGGTAAACTCTTCTAGCACTATGGGCGAACCCGGTACATCACTCTACACTCCCACCAAATGCAAAGGAATTCATTGATCCAAGCACCTGCTGCCATGTTTTTGTTCTACTTTCAGTGATGTTTTCCACTTAAAGCAACGCATGTGCAATCAGAAAAAACAGTTACTCCCCTCTTGTCGGTTGTGATGCAACGGACAACCAAGAACATGAAAAAATACATGGCGCTAGAAGAGTTAACCTCTAGGACTTTGGTCAAAGAAGACTTACATATAGCATTTACACAAATATATTGAATCAATGCATGATTTGAAATGTGTGGGGATGTACCCTGGGCAAGACATCTCCACTATTCCGGGGGACAAATTCTAGCCCAGCTGCCGGAATAGCATCTGCCCCATTCTTACGATCTGGCAGTCATGGTCGGAAACGACTGACTGGCATACATACATACATATGATTTGAAAAGTAAGAAGAATGTGTACAATAAGAAAAATAAGAACAGGCAAAGTCAGCAAAGTGAGAAAATCTCAAGGGAGACTTTTGAGACAAACACTAACAGTTCTTTCAGGCAGTTGAGGTTTGTCGTGGCAAAATTTAATGTCATTACATTTTTTTTTTTTTTTAAATGGGATGGGGTAAATATTCCAATAACTAAAGACAATGAAAGAGAACGAAAAAGCTTACCAGTCCCCCTTGTGTGATAGGCCGTGTAGCAATAGAAGCAGACCTCTTCGTCTCCTGCATCTTGCGTAGTTTGGTCTCTGTATCGCGGATCCTGAAATCACCCAAAGAACAGCCTTCAAAATAAAACTGGTTCAGCTTTAATGACCCAGTTCAGCTAAAATCGCTCAATTTAAATCACTGACATTTACAGAGGTTTTTTGCAACCCTAATCAGTCTTTTTCAATTGCATTTGTGGAGTTGTACTGCTGATTACGGATGTCAGAACAAGGTAATACTTAGACCAATTAAGAGAGCTAAAACAAGAAAGATTACCCAAGACCTCAAAGCTCAACTTATGTTCTAGATCTTTCTTCCGTCTCTTTAATACCTGGAAATAGCATTTTCCTCTGAACTTGAAATCAACGAAATTGCAAGACACCTGGATCCCTGATACCTGTAGCTGTGTAAGCGGTACCTGAGTTTGATGATGCGCTGCTGCTCTTTCTTCCAGTGGTCCTTGAAGTCCTGGCAGAAGGAGTGCCACAGGGAGAAGAAGTACTCAGCCGTCACCACCTTGTCCCCCGCCTTGGGCTTGATGCAGAAAAACTGCACCGTCTCACTGAACCTGCCAGCACAAGCACCACCACATGTATACTCACACGGAGCTAGGTGGGGAGAGGGGGGGCGGACTTGGGGAACTTAGCTATTAATTTGGTCATACCAAGCAACAGGATTTATCCCTGCTCTTATCGACTTTCAACTGCTGTGGGATTTTTACGTGCGTAAAGCTGCACAGGTCAGACTAGATTTAAGTCCCCATCCAAAGAGCTTGATGACGATCAATTTTCCAAAGAGCTTCAATTTTCCTATCGAACAAGAAAGAAAAGGTGAGGCCGGGATTTAAACCTGGATCACTCACACACTGAAATTGGCAGGCGAACATCTTAACCACTCTGCCACCTTCCATCTACACTACTTAAGCAGACTTGCCTTCAAAAACTGTTCAAGGCCGATAACTTTTTTTTTGTGGCGACGGTCAAATTAGAATGTAATAGCTCAATTATCTCCAATACAGTGGAACCTCCCTTATAAGACTCCCTCCCACATAAGACCTATTTTTCTGAGACATTGCCCTTCTTTGCAAGTATTAAAATTACCTCACTTATAAGACCACTCCCTTAAAGACCCTCCCTTATAAGACCTCATTTTGGATGATTTTTGAAGGTCTTATAAGGGAGGTTCCACTGTATTTGCTTGTTGCTTTGTTTATGGTGATCAATGTTTGGTGATAACCTTACATGGTTGGCTGAGCCATGACATAAAAGGACACTGAGTTGTTCATCTTGAAATACGTTTTCTGTTGTGTGACTAATTTCTAGTTTGTGTAAAAATAGAAAATAATAATACACACAAGAGAAAAAACACAAAAGGCTCAATGACCTGTATGCAACACATTGACGTATGAGAAGAAGGAGAAGAAGTATGCAACACACACACACATGCATAGCGCACGCACACCCACAAACACAAAGGCACACATCTCAGACACATGCACGCAACACAGCGCACAGCAAAAAGACTCACATTTTGGCACATTCTTTCACCATTTCTTCTTGATCAGCCAAGTCCTGTTTCCCTGAGAGAGAGAAAAAAAAGGTAAAATGTTGTAGTTTGCTAATTTATGCTATACATATCGGATACAATGTGTTCTTGGGACTTAGTGTTCATACTGTTTCTTTATATCGCTTTTTGTATGTTTATTTCAAGAGTTTTTTTTTCTTTCAGGTCATCTTGTCTACTGAGTTGAAGACAGCGTTTCAAGAAAACAAAGTGTGAGTGTATGTGGCAAGCATGTGTGTGTGTGTGTGTGTGTGTGTGTGTGTGTGTTTGTGTGTGTGTGTGCAGGTGTGTGTGTGTGTGTGTGTGTTTGTGCATGTGTGTGTTTGTGCATGCGTGTGCGTGCGTGTGTGCATGCGTGTGCTTGTCTCTTTCTGTGTATATTATGTGTGTAGACTATGTGTGTGTTTATGACTGTGCATGTGTAATTGTAAGCATGTGTGTATGTGTGTATATATGTGTGTGTCTGTGAGAGAGAGAGAGAGAGAGAGAGAGAGAGAGAGAGAGAGAGAGATGAGAGAGAGAGAGAGAGAGAGAGAGGAGAGAGAGAGAGAGAGAGTGCACACATCATCACATGCATTACGCTTGAGTGTGTGCACGTTTGCGTCTCGTGTACGTTGGCAGTGAGTGCGCTTCAACAGAAAGCAATAGCCATCAGCCAGCCTCACCTTTCTTAAAGAAGGCTTTCATGATGGAATCAAACGGCTCCTGGGTGTCCGGGGTGGCCCTCTTCAGAACTAGGCTGGCCTTGCTCTCAGCAACTGCACACAACAGATCTCACACCGTTACACACATCCAGACCTGTTTACCCTTATAATGAACAACCTGGAATTTGCCACAGAAAACCCCGGAATGTGAGACCAAAAAAAAAAGAATTCACATTGCAATGTCGCTTATGCCGCCATGCAAAATTTTTGAGTCCACGTTGCAGTACTTGCAGTGTGCATGCTCGTCTCCCAAACGCGAACTTGTTTATTCCTGGCACTTTCAAATACTTTTGAGAAAACTTCTGCTTCATTTTTGGCTGTTTCACCCTATCACTGCTGTCGTTTGTCGAAGATTTCTGGCGCTTACCGCCTGCGGTTGACTTGCCTGACGATATGTTTGGCGCAAAACTACAACCCTTACGTCTTTTCATACAAACGGAAACAAATAATAGACGTTTTTTTCAAAATCCCGGGATTTTCAGCGTTCACCCGGAATTTATTATTTTACCCAGAATTTTTGCAAATTCCCGGGATAATTCCGGCAAAACTGGGGAGGGTAAACAGGTCTGCACATCCTGAGGTGGCTGTGTCTGCCACCTGTCCCAGCACCTTCCAGGCATCCATGAAACAACAATAGACTTTTTATTTTATTTTTAATTTTTAAAGAAATAAGGTGTTCCTGTTTTGACGCGGCATCATGTTGGGGATCCACAGGGAGAACCAGCTGGCTGGGTCATAGTAGATTAGGGTTTTCTCTTTTTTCTTTGCTCTCTCTTTTTTTAAATTTTTTGTTTTTTTGTTACTATTTTATTTTATTTTATTCTTTTGTTTCTCCGACTTCGGACCTCGACCGAAATAGTGCCATAAAAATCAAATTGTTGATTGTGGGCACTTAACCGGAAGAAGAAGAAGAAGAGCTGAAAAGTCTGTACGGCAAATGACTTACACTGGTTCAGTTCATTTTGGTAATGACATGAGTCACAGCTGCAAAAACTTGATCCCATGTACGCATGCGCACACACAACACCTAAAATGACCGTATGTATGGACTACAAGATAAGGACTGCCTTCATACAAAGTAGGGTAGGAATATGTAAGGAAAAACTCACAAAAAGGACAACATGGAAAGTACCGTATTTTCTGACTATAACTGGCGATATTTTTTTCTCCAATTTCGACCTATGCGCCTAATAAACGAGGGCGCCCTATTAAGTGAACAAAATCGTGAGAAGAGAGGCAACGATTGCCGTGTTCAGTACAGTCTACTGTGAGTCACAACATCGAAAGTGGTAACGAGTCGCCGATACGACGAATACTCACGTTAAAATGCTTCAAAATCCCTGTTATCGTCCGAGATACCGTCCAACAGATGCCACAACCCTTCATTGGATGTAAAAAGCATCGTTGTAGAGCTTAAAATGCCATAATTATACCAGTTTTCGTGAAGAATTGGCCAAACACAACAACCGGAAGTCGCAAAAACGGAAGTTTCGATTATTTGAGAAGGGAGCCAACTCTCGTTTATGACAACAGTAATGGCGGTCGGTAATCGTTTACAAGACGTGTACGGGCTTCAAACTTCGACTTTCTTTTGCGAGGTGTGTATCGCCTTATAAACGAGGGCGCCTTTTACTTGGATTTTGTCAGATTTTCCTTGAAAATGGCCCTATTCGCCTTATACACAGCAGCGCCTGATGAGCCGAAAAATACAGTAATACCTAAGAAAAAATCCAATTATAGAACCCCAGAGAGAAAACCATACTTATTGTATTAAAGGAAATAACAATATAAACCACTTTAACCCCTTGACTGCCAGAGAAAATTAAAGAAAAGAAAAATTAATTGGGCAAATCATGCCATGAAAAAGACAACTGATAGAGCCAATCTGGCAAAATGGTCTGGGGATATTAATCTCTTGACTGTGTTAGAGAAAAAGCCAACATATCAAGGTTATTCCTCTTCATCTGATGACATCATCACTGCATGATGTCATCAGGTCAGTACGTAATACGTTGGTGGCAGTCAAGGGGTTAATTTTAACCCTCCTTGGACATGCAGCTGAAAGCCATCTTAGTTAAATTTCTCCTCCTAAGGCACAACATAATGATCAATATTCCAATGAGAGACTTAGTGCGATTTTTTCTCACGCCAGAGGGCATGACGCTCGTGTGGGGCTAATCCTCTCTATATTATTAGTTGGGGATAAAGAAAGAGAGAGAGACAGTGAGTGGTCCTACCATCACTCTCTCTCTCACACTACGCCCAAGTAAGAAAATCGCGTGATAAGCCCCTAGTGCATTGACTGCCCTCTGGCGTGAAAAAAATATCGCCATAGGTTGACCATTTACTTAAGACCGACAGTGCAAAAAACAGTGAAGTGAAGCTAAGTGGGAGCAATTGATTTCTTCAACAGCCTTGAAGCATGGTAAATAATAGAATGATTTGGGGAAGGAAGTGGAAATACATGACCGGAAGTGGTAAAAGGGGGATAACTCCACGGTCACTAGAGTGATTTACTCTTTGTTTTCTATGGTAACTAAGCGTTTACCCTTTAGTTTTTTTCCAGCCAATAAGTATGTATGCAATTGTTTTGAGTGTTGGTACAGTATGATTATATTAGATATTCGAATTTACTTAAGACCGACAGTGCAAAAAACATTTTTCTCCTAAAGCACAATATAATATAATAACGATCCAATTTACTTATGACCAACAGTATAAAAAACATTTTTCTCCTAAAGCACAATATAATATAATAACGATCCAATTTACTTATGACCAACAGTATAAAAAACATTTTTCTCCTAAAGCACAATATAATATAATAACGATCCAATTTACTTATGACCAACAGTATAAAAAACATTTTTCTCCTAAAGCACAATATAATATAATAACGATCCAATTTACTTATGACCAACAGTGCAACAAAAAAAAAGAAGGGCAAAAGTTGAAACAATCAATTTAAAGCCTAAACTAGCCGAAGCAGTTCAACGACAACCTACGTTCAAAGTCTTTGCGTATGCGGGCCATTTCCTTGGCGATGTCGTCAAAGTTGACCAGGCCAGCCTGCGTGATGTCACTGGGGTCCGGCAGCGGCAGTTTGACGTTGTCGGTGCCAGCGTCGTCCATTTCGAACATCTGGACGTACATCATCACCAGGTAGTGGATCAGACTCGTACGGTTATCCTGGAAAAAACCAAACAAACTGTATTTAACCCTTTCACCGCCAGCCATCTTTGAGCCAAAAAATTTCCATTAAAGCTACTTGGCTACAGAAACGATTTTGTCTGCAATATTGTTGGATTTCTCTGTTACATAATTATTTAGAATGGGGTCAATTCTTACTGCCCAAATTTAGGAACACAATATCATTGAATAAACAGACCCCGATTTCAAGAGTTATGACATGGTTGTTAAATCATTGTGGTGCAAAAATGCGACATTGGCGGTGAAAGGGTTAATGGTTTATAAGGTGCATCTTGTTATAAGGCGAACCCCCCTTAACCCTTTCATCGCCACTGTCGCCTCTTGGCACCACACCCATGTCAATAAAAAGCATCAAACGAGGGTCTGGTATACAGTGACCTTATGTTTTTAATTTTGGGAGGTAAGGATAGGCCCTATTTTAGGCATGCCACAGAGGAATCCCCAGTATTCCGGACGAAATCTTTTCTCTACCCAGGTAAGTTTAATGGTAAATTTTGGCTGAGGAATGGCTGGCGTTGAAAGAGTTAAAGTGCTTGGAATGAGGTGATGTGGAGGTGAAGTCCAGATGAACACTTCACAAATGTGATAAGTAATGTAGCACTATACTTTAACCCTTTCACCGCCAGCCATTTATCAGCCCCAAAATACCATTAAACTTAACTGGGGTACAGAAAAAAATGTACCTGCAATACTGGGAATTCTTCTATGACATGCATAACATTAGGCGTATCCTTACCTCTCAAAGCTAAAAAATAATAGGGTCTTTGGATAACAGTCCCTAATTTGATGCATTTTAGTGACATGGGTGTTAAACCATTGTGGTGCACAAATGTGACATTGGCGGTGAAAGGGTTAAAGGATTAAAAGGCACAACTGTTATTATCCCAACTTTGAATGCTGCTCCCAAACTGATGCTGTGCCTAATAATTAGTTATATACCGTACTTTACGGACTACAAGGCGCACCTGATTATAAGGCGCATCCCCCAAATTGTACACAAAATTAGGATGTTGTTGTTATATTTTTCTTCTTCTATTTCATCAGTCCCATTATAAGGCACAAGGGGGGAAAAGTATTGCCTTATAGTCGGTAAAATACAGTAATTTTCTTTTTAATTCACGGAAAAACTACATACTTGAAGAACGCTTTCAAAAGAGAGCATTAAGGAATGCTCTCTCCTAGGAGTGATGCACAAAATGTTGGTAACGCCCATTTTGATTCAAGACTCTGCTAGTACAATTTCACCTTCCTGGACCTCTGTTTTGTAATACAGTGGAACCTCAGTATTCCAACCACCCAAATGGACCTCTATTTTGTACAGTGGAACCTCAGTATTCAAACCACCCAAATGGACATCTATTTTGTAATACAGTGGAACCTCAGTATTCCAACCACCCAAATGGACCTCTATTTTGTACAGTGGAACCTCAGTATTCCAACCACCCAAATGGACCTCTATTTTGTAATACAGTGGAACCTCAGTTCTCCAACCACCCAAATGGACATCTATTTTGTAATACAGTGGAACCTCAGTATTCCAACCACCCAAATGGACCTCTATTTTGTAATACAGTGGAACCTCAGTAATCCAAACACCCAAATGGACCTCTATTTTGTAATACAGTGGAACCTCAGTAATCCAAACACCCAAATGGACCTCTATTTTGTAATACAGTGGAACCTCAGTAATCCAAACACCCAAATGGACCTCTATTTTGTAATACAGTGGAACCTCAGTATTCCAAACACCCAAATGGACCTCTATTTTGTAATACAGTGGAACCTCAGTAATCCAAACACCCAAATGGACCTCTATTTTGTAATACAGTGGAACCTCAGTATTCCAACCACCCAAATGGACCTCTATTTTGTAATACAGTGGAACCTCAGTATTCCAAACCACCCAAATGGACCTCTATTTTGTAATACAGTGGAACCTCAGTATTCCAACCACCCAAATGGACCTCTATTTTGTAATACAGTGGAACCTCAGTATTCCAACCACCCAAATGGACCTCTATTTTGTAATACAGTGGAACCTCAGTATTCCAACCACCCAAATGAACCTCTATTTTGTACAGTGGAACCTCAGTATTCCAACCACCCAAATGGACCTCTATTTTGTAATACAGTGGAACCTCAGTATTCCAACCACCCAAATGGACCTCTATTTTGTAATACAGTGGAACCTCAGTATTCCAACCACCCAAATGGACCTCTATTTTGTAATACAGTGGAACCTCAGTAATCCAACCACCCAAATGGACCTCTATTTTGTAATACAGTGGAACCTCAGTATTCCAACCACCCAAATGGACCTCTATTTTGTAATACAGTGGAACCTCAGTATTCCAACCACCCAAATGGACCTCTATTTTGTAATACAGTGGAACCTCAGTATTCCAACCACCCAAATGAACCTCTATTTTGTAATACAGTGGAACCTCAGTATTCCAACCACCCAAATGAACCTCTATTTTGTACAGTGGAACCTCAGTATTCCAACCACCCAAATGGACCTCTATTTTGTAATACAGTGGAACCTCAGTATTCCGACCACCCAAATGGACCTCTATTTTGTAATACAGTGGAACCTCAGTATTCCAACCACCCAAATGGACCTCTATTTTGTAATACAGTGGAACCTCAGTATTCAAACCACCCAAATGGACCTCTATTTTGTAATACAGTGGAACCTCAGTATTCAAACCACCCAAATGGACCTCTATTTTGTAATACAGTGGAACCTCAGTATTCAGTGGAACCACCCAAATGGACCTCTATTTTGTAATACAGTGGAACCTCAGTATTCCAACCACCCAAATGGACCTCTATTTTGTAATACAGTGGAACCTCAGTATTCCAACCACCCAAATGGACCTCTATTTTGTAATACAGTGGAACCTCAGTATTCCAACCACCCAAATGGACCTCTATTTTGTAATACAGTGGAACCTCAGTATTCCGACCACCCAAATGGACCTCTATTTTGTACAGTGGAACCTCAGTATTCCAACCACCCAAATGGACCTCTATTTTGTAATACAGTGGAACCTCAGTATTCCAACCACCCAAATGGACCTCTATTTTGTAATACAGTGGAACCTCAGTATTCCAACCACCCAAATGGACCTCTATTTTGTAATACAGTGGAACCTCAGTATTCCAACCACCCAAATGGACCTCTATTTTGTAATACAGTGGAACCTCAGTATTCCAACCACCCAAATGGACCTCTATTTTGTAATACAGTGGAACCTCAGTATTCCAACCACCCAAATGGACCTCTATTTTGTAATACAGTGGAACCTCAGTATTCAAACCACCCAAATGGACCTCTATTTTGTAATACAGTGGAACCTCAGTATTCCAACCACCCAAATGGACCTCTATTTTGTAATACAGTGGAACCTCAGTATTCCAACCACCCAAATGGACCTCTATTTTGTAATACAGTGGAACCTCAGTATTCCAACCACCCAAATGGACCTCTATTTTGTAATACAGTGGAACCTCAGTATTCCGACCACCCAAATGGACCTCTATTTTGTAATACAGTGGAACCTCAGTATTCCGACCACCCAAATGGACCTCTATTTTGTAATACAGTGGAACCTCAGTATTCCGACCACCCAAATGGACCTCTATTTTGTAATACAGTGGAACCTCAGTAATCCAAACACCCAAATGGACCTCTATTTTGTAATACAGTGGAACCTCAGTAATCCAACCACCCAAATGGACCTCTATTTTGTAATACAGTGGAACCTCAGTATTCCAACCACCCAAATGGACCTCTATTTTGTAATACAGTGGAACCTCAGTATTCCAACCACCCAAATGGACCTCTATTTTGTAATACAGTGGAACCTCAGTATTCCGACCACCCAAACCCAAATGTGGAACCTCAGTATTCTATTTCTATTTTGTAATACAGTGGAACCTCAGTATTCCGACCACCCAAATGGACCTCTATTTTGTAATACAGTGGAACCTCAGTATTCCGACCACCCAAATGGACCTCTATTTTGTAATACAGTGGAACCTCAGTATTCCAAACCACCCAAATGGACCTCTATTTTGTAATACAGTGGAACCTCAGTATTCCGACCACCCAAATGGACCTCTATTTTGTAATACAGTGGAACCTCAGTATTCCGACCACCCAAATGGACCTCTATTTTGTAATACAGTGGAACCTCAGTATTCCAACCACCCAAATGGACCTCTATTTTGTAATACAGTGGAACCTCAGTATTCCAACCACCCAAATGGACCTCTATTTTGTAATACAGTGGAACCTCAGTATTCCAACCACCCAAATGGACCTCTATTTTGTAATACAGTGGAACCTCAGTATTCCAACCACCCAAATGGACCTCTATTTTGTAATACAGTGGAACCTCAGTATTCCAACCACCCAAATGGACCTCTATTTTGTAATACAGTGGAACCTCAGTTGGACCTCTATTTTGTAACAGTGGAACCTCAGTATTCAAACCACCCAAATGGACCTCTATTTTGTAATACAGTGGAACCTCAGTATTCCAACCACCCAAATGGACCTCTATTTTGTAATACAGTGGAACCTCAGTATTCCAACCACCCAAATGGACCTCTATTTTGTAATACAGTGGAACCTCAGTATTCCAACCACCCAAATGGACCTCTATTTTGTAATGGGACCTCTCTATTTTTTGTAATACAGTGGAACTTCAGAACCTCAGTATTCCAACCACCCAAATGGACCTCTATTTTGTAATACAGTGGAACCTCAGTATTCCAACCACCCAAATGGACCTCTATTTTGTAATACAGTGGAACCTCAGTATTCCAACCACCCAAATGGACCTCTATTTTGTAATACAGTGGAACCTCAGTATTCCAACCACCCAAATGAACCTCTATTTTGTACAGTGGAACCTCAGTATTCCAACCACCCAAATGGACCTCTATTTTGTAATACAGTGGAACCTCAGTATTCCAACCACCCAAATGGACCTCTATTTTGTAATACAGTGGAACCTCAGTATTCCAACCACCCAAATGGACCTCTATTTTGTAATACAGTGGAACCTCAGTAATCCAAACACCCAAATGGACCTCTATTTTGTAATACAGTGGAACCTCAGTAATCCAAACACCCAAATGGACCTCTATTTTGTAATACAGTGGAACCTCAGTATTCCAAACCACCCAAATGGGACCTCTATTTTGTAATACAGTGGAACCTCAGTATTCCAACCACCCAAATGGACCTCTATTTTGTAATACAGTGGAACCTCAGTATTCCAACCACCCAAATGGACCTCTATTTTGTAATACAGTGGAACCTCAGTATTCCAACCACCCAAATGGACCTCTATTTTGTAATACAGTGGAACCTCAGTATTCCAACCACCCAAATGGACCTCTATTTTGTAATACAGTGGAACCTCAGTATTCCAACCACCCAAATGGACCTCTATTTTGTAATACAGTGGAACCTCAGTATTCAAACCACCCAAATGGACCTCTATTTTGTAATACAGTGGAACCTCAGTATTCCAACCACCCAAATGGACCTCTATTTTGTAATACAGTGGAACCTCAGTATTCCAAACACCCAAATGGACCTCTATTTTGTAATACAGTGGAACCTCATTTTGTAATACCCTCAGTATTCCGACCACCCAAATGGACCTCTATTTTGTAATACAGTGGAACCTCAGTATTCCAAACACCCAAATGGACCTCTATTTTGTAATACAGTGGAACCTCAGTAATCCAAACACCCAAATGGACCTCTATTTTGTAATACAGTGGAACCTCAGTAATCCAAACACCCAAATGGACCTCTATTTTGTAATACAGTGGAACCTCAGTATTCCAACCACCCAAATGGACCTCTATTTTGTAATACAGTGGAACCTCAGTAATCCAAACACCCAAATGGACCTCTATTTTGTAATACAGTGGAACCTCAGTAATCCAAACACCCAAATGGACCTCTATTTTGTAATACAGTGGAACCTCAGTAATCCAAACACCCAAATGGACCTCTATTTTGTAATACAGTGGAACCTCAGTATTCCGACCACCCAAATGGACCTCTATTTTGTAATACAGTGGAACCTCAGTATTCCGACCACCCAAATGGTACAGTGGAACCTCAGTATTCAAACCACCCAAATGGACATCTATTTTGTAATACAGTGGAACCTCAGTATTCCTACCACCCAAATGGACCCAAATGGACCTCTATTTTGTAATACAGTGGAACCTCAGTATTCCGACCACCCAAATGGACCTCAATTTTGTAATACAGTGGAACCTCAGTATTCCGACCACCCAAATGACTGGCCCAAACTGTCTGTAATTAACAGGTGGTTGTTATACTGGAGACTCTCTTAGCAGTGCAATAAGTACAAAGTAAAGAGACTGGATAGAACTATCCTGATTACTGGGCTGTCCATTAGGCGGGGTTTGACTGACTGTGATCTGTACGATCATTCTGCCCGGGGGCATGTACACAGTATATCCGGATTTTCCGCGCTGAAATAATCAATAAGTAAAAGTAAGAAGGAAAAAAATAAGCGCATGTGTCCCACCAGTATTGATTATTTCCACGCGGACAATCAGGATCGTACTGTGCAAGTGCACTTTGCTGGTCCATTCTCCTGCCTTTTGTTCTAGAAACTCTTACACAGATTTTCTCCAGCCGAAGACGTACATGCTGGGCCTAACTTTTTTTACTCAGGCGCATAACGGCAGCATGACGCAGACCTGCCTATTTGGAATATTCCCAATCAGTAGCCCAGCCATCAATTTTCAGTAGCATGCCAAATTTTTCCGTAGCATCCACAAACAACTGCAATCGATTTGTTCTCTTCCTGAGCCGAAACGCACTGTTTATGTTTTGCCGATTGAACGTGTTGACGGCAATCGTCTCTAACGCCATGATTCACAGAGAAGTCTGCATGGTAGAGGTTACTACATGAACGGAGGCAGCCGCACGCGCGGGCAGGCCGACGGCTTTGAGCTGGACATCCTGCCCAAGCTCAAAGACTACAAGGGGAAGGTGGGTGGGCTGGCCAGTAGTGGGAAACTTCTTCTTCTTCGTCGTCGATCCCTCGGACAGTTTCCTGTCATATGAGCACAGATGCGTCATCAGACCTGCCTACTGCTACGATTTGGCCGTAGCAGCTACGAAAAATAAAGCTTTGCTACGGAGCTACGGCAACCTTAACGTTGCTACGGAAAAAAACAAATTGCCGCCGCATTTTATTTTTGCTTATGCCGTTCCCGGTTTTGTCAGTTTCTAAGAGCAGACGCTGTGTCACGCGCGATGACCTAGTCACTTCCGTTTTTATCAAAGTGACTGCGCATGCGTTCTTATTACTTTCTCTGAAAAAAATGGCGGACTCCAGCAGCAGTAGTGATTCGGGAGATGTTTCAAACGAAGAAAAACGAACCCAAACCAGAAAACGAAAATCATCTGGCACACCATCTTGTTCTAAGGAAAAAACGGCCTGCCGCACAAGTTTTTAAAATAGCTTACACGGAGGAGTGGCCTTGCATCATCAGAAGTTGACTCGGTGCGAACCATGCTCACTGCAACCTCTACCATGCGGACTTCTCTGTGAATCATGGCGGTAGAGACGATTGCCGTCAACACGTTCAATCGGCAAAACATAAACAGTGCGTTTCGGCTCAGGAAGAGAACAAATCGATTGCCGTTGTTTGTGGATGCTACGGAAAATTTTGCCATGCTACTGAAAATTGATGGCTGGGCTACTGATTGGGAATATTCCAAATAGGCAGGTCTGCGTCATGCTGCCGTTATGCGCCTGAGTAGGAAATAGTTCGGCCCAGCATGTACGTCTTCGGTTGGAGAAAATCTGTGTAAGAGTTTCTAGAACAAAGGTGGGAGAATGGACCAGCAAGTGCACTTGCACAGTACATCCGGATTGTCCGCGTGGAAATAATCAATACGGACACATGCGCTTATTTTTTTCCTTCTTACTTTTACTTATTGATTATTTCAGCGCGGAAAATCTGAATGTACTGTGTACGTGCCCCCGGGCAGAATGATAGTACAGATCACAGTAAGCAAAGGGAAAAGGTTGAATCAAAGAGAGTGACACACGTCTCAGTGGCCCAGAAGCTCTTTGGAAGCCTGGAAGGCCTGCAACATACAGCCGCCTTCATATCAGATTCTGGGGTGTCCCTCTGACGTATGAGAAGAAGAAAAAGAAAGAGAGTGACAGATTTGAGGAAGTTTCAAGCACAGAACTTTCAGAAGGTCGGGGAACCATTTGTACAAAAAACTCCCCGGTATCCCCGTGTGAGGTAGCGTGAATGAATGGTAGTTGGTATTGGCGCCACGTGTGACCATGGTCAATAGAGGCAAATTGCAGTCAAACCCCGCCTAATGGACAGCCCAGTAATCAGGATAGTTCTATCCAGTCTCTTTACTTTGTACTTATTGCACTGCTAAGAGAGTCTCCAGTATAACAACCACCTGTTAATTACAGACAGTTTGGGCCAGTCATTTGGGTGGTCGGAATACTGAGGTTCCACTGTATTACAAAATAGAGGTCCATTTGGGTGGTCGGAATACTGAGGTTCCACTGTATTACAAAATTGAGGTCCATTTGGGTGGTCGCAATACTGAGGTTCCACTGTATTACAAAATAGAGGTCCATTTGGGTGGTCGGAATACTGAGGTTCCACTGTATTACAAAATTGAGGTCCATTTGGGTGGTCGCAATACTGAGGTTCCACTGTATTACAAAATAGAGGTCCATTTGGGTGGTCGGAATACTGAGGTTCCACTGTATTACAAAATAGAGGTCAGTTTGGGTGGTCAGAATACTGAGGTTCCACTGTATTACAAAATAGAGGTCCGTTTGGGTGGTCGGAATACTGAGGTTCCACTGTATTACAAAATAGAGGTCCATTTGGGTGGTTGGAATACTGAGGTTCCACTGTATTACAAAATAGAGGTCCATTTGGGTGGTTTGAATACTGAGGTTCCACTGTATTACAAAATAGAGGTCCATTTGGGTGGTTGGAATACTGAGGTTCCACTGTATTACAAAATAGAGGTCCATTTGGGTGGTTTGGAATACTGAGGTTCCACTGTATTACAAAATAGAGGTCCATTTGGGTGGTCGGAATACTGAGGTTCCACTGTATTACAAAATAGAGGTCCATTTGGGTGGTTGGAATACTGAGGTTCCACTGTATTACAAAATAGAGGTCCATTTGGGTGGTTGGAATACTGAGGTTCCACTGTATTACAAAATAGAGGTCCATTTGGGTGGTTGGAATACTGAGGTTCCACTGTATTACAAAATAGAGGTCCATTTGGGTGGTTGGAATACTGAGGTTCCACTGTATTACAAAATAGAGGTCCATTTGGGTGGTTGGAATACTGAGGTTCCACTGTATTACAAAATAGAGGTCCATTTGGGTGGTTGGAATACTGAGGTTCCACTGTATTACAAAATAGAGGTCCATTTGGGTGGTTGGAATACTGAGGTTCCACTGTACAAAATAGAGGTCCATTTGGGTGGTTGGAATACTGAGGTTCCACTGTATTACAAAATAGAGGTCCATTTGGGTGGTTGGAATACTGAGGTTCCACTGTATTACAAAATAGAGGTCCATTTGGGTGGTTGGAATACTGAGGTTCCACTGTATTACAAAATAGAGGTCCATTTGGGTGGTTGGAATACTGAGGTTCCACTGTATTACAAAATAGAGGTCCATTTGGGTGGTTTGAATACTGAGGTTCCACTGTACAAAATAGAGGTCCATTTGGGTGGTTGGAATACTGAGGTTCCACTGTATTACAAAATAGAGGTCCATTTGGGTGGTTTGAATACTGAGGTTCCACTGTATTACAAAATAGAGGTCCATTTGGGTGGTTGGAATACTGAGGTTCCACTGTATTACAAAATAGAGGTCCATTTGGGTGGTTGGAATACTGAGGTTCCACTGTATTACAAAATAGAGGTCCATTTGGGTGGTTTGAATACTGAGGTACTGTATTACAAAATAGAGGTCCATTTGGGTGGTTGGAATACTGAGGTTCCACTGTATTACAAAATAGAGGTCCATTTGGGTGGTTGGAATACTGAGGTTCCACTGTATTACAAAATAGAGGTCCATTTGGGTGGTTGGAATACTGAGGTTCCACTGTATTACAAAATAGAGGTTCATTTGGGTGGTTGGAATACTGAGGTTCCACTGTATTACAAAATAGAGGTCCATTTGGGTGGTTGGAATACTGAGGTTCCACTGTATTACAAAATAGAGGTCCATTTGGGTGGTTGGAATACTGAGGTTCCACTGTATTACAAAATAGAGGTCCATTTGGGTGGTTGGAATACTGAGGTTCCACTGTATTACAAAATAGAGGTCCATTTGGGTGGTTGGAATACTGAGGTTCCACTGTATTACAAAATAGAGGTCCATTTGGGTGGTTGGAATACTGAGGTTCCACTGTATTACAAAATAGAGGTCCATTTGGGTGGTTGGAATACTGAGGTTCCACTGTACAAAATAGAGGTCCATTTGGGTGGTTGGAATACTGAGGTTCCACTGTATTACAAAATAGAGGTCCATTTGGGTGGTTGGAATACTGAGGTTCCACTGTATTACAAAATAGAGGTCCATTTGGGTGGTTGGAATACTGAGGTTCCACTGTATTACAAAATAGAGGTCCATTTGGGTGGTTGGAATACTGAGGTTCCACTGTATTACAAAATAGAGGTCCATTTGGGTGGTTGGAATACTGAGGTTCCACTGTACAAAATAGAGGTCCATTTGGGTGGTTGGAATACTGAGGTTCCACTGTATTACAAAATAGAGGTCCATTTGGGTGGTTGGAATACTGAAGTTCCACTGTATTACAAAATGAGGTTCCAGGTTCTGTATTACAAAATAGAGGTCCATTTGGGTGGTCGGAATACTGAGGTTCCACTGTATTACAAAATAGAGGTCCATTTGGGTGGTTG
Organism: Phymorhynchus buccinoides; assembly: GCA_017654935.2. NCBI lineage: Eukaryota > Metazoa > Mollusca > Gastropoda > Neogastropoda > Raphitomidae > Phymorhynchus > Phymorhynchus buccinoides. The sequence continues at coordinate 24,780,482 of CM065684.1, forward strand.
GAATACTGAGGTTCCACTGTATTACAAAATAGAGGTCCATTTGGGTGGTTGGAATACTGAGGTTCCACTGTATTACAAAATTGAGGTCCATTTGGGTGGTCGCAATACTGAGGTTCCACTGTATTACAAAATAGAGGTCCATTTGGGTGGTCGGAATACTGAGGTTCCACTGTATTACAAAATGAGGTCCATTTGGGTGGTCCTGAGGTTCTGTATTACAAAATAGAGGTCCATTTGGGTGGTCGGAATACTGAGGTTCCACTGTATTACAAAATAGAGGTCCATTTGGGTGGTTGGAATACTGAGGTCCCATTTGGGTGTTTGGATTACTGAGGTTCCACTGTATTACAAAATAGAGGTCCATTTGGGTGGTTGGAATACTGAGGTTCCACTGTATTACAAAATAGAGGTCCATTTGGGTGGTCGGAATACTGAGGTTCCACTGTATTACAAAATAGAGGTCCATTTGGGTGGTCGTGTATTACAAAATAGAGGTCCATTTGGGTGGTTGGAATACTGAGGTTCCACTGTATTACAAAATAGAGGTCCATTTGGGTGGTCAGAATACTGAGGTTCCACTGTATTACAAAATAGAGGTCCATTTGGGTGGTCGGAATACTGAGGTTCCACTGTATTACAAAATAGAGGTCCATTTGGGTGGTTGGAATACTGAGGTTCCACTGTATTACAAAATAGAGGTCCATTTGGGTGGTTGGAATACTGAGGTTCCACTGTATTACAAAATAGAGGTCCATTTGGGTGGTTTACTGAGGTTCCACTGTATTACAAAATAGAGGTCCATTTGGGTGGTTGGAATACTGAGGTTCCACTGTATTACAAAATAGAGGTCCATTTGGGTGGTTGGAATACTGAGGTTCCACTGTATTACAAAATAGAGGTCCATTTGGGTGGTTGGAATACTGAGGTTCCACTGTATTACAAAATAGAGGTCCATTTGGGTGGTTGGAATACTGAGGTTCCACTGTATTACAAAATAGAGGTCCATTTGGGTGGTTGGAATACTGAGGTTCCACTGTATTACAAAATAGAGGTCCATTTGGGTGGTTGGAATACTGAGGTTCCACTGTACAAAATAGAGGTCCATTTGGGTGGTTGGAATACTGAGGTTCCACTGTACAAAATAGAGGTCCATTTGGGTGGTTGGAATACTGAGGTTCCACTGTATTACAAAATAGAGGTCCATTTGGGTGGTTGGAATACTGAGGTTCCACTGTATTACAAAATAGAGGTCCATTTGGGTGGTTGGAATACTGAGGTTCCACTGTATTACAAAATAGAGGTCCATTTGGGTGGTTGGAATACTGAGGTTCCACTGTATTACAAAATAGAGGTCCATTTGGGTGGTTTGAATACTGAGGTTCCACTGTATTACAAAATAGAGGTCCATTTGGGTGGTTTGAATACTGAGGTTCCACTGTATTACAAAATAGAGGTCCATTTGGGTGGTTGGAATACTGAGGTTCCACTGTATTACAAAATAGAGGTCCATTTGGGTGGTTGGAATACTGAGGTTCCACTGTATTACAAAATAGAGGTCCATTTGGGTGGTTGGAATACTGAGGTTCCACTGTATTACAAAATAGAGGTCCATTTGGGTGGTTGGAATACTGAGGTTCCACTGTATTACAAAATAGAGGTCCATTTGGGTGGTTGGAATACTGAGGTTCCACTGTATTACAAAATAGAGGTCCATTTGGGTGGTTGGAATACTGAGGTTCCACTGTATTACAAAATAGAGGTCCATTTGGGTGGTTGGAATACTGAGGTTCCACTGTATTACAAAATAGAGGTCCATTTGGGTGGTTGGATTACTGAGGTTCCACTGTATTACAAAATAGAGGTCCATTTGGGTGGTTGGAATACTGAGGTTCCACTGTACAAAATAGAGGTCCATTTGGGTGGTTGGAATACTGAGGTTCCACTGTATTACAAAATAGAGGTCCATTTGGGTGGTTGGAATACTGAGGTTCCACTGTATTACAAAATAGAGGTCCATTTGGGTGGTTGGAATACTGAGGTTCCACTGTACAAAATAGAGGTGGGTGGTTGGAATACTGAGGTTCCACTGTATTACAAAATAGAGGTCCATTTGGGTGGTTGGAATTGAAGTTCCACTGTATTACAAAATAGAGGTCCATTTGGGTGGTTGGAATACTGAGGTTCCACTGTATTACAAAATAGAGGTCCATTTGGGTGGTTGGAATACTGAGGTTCCACTGTATTACAAAATAGAGGTCCATTTGGGTGGTTGGAATACTGAGGTTCCACTGTATTACAAAATAGAGGTCCATTTGGGTGGTTGGAATACTGAGGTTCCACTGTATTACAAAATAGAGGTCCATTTGGGTGGTTGGAATACTGAGGTTCCACTGTATTACAAAATAGAGGTCCATTTGGGTGGTTGGAATACTGAGGTTCCACTGTATTACAAAATAGAGGTCCATTTGGGTGGTTGGAATACTGAGGTTCCACTGTATTACAAAATAGAGGTCCATTTGGGTGGTTGGAATACTGAGGTTCCACTGTATTACAAAATAGAGGTCCATTTGGGTGGTTTGAATACTGAGGTTCCACTGTATTACAAAATAGATGTCCATTTGGGTGGTTGGAATACTGAGGTTCCACTGTATTACAAAATAGAGGTCCATTTGGGTGGTTGGAATACTGAGGTTCCACTGTACAAAATAGAGGTCCATTTGGGTGGTTTGAATACTGAGGTTCCACTGTATTACAAAATAGATGTCCATTTGGGTGGTTTGAATACTGAGGTTCCACTGTACAAAATAGAGGTCCATTTGGGTGGTTGGAATACTGAGGTTCCACTGTATTACAAAACAGAGGTCCAGGAAGGTGAAATTGTACTAGCAGAGTCTTGAATCAAAATGGGCGTTACCAACATTTTGTGCATCACTCCTAGGAGAGAGCATTCCTTAATGCTCTCTTTTGAAAGCGTTCTTCAAGTATGTAGTTTTTCCGTGAATTAAAAAGAAAATTACTGTATTTTACCGACTATAAGGCAATACTTTTCCCCCCTTGTGCCTTATAATGGGACTGATGAAATAGAAGAAGAAAAATATAACAACAAAATCCTAATTTTGTGTACAATTTGGGGGATGCGCCTTATAATCAGGTGCGCCTTGTAGTCCGTAAAGTACGGTATATAACTAATTATTAGGCACAGCATCAGTTTGGGAGCAGCATTCAAAGTTGGGATAATAACAGTTGTGCCTTTTAATCCTTTAACCCTTTCACCGCCAATGTCGCATTTGTGCACCACAATGGTTTAACACCCATGTCACTAAAATGCATCAAATTAGGGACTGTTATCCAAAGACCCTATTATTTTTTAGCTTTGAGAGGTAAGGATACGCCTAATGTTATGCATGTCATAGAAGAATTCCCAGTATTGCAGGTACATTTTTTTCTGTACCCAGTTAAGTTTAATGGTATTTTTGGGGCTGATAAATGGCTGGCGGTGAAAGGGTTAAAGTATAGTGCTACATTACTTATCACATTTGTGAAGTGTTCATCTGGACTTCACCTCCACATCACCTCATTCCAAGCACTTTAACTCTTTCAACGCCAGCCATTCCTCAGCCAAAATTTACCATTAAACTTACCTGGGTAGAGAAAAGATTTCGTCCGGAATACTGGGGATTCCTCTGTGGCATGCCTAAAATAGGGCCTATCCTTACCTCCCAAAATTAAAAACATAAGGTCACTGTATACCAGACCCTCGTTTGATGCTTTTTATTGACATGGGTGTGGTGCCAAGAGGCGACAGTGGCGATGAAAGGGTTAAGGGGGGTTCGCCTTATAACAAGATGCACCTTATAAACCATTAACCCTTTCACCGCCAATGTCGCGTTTTTGCACCACAATGATTTAACAACCGTGTCATAACTCTTGAAATCGGGGTCTGTTATTCAATGATATTGTGTTCCTAAATTTCGGCAGTAAGAATTGACCCCATTCTAAATAATTATGTAACAGAGAAATCCAACAATATTGCAGACAAAATCGTTTCTGTAGCCAAGTAGCTTTCATGGAAATTTTTGGTTCAAAGATGGCTGGCGGTGAAAGGGTTAAATACAGTTTGTTTGGTTTTTTCCAGGATAACCGTACGAGTCTGATCCACTACCTGGTGATGATGTACGTCCAGATGTTCGAAATGGACGACGCTGGCACCGACAACGTCAAACTGCCGCTGCCGGACCCCAGTGACATCACGCAGGCTGGCCTGGTCAACTTTGACGACATCGCCAAGGAAATGGCCCGCATACGCAAAGACTTTGAACGTAGGTTGTCGTTGAACTGCTTCAGCTAGTTTAGGCTTTATATTGATTGTTTCAACTTTTGTCCTTCTTTTTTTTTGTTGCACTGTCGGTCATAAGTAAATTGGATCGTTATTATATTATATTATATTGTGCTTTAGGAGAAAAATGTTTTTTGCACTGTTGGTCATAAGTAAATTGGATCGTTATTATATTATATTGTGCTTTAGGAGAAAAATGTTTTTTATACTGTTGGTCATAAGTAAATTGGATCGTTATTATATTATATTGTGCTTTAGGAGAAAAATGTTTTTTATACTGTTGGTCATAAGTAAATTGGATCGTTATTATATTATATTGTGCTTTAGGAGAAAAATGTTTTTTGCACTGTCGGTCTTAAGTAAATTCGAATATCTAATATAATCATACTGTACCAACACTCAAAACAATTGCATACATACTTATTGGCTGGAAAAAAACTAAAGGGTAAACGCTTAGTTACCATAGAAAACAAAGAGTAAATCACTCTAGTGACCGTGGAGTTATCCCCCTTTTACCACTTCCGGTCATGTATTTCCACTTCCTTCCCCAAATCATTCTATTATTTACCATGCTTCAAGGCTGTTGAAGAAATCAATTGCTCCCACTTAGCTTCACTTCACTGTTTTTTGCACTGTCGGTCTTAAGTAAATGGTCAACCTATGGCGATATTTTTCACACCAGAGGGCAGTCAATGCACTAGGGGCTTATCACGCGATTTTCTTACTTGGGCGTAGTGAGAGAGAGAGTGATGGTAGGACCACTCACTGTCTCTCTCTCTTTCTTTATCCCCAACTAATAATATAGAGAGGATTAGCCCCACACGAGCTTCATGCCCTCTGGCGTGAGAAAAATCGCACTAAGTCTCTCATTGGAATATTGATCATTATGTTGTGCCTTAGGAGGAGAAATTTAACTAAGATGGCTTTCAGCTGCATGTCCAAGGAGGGTTAAAATTAACCCCTTGACTGCCACCAACGTATTACGTACTGACCTGATGACATCATTGATGACATCATCAGATGAAGAGGAATAACCTTGATATGTTGGCTTTTTCTCTAACACAGTCAAGAGATTAATATCCCCAGACCATTTTGCCAGATTGGCTCTATCAGTTGTCTTTTTCATGGCATGATTTGCCCAATTAATTTTTCTTTAATTTTCTCTGGCAGTCAAGGGGTTAAAGTGGTTTATATTGTTATTTCCTTTAATACAATAAGTATGGTTTTCTCTCTGGGGTTCTATAATTGGATTTTTTCTTAGGTATTACTGTATTTTTCGGCTCATCAGGCGCTGCTGTGTATAAGGCGAATAGGGCCATTTTCAAGGAAAATCTGACAAAATCCAAGTAAAAGGCGCCCTCGTTTATAAGGCGATACACACCTCGCAAAAGAAAGTCGAAGTTTGAAGCCCGTACACGTCTTGTAAACGATTACCGACCGCCATTATTGTTGTCGTAAACGAGAGTTGGCTCCCTTCTCAAATAATCGAAACTTCCGTTTTTGCGACTTCCGGTTGTTGTGTTTGGCCAATTCTTCACGAAAACTGGTATAATTATGGCATTTTAAGCTCTACAACGATGCTTTTTACATCCAATGAAGGGTTGTGGCATCTGTTGGACGGTATTTCGGACGATAACAGGGATTTTGAAGCATTTTAACGTGAGTATTCGTCGTATCGGCGACTTGTGACCACTTTCGATGTTGTGACTCACAGTAGACTGTACTGAACACGGCAATTGTTGCCTCTCTTCTCACGATTTTGTTCACTTATAGGGTGCCCGCGTTTATTAGGCGCATAGGTCGAAATTGGAGAAAAAAATATCGCCAGTTATAGTCAGAAAATACGGTACTTTCCATGTTGTCCTTTTTGTGAGTTTTTCCTTACATATTCCTACCCTACTTTGTATGAAGGCAGTCCTTATCTTGTAGTCCATACATACGGTCATTTTAGGTGTTGTGTGTGCGCATGCGTACATGGGATCAAGTTTTTGCAGCTGTGACTCATGTCATTACCAAAATGAACTGAACCAGTGTAAGTCATTTGCCGTACAGACTTTTCAGCTCTTCTTCTTCTTCTTCCGGTTAAGTGCCCACAATCAACAATTTGATTTTTATGGCACTATTTCGGTCGAGGTCCGAAGTCGGAGAAACAAAAGAATAAAATAAAATAGTAACAAAAAAACAAAAATTTAAAAAAAGAGAGAGCAAAGAAAAAAGAGAAAACCCTAATCTACTATGACCCAGCCAGCTGGTTCTCCCTGTGGATCCCCAACATGATGCCGCGTCAAAACAGGAACACCTTATTTCTTTAAAAATTAAAAATAAAATAAAAAGTCTATTGTTGTTTCATGGATGCCTGGAAGGTGCTGGGACAGGTGGCAGACACAGCCACCTCAGGATGTGCAGACCTGTTTACCCTCCCAGTTTTGCCGGAATTATCCCGGGAATTTGCAAAAATTCTGGGTAAAATAATAAATTCCGGGTGAACGCTGAAAATCCCGGGATTTTGAAAAAAACGTCTATTATTTGTTTCCGTTTGTATGAAAAGACGTAAGGGTTGTAGTTTTGCGCCAAACATATCGTCAGGCAAGTCAACCGCAGGCGGCAAGCGCCAGAAATCTTCGACAAACGACAGCAGTGATAGGGTGAAACAGCCAAAAATGAAGCAGAAGTTTTCTCAAAAGTATTTTAATTTAAGTGCCAGGAATAACAAGTTCGCATTGGGGAGACGAGCATGCACACTGCAAGTACTGCAACGTGGACTTCAAAATTTTGCATGGCGGCATAAGCGACATTGCAATGTGAATTCTTTTTTTTTTGGTCTCACATTCCGGGGTTTTCTGTGGCAAATTCCAGGTTGTTCATTATAAGGGTAAACAGGTCTGGATGTGTGTAACGGTGTGAGATCTGTTGTGTGCAGTTGCTGAGAGCAAGGCCAGCCTAGTTCTGAAGAGGGCCACCCCGGACACCCAGGAGCCGTTTGATTCCATCATGAAAGCCTTCTTTAAGAAAGGTGAGGCTGGCTGATGGCTATTGCTTTCTGTTGAAGCGCACTCACTGCCAACGTACACGAGACGCAAACGTGCACACACTCAAGCGTAATGCATGTGATGATGTGTGCACTCTCTCTCTCTCTCTCTCTCTCTCTCTCTCTCTCTCTCTCTCTCTCTCTCTCTCTCTCTCTCTCTCTCTCTCTCTCTCTCACACACACACATATATACACACATACACACATGCTTACAATTACACATGCACAGTCATAAACACACACATAGTCTACACACATAATATACACAGAAAGAGACAAGCACACGCATGCACACACGCACGCACACGCATGCACAAACACACACATGCACAAACACACACACACACACACACACCTGCACACACACACACATGTGCACACACACACACACACACACACACACACACACATGCTTGCCACATACACTCACACTTTGTTTTCTTGAAACGCTGTCTTCAACTCAGTAGACAAGATGACCTGAAAGAAAAAAAACCTCTTGAAATAAACATACAAAAAGCGATATAAAGAAACAGTATGAACACTAAGTCCCAAGAACACATTGTATCCGATATGTATAGCATAAATTAGCAAACTACAACATTTTACCTTTTTTTTCTCTCTCTCAGGGAAACAGGACTTGGCTGATCAAGAAGAAATGGTGAAAGAATGTGCCAAAATGTGAGTCTTTTTGCTGTGCGCTGTGTTGCGTGCATGTGTCTGAGATGTGTGCCTTTGTGTTTGTGGGTGTGCGTGCGCTATGCATGTGTGTGTGTGTTGCATACTTCTTCTCCTTCTTCTCATACGTCAATGTGTTGCATACAGGTCATTGAGCCTTTTGTGTTTTTTCTCTTGTGTGTATTATTATTTTCTATTTTTACACAAACTAGAAATTAGTCACACAACAGAAAACGTATTTCAAGATGAACAACTCAGTGTCCTTTTATGTCATGGCTCAGCCAACCATGTAAGGTTATCACCAAACATTGATCACCATAAACAAAGCAACAAGCAAATACAGTGGAACCTCCCTTATAAGACCTTCAAAAATCATCCAAAATGAGGTCTTATAAGGGAGGGTCTTTAAGGGAGTGGTCTTATAAGTGAGGTAATTTTAATACTTGCAAAGAAGGGCAATGTCTCAGAAAAATAGGTCTTATGTGGGAGGGAGTCTTATAAGGGAGGTTCCACTGTATTGGAGATAATTGAGCTATTACATTCTAATTTGACCGTCGCCACAAAAAAAAAGTTATCGGCCTTGAACAGTTTTTGAAGGCAAGTCTGCTTAAGTAGTGTAGATGGAAGGTGGCAGAGTGGTTAAGACGTTCGCCTGCCAATTTCAGTGTGTGAGTGATCCAGGTTTAAATCCCGGCCTCACCTTTTCTTTCTTGTTCGATAGGAAAATTGAACCGATCGTCAAGCTCTTTGGATGGGGACTTAAATCTAGTCTGACCTGTGCAGTTTACGCACGTAGAAATCCCACAGCAGTTAAAAGTCGATAAGAGCCGGGATAAATCCTGTTGCAAGGTATGACCAAATTAATAGCTAAGTTCCCCAAGTCCGCCCCCCCTCTCCCCACCTAGCTCCGTGTGAGTATACATGTGGTGGTGCTTGTGCTGGCAGGTTCAGTGAGACGGTGCAGTTTTTTTGCATCAAGCCCAAGGCGGGGGACAAGGTGGTGACGGCTGAGTACTTCTTCTCCCTGTGGCACTCCTTCTGCCAGGACTTCAAGGACCACTGGAAGAAAGAGCAGCAGCGCATCATCAAACTCAGGTACCGCTTACACAGCTACAGGTATCAGGGATCCAGGTGTCTTGCAATTTCGTTGATTTCAAGTTCAGAGGAAAATGCTATTTCCAGGTATTAAAGAGACGGAAGAAAGATCTAGAACATAAGTTGAGCTTTGAGGTCTTGGGTAATCTTTCTTGTTTTAGCTCTCTTAATTGGTCTAAGTATTATCTTGTTCTGACATCCGTAATCAGCAGTACAACTCCACAAATGCAATTGAAAAAGACTGATTAGGGTTGCAAAAAACCTCTGTAAATGTCAGTGATTTAAATTGAGCGATTTTAGCTGAACTGGGTCATTAAAGCTGAACCAGTTTTATTTTGAAGGCTGTTCTTTGGGTGATTTCAGGATCCGCGATACAGAGACCAAACTACGCAAGATGCAGGAGACGAAGAGGTCTGCTTCTATTGCTACACGGCCTATCACACAAGGGGGACTGGTAAGCTTTTTCGTTCTCTTTCATTGTCTTTAGTTATTGGAATATTTACCCCATCCCATTTAAAAAAAAAAAAAAATGTAATGACATTAAATTTTGCCACGACAAACCTCAACTGCCTGAAAGAACTGTTAGTGTTTGTCTCAAAAGTCTCCCTTGAGATTTTCTCACTTTGCTGACTTTGCCTGTTCTTATTTTTCTTATTGTACACATTCTTCTTACTTTTCAAATCATATATATGTATGTATGCCAGTCAGTCGTTTCCGACCATGACTGCCAGATAGCAGAAGGGGCAGATGCTATTCCGGCAGGCTGGGCTAGAATTTGTTTATAGTGGAGATGTCTTGCCCAGGGTACATCCCCACACATTTCAAATCATGCATTGATTCATATATTTGTGTAAATGCTATATGTAAGTCTTCTTTGACCAAAGTCCTAGAGGTTAACTCTTCTAGCGCCATGTATTTTTTCATGTTCTTGGTTGTCCGTTGCATCTCAACCGACAAGAGGAGAGTAACTGTTTGTTCAATTGCACATGCGTTGCTTTAACAGAAAACATCACTGAAAGTAGACAAACACGTGGGAGGGTGCTTGGAAATGAATGCCTTTGCATTTGGTGGGAGTGAAATGTGATGTACTGTATTCGCCCATAGTGCTAGAAGAGTTACCAATACCTTATTCATTGTGTTGCTGTGTGGGCCAGGTGTAACAGTGCATTACACTCCTCCGAAATCGAAAAGATGTCGGCTGAATGCAGCGAGGAGACCAGTGAAAACTGGAAAACGGACACATACATACCCATTGTGGCCTTATGGCCTGGGAATGCGGAAGAAGAAGAAGAAATGCCTTACATTTTGTTAAACTTTGGTTTTCTTTCCTTTTGCAGAAGGACAAAATGAATCGCATGAAGAAAAGATAACCCTCACCTTCTGTGGCTGGTAAGAATTCCAAAGCAAGTACATATTTTCTCTCTCTTTTCTCTGTCTTTGTCTATTTTTATTATTATTTTTTTGGGGTCATCTTTGTCTATTTCTCTCCCTCAATGTCTTTCTCTGTCATCTCTCTGTCTCGCTCTCTGTACGTTAAGCTCTCTCTTTCTGTCGCTCCCCCTTCTTGTTCCACAGCACACCAATTCCCCACATTCTGACTGCTTTTAGTTTCCCCAGAGAGCTCATTGTTTCAAGTTATTTCTGTTCAAGTATTCTTTTCTATAAATGTTGTTAGGGCTAGGGAAAGACAGACCTGTTTTTCCTACGGATTTGTCCATAATTATTACGTTTTGAGACCTCCGATTACGCTATTACGGTCAGCAACAACAAAATCCGCATTTCCGCTGAATGAGTGCGAAAAAAAAGAAGAAGAAGAAATCAAAAGAAGGCATGGCGTTTGAGCCGTACTCACTACTGTGTCATCTGCTGTCAACCCCACCCACCCTCAACGCAACCAAAATTTCGGCAGTTGTCGAGGTTGCCCTCCCCCCCCCTCCCCCCCTTAACAAAGGTTTGACGGCAGCGGAAAATTCTGGTGGAAGGATTTCTCGGCCAGCAAAATTACGGACAGATGCCTGAAATTACTGATTTCAGAGCTTGGGATTACTGACAGTGAAGATTTGGGGTAAACAGGTCTGGAAAGACCTTACAAATGACACACTGCAACAAAGGAAGGGATAAAAACTTTGGATTGGTTTATGCTGGTGATGAGTTCTAAAAATAGGCACAAACTAAAGGCAGTTGTAGCGGGGTGCTGGGGTTCCCTCTCCCTCTCTTTCCATCTCAGTTTCTCTGTTTAAAACATGTTTTGTAAATCTTTGCTTTAACTCATTCTCAAGTAATATGTGTCCGGAATTAATAGATAACTGTCAATTTGATGCATTTGCTTCAAGGGAAGTAAATCTGTGTGCACACCATACCTTGATCACTTCTAAACTCGCTTCGCTCCCTTAGACCACAATTTTGCCTCTGACTTTGCTTTTGTAGTGGTTTGTTGTGGGGAGACCAATTGGTGTAGAGTTTTTCTCTATAAAGTCTATATATAAAAAGGTCTGATCTACCAGTTCCCTATCTCTAAACCTGAAGTAAAAACCCGTAATCTTCTTTCATTTCTTCTTTTGTTTATGTATGTTTTGTTTGTGTGTATGGCTGGAGTGATTTGTGAGGTTTTTTTAATAATTCAAAATCGTTGCGATGCGAATGAGTTAAATACATCTCAAGGACTTCCAAAAAAATATCTTGTGTGCTCTATCCTACAGGACACAACAGTGCATCCTCCTGGTGATAGAAGAGTGTCGACTGTGCTGCTTAGGACACGTTCTCAAGAACCCCTGTTTTCTGCGTCTTCCCCAGTTCGGGTCATCTTTCTGAGATATCTCATGACATCTTCACGAAAACATTGATTGGCTTTCCCGGGCCGGCCTTCCATGGTTGACGTGATCTGCCGGCATCGACACCACATTCCAGGAGTGATGTGAAAACTATGGGACATTGTGCCTGGGGGGGGGGTCCATACAAATAGTTCCCCCACCTTCTGGACGTTCTGTGCTTGTAGCTTCCTCTAATCTGTCTCTCTCTCTTTGACTCTTGTCTTTTTTCTTGCTTTGTGTCATCTACCATATTTTACGGACTTTAAGGCGATACTTCTTTTTTTTCCTAGACTGAGACCCCTGCACCTTAGAATGTGACTGATAATATAGTAAGAAATTATATACACAAAGAAAAAAGTTAAGCACCCCTTAGCTATTACAAGGCTACCATTATTCCGTTATAAGCAGGGTTGAAGCAGTCATCCAGGCACAGGGAGGAAACACACGCTACTGAACTTTGATTTACCAAATGAGTTTTGGACACTCCTCATGACGTTTTCCCACAATAATTAACTTTTGATATAGCCATATGAAATTGTTACATTAATACTTAAACATGGTATTTTTTTTAATTGAAAATGACAACCCTTTTTGTTTCAGAATATCAGAATGCATTTGTAAAACCATACATTAAATTATGCGTTTTCTTATAGTCAGATAGTCATACTTTCATTTACCAATCACTGTTGTTTCATTCTTTATTGATTATTTGCAATAAATCTCGATTTCATCTCATCTACAGCAAAAAAGTGGTGGGGTGCTTAACTTTCTTCTTTGTGTATAATAACAAAATCTGAATTTTGTGTAAAATTTGGGGGGTGCGCCTTGTAGTCCGTAAAATACAGTACATTTGTAGTATCTTTCTGTCCTTTTGGCCCATTCTCCTGCCTTTTTTCCCCCAAGAAATCTTCTATATAGTTTTTCTCCTTTGAGCTCCTCTGAAATCGGAATGTGTCGGCTGAATGCAGCGAGGACACCAGTGAAAACTGGAAAACGGACACCTAGGTACCTACTGTGGCCTTATGGCCTGGGAACGCAGAAGAAGAAGAAAAAGAAGTGCCTTCAGTTTGATTTGGAATGAATTGAACCTTTTTTCAGAGACTTTAAACATCCAGCTTTATGAAGGGCGGTTGTGAAAGATTTCCTGTGATAAACTGTTAATTGTTTGGTTGCCCCATGATGTGTGACTTGATGTTGGTATTTCCGTAAAGAAAGCACATGTTAGTGGGGGTGGGGACCAACATTGTATTGTGTTTTGTATTAAAACAGGTTTCTTTCACTTTAGCATTTTATATCTGAAGAAGCATTGATGAGTTGTGATAAAGTAATTACAATGTTTTGCAGAGACCGTGTGAAAAAACCCATGTTGTTTATTATTAAGTAAAGAATTTATCTTTGTGCTCTTGCATCAGAGCTTTGAGAGACATTCCCATTGTCCCTCCCGTGGGGTACTGAGGCGTTTTTTGTATAAATAGTTCCCCCATCTTCTGGAAGTTCTGTGCTTGTAACTTTCTCTGATCCGTCACTCAAAGAGTCTTTGACTCTGCCTTTTCCCTTTGCTTACTGTCATATACTATCTTTCTGCCTTACCGGTCCATGCTCCTGCCTTTTTTTCAAGAAACACTTTCAAAAAGATTTCCTTCAGTCAAAGTCAGACTTGCAGGGCCTAACTATTTGTTATAGTTAGCAGCATGACGTATCTGCGCTCATAATTGACAGGAAACTGAGCGATTGAAGAAGAAAAAGAACTTCCCATTGCTCTGTGCAGAACTTAGAGAAATGGTCAGCATCTCTTGTATGTCTCAGAGCATCGTATGCTTTCTGCCACAAAGCTAGCCAGTTAGAGGATGCAATTTTACCTGCGTATTAATAAAGCTGAAGCCGAGGAACTCTCACTTGATCACCTGTTCATAGACAAAATTCGGTTAATTTTGCATAATCAGTATTTACCCTGCATATGTGGGGCTGACCCTGGGGTTAATGTTTGTTTGTTTTAAAAAAAATATGGGTGATGTGCCTCCGGCTGTGACGCGCTTTCAAAGTGGAAGCAACCCGAATTTCTCGGCATTCAATTTATCATTCCACTTGAATGTTGAGAAATTTCACAGAGACGCCTCTGTGACTAAAGTACCAAGTATCAAAAACTTTCAGCTATGCAAGATGTCGGTGTTTTGATTGGACCTGTTTATTTTCACTCGTCAAGCATAGTCTGTCATGGTTATTTGACAATTTGGGTTTGTTGTGGGGGGTTTTTTGTTTGGGGGGGGGGGGGGGGGCACACAGATATGTTTTCAGAGGAATCTCTTATGAATATTTCTCACCTAAAAAAAAAAAGGTGTAGACAAAATTGATGCTGATACACCCTGACATGGGTTGTCTCCTGATTGCATCATCTTTGCATTCCTGTGCAGTTATTTCGTCCATTTTCTCCTTCATTCCATGACGGCTGGTGTCCTCGGTCCACATTCCATCCCATGTTGTTGACAAACAGACTTTCTTGTTGACATTCCTGCTTTTATTTGAGAGGGCATTTTCTCATCTTTTATTGTAATTGAAGGGTAATTGTTTTTTGTTACCTCCTATGTTACGGCCAAGTTTGTTTCCAGTTCTGTGATTCTGTAGCATCCTAAAAGTGATATCGCTGGTTATGAAATAATATCTGACAGTGGAAAAAAGAAGGGCAATGTCTCAGAGAAGTAGGTCTTATGTGGGAGGGAGTCTTATAATAGGAGGTCTTATAAGGGAGGTTCCACTGTAGAATATGTTCCCACTGTCAGATATTATTTCATAACCAGCGATATCACTTTTAGGATGCTACAGAATCACAGAACTGGAAACAAACTTGGCCGTAACATAGGAGGTAACAAAAAACAATTACCCTTCAATTACAATAAAAGATGAGAAAATGCCCTCTCAAATAAAAGCAGGAATGTCAACAAGAAAGTCTGTTTGTCAACAACATGGGATGGAATGTGGACCGAGGACACCAGCCGTCATGGAATGAAGGAGAAAATGGACGAAATAACTGCACAGGAATGCAAAGATGATGCAATCAGGAGACAACCCATGTCAGGGTGTATCAGCATCAATTTTGTCTACACCTTTTTTTTTTTAGGTGAGAAATATTCATAAGAGATTCCTCTGAAAACATATCTGTGTGCCCCTCCCCCCCCCCCCAACAAAAAACCCCCACAACAAACCCAAATTGTCAAATAACCATGACAGACTATGCTTGACGAGTGAAAATAAACAGGTCCAATCAAAACACCGACATCTTGCATAGCTGAAAGTTTTTGATATTCGGTACTTTAGTCACAGAGGCGTCTCTGTGAAATTTCTCAACATTCAAGTGGAATGATAAATTGAATGCCGAGAAATTCGGGTTGCTTCCACTTTGAAAGCGCGTCACAGCCGGAGGCACATCACCCATATTTTTTTTAAAACAAACAAACATTAACCCCAGGGTCAGCCCCACATATGCAGGGTAAATACTGATTATGCAAAATTAACCGAATTTTGTCTATGAACAGGTGATCAAGTGAGAGTTCCTCGGCTTCAGCTTTATTAATACGCAGGTAAAATTGCATCCTCTAACTGGCTAGCTTTGTGGCAGAAAGCATACGATGCTCTGAGACATACAAGAGATGCTGACCATTTCTCTAAGTTCTGCACAGAGCAATGGGAAGTTCTTTTTCTTCTTCAATCGCTCAGTTTCCTGTCAATTATGAGCGCAGATGCGTCATGCTGCTAACTATAACAAATAGTTAGGCCCAGCAAGTCCGACTTTGGCTGGAGGAAATCTTTTTTGAAAGTGTTTCTTGAAAAAAAGGCAGGAGAATGGACCGGTAAGGCAGAAAGATAGTATATGACAGTAAGCAAAGGGAAAAGGCAGAGTCAAAGACTCTTTGAGTGACAGATCAGAGAAAGTTACAAGCACAGAACTTCCAGAAGATGGGGGAACTATTTATACAAAAAACGCCTCAGTACCCCACGGGAGGGACAATGGGAATGTCTCTCAAAGCTCTGATGCAAGAGCACAAAGATAAATTCTTTACTTAATAATAAACAACATGGGTTTTTTCACACGGTCTCTGCAAAACATTGTAATTACTTTATCACAACTCATCAATGCTTCTTCAGATATAAAATGCTAAAGTGAAAGAAACCTGTTTTAATACAAAACACAATACAATGTTGGTCCCCACCCCCACTAACATGTGCTTTCTTTACGGAAATACCAACATCAAGTCACACATCATGGGGCAACCAAACAATTAACAGTTTATCACAGGAAATCTTTCACAACCGCCCTTCATAAAGCTGGATGTTTAAAGTCTCTGAAAAAAGGTTCAATTCATTCCAAATCAAACTGAAGGCACTTCTTTTTCTTCTTCTTCTGCGTTCCCAGGCCATAAGGCCACAGTAGGTACCTAGGTGTCCGTTTTCCAGTTTTCACTGGTGTCCTCGCTGCATTCAGCCGACACATTCCGATTTCAGAGGAGCTCAAAGGAGAAAACTATATAGAAGATTTCTTGGGGGAAAAAAGGCAGGAGAATGGGCCAAAAGGACAGAAAGATACTACAAATGTACTGTATTTTACGGACTACAAGGCGCACCCCCCAAATTTTACACAAAATTCAGATTTTGTTATTATACACAAAGAAGAAAGAAGAGTTAAGCACCCCACCACTTTTTTGCTGTAGATGAGATGAAATCGAGATTTATTGCAAATAATCAATAAAGAATGAAACAACAGTGATTGGTAAATGAAAGTATGACTATCTGACTATAAGAAAACGCATAATTTAATGTATGGTTTTACAAATGCATTCTGATATTCTGAAACAAAAAGGGTTGTCATTTTCAATTTAAAAAATACCATGTTTAATTATCAATGTAACAATTTCATATGGCTATATCAAAAGTTAATTATTGTGGGAAAACGTCATGAGGAGTGTCCAAAACTCATTTGGCAAATCAAAGTTCAGTAGCGTGTGCTTCCTCCCTGTGCCTGGATGACTGCTTCAACCCTGCTTATGACGGAATAATGGTAGCCTTGTAATAGCTAAGGGGTGCTTAACTTTTTTCTTTGTGTATATAATTTCTTACTATATTATCAGTCACATTCTAAGGTGCAGGGGTCTCAGTCTAGGAAAAAAAAGAAGTATCGCCTTAAAGTCCGTAAAATATGGTAGATGACACAAAGCAAGGAAAAAGACAAGAGTCAAAGAGAGAGAGACAGATTAGAGGAAGCTACAAGCACAGAAACTTCCAGAAGGTGGGGGAACTATTTGTATGGACCCCCCCCCCAGGCACAATGTCCCATAGTTTTTACATCACTCCTGGAATGTGGTGTCGATGCCGGCAGATCACGTCAACCATGGAAGGCCGGCCCGGGAAAGCCAATCAATGTTTTCGTGAAGATGTCATGAGATATCTCAGAAAGATGACCCGAACTGGGGAAGACGCAGAAAACAGGGGTTCTTGAGAACGTGTCCTAAGCAGCACAGTCGACACTCTTCTATCACCAGGAGGATGCACTGTTGTGTCCTGTAGGATAGAGCACACAAGATATTTTTTTGGAAGTCCTTGAGATGTATTTAACTCATTCGCATCGCAACGATTTTGAATTATTAAAAAACCTCACAAATCACTCCAGCCATACACACAAACAAAAATATACATAAACAAAAGGAGAAATGAAAGAAGATTACGGGTTTTTACTTCAGGTTTAGACATAGGGAAGTGGTAGATCAGACTTTTTTATATATAGACTTTATATAGAAAAACTCTACACCAATTGGTCTCCCCACAACAAACCACTACAAAAGCAAAGTCAGAGGCAAAATTGTGGTCTAAGGGAGCGAAGCGAGTTTAGAAGTGATCAAGGTATGGTGTGCACACAGATTTACTTTCCCTTGAAGCAAATGCATCAAATTGACAGTTATCTATTAATTCCGGACACATATTACTTGAGAATGAGTTAAAGCAAAGATTTACAAAACATGTTTTAAACAGAGAAACTGAGATGGAAAGAGAGGGAGAGGGAACCCCAGCACCCCGCTACAACTGCTTTTAGTTTGTGCCTATTTTTAGAACTCATCATCAGCATAAACCAATCCAAAGTTTTTATCCCTTCCTTTGTTGCAGTGTGTCATTTGTAAGGTCTTTCCAGACCTGTTTACCCCAAATCTTCACTGTCAGTAATCCCAAGCTCTGAAATCAGTAATTTGAGGCATGTGTCCGTAATTTTGCTGGCCGAGAAATCCTTCCACCAGAATTTTCCGCTGCCGTCAAACCTTTGTTAAGGGGGGGGAGGGGGGGGGAGGGCAACCTCGACAACTGCCGAAATTTTGGTTGCGTTGAGGGTGGGTGGGGTTGACAGCAGATGACACAGTAGTGAGTACGGCTCAAACGCCATGCCTTCTTTGATTTCTTCTTCTTCTTTTTTTCGCACTCATTCAGCGGAAATGCGGATTTTGTTGTTGCTGACCGTAATAGCGTAATCGGAGGTCTCAAAACGTAACAAGTATGGACAAATCCGTAGGAAAAACAGGTCTGTCTTTCCCTAGCCCTAACAACATTTATAGAAAAGAATACTTGAACAGAAATAACTTGAAACAATGAGCTCTCTGGGGAAACTAAAAGCAGTCAGAATGTGGGGAATTGGTGTGCTGTGGAACAAGAAGGGGGAGCGACAGAAAGAGAGAGCTTAACGTACAGAGAGCGAGACAGAGAGATGACAGAGAAAGACATTGAGGGAGAGAAATAGACAAAGATGACCCCAAAAAAATAATAATAAAAATAGACAAAGACAGAGAAAAGAGAGAGAAAATATGTACTTGCTTTGGAATTCTTACCAGCCACAGAAGGTGAGGGTTATCTTTTCTTCATGCGATTCATTTTGTCCTTCTGCAAAAGGAAAGAAAACCAAAGTTTAACAAAATGTAAGGCATTTCTTCTTCTTCTTCCGCATTCCCAGGCCATAAGGCCATAATGGGTAAGGTATGTATGTGTCCGTTTTCCCGTTTTCACTTTGTCTCCTCGCTGCATTCAGCCGACATCTTTTCGATTTCGGAGGAGTGTAATGCACTGTTACACCTGGCCCACACAGCAACACAATGAATAAGGTATTGGTAACTCTTCTAGCACTATGGGCGAATACAGTACATCACATTTCACTCCCACCAAATGCAAAGGCATTCATTTCCAAGCACCCTCCCACGTGTTTGTCTACTTTCAGTGATGTTTTCTGTTAAAGCAACGCATGTGCAATTGAACAAACAGTTACTCTCCTCTTGTCGGTTGAGATGCAACGGACAACCAAGAACATGAAAAAATACATGGCGCTAGAAGAGTTAACCTCTAGGACTTTGGTCAAAGAAGACTTACATATAGCATTTACACAAATATATGAATCAATGCATGATTTGAAATGTGTGGGGATGTACCCTGGGCAAGACATCTCCACTATAAACAAATTCTAGCCCAGCCCGCCAGAATAGCATCTGCCCCTTCTGCTATCTGGCAGTCATGGTCGGAAACGACTGACTGGCATACATACATATATATGATTTGAAAAGTAAGAAGAATGTGTACAATAAGAAAAATAAGAACAGGCAAAGTCAGCAAAGTGAGAAAATCTCAAGGGAGACTTTTGAGACAAACACTAACAGTTCTTTCAGGCAGTTGAGGTTTGTCGTGGCAAAATTTAATGTCATTACATTTTTTTTTTTTTTTAAATGGGATGGGGTAAATATTCCAATAACTAAAGACAATGAAAGAGAACGAAAAAGCTTACCAGTCCCCCTTGTGTGATAGGCCGTGTAGCAATAGAAGCAGACCTCTTCGTCTCCTGCATCTTGCGTAGTTTGGTCTCTGTATCGCGGATCCTGAAATCACCCAAAGAACAGCCTTCAAAATAAAACTGGTTCAGCTTTAATGACCCAGTTCAGCTAAAATCGCTCAATTTAAATCACTGACATTTACAGAGGTTTTTTGCAACCCTAATCAGTCTTTTTCAATTGCATTTGTGGAGTTGTACTGCTGATTACGGATGTCAGAACAAGATAATACTTAGACCAATTAAGAGAGCTAAAACAAGAAAGATTACCCAAGACCTCAAAGCTCAACTTATGTTCTAGATCTTTCTTCCGTCTCTTTAATACCTGGAAATAGCATTTTCCTCTGAACTTGAAATCAACGAAATTGCAAGACACCTGGATCCCTGATACCTGTAGCTGTGTAAGCGGTACCTGAGTTTGATGATGCGCTGCTGCTCTTTCTTCCAGTGGTCCTTGAAGTCCTGGCAGAAGGAGTGCCACAGGGAGAAGAAGTACTCAGCCGTCACCACCTTGTCCCCCGCCTTGGGCTTGATGCAAAAAAACTGCACCGTCTCACTGAACCTGCCAGCACAAGCACCACCACATGTATACTCACACGGAGCTAGGTGGGGAGAGGGGGGGCGGACTTGGGGAACTTAGCTATCAATTTGGTCATACCAGGCAGCAGGATTTATCCCTGCTCTTATCGACTTTTAACTGCTGTGGGATTTTCTACGTGCGTAAACTGCACAGGTCAGACTAGATTTAAGTCCCCATCCAAAGAGCTTGACGATCGGTTCAATTTTCCTATCGAACAAGAAAGAAAAGGTGAGGCCGGGATTTAAACCTGGATCACTCACACACTGAAATTGGCAGGCGAACGTCTTAACCACTCTGCCACCTTCCATCTACACTACTTAAGCAGACTTGCCTTCAAAAACTGTTCAAGGCCGATAACTTTTTTTTTGTGGCGACGGTCAAATTAGAATGTAATAGCTCAATTATCTCCAATACAGTGGAACCTCCCTTATAAGACTCCCTCCCACATAAGACCTATTTCTCTGAGACATTGCCCTTCTTTGCAAGTAAAATTAAAATTACCTCCCTTATAAGACCACTCCCTTATAAGACCCTCCCTTATAAGACCTCATTTTGGATGATTTTTTGAAGGTCTTATAAGGGAGGTTCCACTGTATTTGCTTGTTGCTTTGTTTATGGTGATCAATGTTTGGTGATAACCTTACATGGTTGGCTGAGCCATGACATAAAAGGACACTGAGTTGTTCATCTTGAAATACGTTTTCTGTTGTGTGACTAATTTCTAGTTTGTGTAAAAATAGAAAATAATAATACACACAAGAGAAAAAACACAAAAGGCTCAATGACCTGTATGCAACACATTGACGTATGAGAAGAAGGAGAAGAAGTATGCAACACACACACACATGCATAGCGCACGCACACCCACAAACACAAAGGCACACATCTCAGACACATGCACGCAACACAGCGCACAGCAAAAAGACTCACATTTTGGCACATTCTTTCACCATTTCTTCTTGATCAGCCAAGTCCTGTTTCCCTGAGAGAGAGAAAAAAAAGGTAAAATGTTGTAGTTTGCTAATTTATGCTATACATATCGGATACAATGTGTTCTTGGGACTTAGTGTTCATACTGTTTCTTTATATCGCTTTTTGTATGTTTATTTCAAGAGTTTTTTTTTCTTTCAGGTCATCTTGTCTACTGAGTTGAAGACAGCGTTTCAAGAAAACAAAGTGTGAGTGTATGTGGCCAAGCATGTGTGTGTGTGTGTGTGTGTGTGTGTGTGCACATGTGTGTGTGTGTGCAGGTGTGTGTGTGTGTGTGTGTTTGTGCATTTGGTGTGTGTTTGTGCATGCGTGCGTGCGTGCGTGTGTGCATGCGTGTGCTTGTCTCTTTCTGTGTATATTATGTGTGTAGACTATGTGTGTGTTTATGACTGTGCATGTGTAATTGTAAGCATGTGTGTATGTGTGTATATATGTGTGTGTCTGTGAGAGAGAGAGAGAGAGAGAGAGAGAGCGAGAGAGAGAGGCGAGAGAGAGAGAGAGAGAGAGAGAGAGAGAGAAGAGAGAGAGAGAGAGACGAGAGAGAGAGAGAGAGAGAGAGTGCACACATCATCACATGCATTACGCTTGAGTGTGTGCACGTTTGGGCGTCTCGTGTACGTTGGCAGTGAGTGCGCTTCAACAGAAAGCAATAGCCATCAGCCAGCCTCACCTTTCTTAAAGAAGGCTTTCATGATGGAATCAAACGGCTCCTGGGTGTCCGGGGTGGCCCTCTTCAGAACTAGGCTGGCCTTGCTCTCAGCAACTGCACACAACAGATCTCACACACGTTACACACATCCAGACCTGTTTACCCTTATAATGAACAACCTGGAATTTGCCACAGAAAACCCCGGAATGTGAGACCAAAAAAAAAAGAATTCACATTGCAATGTCGCTTATGCCGCCATGCAAAATTTTTGAGTCCACGTTGCAGTACTTGCAGTGTGCATGCTCGTCTCCCCAATGCGAACTTGTTATTCCTGGCACTTAAATTAAAATACTTTTGAGAAAACTTCTGCTTCATTTTTGGCTGTTTCACCCTATCACTGCTGTCGTTTGTCGAAGATTTCTGGCGCTTGCCGCCTGCGGTTGACTTGCCTGACGATATGTTTGGCGCAAAACTACAACCCTTACGTCTTTTCATACAAACGGAAACAAATAATAGACGTTTTTTTCAAAATCCCGGGATTTTCAGCGTTCACCCGGAATTTATTATTTTACCCAGAATTTTTGCAAATTCCCGGGATAATTCCGGCAAAACTGGGAGGGTAAACAGGTCTGCACATCCTGAGGTGGCTGTGTCTGCCACCTGTCCCAGCACCTTCCAGGCATCCATGAAACAACAATAGACTTTTTATTTTATTTTTAATTTTTAAAGAAATAAGGTGTTCCTGTTTTGACGCGGCATCATGTTGGGGATCCACAGGGAGAACCAGCTGGCTGGGTCATAGTAGATTAGGGTTTTCTCTTTTTTCTTTGCTCTCTCTTTTTTTAAATTTTTGTTTTTTTGTTACTATTTTATTTTATTCTTTTGTTTCTCCGACTTCGGACCTCGACCGAAATAGTGCCATAAAAATCAAATTGTTGATTGTGGGCACTTAACCGGAAGAAGAAGAAGAAGAGCTGAAAAGTCTGTACGGCAAATGACTTACACTGGTTCAGTTCATTTTGGTAATGACATGAGTCACAGCTGCAAAAACTTGATCCCATGTACGCATGCGCACACACAACACCTAAAATGACCGTATGTATGGACTACAAGATAAGGACTGCCTTCATACAAAGTAGGGTAGGAATATGTAAGGAAAAACTCACAAAAAGGACAACATGGAAAGTACCGTATTTTCTGACTATAACTGGCGATATTTTTTTCTCCAATTTCGAACTATGCAGCTAATAAACAAGGGCGCCCTATTAGTAAACAAAATCGTGAGAAGAGAGGCAACGATTGCCTTGTTCAGTACAGTCTACTGTAAGTCACAACATCGAAAGTGGTAACTAATCGCCGATACGACAAATACTCACGTTAAAATGCTTCAAAATCCCTGTTATCGTCCGAGATACCGTCCAACAGATGCCACAACCCTTCATTGGATGTAAAAAGCATCGTTGTAGAGCTTAAAATGCCATAATTATACCAGTTTTCGTGAAGAATTGGCCAAACACAACAACCGGAAGTCGCAAAAACGGAAGTTTCGATTATTTGAGAAGGGAGCCAACTCTCGTTTATGACAACAATAATGGCGGTCGGTAATCGTTTACAGGACGTGTACGGGCTTCAAACTTCGACTTTCTTTTGCGAGGTGTGTATCGCCTTATAAACGAGGGCGCCTTTTACTTGGATTTTGTCAGATTTTTCTTGAAAATTGCCCTATTCGCCTTATACACAGCAGCGCCTGATGAGCCGAAAAAAAAAAAAATACAGTAATACCTAAGAAAAAATCCCCCCAATTATAGAACCCCAGAGAGAAAAACCCATACTTATTGTATTAAAGGAAATAACAATATAAACCACTTTAACCCCTTGACTGCCAGAGAAAAGAAAATTAAAGAAAAAATGTAATTGGGCAAATCATGCCATGAAAAAAGACAACTGATAGAGCCAATCTGGCAAAATGGTCTGGGGATATTAATCTCTTGACTGTGTTAGAGAAAAAGCCAACATATCAAGGTTATTCCTCTTCATCTGATGATGTCATCAGTGATGTCATCAGGTCAGTACGTAATACGTTGGTGGCAGTCAAGGGGTTAATTTTAACCCTCCTTGGACATGCAGCTGAAAGCCATCTTAGTTAAATTTCTCCTCCTAAGGCACAACATAATGATCAATATTAATGAGAGACTTAGTGCGATTTTTTTCACACCAGAGGGCATGAAGCTCGGTGTGGGGCTAATCCTCTCTATATTATTAGTTGGGGATAAAGAAAGAGAGAGAGAGAGACAGTGAGTTGGTCCTACCATCACTCTCTCTCTCACTACGCCCAAGTAAGAAAATCGCGTGATAAGCCCCCTAGTGCATTGACTGCCACATCTGGCGTGAAAAAATATCGCCATAGGTTGACCATTTACTTAAGACCGACAGTGCAAAAAACAGTGAAGTGAAGCTAAGTGGGAGCAATTGATTTCTTCAACAGCCTTGAAGCATGGTAAATAATAGAATGATTTGGGGAAGGAAGTGGAAATACATGACCGGAAGTGGTAAAAGGGGGATAACTCCACGGTCACTAGAGTGATTTACTCTTTGTTTCTATGGTAACTAAGCGTTTACGCTTTAGTTTTTTTTCCAGCCAATAAGTATGTATGCAATTGTTTTGAGTGTTGGTACAGTATGATTATATTAGATATTCGAATTTACTTAAGACCGACAGTGCAAAAAACATTTTTCTCCTAAAGCACAATATAATATAATAACGATCCAATTTACTTATGACCAACAGTATAAAAAACATTTTTCTCCTAAAGCACAATATAATATAATAACGATCCAATTTACTTATGACCAACAGTATAAAAAACATTTTTCTCCTAAAGCACAATATAATATAATAACGATCCAATTTACTTATGACCAACAGTGCAAAAAACATTTTTCTCCTAAAGCACAATATAATATAATATAATAACGATCCAATTTACTTATGACCAACAGTGCAACAAAAAAAAAGAAGGGCAAAAGTTGAAACAATCAATTTAAAGCCTAAACTAGCCGAAGCAGTTCAACGACAACCTACGTTCAAAGTCTTTGCGTATGCGGGCCATTTCCTTGGCGATGTCGTCAAAAAACGTATTTAACCTTTCACCGCCAGCCAGTCTTTGAACCAAAAATTCCAGGAAAATGCTACTTGAAAGAACGATTTGTCTGCAATATGTTGGATTTCCTGTTACATAATGATTTTAGAAGGGGTCAACTCTACTGCCGAAATTTAGGAACACAATATCATTGAATAACAGACCCCGATTTCAAGAGTAGTATGACACGGGTGTGAAGATCATTGTGTGCAAAAACGCGACATTGGCGGTTGAATAGGGTTAATGGTTTATATAGGGCATATTGTTATTAAGGCGAACCCCCCGAAACCCTTCATCGCCACTTTCGCCTCGTGGAACCACACCCATGTCAATAAAAAGACATAAACGAGGGGTATGGTATACAGGTGACAGTTAGTTTTAATTTGGGAGTTTAATCCCGTAGGCCATATTTTAGAATGACAAAGAGGAATCCACCAGTATTCCGGACGAAATTTTTTTTTTCCTTACCCAGGTTAAGTTTTTAAGGTAAATTTTGGCTGAGGACATGGGCTGGCGTTGAACGAGTAAAGTGCTTGCGAAGAGGTGATGTGGAGGTGAAGTACCAGATGAGATACATTCAAAAAGTGATAAGAAGGTAAGCACTATAGCTTTAACCCTGTTCACGCCACAGCAATGTATCAGCACCAAAAATACCCTGCAACTTAACTGGGTACAGAAAAAAATGTACCTGCAATACTGGGGAATTCTTTATGACATGATAACCATTAGGCGTATCCTACCCTCAAAGCTCAAAGAATAATAGGGTCTTTGGATAAAGGTCCCTAATTGATGCATTTTAGTGACATGTGTGTTTTAAAACCATTGTGGTTGCACAAAGCGACATTTGCGGTTTGAAAGGGTTAAAGGATTTAAAAGGCACAACTGTTATTATCCCAACTTGAACGCTGCTCCAAACTGATGCTGGCAAATAATTAGTTATTATACCGTACTTTCGGGACTACAAGGCGCACCTGATCTATAAGGCGCATCC
>CM065684.1:24807118-24817118 GCA_017654935.2 Phymorhynchus buccinoides
ATTTGGACCTCTACTACTCTTCAAAATTGAAGATAATGCTCTAATTACTCATTTTCAGTGAACATAGTTTGATGGTTTAATGAATAAAACTACACATTTTGCATCAAAGCTACTCATTTCAGTCATCCAGACTACTCAAGACTTGTGTAGGGAGTAAACAGGTCTGGACTAGGCGACTAGGCCGCGCCCCCGGGACCCCTGCTTTTCAGGTTTGTCCAGGATTTTGTAGAAGCGCCCATGTGTGTGATTGTGACTGCTGGCAGGTCAGCTGCTGCTGCAGTGGCTGTCGAGCCAGTTTGACGCCGCCCACTACCTGAGCCTGATCCTGACCAAGCAGGACGTGGCGGTGCTCATGTCCCAGTTCTGCACCCACCTCCTGGCCGCTGGGGTGCTCAGTCAGCTGCAGGGACATGGACAGTCCTCCTCCTCTCTCAGGGAACGCTCCTTCAAGGTCAGTCCACCCTTGCCCCACCCCTCTCCCTCTATGGGATATAGCGCGATCTCCGCAGTTATTGTTCTTTGCGTTTCCTTAAGGTTTCTCTGGTGTTATTGTTCTTTGCGTTTCCATAGAGTTTCAGGATGTTAGGGAGACGCAGAAAGGGATGTAATAATAATTGGTGTGTGACGGCATGTCGCCAGATCCCGTCCAACCCCATTTCTGCCTTCCTTTTTTGTCTCCTTATTTGTCTGGATGAAAATGTCATCATCAGATGTTCGACACGACTCGTCTTTTATGAGTTTTCACAATGGAAGGAAATGCGATATTTAAAGTTATTGCTCTTTATGTTCACAGAGTTATTGTTCTTTGAAATCATTCTTTGTTATTGTTCTTAAAGATCCACTAGATCACTTGTCAAAATCACGGGTTTCACGTGTTTTCCCTCTTATAGCTGGTAAGAAATCTTGTTTTGACCAGGTTTTACTCCCATACAAATGTCCCCAAATTGAAAACAAAACATCATTTTGAAGAGCAGCCTCAATTTCAAGTTGGAGGCATTTGTATATGGGTCACAACTACCCAGAAAAAACCAAGGGACTTAATCATGGTGGGTCAGTGTATCTGAAAGTAATTGGCGTGTTATGGCATGTCGTCAGATCTGATAGAACAGACAGTGCATCTGCTTTTTGGGGGAGGTAACAGAGGGTGAAGATGGAGAGTGGTGGTGGTGGTTGTTGTTGTTGGTTTACCCTGACTAAAAGACTCCAGGGATCATCCCAACACTATGGTACAAGTGCGTCAGCTAGGGATGAGAACATTACGTGTCTGACCATTTTTGATTACCCTGCCACGTGGGCAGCCACACTCCGTCTTCGGGGGATGATGGTGGTTAAATTTGAACGGCAGAGCTATGCATTCTCGGATGCTGTATTTTGGCTTTAAACACATTTCTGAATGATGAATAATCAATAATCTTGAAATGGAATTTAAGAGCCAGAGTTGAAAATCTTTCTTGCTCTTAATCATGTTTGGATTTTCTTTTGGAGAGTTAAATAAATGTTAGGCCTAAAACTGTTGTATAAGTTCTGCACATGCAATAATAGTATTTCTGCTAAAGCAAAATGCTAGGTAGCTCCACGTTGCATTGGTTTCATGATGGTAGCTTGAATATTTCAGAGTCTGTATATGTCCAGGTGAGTGACCCTTAAAACAGTAAAGGCGTGGGTGATGGATTGGATTGAAAAAAAAACCAATTTGTGTGCTTTTTTTCTGTTTGGCTTATTTTTGGTCTATGTTTTCATTGTGCAAGAATTGTGTCGCACGTCCATCAAAATCAACCAGTTTTAGAAAGATGGAGACTTAACACCAACATTTTTAATTATGTGTAGGATGATCAGTCTAAGCAGAGTCTGTGTGTTTATGAAGCTAAACAAAATGACTCAGTAAAGAAGTCAAAAAGCCAAGCAGCAAGCAGTGATTGAGAAAACATAGTTTGTAGTACGAAGCATCAAAATGACAATAAGCTTTATTGTTGTTGTTGTACATCGCAGAAATAGTAAGTTTCATGCGTGAAATGTCAAGAGGAAATAAGCTCTCAGTCAGTGGAAATCATCATATATGGTCATACAGACAAACCCATATTTTATGACCCTCTGTTAAGCGACCACCTCTCATTTGAGACCGGATTTGTTGGCACGGATGCATTTTACTATGTAAACAACCTCCCTTAAACGACTTCCTCTAAAACGCGACTTACGACCGCCATTTTGTTGGTTTTTACGACCGTTGTTGTCTGCATAGACTTCGAGCAAAGGGAAACAACCACAGTCAAGGGCCTGAAAGCGGAGTCGCTTCCCTTGTTGTAGAAAAGATGGCGGAAAGCGTAGGAAAAGCACGAAAACCACTGACTTTGAAAAAGAAAACCACTGACTTTGGACGAGAGTGGAGGTGATTAACAGAAGTCGGCGAAGTGAAACTGTAATACATCGATTGCACAATCCTCTGGAGTTGGAAAGACCCAAATCCAGTTTTAATATGTCATTGTATGTGTGCATGAAGAAGAGAGTATGAACTGTGCTGAACTTTTTCTTTCTATGGCTGCCAGTGAAAACCTCCGTCATACGACCCCTCCAATTTACGACCGATTTTTCCGGACATTTTGGAAGTCTTGAAATAGAGGTTTGTCTGTAGCCTGACTAAAAGTGAGATTAGAATAGAAAGTTCCAGACCCACATGGATGCACACATACATGCACAATTGAAGCTGTCTATTATTGAAATAACTAGAATCTAGGAATGTCTTGCTGTTCATATTTTTTGTTTTTATTTTATTCTATTTTTAAATGATAAGTTTTGTTTGTTTGCTCTGCTCGCTCCCCTTTGTTTTTATTCATTTAATTATTTATTTATTTTCTTTATTTACTCGTGTGCTACATTTTGATTTGGCGAAGGAAGTTGGGAAAAGTTTTGCGAAAAATATTTTTATTTTGCATTTCTTAATATTTTATTTTATCTAGGTTATTGTTCTTTTATTGATCGTTTTATGATTATTTATTTATTTATATTGCATGTTTTTATATTTATTTATTTATTTATTTATTTTCAAACTACCTTCGAATTGGCTTTTATTATACTATGCTCATTGTGGCGGTACCATAGCTGATGAGGTTTAGCCGAGGCATGGTTACTGCTACACCTATCTGTATTGTTAAAAAATCGGGACTTTACTGGTGTTGCACTGCCTCCGGGCATTGCCTCCAGTATTGTTCCCACCATCTTTGTATCTACAAATGTCCCATATGTCTCAGACCGAGAGGACGTAAACACCATTTTTCATTCATTCGAATTGGCTTCATGTAGCAGCTTTGCTTTTGCAGAGAATGTAGGGATCTGCACTGGTATAATTTTGTTTTCTTAAAAACTTTGCCAAACTGCCAGTGCAGCTGGGGCCATTTTTTTGTTATGTAGATCCAGTGCTCTGTGCACGATACCTGACTTCTCTCTTTCATTTATCACAAAGTGGTAGACTAGGATATCAAGGTCACAGAGCGTTAAACCATGGACCGATGGTGAACCTTTTGCTTTCTCTATATTGTAAGCTAATAAGGGACACATTATTGTTCTTTTTTCACTGATTTTGTTTCCCCCTTGTAACTACTGCCTGGTACTGGCGCCCGATACAAAGCTTCGGGTATTCGGTGGAAAGGTGATAGGACAAACTATCCTGAAGCAAGAAAACCAACAGGACAAATTGTCCTGGTTCTTGCAGAAATTAACAGGACAAAATCTACCCTTTGTCCTGACAGGGTAGAGCGCGATAGGATGTTTTCAGTTTGATAGGACTACAGTATGTCCTATGATCTTTGGACATCACGGGGCCTTTTGTATATATAAGGAAAAGGGAAAATCTGGTACCACAGTGGAACCTCCCTATATGACCTTGGAAAATTATCCCAAACAAGGTCTTAATAGGGAAGTGGACACTCTGTAGTACAGATATGAAGGGAAACATTTTTTGGTTCACATCTTAGACTTAGAGGGAGTCTTAATATGGAATGTCTTAATAAGGAGGTTCCACTGTATTACCAGAAAAACAAAAAAACCCAGAGGAACAGGCTAGTTTAAAAGGGGGGGGAAAAGAACAACTCATATTCCGCTGTTGTGCCTTTAAAGGGGCTCCCTGACGGATGAGTTTTTGCAAGAAACGCGTCGAGGTCACCAGAAAGACAGCCTTTTCAAGGATAGGAACACTCACTTTGCTTTGGTTTCCTAGAAATCAAACTGTCAAAATGGTGATTCCTCCTTGGCGGAGTTGCCGGAGACTGAAGCCATTTTGGACGGGTGGGTGGAGGCCACTGAGAGTGGTTGAAGCTTTTTCTTCTTTGTTGTGCAGTAAAAATAAACAACTGGAGGAGCTATTTCCTTTTGTTGTGAGTGAAACTCCTTTTGGTAAACTGTATAAAAACTGTATAAAAAGGCTAGTATTGTGGAACTTTGTGCAAACGATTTGGTCTAACACAGGCGGTCATTGGAAAAGAGTTTGACTGAAAGAATCTGACTTCCAGCACCTCCGCCAAGGAAGAATCGCCGATTTGACGGTTTGATTTCTAGGAAACCAAAGCAAAGTGAGTGTTGCGATCTCTGTAAAGGGTGTTTTCTTGGTGATCTCGACGGGTTTCTTGCAAAAACTCATCCATCAGGGTGCCCCTTTAAATTCTGGTCACTGCACTTTTGTGAGTCTGGTTCATTCAATGTCCTCCCAGATGCTTTAGCTTCAAAGGGATGGGATTCTCTGAGTTAAATTAACTTAGAATGTGCACAAATAGTGTTGCGGCTGACCACCATGCAAGGAGTGGCCAGGCTGGGTGAACTCTCAATCAAAGTTCGATCAGTTGTTGCTGGTGTGGTCAAGTGGACGGTGACAGTGAGGAAAAAAACATTGTGAAGTCTGCTCATTGATTTTTAAATCATTCGAGTCGTTCCAGCCTTATATGTCAGGAATTAATAGATAGCTGTCAATTTTAATGCATTTGCTTCAAGGGAAGTAAATATGTGTGCACACCATACCTTGGTCACTTCTAAACTCGCTTCGCTCCCTTAGACCACAATTTTGCCTCTGTCTTTGCTTTTTGGGTTGCTTGTTGTGGGGAAAACCAAACGCCGGTGTAGAAAGTTTTTCTATATAAAGTCTCTCTATATATATAAAAAAAGTCTGATCTACCACTTCCCTATGTCTAAACCTGAAGTAAAAACCCGTAATCTTCTTTCATTTCTCCTTTTGTCTATGTATGTTTTGTTTGTGTGTATGGCTGGAATGATTTGTGAGTTTTTTTTAATAATTCAAAATCGTTGCGATGCAACTGAGTGAACTTTGTGGCTGTGACTGAATGGGTAATGGATTGAGTCAAGGTACCGGCAAACCTTTGACTTTGACTACATTTTTAATGCTCATTTCAATAAGTAAGCATTGATGGAAGGGGTGGGTGGGTTATTTTTTTAACATTTATTCTTGTTTACACACAGACAGACACACAAAGGCAGACAGACAAAGAGAGAAGCACCATTATCTGTTCATAATATTTAACACATACTGACAAACAGAATAAACTGCTTTTGCTGAGGTAATAAATCAAGACTCGAAAAGACAACAACTGTCCACGAGACATGAAGTGATGAACCGGAAGAGGCAAAGAGTTAACTGTCACTCTTCTGTCCCTTAAGATCCATAAAGAAATTCATTGGACAGTCTTTATACCCCCCCCCCTTTC
Source organism: Phymorhynchus buccinoides (assembly GCA_017654935.2). Classification (NCBI taxonomy): domain Eukaryota; kingdom Metazoa; phylum Mollusca; class Gastropoda; order Neogastropoda; family Raphitomidae; genus Phymorhynchus; species Phymorhynchus buccinoides. The sequence goes on from CM065684.1 coordinate 24,812,824, forward strand.
CACTTTCCTTCCTTCTACCCCTTTCCCCACCCAAAGCTCTCCTTATTCTTCCCTGCTGTTCATAGGTCTTCAATGACTCAGGCTGATTTCTTATCTTACCATATGGGTAAACAAAACATGTTCAGATGTAAAAGAAATCATCATCATCATCATCATATTCACTGGACTTCTAAATCCCCTGTCTGCAGCCTTGGACCTTTGTGTCCTAGTGCAACATAATTCAAGACTAGAAGGCTACGCCATTATTGAATAAATGTTGATTTGTTTGTGCACAAATTCTCTCCACCACTGTTGTTGTGTACTGTATAGGTGATGGTCATATAGGCAGTCCTGGGTCATCTTTTTTTTTAGGATGAACCTGGGTCTGTCTCCATGTGGCTGTTGCCTATGCTTTGCTAGGCGACTGGTGCCAAAAATAACTTTGGTGAAGGGAGTTAATTACAAAGAGTTACCTTTTCTTACCTCACTACTATCCTCTCTTACCTTGCCTCACTATTTCTATCTTTGTTTAAGCGCAAAGAGTTTCACACACAAGTAAAGAAATTGTGTGATGTCAGTCTCACCCTGATATATGAGAAAATGGGAGACAGTAAAAAAACAATGAAGATAATAGAAGAAAAGAGAGAGACATGGGAAGATGGGAGTAGCGGTGCACAGAGAGAGAGAGAGGAGGAGAGACCTGAGATGTTGCGTTAGAGTGATAGGTCACTTGTTTGAAAGTGTCAAGGGAGATTTGTGTTAAGCAGGGGAGGAGCATTCTAACATTAACAACAGTGTGTGCATTGTAAAGGATAGCTGACTTCACAACCCAAGAGACACACACTGTACAGACAAGAGATGAGAATGAATGTAGGCTGCCACAGTGACGCCACAGTGTAAGAGACAACAGTCAGCCATCAAGGGGTTAAACAAATGGGGGGGGGGGGGGGGATTGAAATAGGAGGTTGTTATGTGGAGTGCGAGTAAAAATGCTGGGAAATTAAAATAGCCCTAGAAGTATGCAAGTTTATGGAGATGAGGAAGTTTATTAATAAGAGCTCATGTGCCTCAAAAGAAGACCAGAGGAAAATGATGTAGAGGAAAGCAGGGGTTAACAGTGACAATAAAGCGGAAACAGAAAAACACACGAGTCAAACGTAGGTTCAATCCCTGTCAAGATGAGAGAAGCACAGTAAAACTTGAAACGCTTAAGGTCTGTGTGCACGTTAAAGATCCACCAGATCACTTGTCAAAATCACGTGTTTCACGTGTTTTCCCTCTTATAACTGGAAAGAAATCTTGTTTTGACCAAGTCTGACTCCCATATAAATGGCCCCAAATTCAAGCCGAAACATCAGCTTAAAGAGCAGCCTCAATTTCAAGTTGGGGGCATTTGTATGTGGGTCATAGCTACCCAGAAAAAACCAAGGTACTTAATCGTGGTGTGTCACTGGGTCTTTAACATCATTCAAAAGATATGTCTGTTTCCCCCTGGCAACACAGTGATAGGCCGCTCATAATATGACTTACAATTCACTGTGTTGCCATGGGGAAATAGAAATATCTTGTGAATAATGTTCACATGTACACAGACCTTAATGTAATCTTTAGGAAAAGATAAAGAACATTTAAGATTTCGCTGGAAGCTATGCATATGATGTCTGTATTATTCTTTGGAAAAAAACAACCCACCAACAACAAAAACAGGTATTATATAAGGAAAAGAACAAATCTCCTATTATTACATGTACCAGAAAATTAAAAAAACCAAAGGAACAGGCTGTAAAAAGGATATAATTATATTATAAAAAACTCCACACCAAATAACACTTTCTTTAGGAAACAAAGAGGGCACAAGATGGAATTATAAAAAAAACCCACCATGTGGAATGCTGAGAAAACAGTCATTGTCCTTTAGGTCAAACATGCAGATAACCGTGAAAACGTACCAGGTAGGTGTTTGTTGGTGGGGGTTTTCTCCAAACAGAATTAGAAAATAATAAATAATCCTGAAAGCAGAGATAACAGTCATTGTCCTGTAGGCCAACCATGCGGATGTGACCATAATGTAATGGTTTTTGGGGTTTTCTGACCACTTTGGTGAAATAAATGTCTTTTTAAGCCAAAAAACCTGTTATCCTCTTTTGAGACAATCGTGTGACCATTGTTGGAAGTCAGCCATCCCTGACACAGACAAGTAGAGGAGAACAAAAACAAGACACTACTACTACTACTACTAACAGGAGACAAGAAAGTGGACCACATGATTGGAGGTCAGAGAGTGGGGTGGGGGATCATTTCAGTGTGTTCCCATCTCTATGTGCTCCCCTTTCTCTATGCGTGTGTCACTCTCATTGTCCCCCATCTCTATATGTCCCTCACTGACTCTATGTGTCCCCGTCTCTATTATGCTCCCGTCTCTATTGTGTCTCCTCAAATTAGATAGAGATAAGGTTAGGGATAAGAGTGAATTAAGGGAAAGTAGCTCTCTAAAATTAACCCCCTTTACCAAAGTTATTTTCGGGATAAAGTTAGTTAGGGATAAGGTTAGGGATAGGGTTTGGGGTTAAGGCTAGTGTTTGGGTTAGGGATAAGGTTAGGCTTAGGAAAAACAAAAAGAGACATATTTGACAGGGACACATAGAGATGGGGACATATAGACCCAGGGACACTTAAGATATGGGAAATTTTAGAGACAGGGGCATACAGACACAGGGACTCATAGCCGCAGGGACACATTGAGATAGGGACATAATAGAGACTGGGACACATAGAAACGAAATTGGTCATGGTAACACTTAAAGACGGGAACACATATAATAATAATAATAATAAACAAACACTTATATAGCGCTTTTTATCGAGCACAAAGCGCTTTACAATCAGCATTGAAACACTCACACACGCACACAAACGCACAACAGAAACACACACACGTACGTGCACGCACGTGAGTCAACGCGTTCTTGCACACAGACATACACACACATTCCATCAAACACACAGAAAACACATTCTCACTGAAACGCACACACACTTTCACAAACATACATTTGTACAAACATGCGCACACGCACACGCGCACACACACACACACACACACACACACAAACACACGCGCACTCACATACACAAAACACACACGTGCACTCACACTCACAGACACATACTCGCACACACTCACTCCCCCCTCTCTCTAGCCGAACACAATCTCTCCTGCGCATACATACACTCATGCACATGCAAGCACACAGAACACACAGAACACACACACAACACACACACACACACGCACATCCATATAGATGGGGGCACATTACCACATAGCTGATGATGGGGGTGGGGAGAATAACGAGATGAAGGAGACAGCACTAAGTCAGTGCCTAGAGATGAAGAGGGACTATTTGTGTGGCCCCCTCAATGAAGGAGACCGGAGGGATTATCCAGGAATTCACTAGGATTAAGTCTACACTTAACTTAGACCATACTACAGGAGGGACAAATGACCTTGAGTCAGAGACAGAGAGGGGTGGGTGGGGTGGGGGGTGGGAGGGGGTTGGTAGAGAGAAACAGATTGGGAAGAGAGAGAGAAGGAGGAAGAAGTTGTGGATAAGAGAGACAGACGGACCGACGGATAGTCAGACAGACAGACTGTGAGTGAGGCAGCTCTAGAGAAACAGATTGGGAAGAGAGAGAGGAAGAAGAAGTTGTGGATGTGTGGATAAGAGAGACAGACGGACCGACGGATAGTCAGACAGGCTACTGTGAGTGTGAGTGAGGCAGAGAGAAACAGATTGGGAAGAGAGAGAGAAGGAGGAAGAAGTTGTGAATGTGTGGATAAGAGAGACAGACAGACTGACGGATGGACGGACGGATAGTCAGACAGACAGACTGTGAGTGAGGCAGAGAGAAACACATTGGGAAGAGAGAGAGAGAAGGAAGAAGAAATTGTGGATGTGTGAATAAGAGAGAGCTAGAGGGAGACAGACCGACAGATGGATGGACGGATAGTCGGACAGAGTAAGGCAGAGAGAAACAGACTTGGAAGAGAGAGAGAGAGAAGGAAGAAGAAATTGTGGATGTGTGAATAAGAGAGAGGGAGACAGACAGACAGATCAACCAATTGAGGAACTGACAGACAAAAAACAGAATGACAGAAAGGCAGGAACGAAGATGGAGACAAAGACAGTCAGTGTGGGAGGAGGGGATGTTTTTAAAGGAGAAGAGGGGGTGGATGGGGCCTGTAGTATATGGGTTGGTTGGTTCTTAGTTTACCAGTAAAGTGTGTGTAGCCACAGGCCACAGTGCAGATAGAA
>CM065684.1:24824618-24837118 GCA_017654935.2 Phymorhynchus buccinoides
CTAAACCTAACCCTACCCCTCACTATGTAGTGCAGTACACCGCGATTTGTCACAGTTATGGTTCGTTGCGTTTTTCCATCTTATAGGGATAGGGTTAGTATTCCAAAAACATAATTTGCTGAAAATGTTCCTAAAATACAGCTTTATGTATGGTAAGAAAGGCAAAAACGGAAAAATACAATTAACCGAGAAATGTAGGGGGGGGGTGGTACTTCTGGACCTTTACCGAAAGTACAGAGGGGAACGGATAACTCAAAAACACTAGATAACTCAACAAATCATTTTTGGGTCTTAGTATCATAATCTCTATGTTGAAAAGTCTTTTTAGCTCAAAATATTGGCTAGCGCTATCTCACAATAAAATGTCAGTCCCTTCAATTTTGACTTAAGCGATTTTTACTGTAGTGCCTTATAGTCCGATAAATATGGTATTTGAAAACAAAAATGGACAACTTGTTTTTGGTGGCAATTATTTTTCAAAGGAATTTCATTTAATAGTTGCCAGACATTATAGTTTTATATTGCTGTTTAGATTGGCTAAACCAGAGGTGACTGGCAATGCAGCAAAATTATGACAGCAAACAGAAATGGGAAGAATGGGGGAAATGTTGTAGTTGCTGTTGTTGTTGCTTTCAAATCAGTTTCAGTGATGTGCAGAAAACTGTAAAGTATACCAGAGCAAAAAAACACACCCCAAAACAGAAAAACAAATCATGAAATTCAAAACAAAACAGAATTGAAGGAAACAAAAAAGACTGCATTAATGAAAAAGAAACAACCGAAAGTGCTGATGGGACACATATGCATCTGCATCGTGGTACGTCGGCAGGAAACAGTTCTGGCATATATACACCGACACAGTCAGTCACACAGGAGACGAATTGTCAATGATCAGTGTTTCTATGGTACAGTATATAGATTCAGTTGTATTTACAATGTGGATTCAGCTGCAGTGCTTGAATGTGTTGACTTAGTTTGGTTACAACCTACATGCTGACCAAAAATGCTGATGAGGTAAACAGTGGTTTACGTTTCAGCCCAATGGTCAGTACTACTGGACCAAGCATGACCCGGCCCTGGGTCACCAGTCGGAGCTGCCCGGCCGTCTGCAGCCCATGTGGCCTCCCCAACATCAGGAGACCGACATTGACCACCGCCCGGGGCTCAAGTACACCGAAGCAGGTGACCGTGGCTTCATTACTAACGGTTCCTTTCTCGTCTGCGGTTTTATTCGACGCATCATTGTGCTGTTGTTCTGGCCTGCTTTAACCCCTTCCCTGCCCAGTCCCGTGTGATATTGATGATGTAATAACTTTTGATGTCATATGATAGTCCTGGGATTATGGTTTTTGGTTTAGACAAGTCAGGAAAGATGTATCTCTAGACCATTTTCTTAGATTGAGTCCAACGGGTCTCTTCAATTTTTATCAGAAAATCGACAATTTCTCTGATTTTCTGTGGCAGTGAAGGAGTTAACAGGGCATACACAACATCTTCTCTGTCAGCCCTATGTCTACTATGGGCAATATGATGTCATTAGTGATGATGTCATAACTATTAATGTCAAACCTCTGGAATGGTGGTTTTTGCTTTAGAACAGTCAAGACAGACCATTTTGCCAGATTGAGTCTGATTCTTAACATGTCTCTTTTATGTTTTATGATTTAAGATAAAGATTCTTGAATGTAGATTCCCAGTCTTTGGCATTTAATCGAAATAATGTTTCCCTTCCACAGATAAATGTCCACGTCAGTTACTTTTTGTCTCTGTCACCTGTGGAAGGGAAACATTATTGTGAGTAAGAAAAAGATGATATCTCTGTTTTTCTCTGGCAATGAAGGGGTTAATGCTCTTTACAAAAGTAATTCACGCAGGATGGGACACATGGATGTACACTCTTATCTGTACACGGTACCTATCTCAGTATCTGCATGTTCATGTTCAGCTGGTTATTTGGGGCAGCCATTATCACCACTTTCCTGGCATAGCAGTTGTTGTTGTCGTACCCTGGCTTAAAGATTCCAGGGATGATCCCAGCAGCTGAAACACTTGAACACTGTGGTACAAATGCACCAGCTAGGGATGAGAACATTAAGAGTGTGACCGTTTTTGATTACCCTGCCATGTGGCCTTCAAACCACCAAATGCAAGAGACCTAAAAGGTCACCAAATGGTTGTGAGCAATTAAGGACAATTTGCCTCTCTCTGTCTCTCTCTCTCTCTCTCTCTCTCTCTCTCTCTCTCTCTCTCTCTCTCTCTCTCTCTCTCTCTCTCTCTCTCTCTCTCTCTCTCTCTCTCTCTCTCTCTGTATCTCATTCACACACTCTTACTCACTTTGTCATATATGCAGTCTCACAGTCGTGGCAACAACAGTTTGTTGCAGGAAAACATCACTAGGCTCACTGCTACTCCTGTCTTCTAAAGTTATCTCACTCTCACAAGGACAGATTGTAAGAATAGGCATCACCTAAGATCTTTATCCTTGTTAAATAAAGTTTTCCAGTGTCCAGTGTCACTCTCAGGTTTCCCTTCTGAGGTTATCTCTTGCGCTTTCATTCTGCATCCCTAGCAGTGACAAACTGTGGTTTGTGTTTCTTCTGCTGGTGTTCATGCATTCTTTGCTGAGTAGTGGGCCCTTGAAACTGCAGTAAATCTTGTTGATCAAGACCGAAGCTTTCTCCTAGTTTGCTATGTTGTATGAATTTGTTATGTGTATAGTGTGTCGTTCTAACATGAATGGTAATCCGAGTATATATGTTTTGGGGTAAAGAATTTAGGACTGCTGAGATATGAATCGTATTTAGAGAGGGTTTTTCTCCACAGGAGTGACAGATATATTATGATCAGGTAGATGTAGTAGCAACAACAATAACAAGAACAACAACAGAATGGCTGAAGAAAAAGTTGCTCAATAAATTAGTTTGAAAGGCCTTCAAAGAAGAGACAATTATGTCTTCTTATGTGAATGAAGACAATATGGGACTCATTGGGAGGATCCCAAACATTGAGCTGGTTCCAGGTGAATTTTTGCATACATGTAGCAGTAATAGAGATCAGTGATGCTGATCCAATTTTAGCTTCCAGGAGGGTCCGTAATGGTACAAAGAAACAGTCTACAAAGACTGATCACAACACACAAAACTGATCTGGGATTGGCTGTCTACAAAGAAAAGAGAAAACATATGACAACCATTTAAAGTCATATGATGGTGGGTTTTTTTTTTAGCCCTTTCTCTTTAAATTATTGTTAAAAGAGAAAATATGATCCAAATAGCTGCCAAGCACAGTCTTTTATTTTCTACTATGTATGATGGGATTGTGTACACCTATTAAGCCATTGCTGTGAAGCATCAAGTGCATAGTGTGAATGTATCATCATGATGGATACAAGCAGCGATTCCTGGGCTATGGATGCCGTGCTGCAAATAGGTGAGTGATAGGATGTGTAGCACTTATGATCAGTTGTTGAACACCAGCATGCAGCATGGAGTGGCGTTTGTGTGTATGACTGGAGTGATTTGTTAATTTTTTTAATGATTCAAAATTGTTGTGATGCGAATGAGTTATAACTGTAAACAGGGGGTGAGCATACCCCTTAAGACAGAAAAAAGGTCAGGAACCCTTTATATTTTTGGCCCATGATGTACATTTTGCTGACGCATGAGGTGTCTGATCCAACCGAGCCTGTTGTGTTTGTGTTGCAGAGCACCAGGCGGCCATGGTGCTGACGCATGAGGTGTCTGATCCAACCGAGCCTGTTGTGTTTGTGTTGCAGAGCACCAGGCGGCCATGGTGCTGACGCATGAGGTGTCTGATCCAACCGAGCCTGTTGTGTTTGTGTTGCAGAGCACCAGGCGGCCATGGTGCTGACGCATGAGGTGTCTGATCCAACCGAGCCTGTTGTGTTTGTGTTGCAGAGCACCAGGCGGCCATGGTGCTGACGCATGAGGTGTCTGATCCAACAGAGCCTGTTGTGTTTGTGTTGCAGAGCACCAGGCGGCCATGGTGCTGACGCATGAGGTGTCTGATCCAACCGAGCCTGTTGTGTTTGTGTTGCAGAGCACCAGGCGGCCATGGTGCTGACGCATGAGGTGTCTGATCCAACCGAGCCTGTTGTGTTTGTGTTGCAGAGCACCAGGCGGCCATGGTGCTGACGCATGAGGTGTCTGATCCAACCGAGCCTGTTGTGTTTGTGTTGCAGAGCACCAGGCGGCCATGGTCCTGACGCATGAGGTGTCTGATCCAACCGAGCCTGTTGTGTTTGTGTTGCAGAGCACCAGGCGGCCATGGTGCTGACGCATGAGGTGTCTGATCCAACCGAGCCTGTTGTGTTTGTGTTGCAGAGCACCAGGCGGCCATGGTGCTGACGCATGAGGTGTCTGATCCAACCGAGCCTGTTGTGTTTGTGTTGCAGAGCACCAGGCGGCCATGGTGCTGACGCATGAGGTGTCTGATCCAACCGAGCCTGTTGTGTTTGTGTTGCAGAGCACCAGGCGGCCATGGTGCTGACGCATGAGGTGTCTGATCCAACCGAGCCTGTTGTGTTTGTGTTGCAGAGCACCAGGCGGCCATGGTGCTGACGCATGAGGTGTCTGATCCAACCGAGCCTGTTGTGTTTGTGTTGCAGAGCACCAGGCGGCCATGGTGCTGACGCATGAGGTGTCTGATCCAACCGAGCCTGTTGTGTTTGTGTTGCAGAGCACCAGGCGGCCATGGTGCTGACGCATGAGGTGTCTGATCCAACCGAGCCTGTTGTGTTTGTGTTGCAGAGCACCAGGCGGCCATGGTGCTGACGCATGAGGTGTCTGATCCAACCGAGCCTGTTGTGTTTGTGTTGCAGAGCACCAGGCGGCCATGGTGCTGACGCATGAGGTGTCTGATCCAACCGAGCCTGTTGTGTTTGTGTTGCAGAGCACCAGGCGGCCATGGTGCTGACGCATGAGGTGTCTGATCCAACCGAGCCTGTTGTGTTTGTGTTGCAGAGCACCAGGCGGCCATGGTGCTGACGCATGAGGTGTCTGATCCAACCGAGCCTGTTGTGTTTGTGTTGCAGAGCACCAGGCGGCCATGGTGCTGACGCATGAGGTGTCTGATCCAACCGAGCCTGTTGTGTTTGTGTTGCAGAGCACCAGGCGGCCATGGTGCTGACGCATGAGGTGTCTGATCCAACCGAGCCTGTTGTGTTTGTGTTGCAGAGCACCAGGCGGCCATGGTGCTGACGCATGAGGTGTCTGATCCAACCGAGCCTGTTGTGTTTGTGTTGCAGAGCACCAGGCGGCCATGGTGCTGATGCATGAGGTGTCTGATCCAACCGAGCCTGTTGTGTTTGTGTTGCAGAGCACCAGGCGGCCATGGTGCTGACGCATGAGGTGTCTGATCCAACCGAGCCTGTTGTGTTTGTGTTGCAGAGCACCAGGCGGCCATGGTGCTGACGCATGAGGTGTCTGATCCAACAGAGCCTGTTGTGTTTGTGTTGCAGAGCACCAGGCGGCCATGGTGCTGATGCATGAGGTGTCTGATCCAACCGAGCCTGTTGTGTTTGTGTTGCAGAGCACCAGGCGGCCATGGTGCTGACGCATGAGGTGTCTGATCCAACAGAGCCTGTTGTGTTTGTGTTGCAGAGCACCAGGCGGCCATGGTGCTGACGCATGAGGTGTCTGATCCAACCGAGCCTGTTGTGTTTGTGTTGCAGAGCACCAGGCGGCCATGGTGCTGATGCATGAGGTGTCTGATCCAACCGAGCCTGTTGTGTTTGTGTTGCAGAGCACCAGGCGGCCATGGTGCTGACGCATGAGGTGTCTGATCCAACCGAGCCTGTTGTGTTTGTGTTGCAGAGCACCAGGCGGCCATGGTGCTGACGCATGAGGTGTCTGATCCAACCGAGCCTGTTGTGTTTGTGTTGCAGAGCACCAGGCGGCCATGGTGCTGATGCATGAGGTGTCTGATCCAACCGAGCCTGTTGTGTTTGTGTTGCAGAGCACCAGGCGGCCATGGTCCTGACGCATGAGGTGTCTGATCCAACAGAGCCTGTTGTGTTTGTGTTGCAGAGCACCAGGCGGCCATGGTCCTGACGCATGAGGTGTCTGATCCAACCGAGCCTGTTGTGTTTGTGTTGCAGAGCACCAGGCGGCCATGGTCCTGACGCATGAGGTGTCTGATCCAACCGAGCCTGTTGTGTTTGTGTTGCAGAGCACCAGGCGGCCATGGTGCTGACGCATGAGGTGTCTGATCCAACCGAGCCTGTTGTGTTTGTGTTGCAGAGCACCAGGCGGCCATGGTGCTGACGCATGAGGTGTCTGATCCAACCGAGCCTGTTGTGTTTGTGTTGCAGAGCACCAGGCGGCCATGGTCCTGACGCATGAGGTGTCTGATCCAACCGAGCCTGTTGTGTTTGTGTTGCAGAGCACCAGGCGGCCATGGTGCTGACGCATGAGGTGTCTGATCCAACCGAGCCTGTTGTGTTTGTGTTGCAGAGCACCAGGCGGCCATGGTGCTGACGCATGAGGTGTCTGATCCAACCGAGCCTGTTGTGTTTGTGTTGCAGAGCACCAGGCGGCCATGGTGCTGACGCATGAGGTGTCTGATCCAACCGAGCCTGTTGTGTTTGTGTTGCAGAGCACCAGGCGGCCATGGTGCTGACGCATGAGGTGTCTGATCCAACAGAGCCTGTTGTGTTTGTGTTGCAGAGCACCAGGCGGCCATGGTGCTGACGCATGAGGTGTCTGATCCAACCGAGCCTGTTGTGTTTGTGTTGCAGAGCACCAGGCGGCCATGGTGCTGACGCATGAGGTGTCTGATCCAACCGAGCCTGTTGTGTTTGTGTTGCAGAGCACCAGGCGGCCATGGTGCTGACGCATGAGGTGTCTGATCCAACCGAGCCTGTTGTGTTTGTGTTGCAGAGCACCAGGCGGCCATGGTGCTGACGCATGAGGTGTCTGATCCAACCGAGCCTGTTGTGTTTGTGTGTGCAGAGCACCAGGCGGCCATGGTGCTGACGCATGAGGTGTCTGATCCAACAGAGCCTGTTGTGTTTGTGTTGCAGAGCACCAGGCGGCCATGGTGCTGACGCATGAGGTGTCTGATCCAACCGAGCCTGTTGTGTTTGTGTTGCAGAGCACCAGGCGGCCATGGTGCTGACGCATGAGGTGTCTGATCCAACCGAGCCTGTTGTGTTTGTGTTGCAGAGCACCAGGCGGCCATGGTGCTGACGCATGAGGTGTCTGATCCAACAGAGCCTGTTGTGTTTGTGTTGCAGAGCACCAGGCGGCCATGGTGCTGACGCATGAGGTGTCTGATCCAACCGAGCCTGTTGTGTTTGTGTTGCAGAGCACCAGGCGGCCATGGTGCTGACGCATGAGGTGTCTGATCCAACCGAGCCTGTTGTGTTTGTGTTGCAGAGCACCAGGCGGCCATGGTGCTGACGCATGAGGTGTCTGATCCAACCGAGCCTGTTGTGTTTGTGTTGCAGAGCACCAGGCGGCCATGGTGCTGATGCGCAAGGAGTATAATCAGCAGGTGGAAAAACTACAGGTGAGGACTTTAACCCTTTCACCGCCAATGTCGCATTTTAGCACCACAATGATTTTACACCTATGTATCTAAAAGGCTTCAAACCAGGGTCTGTTATTCAAAGACCCTGTTTTCTTAATTCTGGGAGGTAAGGATAGGCTTTACTGTACGCATGTTATAGAGGAATTATCAATATTGCAGATGACTTTTTGTTTCTATCCAGGTAAGTTTAATGGAATTTTGTTGCTGAAATATGGCTGGCAGCGAAAGGGTTAATGGAAATAAACAGGAATGGTGGATTTTCTAAGTGTTTTTTGTTGTTGTTTGTTCCCAAGCCGAGCAAAGCAGCGGGAGCTATTGTTTTTATTTAATCCGTGGTTCGTCTGTCCGTCTGTGCACAACTTTGACCTTGAAAGAAATTTGCACCCGCTCGGGTTCAGCCTTGTTTTATTTTTGATTTTGAACATGTTCTGTTTATTTTCGCTCTCTTCTTGTTGTTTTTGTTGCCTTAAACAAGAATGGGTAAAATGTTGCACTGTCTCAGTGACTGTGAGACGATTGTCATTTTGTTGTTGTTGGATTTTGGTTTGCATTATTAAGTGTGTGTGTGTGTGTGTGTTGTGTGTGCGTGATCATGTGTGTGTGTGTATAGAAAATAATTTCTGAGAACAAATTGTTGAATGCTGATATCTGCCGGGTTTAAAGCATGGCTCTTGGACTGTGCATACTGCACTCTTAATCTTTTCATCCAAATTTGGACAATGGTCATGGACATTGATTTTTTTTGTCTCTGCGTGTTTGAGTATATTTAAAGATGTTGGTCTTTTGAATTTTGTTTGTTTAAATGCAAATGTTCATTGTATTTTTCCAATCATCTCTCCCTCTTTCCTTCTCACTGTTTTTGTTTCTCCCCCCCCTCCACCCCCACCCTCCTTCCATCTATGTCTTTCTGTATTTGTGTGTGTATGCACATTCACTTGTGTTGGAAAGAGAGACTAAAGATTGAGGGTGTCGCTGAGAAAGGAATAGGTTGGGGGGCATAAAGAGAGCAAAGGAGAGAGAGTAGAGGAGTGAGAGAGAGAGACACAGGCGGAGAGAGAGAGAGAGAGAGAGAGAGAGAGAGAGAGAGAGAGAGAGAGAGAGAACTTGAACTTCAAAGACTTTATTACACAGGGATTGAGATTTTAGGCCAAGCCTATTACAATCTGTCCTTGGGACGTAAACAAGACTAGGACAAAACAATCAGGCAACAGATATGGGCATGCACAACGATTCAAGGCATCAATAAACAAAGTTAGAGCAGAACGAAATAACCAAACAGCTAACAACTAGATAATCAGCGAACAGAAATTCAAGTTGATAAAAAAAACACCCTACATGAATTCATAAAAGCATTAGTGTTTCAACATGTGTACTAGTTAATAAAACATTAAAAAAAACATCCACATAATTAGATAATCATACATATAACTAGATAAGTCAGTACACAGAAATTCAAGCTGAAAAGAAGAAAAAGCAACATGTATTAATTAACAGCATTAGTATTTGCACATATACTATGTGTAATATTTAACATGTGTAATATTTAATAATAATAATAATTTAAAAAAATACTCATAACTAGATAATCATACACACACCTAGATAAGTCAACATATAGAGAGTGACAGAGAGAGAGAGAGAGAGAGAGAGAGAGAGAGAGAGATAACGATAACGATATTTTATTTGGTAAGGTCAAGGCCCCATTCAAAGGGGTGATTCACAATACATATATTAAAATTACAACAATCATGATTTATGCATAACACAATATAAATATTCTTGAGAGAGAGAGAGAAGAAGAAGAAGAAAAAGTAGAAGAAGAAGAGAGAGAGTGTGATAATTTTGTATTATGCACACACTCCAACAACAAAAAATGGATTGACACAGGTCTCTTTATTGCCATATGGCGCAGTTAGACTACAGTTTAGCGATAAGTGACTGTTAGCCTAGCAGGGGGACGTTGGTACACGGAGAGGAGACTGGGAGAAAAACGATATTGCTGCTGGTATTGATGAGGGAGCAACAGGTGGTAGTGGTACTAAGGCTGTGGCTGGCTCAGGGTCAAGTGAAAATACACAATGCCACCTCACTGCGATGGCCTAGTGTGTGTGGTACAAGCGAATGCGGCAGCTGTATGTGTGTATGTAGGTGTGTGCGTGCTCACGCATGCGCTTACATTCCCATCTTTCTTTATGCTGATCTGGTCTTCTCTGGAACCTTGGAAATTAATAGCAACTACGGTATTTTTCGGACTATAAGGCGATACTTTGTCCCCAGATTTAGACCCCTGTGCCTTATAATATGACTACTAAAATAGTAAGAAAATATAATAACAAAATCAGAATGTTGTGTAAAAATGTTTTGGGGGGTGTCTTATAATATTTGGTATATATATATTCTAGTATATTCGGGCTGCTCTCCCCTGGAGAGTGCATCGCCGCAAGTGCAGCGCCTACCCAATTTTAAAAATAATAATAATTTTTTGGGGGGAGTACAGGGTGAGGAGGGGGTGTGGGCACACTTGGAAAACCTAGCTATCAATTTGGCCATACCAGGCAGCAGGATTTATCCCTGTTCTTACCGACTTTCAACTGCTGTGGGATTTTTACGTGCGTAAAGCGCACGGGTCAGACTAGTTTTAAGTCCCCATCCGAAGGACTGGATGTTCAGGTCGATTTTCCTGTCAAACTAGAAAGAAAGGGCGAGGCCAGGATTCGAACCCGGGTCACTCATGTTGCAGTCACGCATTACATTTGGCAGGCGAACGTCTTAGCCACTCTACCACCTTTCTCCTTTATGCCTTATAGTCCAAAAATGCGGTAGGCCTACAGTGTATTTTTTTTTCAATTCCTGACAAAGACCACTATCTGTCAGCAATGAATGATTTTGCAATAACATTAGCACGTCTTTCATAGTTAAATCTCCTCTGAATGATTCGCTACTCGGACAACAAAGGTGTGGTGATAAGAGTTTTGTTTGGGTATTTTCCCTGGTTGCCGGGATCCAATTTTTGATCGCGCTGATTCTGAGGCAGCGTTTTGGGGCCATCAGACCTCTTATTTACTTTCTGGTGAGCCAGGTGTAGGTTGAAATAATAAGTCGCCAAAGCAACACGAGCAAGTGTCATTTACACATTAACATTTTATTGAGAATGTGGCACATGAACCTTGTTCCGCATTTATGCACCACAATGGTTTAACACCCATGTCACTAAAAAGCATCGAATCACTGGGCCTGTTATCCGAAAACCCTATTTTCTTAATTTTGGGAGGTAAGGATAAGTCTAATGTTATGCATGTCACAGAGGAATTCCCAATATTGCAGACAATTTTTTTTCTCTACCCAGTTAAGTTTAATGGTATATTGGGGCTGAAAAATGGCTGGCGGCGAAAGGTTTAAACTTACGCGTGTTTCTCCATGTAATTATGTTGACAAAAGCGAGAAGAAAAGTTGTTGTTTATTAGAGGGCTGTTGTGGCCAGGTTCCTTTGTCACTTTAAATTGGCATTTATGGTATGTGTACCACATGTGTTTATTCCTGGTCTGATCGCTGAAAGCCGCTTTCATTCTTTATCGTATTGGGACTGTCTGTATCGTGATGCTAGAGGGAAATAAATCCCTGTGTAATTGCTGGCAATCACCGTTGAGATTGTAATTAGTATACAGTAGGCCTGTTAGTCATGTGATCACAAACAGTGCAGTGGCAAGAATGTAAGCGTTGGCAATGCTAGTAAAAGGGACTGTTTCATTCTGAAACGGTAAAAGGAATACTCTGCAACAGATGGTGAATGTGTCGTGTAGATCGTATGGTTGACACACTACAACTGTGAGACTGTTTGCCAGTGATTAAGAATCACAGTCATGTACATAGTGAAGGCCGGTCTGTAGAGAATGAATTTGCGGTTCATTTGAGGAGAATGTATTTTTGATCACTATTTATAGTGAATATAGGACTCGCTCATTGTGCTGGGAAAGCTGAAACATACTGACGCCAAATGTCATACTAATATGACACAGAGCAGATTAATTTAATTGTGTGGAACTGAATAATTCGCTCTAAAAGCAATAACGACAACAACAACAAAAGATGACTTGATGCTTTGATACTTTTTTTTAAGTCAATATAAAAATTTAAAAAAACTGATAAGATCGCAATATTTCGGTTTATTTTTAAACCTTCGACGGGCAAAGCACCAGGGCAACTTTTTTTAAGAGAAGAAAATGGTGCTATTTTAAAAATAATATCTTTCCAAAAGACTTCAAAGTATCCATCTGCCAGAAAATTAGAACAACGTAGACAAAAAAATGTGCTTTGGACTTTACCAAACAAAAGAAAATAAATTCTGACTGACTAGGACACTTTGAACAATTTGGTGTGAGCTTGGATTATAAGAGGGCTTTTTGTTCAACGTTTGATCAGAAGAGCCATGGGATTGATACATCCACGTTGCTTGGCTTACGAGCCCATTAAGGAGACAGAAAGAATTCAGGTTGTTAGTTTGTTCATACGTCTCTTTTAGTTTTGAGAGCATGTTTTTAAAGTGTAAAACTTGTAAAACAGTAACTTGGTGAAGGGATTTGTTACTGCATGTGCATGTGCATTTTAAAGTACGCACATTTAAAGTATCTTCATCCCCCGAAAACGGAATGTGACTGCCCATGTGGCGGGGTAATAAAAAAATGGTCACGCACGTAATGTTCTCATCTCTAGCTGATGCATTTGTACCATAGTGTTCAATTGCTTCAGCTGTTGGGATGATCCCTGGAGTCTTTTAGCCAGGGTACGTCAACAACAAACAAAGTATCTTCAAATGAAATCAGTTTTGCATGAATGTGTGTATATTATGTAGTTGTCTGATTCTATTTTTGTGCTACTGTCTTTTATATTAAAAGTAATAGCAGTGAGTAATATTCTTTCATGCATGCAATCACGCACACACACACATACAC
>CM065684.1:24839618-24907118 GCA_017654935.2 Phymorhynchus buccinoides
GCTGCGACGCGCTCTCCAGGTGGGAGCAACCCGAATTTCACAGAGACGCCTCTGTGACTATAAAGTACCTAATACCTAATACCTAATGTGATGTTTTCGTTTTTTTTACAATAACCGTATTGAATGTCATCATATTACTTTGTCTTTTCTTTTTCTTACTTGCAGACACACTATACGGTAAGAATGGGGGTGATCGGTGATGCCATTATTTATTCCCACAGCATTTGTTTTTCCATTTATATATAATGATGTTGTTCCCTCTCCCCCTTCCCTCATGGCATAGATAGTAGATGCACAATATGTACTTCCCTGTTCTGGTATTATATCATAGATGCTTTGTTTGTGGTTTTAATGTATGGGGAGATAGCGTGGCAATCATCTGATTGTTGAAATACACTATGTTGTTTTTCATTATTTCCCCATGGCAATGTACCATAATTTTCGGACTATAAGGCAATATTTTTTTCTTCAATTTTGACCTATGCGCCTAATAAACGAGGGCGCCCTATTAGTGAACAAATCATGAGAAGAGAGAGGCAACGATTGCCGTGCTCAGTACAGTCTAGACATCGAAAGTGGTCACGGGTCACAGATACGACAAATACTCACGTTAAAATGCTTCAAAATCCCTATTTATCATCCGAGATACCGTCCAACAGATGCCATAACCCTTCATTGGATGTAAAAAGCATTGTTGTAGAGCTTAAAATGCCATAATTCTTACCAGTTTTCGTGAAGAAAAGTGCAAACACAACAACCGGAAGTCGCACAAACGGAACTTTCATGATTTGAAAGGGGAGCCAACTCTTGTTTATGACAGCAGTAATGCGGTCGGCAAGCGTTTACCGCACGCGTACGGGCTTCGAAGTTTGACTTTCTTTTGCGAGGTGCCTATCGCTGTATAAACCTTTTGCTTTAATTTTTTTAAAGATTTTTCTTGAAAATTGCCCTATGCACACAAGTGCCTAATGGTCCAAAACATACAGTAGTCATATATTAGTAACGAAATTATTATTTGTATTATGTTTGTGTTACCATGAGGAAAGATTAAAAAACGACACATATGGTTGCTTTGTTTGTGGTTTCAGTGTGTGAGGAGACACTAATGCAATAATCTAATGGTCAAATTGCACATAGTTATTTTTTCACTATTTCCCCATGGCAATGCAGCTATATGTTAGTAATGAAATTACTATTCATATTACATTAGTCTTGCCATGGGAAAAAGTGAAAATAATGTATATTTTGACCTAAATGATCAGACTATGCTGTGATTGTATGGTGGGATGTGAAGCTTTTTGTTTCCTTTTGCGATTAAAAGCTTGTGAGTAAAAGCTTCTTGTTATAATCTCTTCTCATGGATTATTCCTAGATATTTAACATGTTACCAGTCATGTACACCTGTATCCACATCCCATATACTCATTCCAGTTACCACGCATTTAAAAATGATTTGCCTGTGTGTGTGTGCGTGTCACTTTGTGTGTGGTGGGGTGGAGAGTTTGGGAACTTACAGGTTAATTTTGATCACCCTTTTTATTGGGCAAATAATGTTGTGATGCTAGCGCTGCATTGGAACCAGGGCCACGTGTGCATTTGATTTTCTCTGTCTGTGTGTCAGAAGTGTTGTTGTTGACTTACCCTGGCTTAAAAAGACTCCAGGGATCATCCCAACAGCTGAAGCACTTGAACACTATGGTGCAAATGCACCAGCTAGAGATGAGAACATCAGACCTGTTTACTCTACTGTTTTCGAGTAGTGTTCTTCTCAATTTGGACCTCTACTACTCTTCAAAATTGAAAATAATGCTCCTATTACTCATTTTCAGTGAACATTGTTTGATGGTTTAATGAATAGAAGTTAGAACTACACATTTTGCACCAAAACTACTCATTTCAGCTATCCAGACTACTCAAGACTTAAGTAGGTGGTAAACAGGTCTGGAACATTACGCGTGTGACCGTTGGTTTTTTTATTTTTTTATTACCCCGCCATGTGGGCAGCCACACTTTGACTTTGGAGGATGTGTCACAAGTGTGTGGCCCACTCTTAGAGCCTTAACTACTGTACCATTCTCACAAGAAAGTTGGCAGAATTCCTTCCTTTGGTTCAAGGAAAGTGGCAGAGTGGTTAAGACGTTCGCCTGCCAATTCAAGGTGTGAGTGACCCGGGTTTTGAATCCTGGCCTCACCTTTTCTTTCCATTTCGATGGGGAAATCGAACTGAGCATCAGGTCCTTCGGATAGGGACTTAAAGCAAGTCTGACCTGTGCCCTTCATGTACATAAAAAGCCCAAGGCAGTTATGCACAAACTCTCTCTCTCTCTCTCTCTCTCTCTCTCTCTCTCTCTCTCTCTCTCTCTCTCTGTCTCTGTCTCTCTCTCTCTCTCTCTCTCTCTCTCTTGTGCTGACGGCAAATATGGAAAATGGCTACCCTATGTCAATACTTTTACCGTTGTAAAATAAAGGTTCATTATCATTATCATCATTATCTCTCTCTCTCTCTCTCTCTCTCTCTCTCTCTCTCTCTCTCTCTCTCTCTCTCTCTCTCTCTCTCTCTCTCTCTCTCTCTCTCTCTCTCTCTCTCTTTCTTTGTCTTAAAGAACTGAGAGTACATTTATATGCCTTGCCACCTTTTAATGATTATGATAAACCCATTGGTGCTGGTCTATTCGGGGTTCTTTTTTTTCTTGGTTTACATTCATTTTACCCATCTTTTTATACCTCTAGCATCTGCATTCTAGCACTGCTCTGCTTTATTTTATTAAAAATAAATATAATAATCATTATCATCATCATTTGTATCAGGATTCCCCCCTTTAGGTAGGAATACTGTTGTTATTCATTGTTGTTGTTGTAGCTTTGTTAAAGTACTGAATAATGCATGCTTTATGTATACTGTGTAGTGTAGTGACTATTATGACGGGGGGGAAGTAAATGTATCCAACAGTAGTTTTTATGTACCTTTGTTTCTTTCCCACTCTCCTACTGCCTTGATTCTGTTTCTGTCTGGATAAGTCGCAGACGCCACTTCCGACGATGAATCATGACGGAACTAGGAGGGTGCATGAACCTAATAGAAAATATAGAAGGAGAAAGACCTACTGCTTACCCTGGGTTAAGACCATTAAATCCCCCAGTTCAGCTGGGAAGGCCCAGGCCCCACTTCAGAAGCAAGCGAGAAAAACAAATTCCCTTGTAGTCAGTAGTTGCAGGCTCAGATGGTGATCTGGTCAGCGCTGATGAAAATGCGCTGACGGAGCCTGCGGTGACAGTGGCCTCGGTCAGTTGGTTCCACTTCATGGCAGTCCGGATGAAGAAGGAGCTACGATATTGCTCCATTCTCGCGTTGGGGACACAAAATCCACGGGAGTGGTTTATGGCCTGTCTTTCTAAGATGTTAGTTGTTTTGAACCCCTCAAATCTGGTTGGCTTTCTCCTGCGACGATTTGTGATGGCCGGTTCATCTGTTCATCTTCTGTCTTCTCCGGTCTCCTGTGTATTTGTCCAGTTCAAATTCAAACAAAATTATTGTTAGAAGGATATCAAAATATTAGGGGGGAAAATTGTGTTTACAGTCACCCAACCCACCCTAATCTTTATGGTAAGCAGTAAATTGTCTGCATTCTTCTTTTCGTTCAGTTTCTGACCCTCTTTCTCTGCAGATCCCTAGGTATAAGCTTTCAACTGTTGGTCGGCGCTCTTTTGCTGTCTCATGATCGACCTCCTGGAACAAACTTCCTCTTTCCCTCCGTCAGCGACCGACCCTCTCTGCTTTCAAAGCTAACCTTAAAAACCCACCTGTTCCCCTGTCATTAAAGCTCCGCTCTCTTTCTCTTCTCTCTCTTGTCATTAGGTCTGTTTCTGCTGTATTCCATTTAGGTCATCCGTGTGTGTTCGCTTTGTATTGCGTTTTTATTTGAATGTGTTATGAATGCTAACGTGTGTGTGCGCTTTGATTTGATTTCTATCAAGATTCAGCGCCATATAAATACTGTATGTTGTTGTTGTTTTCAATTCTATATTCTGTTCACATCAAAATGACTGTTCAGAAAGTTTCCGTCTTACATTTTCAGTTGGTAACTAATTTCCTTTTGTTTGCTATTATATAGAATAATTTAATTGCAGATGCATCGCTTGAACTTAGCCGATACATTATTTTGCAATCGGTGACTCGCCAATTAAGACGCTACCAACATAGTAATATGTAGGGCTTATCATTTTGCAAAATTCTGTTCATTTCTTCTGCGTTTTAATTTCACTTTTCTCAAGTTATTCCATTTTTAATATTATGACAGAAAAAACAACAACTTCCGGTATAGTATTGTAATAGGCCTAATGGTAACTGGACTTATTCATTGACCTCCAACAAAAGTCAAAACAACAGAATGCATAATGATTGCTTGTGTATGTGTGTGTGTGTGTGTGTGCGCTTTGATTTGATTTCTATCAAGATCCGTATAAATACTGTATGTTGTTGTATGAGTGAGAGAGAGGGGGGAGGAAAGAAAGAGAAAATGGGGAGGGTGTGTGTGTTAGAACAGCTCATGAACTTTAAGAAAATATACTTTTAAAAAAACAACTATTTTTGCATGAATCTAGTTATGAATCCATTATTGGTTTTGTTCTCCTCTATAACTTCATCGACTGTTTATTTCCCTTTACCTTGAATCCTAATCTCTGCTCAACTTTTTTTTCATCCTTGTATTCATAACTCTGTACGCAACACGTTTTGTAGCAGCCCCCTTTTCTATGACCTTTACGAAGTAAAACACCCGAACCCGGGGGATCTCTTTCCACAGAAAGAGCATGCGGAGGAAGTGGATCGGCTTCACACGGACTACCGCCTGCGGCTGGAGGACCTTCGGGCGGAGCTGTGGCGGCTGGAGCAGGAGGCGGACAAGTACCGGCAGCTGGCTGGCCTCGATCGCCTCACCCAGGCCGCCCTCTCCCATGCCCAGGCCGCCCAGGAGGAGGCGGGGCTGGACGATGGCGGGGGAAGCCTGGAGGGGAAGATGGTGGCCGTCACGGGCACGCCACGCGGCGCCGATTCCAACGCCGGGTCTGAGACGTCGCTGTCGCTGTCGCCGCCGGGCCCCCCTCCCCCACCGCCCCCACCCCTGCCGGGAGGGTCCGGACCACCTCCCCCTCCGCCCCCACCCCTGCCGGGCGGGGAAAACCTGGCTGCCCCCGGGGCGCCCCCGCTCGGGCCCGCCGCCGCCCCCTCCCCCTCCGATGCTGGGGGGAGGTGCACCCCCGCCCCCGCCCCCTGCCCCTGGTATGGCTGTGAGGAGTAAAGGTGAGTCGGTGGCTGTGTTTGAGGGCAGGTCTCGATGCATACGATACTCCATGTGTGTATAGATTGACACTGCATTTTAAAAAGAAAAATGTACGATTGTGTCTTCACAATCGTGCTGTAAAATGATTTTGTGATGGTTTGATTTGATTTTACTTTGTTTAGATATTCTAAAGAAATGTCATTAAAAAAAAACCAGTGATGGTTATAAGTGAGTTTGTGTCATGTTGGGGAAAAAGTTCAAGAAAAGATTGTTGAAAATAAGTAGTTTGTTAGTACCATAGCGGGAAAAAAAGGTTGTGAAGACGCCTTTTGTTTTCATTTAGGATTTGCATTGAGGGAAACTATAGACACTCCTATTTCTACTTGCCATGTGCATTGAAATCTACAGGGGAAAACACGATACGGAGTTTTTTTGACAAGGCAGCCGCAGTCTTCATGGGTACACTCTTCCTGTTGTGTTTCTCATTAGCATGGAATGAATGTCCATGAACTTTTGTTAGTGTGTGAAGTTCTCTTCAAGCCAGCCCAGGACTATATAAACAGCAAACAGCTAGGCTAAACATTAGCAGTTTCTGTGTCACAGTGAGGGAAAACCCTCCTTTTTCAAACCAGGCGCGCGGCCATCAGGAGAGGGGGCTGACTTGTTCCTCTCTCTTTCTCCCGCTAACAACCGCGGCCCGATCTTGGGATCGGGTCTTTTATACACCTGTTGTGCCTTTCATTTTCCTAGACATTGTCCGAGAAATATGTTCCTGTAGTCTGCTTGAATGATTTTGATTAAGAGGCACAGTTGGCATTAGTGGCGCAGTGGGATACTTAGAGACCTGTTAATGATTTGGGAATTATAGTTTACCTATTTTTCAAGCAGCCCAATTTTCTTTGTGTACATATTTTAGCTAATTTCTTTGGCTTTTGGTTCAATCAAATATTTGAAATAGCCAAATATCACTGTATATGCATTAACAATAATTATGGTTTACCACGACTTCTGGTACTCTCTTCTGAAATATATGGCTTCTGGATTTAGAGATCAAACAGCTTGCAATACAATGTATTGGGGGTGGGGGTGAGGGAGAAGAGGAAAGGTGTGTGCGTGCGTGCGTACATGCGTGCGTGTGTGAAATAGGCAATGCTCTTCCTTGTTTATTAAAGATGTATGGTGTGAACTATTCCCCTGGACCTTTTTTATTTGATTTGATCAGAAAGCCTGGCTTAACACGTTTTTTTCTTTCAAAAGCAGTCCTTGGCTGACCCATAATTTGAATGATATAAATTGTTTCTTTTGTTTGGAATCAGGCTTCTTTTTTTTCAGTTGAAGTTTGTTTTGTTTTTTATTTGGTTGGTTGCCTTTTTTTTTCTTGGCTTGAATATTTCTGTTTTTATTTTTTTTTTTTTATTTTTTTTTGGATTTTGTGTTTCAAACTTTCCCCTGTTGAATTTTTTTGGTTAAATTTTCAAAATGTTTTAGGGAACGAGAGACAGGCAGACAGACAGTTAAGACATACAGACAATTAAACAAGACAGTCGCAGATAAAAGTAGGCGTAATTCATCCAATTAAATGCACATTGTCATTGGATTCCAACGTACTTGAAAGAGAGAGAGGGGGAAACTTTAACTTTATTTATAGGAGGGAGGTCTTCAATCTGAGAGAGAGGGCGATGGGGTTAGAGAGGTATGTTTATCCTTTATAGAGTTTGCTTGTATGTTCATATGTATTTAAGGTCGATGGTACATTTATGGGCAGATTTATAGCCTCTTTCCTAGTGCAGGTATTGTATGTGCATACTCCCATTTAACCCAAAGCACATTTATGGGCACACATATACGCACTCTTATCAGTGCACATATTGTTGTGCATACTCCCAAACACCCAAAGCACACGTACACACACATACACACGCACAAATACATGTGCACACACACACACACACACACACACACACACACACACACACACACACACACACACACACACACACACACACACACACACACACACACACACACGCACACACACACGCACACACACACACGCACACACACACACACACACACACACACTCACACACACACACAAGTACACACACACATGTACATGCACACATGCATATGCGCACACACACACACATACACACGCACGCACACACACACTGATTCAGATAAATTAATGGTTATCTTTTGTAAATAACAAATTTTTCTTCTTACAATTATTGATCTATTTCTTGGCAGGTCCCACCAAACCGATTGTCAGTACTAAATCTCCAATGAAGCCACTTTTCTGGAAGAGAATTCAGGTTCACACTCTGAAAGCGAACAAGTCCAGTGCTTCATCACAGTAAGTTTAACCTTTTCCAGCCTAACATAGATTCGCTCCCCTTGGACTGCTGGTCTCGGATTCTGCGACTTGACCAAGCCTGCGAATTGGGATTTGGAATGAGCGGCGTGGGAGCAACGCCACTGTACGACCCAGAAGATAGGACAGCCAAAAAAAAAAAAGTGTAACCTTTTCAGTACCCACAACCCATCATATCCTCTACATCATATGAGTGTGTCCTAAAAGCGCTTCCCTAAAACCAAGGACTTGTCATACTAAAATGCAATGCCGTCTTTGATTTTTACCATCGACTACCGAATAGTTAATATTGCCATTTCAGTGCCCTAAGAGCACAGTTTCAAAAATGGCGTCTGTGATATACAGTACCAGATCAAGATGTATGTTTGATTATGCTAAGTCAACCCACACGACACACATTGTACTATTAGTGGTCGCCGCTTTATAAAAGAAGTTAATAGAGCCAGCCTATTATTCTTCGATTTCTTACGGTTCTTCTTCTATATGTTATGTTCTTCTTCTTCTTATTAAAGCCACTTTCTCAGAGAAATCCTCAATCGACTAAAACAGTTCCCTGTTCATTTTATGAGCTTTTCATGCTGCCATTTATGCGCCTAACAAAATATGTCACTTGTGTCACTCCAGCATGTCTGTCCTCAGCTGGTCACGTAGTTGTAATCGTGGAACTTTTATTATCCTTTGCAATCGTTTAAGGTATCTCTGAGGTGGATATTTTATATAGCATTAATTTGTTAATTTATTTGTCTATGTCGTACTGAAGTAAACAAAAACACAAAAAAAGTAGTAGTATCGTAATTCGCGGACTATAAGCCGCTTATTAAAACCATTTTTCGTCAGTCCCAAAATGTCTTTATAAAGCGGTGACCACTGTATTGTGTGTGCCTGCAATGAAAGAAAAAGTGCACAAATGCAAGGCCTAAATCATGCTGTGCAATTATTAAAAGTGAAAGTATTTTGTTTCAAGGTCAGAGTGGTTAAGACCTTGATTCAGACCTTTGATCTGCAGCCTTGTTCCCGGGTTTGAATGACAAAAAAATCACCTTGATTTCGGTACATTTTTCACAAAATGACGAGTCCTGTTTCGCTGGTCTGACACTTTCGCTTTTGGCAGTCAACACACCCGCGATTGAAACTCGGTAAGACTCAATCCTGCTGAAGTATGGACATCGATGCTAGGTTCGCCACGCTTCCGCGGCTTATGCTTCAACGCGGGTTATGCGTTACTTTTTTCATATTTGTTTTCAAAAGTAGGGGGTGAGGCTTATATTACGAAGCAGCTTGTAGTCCGTGAATTACGGTAATTGTTGTGGTGGTGGTGGTATACTAGTTATGGAGGTAGTAGTCGTAGTAGAAGTCAGAAGTGGAGGAGGTGTAGGGTAGGGGCTACTATAGATGGATTTACATTTGTACCACCCTTTGCATGGGCACTGTTTTCTAAGAGAACTTGGATAAAATCAGTTTTGATGAGTTTGATGATCTATTCTCAACATTCTTGTCTAGTCCAAGACAGCATCAACATACTTTTCATAGTGTCTATGTCATTTTCATGATATCTGTTGCTGACATATTTGTGTCATCGTTTTTGTTCAGGGGTGGTAATTTGTTCTGGGAGGCCATAGACGAGCCTAAGATCAACTTTGACGACTTTGATGATCTCTTTTCCAAGATCCCCGTCCAGCCCAAAAAGAAAGCCAAAGACGCAAAGCCCAAATCTGCTGTCAAACAGGTCAGTCGTAAATTTTTGTTGTTCATTTTTTCCTGCATCTCCACTTTCAATTTGGATTAAAGTGCAGTATGTCAGATGAGGGGGAACAACTCTGGGATGCAGTATTTTGCTTTGATACGCTCAGGGGGGTTGTGTCTTCAGATCATGTTACCAGAGTAAGGCCGGGTTCACATTAGACGCATAAGTTCCGTACCGAAAACTTAAATAAGTGGAAGAAAGAAGGATAAAAGTTTACTCATATAGGGGAAATTCGCCACACTTCCGCGGCAATGCTTTTCCGGGTTTCTTTGTTTCACTTTTTTATGGATTGCGCAGGGTTTATTACAAATGGCTTATCCGAATTATGTGTGTGGTGGTGGTATACTAGTTATGGAATTCTCTTTTCCATTTTAGGTTTTTTTTCCTGAGAATTTCTCTGGCTGTCAAGGGGTTAAGTCTGATCATTTTTTGGAGTCACTTTTTATAAGAAGAACAGGGAGAAATAAGCATCTTATAAAAATATTGTCCTGGAAATTTAGCCTGCATTTTATGTATTTATTTGCATGTGTTTATTTATTGTATTAATTGTTTGGAGTAGCCCTGTTGGGGTTAACTTTCTGTACATATAGAAATGTCCTAAATGAGCCTGTACCAGGTCGGAGGTACTCACTTTTCTCTTATTACAGATTTTACGGACCAATAAAGCAAGCCAAAGACTTTTCCCCCAAACCTGCCGTCCCCAGCGCAGTCATAAAACATTGTTGTTCATTTTTTCCAGCATCTCCAACCTCTATTTTTAGAGTTCCAAAATGTCAGATGAAAACCACTCTGGGTCAGTATTTTGGAGGGGTCGTATGGGGGGAGGTTTTCAGATGGCAGCCGTAGAAAGAAAAAGTTCAGTTCACAGTTCATACTCTCCTCTTCATGCACACATACAATGACATATTAAAACTGGATTTGGGTCTTTCCAACTTTGTTTCCATAGGATTGTGCAATCGATGGTATTCCGCTTTTCACTTACACGACCTTACTTAATCACCTCCACTCTCGTCCAATTTCAGTGTTTTCTTTTTCAAAGTCAGTGGCTTTCAAGGGCTTTTCCTATCATTTTTTCCGCCATCTTTTTTATAACAAGAACGACTCCGCTTTCAGCAACTTATAAAAATATAGTTGTTTCCCTTTAGCCTGAATTCTATGTAGACGATTTGCATGTGTTTATTTAAAATTGTTTGGAGTAGCCCTGGTCGTAACTTTCTTTTTAGAGGAAGTGTTTAAGAGAGGCCATTTAGGTCGTAAAATGCATTCGTGCCTATTACAGTATTTTACGGTCTCAAATGAGAGGTGGTCGCTTAACTGAGACCCCTCGCCTTAAAATATGGGTTTGTCTGTATAGTAAGAAAATATGACAACAAAATCTGACTTTAGTGTAAAATTTTGAAAGTGCGCCTTATAATGAAGTGCACCTTATAGTCTGAAAAATAAGGTCAGTGTTGATTCTAGAGCGCGGTCTTGCGAGATTCCCACTTTTTTTAAAATATTTGGACGCATAAAATTGTGAGTCATGCAAAAAAATCAAAAAGTTTTCAAAATTTGTGTGCGTGAACTTTTATTATGTCGCTCAATTTTGTTGGTGAGGGGATCCAAGGGGATCCTTTTTTTTTTCCAGCCAAGGGGTTCCCTTTTCTAAAATCCTTGAATCAACACTGTAAGGTAAATGTTTGCTTGTGTATTCTTAAAAAAAAATCAAATCTACAAGCTTGATTTTGTTTATGGCATATTATTTGTGGCGATTCAGTGTTCTAAAGCGGCACTTGGTGTTGGTGACATTTCAGTCTGCCAAAGTGATTGAGGCCAAGCGCTCCCAAGCTGTGGGCATCCTGCTGTCAACCATTCGCCTGGAGATGGCAGAGATCGAGCACGGTGGGTGATTTATTGCGTAGCCTTTGACGCCCGCCCTATGGGAAGGTGGCAGGACAGTTTAGAGGCATTCGCGTGCCAATGCGTGACTGCAGCGTGAGTGAACCAGGTTCGAATCCCAGCCTCGCCCTTTCTTTCTTCATTCTATTTGTATTTGGTATTTGGTATATTCTAGTCACAGAGACTTATCTCTGTGAAATTCGGGCTGCTCTCCCCCGCAAGTGCAGCGCCTACCCAATATTTTTTTGGGGGGCACAGGGTGAGGGTGGGGTGTGGGCACACTTAGAAAACCTAGCTATCAATTTGGCCATACCAGGCAGCAGGCTTTCTCCCTGCTCTTACTGACTTTTAACTACCGTGGGATTTTTACGTGCGTAAAGTGCACGAGTCAGACTAGCTTTATGTCCCCATCCGAAGGACTTGACGTTCAGTTCGATTTTCTGTCAAACTAGAAAGAAAGGGCGAGGCCAGGATTCGAACCTGGGTCACTCACGCTGCAGTCACGCATTACATTTGGCAGGCGAACATCTCAACCACTCTGCCACCTTTCTCCCTTACAACTTCTTTGCGACACTCAAGGGCGATCATTTTATGTACTGAAGCAAGTGCACCGCCTAGTGACGAGTCAAGGGGAGATAATTTTCTGTGGCTATACACTACTGCTTCATAGCGTACAAGGGCTATAATTTTATGTGGGCTGTGTTTGTGTTTCAGTGTCGCGTGGTAGGGGCAAGGAATTTCTAGGAAAAAGCCTCATTCAGTGCGTGAGTGTCTGGGGTTCAAATCCCAGTCCCGCCCTTTCTTTCAAGTTTGATGGGGAAAATTTAACTGAACGCTGACTCCTGACTTAATAAAGCATGGCAGTAAAAAGTTGATAAGACAGGATGATTCCTGCATTTGGTATGAACCGAATAATAGCTAGATTTCTCACATCAAATACCCTCCCCCTCCCCTCCCCTATGGTGGTTTTCTCATGTGACATCGATCTTTGACATGAGAATGTTTTAATCTGTGTTCCAGCCATCCTGCATCTTGACACATCTGTGCTTGTTGCCGAAAAGTTCAGAGCCATTTATGAAAATGTGAGTGCATTCTCTGATGATTTTGATGTTGTTTGCGTTTTTAATGTTTAATTTGAAGTTTTCTTATGTATTTTTTTGTTTATCGTGTTATGGTGACAGTTAAAGTTGTGTTTGTATCAGGCATAGAAAGTCTGTGTTTTGTAGATCAAGTATGTGTGTGGGTGCGTGTGCGCGTGGATGCACTCTATAGAAATTACAGTGGAACCTCCCTTTTAAGACCTTGAAAAATTATCCAAAATAAGGTCTTAAGTGGGAGGGAGTTGTATAAGGGAGATAATTTAATACGAAGGGCAATGTCTTAACCCTCTTGTGCCTGACGCTCTGTGCTCTCAATCACCTCTGAAATCCTAACCCAAGGGACGTCACTCCGTACAAAAGGCGGGGTAGCGTCGGAAAAATAATAAAATAAAATATACCCTACCAGATTTTGTGTGTTTTTTTGCTTTGAATGTGTTGCCGAGATGTCTGTCTGAGTTGCAAAAGGAATTCCAAGATGTTGTGGGGATGCATGGCTCCACAAAAAAAATCTAAATGCCAAAGTGTATTCGCAAACTGCATTCACTAGTCATTCACTGCCTACTTTTGCAGACTGTTGAAGCCTAAGACGACTGAAATGGAAATGTAGATCAAAACCATTCACTTACCCTTTCAGTAAGTTTCACTTCACAATCTTATAATTCCTATCTTTCACAAAAAAGGGAATTTTCATCGCTGTCATCACTCAGTGGATGCAATAGCGACTCATCATCCATGATGTAAAAGTCGGGAAAATGCCGATGTCAGTAACACGACTTCAAAAATTCGCATCGATCGAACAAACACAAGCTCGCTGCCGAAATAGGTCAGAATACACTCCTTACTCATCACTTCGCGATCTCATAAGTCCCATCTTTCACAAAAATAGGACTATTCATTGCTTTCCTCAGTCAATGGACGCCATAACTGTTCGTCATCCATATTGGAAAAATCGCGAAAATGCCGAAGTCGGTCACTAATTTTCAAAAATTCATATCTTTCAAACCAATCGGCCTAGAAGCCATTGCAAGCAACAGGACGGAAGTGTAATCTATAGCGAAAGCGAGGCTGAAGCGCTCACGTGACTGCCATGTGATAGAAACAAAATGGAAGCGCCCAAACCGGCCACGTGGAATCCGTACGTTCCCGAATGTTCTAGACGTTTCCGATCCGATTTTTTTTTTAACGTTCACGACCGTTCACCGCACAAGAGAGTTAAGTGGGAGGGAGTCTTATAAGGGGATGTCTTATCCCTTCTTCATAATGTCCACCTGCCGTAACCGGCAATTATTTACATACTAGCCGGTTGAACACCTGCTTCGCGGATAATAAGCCAGGTTGATTGTTTAAACCCCCCCCCCAACCCCTACTCCCCCCCCCCAAAAAAAAAAAAAAAAATTGGGACGGAGCCAGGTTCGAACTCGGAACGTTCGTGTGAGAGTAGTACGCCTAACCCACACAGCTACAGTTTTTCTCTGACGTGAGAGTAAAATTTACCCTTTTATAGTGACCCCAACTTTGACCTACTGCTCGACTGACCCCAACTTTGACTAATTACGCTAATTACGGGGCGCGTTGCCAAATGTAAAGTACCCTACTGTCAGCATGGGTCATCCCTCTGGATACTGCAAAAGTTTGGCGGCGCTAAAACCACGCTAAATACGGTTGCATAGCGTCCACACAGACAGACAGACAGACAGACACAGCTGGCATATATATTTAGATACTGGGGTTCAAAGAATTATGCAGCGCGGGGAAAACAAAAACTAGGCTAGATAGATAAGAGGGCATGCACGGCCGGGCACATCTGGCTAGTCCGAGAACACCCGGCCCCACACGGAAAAAAAAGGGAGGTACTACTGTATAAGTGATAAGTTTCTTTACAAATACGTACACATAACATTATAGATTTTTGTTGTTGTTTTTTTCTCTCCTCCCCAGCGTCCACTGGATGATGAAATCAAACTGATTGAGAAGCAGCTAGAGAAGCAGCCGGACGTTCCCTTGGACAAACCAGAGCAGTAAGTGAAAAGCTTCTGTGAAATAGATGACCGGTCACTTCCATCCACATTTGATTATCGTATAGAGAAGCAGCCGGACGTTCCCTTGGACAAACCAGAGCAGTAAGTGAAAAGCTTCTGTGAAATAGATGACCGGTCACTTCCATCCACATTTGATTATCGTATGTTTCGGACTCTAAGGCAATATTTTTTCCCCAGACTGAGACCCCTGCGCCTTATTATATGACTAATAATATATTTTTCGGACTATAAGGCGATACTCTGTTTTCCCAGACTGAGACCCCTGCGCCTTATAATATGACTGACGATATAGTAACAAAATATAAGAACAAATATGATTTTTGTGTAAAATGTTGGGGGGTGAGCCTTATAAATAAGGTGTGCTTTATACTCTGGAAAATACAGTATCTATTCTGACCCTGAAGATGAAACGTGGCTGCCTTATTGTCAGAACAGAAGCTAGATTTACTGATATATGTTAACTGTATTTAAAAAAAAAAATTGTATTTAGATTGATAATGCTTGAATGAATGAACAGGTACAGTGAAATTTCGTGTGTACAAATGCAGACATCATTTTGCTTTTATTTATTTATTTTTTTATGAATCTAAGAGAAAGCCAAGTAAAGTAGACATATTTAAAGTTTGTTTGGTCGAAATAGAATTGCATCAATATACAAAGAATAGAGAGGACCGAATACGCATCTTTCAATTTCCTTTTGTTCTCATTTTCTTTTATCCAAATTTCGCATGTGAATGACTGGCTGTGATTTGACTATTTTTTTAATTTTTTTTTATGATATATTTTCAGATTTCTATATGATCTGCATCAGATCCCCAACTGCTCGGATCGCATCTTCTGCTTCATCTTCCAGTCCACCTTCCAGGAGAGCGTGTCTGTGATAGAGAACAAACTCAACAACCTCAAGATGACTTGTGAGGTCAGCTGCTGTCGAAGCACCTTGGGTGTCCCCCTTTTTTTTTAATCTTTAAAACAACAAAAAGAATTCATGGAAAGTTTATGCTTGGTATAATGCAGGCGTGGGAATTTTCAGTTTTTAAGCAAATTTCAGCTTTTTGGGTGGCCCTAGAGGACATTTTGTTATAGGTAAAGAAAGAAAAAGAAACCAACTGAGTAAGAATTACTTTTGATGAGTGAATGCAAAATGAACTAAACATATCAGTTCTTCTTCTTCTGCGTTCCCAGGCCAAAAGGCCACAATGGGTACCTATGTGTCCGTTTTCCAGTTTTCACTGGTGTTCTCGCTGCATTCAGCTGACACATTCGATTTCAGAGGAGCTCAAAGAAGAAAACTATATGGAAGTGGTTTTTTGGGAAAAAAGGCAGGAGAATGGGCCAAAAAGTTAGAAAGATTGTGGATGACACAAAGCAAGGAAAAAGGCAGAGTCAAAGAGAGAGACAGATTACACGAAGTTACAAGCACAGAACTTCCAGAAGGTGGGGGAACTATTTTTACAAAAGACCCCCCCCCCTGGTATCCACACGAGGGGATATCAGTTCTATTTCTAATGCTGTTTTTAAGGCTTAGATTACACACGTAAATCTTCAACTTCAGGGGTCTTTGTCCCCCGATACATGCTTTTCAGTTTTGTTCTCGATTCCTCGATCCCACGCCTGATACAGACAAACCCCTATTTTACGACCCTCTGTTAAGCGACCACCTCTCATTTGAGACCGGATTTGTTGGCACGGATGCATTTTACTATGTAAACAACCTCCCTTAAACGACTTCCTCTAAAACGCGACTTACGACCGCCAATTTGTTGGTTTTTACGACCGTTGTTGTCGCCTGCATAGACTTCGAGCAAAGGGAAACAACCACGGTCAAGGGCCTGAAAGCGGAGTCGCTTCCCTTGTTGTAGAAAAGATGGCGGAAAGCGTAGGAAAAGCACGAAAACCACTGACTTTCAAAAAGAAAACTACTGACTTTGGACGAGAGTGGAGGTGATTAAAAGAAGTTGGCAAAGTGAAACTGTAATATCGATTGCACAATCCTATGGAGTTGGAAAGACCCAAATCCAGTTTTAATATGTCATTGTATGTGTGCATGAAGAAGAGAGTATGAACTGTGCTGAACTTTTTCTTTCTACAGCCAGTGAAAACCTCCGTCATACGACCCCTCCAATTTACAACCGATTTTTCCGGACATTTTGGAAGTCTTAAAATAGAGGTTTGTCTGTAATGTTAATGCATTCAAGAAATCAGATGAACGACATCATTTCAGGATTGTTGGTGATTGTTTTTGTTTGTTTGATTGCTTTTTTTGTTTTTGTATCTCCGTGAGAGTCTGTCCAGTTTATCTCCTATGCTCTCTTTTTTTGCACTGCATCAGTCCTTTTCTAGCTCATCACTGGATACAGTTCATGCTGTGATCTCCTCCCTTGCAGATGCTGACGTCGGGGGATGCCATCAAGCGGATCTTCGGCCTGATCCTGGCGCTGGGCAACTACATGAACGGAGGCAGCCGTACGCGCGGGCAGGCCGACGGCTTTGAGCTGGACATCCTGCCCAAGCTCAAAGACTACAAGGGGAAGGTGGGTGGGCTGGCCAGTAGTGGGAAACTTCTTCTTCTTCGTCGTCGATCCCTCGGACAGTTTCCTGTCATATGAGCACAGATGCGTCATCAGACCTGCCTACTGCTACGATTTGGCCGTAGCAGCTACGAAAAATAAAGCTTTGCTACGGAGCTACGGCAACCTTAGCGTTGCTACGGAAAAAACAAATTGCCGCCGCATTTTATTTTTGCTTATGCCGTTCCCGGTTTTGTCAGTTTCTAAGAGCAGACGCTGTGTCACGCGCGATGACCTAGTCACTTCCGTTTTTATCAAAGTGACTGCGCATGCGTTCTTATTACTTTCTCTGAAAAAAATGGCGGACTCCAGCAGCAGTAGTGATTCGGGAGATGTTTCAAACGAAGAAAAACGAACCCAAACCAGAAAACGAAAATCATCTGGCACACCATCTTGTTCTAAGGAAAAAACGGCCTGCCGCACAAGTTTTTAAAATAGCTTACACGGAGGAGTGGCCTTGCATCATCAGAAGTTGACTCGGTGCGAACCATGCTCACTGCAACCTCTACCATGCAGACTTCTCTGTGAATCATGGCGGTAGAGACGATTGCCGTCAACACGTTCAATCGGCAAAACATAAACAGTGCGTTTCGGCTCAGGAAGAGAACAAATCGATTGCCGTTGTTTGTGGATGCTACGGAAAACTTTTGCCATGCTACTGAAAATTGATGGCTGGGCTACTGATTGGGAATATTCCAAGTAGGCAGGTCTGCGTCATGCTGCCGTTATGCGCCTGAGTAGGAAATAGTTCGGCCCAGCATGTACGTCTTTGGTTGGAGAAAATCTGTGTAAGAGTTTCTAGAACAAAGGTGGGAGAATGGACCAGCAAGTGCACTTGCACAGTACATCCGGATTGTCCGCGTGGAAATAATCAATACGGACACATGCGCTTATTTTTTTCCTTCTTACTTTTACTTATTGATTATTTCAGCGCGGAAAATCTGAATGTACTGTGTACGTGCCCCCGGGCAGAATGATAGTACAGATCACAGTAAGCAAAGGGAAAAGGTTGAATCAAAGAGAGTGACACACGTCTCAGTGGCCCAGAAGCTCTTTGGAAGCCTGGAAGGCCTGCAACATACAGCCGCCTTCATATCAGATTCTGGGGTGTCCCTCTGACGTATGAGAAGAAGAAAGAAGAAAGAGAGTGACAGATTTGAGGAAGTTTCAAGCACAGAACTTTCAGAAGGTCGGGGAACCATTTGTACAAAAAACTCCCCGGTATCCCCGTGTGAGGTAGCGTGAATGAATGGTAGTTGGTATTGGCGCCACGTGTGACCATGGTCAAAAGAGGCAAATTGCAGTCAAACCCCGCCTAATGGACAGCCCAGTAATCAGGATAGTTCTATCCAGTCTCTTTACTTTGTACTTATTGCACTGCTAAGAGAGTCTCCAGTATAACAACCACCTGTTAATTACAGACAGTTTGGGCCAGTCATTTGGGTGGTCGGAATACTGAGGTTCCACTGTATTACAAAATTGAGGTCCATTTGGGTGGTCGGAATACTGAGGTTCCACTGTATTACAAAATTGAGGTCCATTTGGGTGGTCGCAATACTGAGGTTCCACTGTATTACAAAATAGAGGTCCATTTGGGTGGTCGGAATACTGAGGTTCCACTGTATTACAAAATAGAGGTCCATTTGGGTGGTCGGAATACTGAGGTTCCACTGTATTACAAAATAGAGGTCCATTTGGGTGGTCGGAATACTGAGGTTCCACTGTATTACAAAATAGAGGTCCATTTGGGTGGTCGGAATACTGAGGTTCCACTGTATTACAAAATAGAGGTCCATTTGGGTGGTCGGAATACTGAGGTTCCACTGTATTACAAAATAGAGGTCCATTTGGGTGGTTGGAATACTGAGGTTCCACTGTATTACAAAATAGAGGTCCATTTGGGTGGTCGGAATACTGAGGTTCCACTGTACAAAATAGAGGTCCATTTGGGTGGTTGGAATACTGAGGTTCCACTGTATTACAAAATAGAGGTCCATTTGGGTGGTTGGAATACTGAGGTTCCACTGTATTACAAAATAGAGGTCCATTTGGGTGGTTGGAATACTGAGGTTCCACTGTATTACAAAATAGAGGTCCATTTGGGTGGTTGGAATACTGAGGTTCCACTGTATTACAAAATAGAGGTCCATTTGGGTGGTTGGAATACTGAGGTTCCACTGTATTACAAAATAGAGGTCCATTTGGGTGGTTTGAATACTGAGGTTCCACTGTACAAAATAGAGGTCCATTTGGGTGGTTGGAATACTGAGGTTCCACTGTATTACAAAATAGAGGTCCATTTGGGTGGTTGGAATACTGAGGTTCCACTGTACAAAATAGAGGTCCATTTGGGTGGTTTGAATACTGAGGTTCCACTGTATTACAAAATAGAGGTCCATTTGGGTGGTTGGAATACTGAGGTTCCACTGTATTACAAAATAGAGGTCCATTTGGGTGGTTGGAATACTGAGGTTCCACTGTATTACAAAATAGAGGTCCATTTGGGTGGTTGGAATACTGAGGTTCCACTGTATTACAAAATAGAGGTCCATTTGGGTGGTTGGAATACTGAGGTTCCACTGTATTACAAAATAGAGGTCCATTTGGGTGGTTGGAATACTGAGGTTCCACTGTATTACAAAATAGAGGTCCATTTGGGTGGTTGGAATACTGAGGTTCCACTGTATTACAAAATAGAGGTCCATTTGGGTGGTTGGAATACTGAGGTTCCACTGTATTACAAAATAGAGGTCCATTTGGGTGGTTGGAATACTGAGGTTCCACTGTATTACAAAATAGATGTCCATTTGGGTGGTTTGAATACTGAGGTTCCACTGTATTACAAAATAGAGGTCCATTTGGGTGGTTGGAATACTGAGGTTCCACTGTATTACAAAATAGAGGTCCATTTGGGTGGTTGGAATACTGAGGTTCCACTGTATTACAAAATAGAGGTCCATTTGGGTGGTTGGAATACTGAGGTTCCACTGTATTACAAAATAGAGGTCCATTTGGGTGGTTGGAATACTGAGGTTCCACTGTATTACAAAATAGAGGTCCATTTGGGTGGTTGGAATACTGAGGTTCCACTGTATTACAAAATAGAGGTCCATTTGGGTGGTTGGAATACTGAGGTTCCACTGTATTACAAAATAGAGGTCCATTTGGGTGTTTGGATTACTGAGGTTCCACTGTATTACAAAATAGAGGTCCATTTGGGTGGTCGGAATACTGAGGTTCCACTGTATTACAAAATAGAGGTCCATTTGGGTGGTTGGAATACTGAGGTTCCACTGTACAAAATAGAGGTCCATTTGGGTGGTTGGAATACTGAGGTTCCACTGTACAAAATAGAGGTCCATTTGGGTGGTTGGAATACTGAGGTTCCACTGTATTACAAAATAGAGGTCCATTTGGGTGGTTGGAATACTGAGGTTCCACTGTACAAAATAGAGGTCCATTTGGGTGGTTGGAATACTGAGGTTCCACTGTACAAAATAGAGGTCCATTTGGGTGGTCGGAATACTGAGGTTCCACTGTATTACAAAATAGAGGTCCATTTGGGTGGTCGGAATACTGAGGTTCCACTGTATTACAAAACAGATGTCCAGGAATGTGAAATTGTACTAGCAGAGCCTTGAATCAAAATAGGCGTTACCAACATTTTGTGCATCACTCCTAGGAGAGAGCATTCCTTAATGCTCTCTTTTGAAAGCGTTCTTCAAGTATGTAGTTTTTCCGTGAATTAAAAAGAAAATTACTGTATTTTACCGACTATAAGGCAATACTTTTCCCCCCTTGTGCCTTATAAAGGGACTGATGAAATAGAAGAAGAAAAATATAACAACAAAATCCTAATTTTGTGTACAATTTGGGGGATGCGCCTTATAATCAGGTGCGCCTTGTAGTCCGTAAAGTACGGTATATAACTAATTATTAGGCACAGCATCAGTTTGGGAGCAGCATTCAAAGTTGGGATAATAACAGTTGTGCCTTTTAATCCTTTAACCCTTTCACCGCCAATGTCGCATTTGTGCACCACAATGGTTTAACACCCATGTCACTAAAATGCATCAAATTAGGGACTGTTATCCAAAGACCCTATTATTTTTTAGCTTTGAGAGGTAAGGATACGCCTAATGTTATGCATGTCATAGAAGAATTCCCAGTATTGCAGGTACATTTTTTTCTGTACCCAGTTAAGTTTAATGGTATTTTGGGGCTGATAAATGGCTGGCGGTGAAAGGGTTAAAGTATAGTGCTACATTACTTATCACATTTGTGAAGTGTTCATCTGGACTTCACCTCCACATCACCTCATTCCAAGCACTTTAACTCTTTCAACGCCAGCCATTCCTCAGCCAAAATTTACCATTAAACTTACCTGGGTAGAGAAAAGATTTCGTCCTGGAATACTGGGGATTCCTCTGTGGCATGCCTAAAATAGGGCCTATCCTTACCTCCCAAAATTAAAAACATAAGGTCACTGTATACCAGACCCTCGTTTGATGCTTTTTATTGACATGGGTGTGGTGCCAAGAGGCGACAGTGGCGATGAAAGGGTTAAGGGGGGTTCGCCTTATAACAAGATGCACCTTATAAACCATTAACCCTTTCACCGCCAATGTCGCGTTTTTGCACCACAATGATTTAACAACCGTGTCATTAAAACTCTTGAAATCAGGGTCTGTTATTCAATGATATTGTGTTCCTAAATTTGGGCAGTAAGGATTGACCCCATTCTAAAAATTATGTAACAGAGAAATCCAACAATATTGCAGACAAAATCGTTTCTGTAGCCAAGTAGCTTTCATGGAAATTTTTGGTTCAAAGATGGCTGGCGGTGAAAGGGTTAAATACAGTTTGTTTGGTTTTTTCCAGGATAACCGTACGAGTCTGATCCACTACCTGGTGATGATGTACGTCCAGATGTTCGAAATGGACGACGCTGGCACCGACAACGTCAAACTGCCGCTGCCGGACCCCAGTGACATCACGCAGGCTGGCCTGGTCAACTTTGACGACATCGCCAAGGAAATGGCCCGCATACGCAAAGACTTTGAACGTAGGTTGTCGTTGAACTGCTTCGGCTAGTTTAGGCTTTAAATTGATTGTTTCAACTTTTGCCCTTCTTTTTTTTTGTTGCACTGTTGGTCATAAGTAAATTGGATCGTTATTATATTATATTATATTGTGCTTTAGGAGAAAAATGTTTTTTATACTGTTGGTCATAAGTAAATTGGATCGTTATTATATTATATTGTGCTTTAGGAGAAAAATGTTTTTTATACTGTTGGTCATAAGTAAATTGGATCGTTATTATATTATATTGTGCTTTAGGAGAAAAATGTTTTTTATACTGTTGGTCATAAGTAAATTGGATCGTTATTATATTATATTGTGCTTTAGGAGAAAAATGTTTTTTGCACTGTCGGTCTTAAGTAAATTCGAATATCTAATATAATCATACTGTACCAACACTCAAAACAATTGCATACATACTTATTGGCTGGAAAAAAACTAAAGCGTAAACGCTTAGTTACCATAGAAAACAAAGAGTAAATCACTCTAGTGACCGTGGAGTTATCCCCCTTTTACCACTTCCGGTCATGTATTTCCACTTCCTTCCCCAAATCATTCTATTATTTACCATGCTTCAAGGCTGTTGAAGAAATCAATTGCTCCCACTTAGCTTCACTTCACTGTTTTTTGCACTGTCGGTCTTAAGTAAATGGTCAACCTATGGCGATATTTTTCACGCCAGAGGGCAGTCAATGCACTAGGGGCTTATCACGCGATTTTCTTACTTGGGCGTAGTGAGAGAGAGAGTGATGGTAGGACCACTCACTGTCTCTCTCTCTTTCTTTATCCCCAACTAATAATATAGAGAGGATTAGCCCCACACGAGCTTCATGCCCTCTGGCGTGAGAAAAATCGCACTAAGTCTCTCATTGGAATATTGATCATTATGTTGTGCCTTAGGAGGAGAAATTTAACTAAGATGGCTTTCAGCTGCATGTCCAAGGAGGGTTAAAATTAACCCCTTGACTGCCACCAACGTATTACGTACTGACCTGATGACATCACTGATGACATCATCAGATGAAGAGGAATAACTCTGATATGCTGGCTTTTTCTCTAACACAGTCAAGAGATTAATATCCCCAGACCATTTTGCCAGATTGGCTCTATCAGTTGTCTTTTTCATGGCATGATTTGCCCAATTAATTTTTCTTTAATTTTCTCTGGCAGTCAAGGGGTTAAAGTGGTTTATATTGTTATTTCCTTTAATACAATAAGTATGGTTTTCTCTCTGGGGTTCTATAATTGGATTTTTTCTTAGGTATTACTGTATTTTTCGGCTCATCAGGCGCTGCTGTGTATAAGGCGAATAGGGCAATTTTCAAGAAAAATCTGAAAAAATCCAAGTAAAAGGCGCCCTCGTTTATAAGGCGATACACACCTCGCAAAAGAAAGTCGAAGTTTGAAGCCCGTACACGTCTTGTAAACGATTACCGACCGCCATTATTGTTGTCGTAAACGAGAGTTGGCTCCCTTCTCAAATAATCGAAACTTCCGTTTTTGCGACTTCCGGTTGTTGTGTTTGGCCAATTCTTCACGAAAACTGGTAGAATTATGGCATTTTAAGCTCTACAACGATGCTTTTTACATCCAATGAAGGGTTGTGGCATCTGTTGGACGGTATTTCGGACGATAACAGGGATTTTGAAGCATTTTAACGTGAGTATTCGTCGTATCGGCGACTCGTTACCACT
Source organism: Phymorhynchus buccinoides (assembly GCA_017654935.2). NCBI lineage: Eukaryota > Metazoa > Mollusca > Gastropoda > Neogastropoda > Raphitomidae > Phymorhynchus > Phymorhynchus buccinoides. Next base: position 24,863,379 of record CM065684.1, read on the forward strand.
TTCGATGTTGTGACTCACAGTAGACTGTACTGAACACGGCAATTGTTGCCTCTCTTCTCACGATTTTGTTCACTAATAGGGCGCCCTCGTTTATTAGGCGCATAGGTCGAAATTGGAGAAAAAAATATCGCCAGTTATAGTCAGAAAATACGGTACTTTCCATGTTGTCCTTTTTGTGAGTTTTTCCTTACATATTCCTACCCTACTTTGTATGAAGGCAGTCCTTATCTTGTAGTCCATACATACGGTCATTTTAGGTGTTGTGTGTGCGCATGCGTACATGGGATCAAGTTTTTGCAGCTGTGACTCATGTCATTACCAAAATGAACTGAACCAGTGTAAGTCATTTGCCGTACAGACTTTTCAGCTCTTCTTCTTCTTCTTCCGGTTAAGTGCCCACAATCAACAATTTGATTTTTATGGCACTATTTCGGTCGAGGTCCGAAGTCGGAGAAACAAAAGAATAAAATAAAATAGTAACAAAAAAACAAAAATTTAAAAAAAGAGAGAGCAAAGAAAAAAGAGAAAACCCTAATCTACAATGACCCAGCCAGCTGGTTCTCCCTGTGGATCCCCAACATGATGCCGCGTCAAAACAGGAACACCTTATTTCTTTAAAAATTAAAAATAAAATAAAAAGTCTATTGTTGTTTCATGGATGCCTGGAAGGTGCTGGGACAGGTGGCAGACACAGCCACCTCAGGATGTGCAGACCTGTTTACCCTCCCAGTTTTGCCGGAATTATCCCGGGAATTTGCAAAAATTCTGGGTAAAATAATAAATTCCGGGTGAACGCTGAAAATCCCGGGATTTTGAAAAAAAACGTCTATTATTTGTTTCCGTTTGTATGAAAAGACGTAAGGGTTGTAGTTTTGCGCCAAACATATCGTCAGGCAAGTCAACCGCAGGCGGCAAGCGCCAGAAATCTTCGACAAACGACAGCAGTGATAGGGTGAAACAGCCAAAAGTGAAGCAGAAGTTTTCTCAAAAGTATTTAAAAGTGCCAGGAATAACAAGTTCGCATTTGGGAGACGAGCATGCACACTGCAAGTACTGCAACGTGGACTTCAAAAATTTTGCATGGCGGCATAAGCGACATTGCAATGTGAATTCTTTTTTTTTTGGTCTCACATTCCGGGGTTTTCTGTGGCAAATTCCAGGTTGTTCATTATAAGGGTAAACAGGTCTGGATGTGTGTAACGGTGTGAGATCTGTTGTGTGCAGTTGCTGAGAGCAAGGCCAGCCTAGTTCTGAAGAGGGCCACCCCGGACACCCAGGAGCCGTTTGATTCCATCATGAAAGCCTTCTTTAAGAAAGGTGAGGCTGGCTGATGGCTATTGCTTTCTGTTGAAGCGCACTCACTGCCAACGTACACGAGACGCAAACGTGCACACACTCAAGCGTAATGCATGTGATGATGTGTGCACTCTCTCTCTCTCTCTCTCTCTCTCTCTCTCTCTCTCTCTCTCTCTCTCTCTCTCTCTCTCTCTCTCTCTCTCTCTCTCTCACAGACACACACATATATACACACATACACACATGCTTACAATTACACATGCACAGTCATAAACACACACATAGTCTACACACATAATATACACAGAAAGAGACAAGCACACGCATGCACACACGCACGCACACGCATGCACAAACACACACATGCACAAACACACACACACACACACACCTGCACACACACACACATGTGCACACACACACACACACACACACACACACATGCTTGCCACATACACTCACACTTTGTTTTCTTGAAACGCTGTCTTCAACTCAGTAGACAAGATGACCTGAAAGAAAAAAAACCTCTTGAAATAAACATACAAAAAGCGATATAAAGAAACAGTATGAACACTAAGTCCCAAGAACACATTGTATCCGATATGTATAGCATAAATTAGCAAACTACAACATTTTACCTTTTTTTTCTCTCTCTCAGGGAAACAGGACTTGGCTGATCAAGAAGAAATGGTGAAAGAATGTGCCAAAATGTGAGTCTTTTTGCTGTGCGCTGTGTTGCGTGCATGTGTCTGAGATGTGTGCCTTTGTGTTTGTGGGTGTGCGTGCGCTATGCATGTGTGTGTGTGTTGCATACTTCTTCTCCTTCTTCTCATACGTCAATGTGTTGCATACAGGTCATTGAGCCTTTTGTGTTTTTTCTCTTGTGTGTATTATTATTTTCTATTTTTACACAAACTAGAAATTAGTCACACAACAGAAAACGTATTTCAAGATGAACAACTCAGTGTCCTTTTATGTCATGGCTCAGCCAACCATGTAAGGTTATCACCAAACATTGATCACCATAAACAAAGCAACAAGCAAATACAGTGGAACCTCCCTTATAAGACCTTCAAAAATCATCCAAAATGAGGTCTTATAAGGGAGGGTCTTTAAGGGAGTGGTCTTATAAGTGAGGTAATTTTAATACTTGCAAAGAAGGGCAATGTCTCAGAAAAATAGGTCTTATGTGGGAGGGAGTCTTATAAGGGAGGTTCCACTGTATTGGAGATAATTGAGCTATTACATTCTAATTTGACCGTCGCCACAAAAAAAAAGTTATCGGCCTTGAACAGTTTTTGAAGGCAAGTCTGCTTAAGTAGTGTAGATGGAAGGTGGCAGAGTGGTTAAGATGTTCGCCTGCCAATTTCAGTGTGTGAGTGATCCAGGTTTAAATCCCGGCCTCACCTTTTCTTTCTTGTTCGATAGGAAAATTGAACCGATCGTCAAGCTCTTTGGATGGGGACTTAAATCTAGTCTGACCTGTGCAGTTTACGCACGTAAAAATCCCACAGCAGTTAAAAGTCGATAAGAGCAGGGATAAATCCTGTTGCCTGGTATGACCAAATTAATAGCTAAGTTCCCCAAGTCCGCCCCCCCTCTCCCCACCTAGCTCCGTGTGAGTATACATGTGGTGGTGCTTGTGCTGGCAGGTTCAGTGAGACGGTGCAGTTTTTCTGCATCAAGCCCAAGGCGGGGGACAAGGTGGTGACGGCTGAGTACTTCTTCTCCCTGTGGCACTCCTTCTGCCAGGACTTCAAGGACCACTGGAAGAAAGAGCAGCAGCGCATCATCAAACTCAGGTACCGCTTACACAGCTACAGGTATCAGGGATCCAGGTGTCTTGCAATTTCGTTGATTTCAAGTTCAGAGGAAAATGCTATTTCCAGGTATTAAAGAGACGGAAGAAAGATCTAGAACATAAGTTGAGCTTTGAGGTCTTGGGTAATCTTTCTTGTTTTAGCTCTCTTAATTGGTCTAAGTATTACCTTGTTCTGACATCCGTAATCAGCAGTACAACTCCACAAATGCAATTGAAAAAGACTGATTAGGGTTGCAAAAAACCTCTGTAAATGTCAGTGATTTAAATTGAGCGATTTTAGCTGAACTGGGTCATTAAAGCTGAACCAGTTTTATTTTGAAGGCTGTTCTTTGGGTGATTTCAGGATCCGCGATACAGAGACCAAACTACGCAAGATGCAGGAGACGAAGAGGTCTGCTTCTATTGCTACACGGCCTATCACACAAGGGGGACTGGTAAGCTTTTTCGTTCTCTTTCATTGTCTTTAGTTATTGGAATATTTACCCCATCCCATTTAAAAAAAAAAAAAAATGTAATGACATTAAATTTTGCCACGACAAACCTCAACTGCCTGAAAGAACTGTTAGTGTTTGTCTCAAAAGTCTCCCTTGAGATTTTCTCACTTTGCTGACTTTGCCTGTTCTTATTTTTCTTATTGTACACATTCTTCTTACTTTTCAAATCATATATATGTATGTATGCCAGTCAGTCGTTTCCGACCATGACTGCCAGATAGCAGAAGGGGCAGATGCTATTCCGGCAGCCTGGGCTAGAATTTGTTTATAGTGGAGATGTCTTGCCCAGGGTACATCCCCACACATTTCAAATCATGCATTGATTCATATATTTGTGTAAATGCTATATGTAAGTCTTCTTTGACCAAAGTCCTAGAGGTTAACTCTTCTAGCGCCATGTATTTTTTCATGTTCTTGGTTGTCCGTTGCATCTCAACCGACAAGAGGAGAGTAACTGTTTGTTCAATTGCACATGCGTTGCTTTAACAGAAAACATCACTGAAAGTAGACAAACACGTGGGAGGGTGCTTGGAAATGAATGCCTTTGCATTTGGTGGGAGTGAAATGTGATGTACTGTATTCGCCCATAGTGCTAGAAGAGTTACCAATACCTTATTCATTGTGTTGTTGTGTGGGCCAGGTGTAACAGTGCATTACACTCCTACGAAATCGAAAAGATGTCGGCTGAATGCAGCGAGGAGACCGGTGAAAACTGGAAAACGGACACATACATACCCATTGTGGCCTTATGGCCTGGGAATGCGGAAGAAGAAGAAGAAATGCCTTACATTTTGTTAAACTTTGGTTTTCTTTCCTTTTGCAGAAGGACAAAATGAATCGCATGAAGAAAAGATAACCCTCACCTTCTGTGGCTGGTAAGAATTCCAAAGCAAGTACATATTTTCTCTCTCTTTTCTCTGTCTTTGTCTATTTTTATTATTATTTTTTTGGGGTCATCTTTGTCTATTTCTCTCCCTCAATGTCTTTCTCTGTCATCTCTCTGTCTCGCTCTCTGTACGTTAAGCTCTCTCTTTCTGTCGCTCCCCCTTCTTGTTCCACAGCACACCAATTCCCCACATTCTGACTGCTTTTAGTTTCCCCAGAGAGCTCATTGTTTCAAGTTATTTCTGTTCAAGTATTCTTTTCTATAAATGTTGTTAGGGCTAGGGAAAGACAGACCTGTTTTCCCTACGGATTTGTCCGTAATTATTACGTTTTGAGACCTCCGATTACGCTATTACGGTCAGCAACAACAAAATCCGCATTTCCGCTGAATGAGTGCGAAAAAAAGAAGAAGAAGAAATCAAAGAAGGCATGGCGTTTGAGCCGTACTCACTACTGTGTCATCTGCTGTCAACCCCACCCACCCTCAACGCAACCAAAATTTCGGCAGTTGTCGAGGTTGCCCTCCCCCCCCCTCCCCCCCTTAACAAAGGTTTGACGGCAGCGGAAAATTCTGGTGGAAGGATTTCTCGGCCAGCAAAATTACGGACAGATGCCTCAAATTACTGATTTCAGAGCTTGGGATTACTGACAGTGAAGATTTGGGGTAAACAGGTCTGGAAAGACCTTACAAATGATACACTGCAACAAAGGAAGGGATAAAAACTTTGGATTGGTTTATGCTGATGATGAGTTCTAAAAATAGGCACAAACTAAAGGCAGTTGTAGCGGGGTGCTGGGGTTCCCTCTCCCTCTCTTTCCATCTCAGTTTCTCTGTTTAAAACATGTTTTGTAAATCTTTGCTTTAACTCATTCTCAAGTAATATGTGTCCGGAATTAATAGATAACTGTCAATTTGATGCATTTGCTTCAAGGGAAAGTAAATCTGTGTGCACACCATACCTTGATCACTTCTAAACTCGCTTCGCTCCCTTAGACCACAATTTTGCCTCTGACTTTGCTTTTGTAGTGGTTTGTTGTGGGGAAACCAATTGGTGTAGAGAGTTTTTCTCTATAAAGTCTATATATAAAAAGGTCTGATCTACCAGTTCCCTATCTCTAAACCTGAAGTAAAAACCCGTAATCTTCTTTCATTTCTTCTGTTGTTTATGTATATTTTGTTTGTGTGTATGGCTGGAGTGATTTGTGAGGTTTTTTAATAATTCAAAATCGTTGCGATGCGAATGAGTTAAATACATCTCAAGGACTTCCAAAAAAATATCTTGTGTGCTCTATCCTACAGGACACAACAGTGCATCCTCCTGGTGATAGAAGAGTGTCGACTGTGCTGCTTAGGACACGTTCTCAAGAACCCCTGTTTTCTGCGTCTTCCCCAGTTCGGGTCATCTTTCTGAGATATCTCATGACATCTTCACGAAAACATTGATTGGCTTTCCCGGGCCGGCCTTCCATGGTTGACGTGATCTGCCGGCATCGACACCACATTCCAGGAGTGATGTGAAAACTATGGGACATTGTGCCTGGGGGGGGGGGGTCCGTACAAATAGTTCCCCCACCTTCTGGACGTTCTGTGCTTGTAACTTCCTCTAATCTGTCTCTCTCTCTTTGACTCTTGTCTTTTTCCTTGCTTTGTGTCATCTACCATATTTTACGGACTATAAGGCGATACTTTTTTCCTAGACTGAGACCCCTGCACCTTATAATGTGACTGATAATATAGTAAGAAATTATATACACAAAGAAAAAAGTTAAGCACCCCTTAGCTATTACAAGGATACCATTATTCCGTTATAAGCAGGGTTGAAGCAGTCATCCAGGCACAGGGAGGAAACACACGCTACTGAACTTGATTTACCAAATGAGTTTTGGACACTCATGACGTTTTCCCACAATAATTAACTTTCAGCTAGCCATATGAAATTGTTACATTGATACTTAAACATGGTATTTTTTAAATTGAAAATGACAACCCTTTTTGTTTCAGAATATCAGACTGCATTTGTAAAACCATACATTAAATTATGCGTTTTCTTATAGTCAGATAGTCAAACTTTCATTTACCAATCACTGTTGTTTCATTCTTTATTGATTATTTGCAATGAATCTCGATTTCATCTCATCTACAGCAAAAAAGTGGTGGGGTGCTTAACTTTCTTCTTTGTGTATACAGTCGACCCCCTCACGAACGGCCCTCTGAATTACGACCTCCCCTCTTTTACGACTGAAATATGAATGACGGATCGTTTTTCTTCTAAATTTGCCTCCTCATTTACGACTCCCCCTCTAACGCGTTTTGCGACCGTAAATCTTGTTGATTTTACGACCGATGCAACCCATTCTGACAATCATCAGTCGCAAAAACGATGATATCTATCCTTCTCGGCCTCAGTTCGAGCCGACGCACACTGTTGTTAGGTCAATCTCGGTAAAAACGAACCGTTCTCATGCCGAAATTGAAGAATTTAATCGGCGATATCACGATCTGACCACTAAATGTCACCACTTTTATGCACATGTGTCATCACTGAGCAGTTTATGATCAAAGTTTGAACTGAAACGGTCGCGATCGTGTCGATCTTTACGAACTCTGTGCACACGTAGGCCTAAATGCGAAGTCAACTCCCAAGTTGAAACTAGGTGATCGGTCACACTCCATAAGTTGGAACTCAGTGAATGGTCTCACTTTACAAAAAATAAGTTGAAAAGCAGCTCCTTTCCGTTATCAAACTGATAAATCGGCGTTAGTGCGTGCACTGAAACACTCACTGAATGCAAACAACACACAAAATCCGATAAATGAAAGCAGCTGGCGCATTAGCGTTTGCCGTGATTTCGTATTTGCGGTGTATGCGGCGCCATTTTGTCAGCCGAGTTGTATGCGCGGTAAAAGTTCCGTGTGTGCAAACTGTGATTGAAAATGAACTGCCAGAGCGTAAAATGGCGAAAATTAGGTCTGCACTGTTGCTATGTGTAGTTTGTGTGTGAGTGCAACACGGGCCGCGAGCACACTTTCTGTTTTAGCCCGTTTTCGCTCGTTTTCGTATATTAGCTAGACCGCGATGTTTCATTCAAGAATGACGGAGAAAGCATGTTTTAGTTCTAGTGTATGCATGTGCTGTGCGTCATATACGGTGTAGTGAGTCACTGAGTGCATTGTTTTGGTCACCCCTGATTTAAGACCCCCCTCTTTTACGACCGATTTTCCGCGATTTTTTGAATTTTGTGTAAAATTTGGGGGGTGCGCCTTATAATCAGGTGCGCCTTGTAGTGCGTAAAATATGGTACATTTGTAGTATCTTTCTGTCCTTTTGGCCCATTCTCCTGCCTTTTTCCCCCAAGAAATCTTCCATATAGTTTTCTCCTTTGAGCCCCTCTGAAATCGGAATGTGTCGGCTGAATGCAGCGAGGACACCAGTGAAAACTGGAAAACGGACACATAGGTACCTACTGTGGCCTTATGGCCTGGGAACGCAGAAGAAGAAGAAAAAGAAGTGCCTTCAGTTTGATTTGGAATGAATTGAACCTTTTTTCAGAGACTTTAAACATCCAGCTTTATGAAGGGCGGTTGTGAAAGATTTCCTGTGATAAACTGTTAACTGTTTGGTTGCCCCATGATGTGTACCTTGATGTTGGTATTTCCGTAAAGAAAGCACATGTTAGTGGGGGTGGGGACCAACATTGTATTGTGTTTTGTATTAAAATAGGTCTCTTTCACTTTAGCATTTTATATCTGAAGAAGCATTGATGAGTTGTGATAAAGTAATTACAATGTTTTGCAGAGACCGTGTGAAAAAACCCATGTTTATTATTAAGTAAAGAATTTATCTTTGTGCTCTTGCATCAGAGCTTTGAGAGACATTCCCATTGTCCCTCCCGTGGGGTACTGGGGCGTTTTTTGTATAAATAGTTCCCCCATCTTCTGGAAGTTCTGTGCTTGTAACTTTCTCTGATCCGTCACTCAAAGAGTCTTTGACTCTGCCTTTTCCCTTTGCTTACTGTCATATACTATCTTTCTGCCTTACCGGTCCATTCTCCTGCCTTTTTTCTCTCCATGAAACACTTTCAAAAAGATTTCCTTCAGTCAAAGTCAGACTTGCTGGGCCTAACTATTTCTTATTTAGGCGCATAACTGCAGAATGATGTATCTGCGTTCATAATTGACAGGAAACTGAGCGATTGAAGAAGAAAAAGAACTTCCCATTGTTCTGTGCAGAACTTAGAGAAATGGTCAGCATCTCTTGTATGTCTCAGAGCATCATATGCTTTCTGCCACAAAGCTAGCCAGTTAGAGGATGCCGAGGAACTCTCACTTGATCACCTGTTCATAGACAAAATTCGGTTAATTTTGCATAATCAGTATTTACCCTGCATATGTGGGGCTGACCCTGGGGTTAATGTTTGTTTGTTTTAAAAAAAATATGGGTGATGTGCCTCCGACTGTGACGCGCTTTCAAAGTGGAAGCAACCCGAATTTCTCGGCATTCAATTTATCATTCCACTTGAATGTTGAGAAATTTCACAGAGACGCCTCTGTGACTAAAGTACCAAGTATCAAAAACTTTCAGCTATGCAAGATGTCGGTGTTTTGATTGGACCTGTTTATTTTCACTCGTCAAGCATAGTCTGTCATGGTTATTTGACAATTTGGGTTTGTTGTGGGGTTTTTTGTTTGGGGGGAGGGGGGGGGGGGCAAACAGATATGTTTTCAGAGGAATCTCTTATGAATATTTCTCACCTAAAAAAAAAAAGGTGTAGACAAAATTGATGCTGATACACCCTGACATGGGTTGTCTCCTGATTGCATCATCTTTGCATTCCTGTGCAGTTATTTCGTCCATTTTCTCCTTCATTCCATGACGGCTGGTATTGGTCCACATTCCATCCCATGTTGTTGACAAACAGACTTTCTTGTTGACACTCCTGCTTTTATTTGAGAGGGCATTTTCTCTTCTTTTATTGTAATTGAAGGGTAATTGTTTTTTGTTACCTCCTATATTACGGCCAAGTTTGTTTCCAGTTCTGTGATTCTGTAGCATCCTAAAAGTGATATCGCTGGTTATGAAATAATATCTGACAGTGGAACATATTCTAGTTTTTCTACAGTGGAACCTCCCTTATAAGACCTCCCATTATAAGACTCCCTCCCACATAAGACCTACTTCTCTGAGACATTGCCCTTCTTTGTAAGTATTAACATTACCTCCCTTATAAGACCATTTTGGATGATTTTTAAAGGTCTTATAAGGGACGTACCACTGTATTATCAAAAAAGATGTCAGTGGACAAGCTGTTGAATAGCAATGCTAACTGTGCTGAGTATTTTGGGGAAGGGGGGGGAGGGTTATGTCTTGTTTGGTTTTTGTTGGGGTTTTTTTATCAAAATATTTTCTTTTGTCCAGACGAGCAACATCTAATTCACTGTTTTGTATTTCACAACTGTGTAACTTTTTATATGGTGCATCTACATGTAATAATTGACTAATGTAATCATTTTGTTTAGAGTGTTAAAAAAAAAGAAATAATTTTCAAGTACAAATCTTTTTTTTCCATGGTCTTTTTCATTGTGTTATCTTTACTCTTCTTACAAATACAATGGTATCTTTTTGTTAGCCAGTGGGTTGAAAGGGACACAATTCTAGTCAAAGTTTGATTATGCCCCCTACTCAACTAGCACCTATGTAATCTAAGAGCTTGTCAAAGCAAATACACACTCACAAGAGGTAGAGTGGCACAGTGGTAACGCGTTCGCTTCGTGTCAAGTAAACCCGAGTTCGAACCTGGGTACAGGGGATGTTTCCTCTCACTTTACACTAGGCCTTACATGGAGTCTTTCTGATGAGACGATAAACCGAGGTCCCGTGTGCCCTTGCACTTAGCACACGTTAATCCCAGTGCCAACGAAAAAGTTGTCATTTGGTCAAAATTTAAACCCCCCCCCCTCTTTCCTTCCTGATCAGTCACACAAAAATCGCATGCAAAAAAGAAAAAAAAGTGACACACGCTCTCCAGGTGGGAGCAACCCGAATTTTACAGAGACGCCTTTGTGACTATAAAGTACCTAATGCCTAATAAAAAAAAAAGGGAAGCCCAAATTAATACCTGTACTTTTCATCTTTAAAAGGCACGTAAGAACAATGGCGTATAACATAGATTAACACTTCTTTTCTCAAAAACTTGGATTGTTATGAAGTTTTAAAACTGTAACACATATAGAATGGATAGCACATTTTTGAACGTGTCGCTGCCATAATGAATTGTGATTGTAAATATAAAAATAATATGATGAATGGACTTTTATTGTATGGATTATCTTAAGTTACGAGTGACTTCATTTGGACTCGTTGTAAACATCAATTATAGGGAAAAACTGCTGATAGCCACAAGCTGAATTTGTAGCAAGATGTCAGTTTGGACTGTCAGTGGCTTTGAGGGGGTCTGCTTTTTTGGCATTTTATTTTTATGAACTAGATGGATATTCTTTATTCTTGATGTTTATATGTGTATACGTTATGCATTCTACCTTATCCCGTTTCCTTGCGGTTCGCATTTTTCTTTGTACGTGGTATGATTTCTTTCAAGTCCTGGGTCTTCCGTAATTCTCTGAATGAAATTCTGCTTAACATCCTCCAGACACATATGGGACATTAGTAGATGTAAAGATAGTGGGAACAATCCTGGAGGCAATGCCCGGAGGCAGTGCAACACCAGGAAAGCCCCAACTTTTTAACAATACGGATATGTACTTTCCGTAATTCTCTATCTTCTGCTGGCCTTTTATTATTAGCGAGTTACACACACACACACACACACTCACACACACACACACACACACACACACTCTGCTCATTAGTTTTATTTTTGTTTTTATCTCTTCAGTATGCCAGCATCCCAGTTTGACAAGTTATCAACTCTCTCAAATTATTTGGTAACTGGGTGCATGTTATGTTCACAGTGTATCTTGCCGACATAGTTTTTCTTCCATTTTTCAACTTAGCACGTTCCTTTAGAAAACAAATTAAGCGAGAATCTGTCACCGGCATTGTACATGTACATGCAAATAAATAATCTAGAGGATTGTATTTGTTGGGTTTTTAGACATGTTAGAAGAATTTGTTCGGTTTGCGCTTATAAGCACTCGTTACCTCAGTGTATTGAAGGTACATTTATCATTTACGTTATGATTCATGATTCTGTTGATCAAGAGTTTTGCTGCCTTTGTACTATAAAAAAAAAATTGTGCTTCCCATTAAGAAATGCCTTGGTGAAAGTCTGAAATCTGTTGCAAGTTACCCACCCGGCCTGGGATCTTCAAGTTCCTTGCGCATGTGTGTGTGTGTGAATGTGGTTGTGTGCTTTCACAAATAAATTGTGTTAGCACTCCGTTTGTTGATTCTGCATGAAATAAATCATATTTACACTTGTTTTTGCTCTTGAATTTTTAACGAACTGTTTAACATACTTTCTTTTTTTCCATTTAGTTTTATGGATACTTGCCAATCTTACCTTTCAGTTTGGTACATTATTGTTAATGTGTAGTTTGCAATACTTACTACAGGGGAAGGCATTTTTGCTACAATACAATACTGCTTCACTAGGTATCAATACTTGCCAAACTGAGAGATATTTGTAAAATTACTGTTTAGCTGTAGTGTGTAGCTGTCAGAATCTGCCGATGCGTAAATCATATGTGGATTGATATGTAATATGTAATAAAGAATACCTGCTGATGTGCACACTGTTATCAATAGATATGCTGAATTAGGACTATGTTGACATAGCGTAACGATTATTACTTGCTGCTGTTATTTTGCGATGCCTGAAAAGGCGGGGGTTGTTTGCTCTTTGGACCACAACGCTCACGATTGTAGTCAGCTACGCATCATAATTATGTTCAATTATCTGCTTCAACTGCAATGCAGTAACAATAATTTGCTGTTTGTATATGCGACAGTGTGTGTGTGTGTCTTTCATTTAACGTCTATCCACTGCTCGTGATAGTAGACGGGGGAGGGGGGAAATGTGTTTATGAATGCGAGAGAGGGTGCGTGCATGTATGTGTGTATCTCTGTGTATGCATGCCAGTATCTATGCATTTGTGTAACAAAAGCAAACAAGTAAAAGTAACAAACAAAAATCCCCCCCCCCCCCCCCCCCCAAAGTGAGAAAAAAACCAATAGCGCCTTCCCTCCCCCCACTTCCTCACCCGCCTCCTGTGTGTGTGTGTGTGTGTGGAAAGAAGCCTAGAGAGCGTATGTGTGTTGACAACATTTCTTGATATCTGCATTGCCTGGTTAATGTCTGTAAAGTTTACATCAGGCATCGGAATTGTCAGAGGATTAAGAATTTCTGACAGAGGATTGGCTTCTCTTGTCAGAGGTTTTGCCTTTTTATTGAGTGTTATCCTGTGTGTTAAATAGCATTTTAAAAGTGATTTATCACTACATTAAGCCTTTTTGGTGGTGTTCGGAACTCATTTCAGTGTTGTCCCTCTTCAGTCTAGGGCCTTGATGGCCCTTTTACTGCAGTTTTCAGAGGTTTGGACTTCAGACTATTCTGATGCCTGACACATTACTGACTTGCTACTGCCTCCGTGCACAGTGAATTCAGGATCATTTTGAACCAATATCACGTATCGCTTCATCCTTATTGATCTCAAAGTTTTATGGTCATTGCAACATATTAACCACAAATAATCTGCCCCCGATAAACAGACTCAAAAGGACTCAAGACTGTACGTACTTGTGAGAAATTGCATGTTTCATGGAAGAAGAAAAAGCAGCATCAAGTAATAGTAATTTAAAAGGTTGATTATGGAAATGGGTTGAATCGCTTTTATTGTGATGGAATGGGTTAAAAGATACTAAGATTTTAAAACTAATGATGTTGATGCAGGGGTACTAAAAGAGTCAGGAATTATGTGAAGTTTCCTGTACTCCGTTTTAGTTGGTTTGATGCTTGACAAAGGAAATTTGCTTTGGGCATATATGAGTTCCCAAATGTGCTGGGTTTGATCTAAAACAATTATCCAATTTAGTCTCTTTTTATTAGGATTGTAAAACTAAATAAAAAATAGTAAGAGGGATAAAATCTCAAAATTATCAAAGCATCATGTTGAAGTTTCTCTCTACGTTGTGTGGATATATGACTACAAGTGTTTGAAAACAATTCTTGTGGCTTGTGAAATTTTGAATGTATGAATGTTGAAAAGTATGCATGCAACCAGTTAAGGCAAACCAGTTGTTCAGTTTTGCAAAGGACAAAGTCATGTGTGGACAGTTTGTGATATGTTTTGAATGAAATTGAAGCATTTCAATTTTATGAAATAAAGAATTTCGTTCACTATTTGATTTGACTTTAGTTTCACAGTAGTGTTGTTGTACTGTACTAAAAAAATGTTGCAACTAGGTCCACTCAGACTAACTATTTACTCCAGTTCTAGCATTACTTTGTCTTTCAAAAAATTATAATATTGTCACGCTTACATGGTAATTGCCCAAGTCAGAAATGATTTTGCACAGACCATTGCAAAAAGAACAACAGAATGGCTCTTCAACTACTGTCAAAAGCTAGGGAATGCGCGCACATCCAAAATCGTTTGCATTATTTTGTAAAATTGCACCTTTTTTTTTAGGTCCCATTTTCTGGGCTGTACAGCGGCCCACACCCATGCCGCTCATTCTGCGTCCCAACTCACAGCCAAACACTGGCTTGTCAGCTCGCAGAATCCAAAATCAGCAGTTCAAAGGAAGCGAATCTATGATAGCTGTCAGGAGGCAATCGTTCTAGGAGACACTGCATTGCTGCTGAGTCACTTCGGTGGAGTTCAGTCGAGCCTGTTCTGAGCTAACGTAAGCCCCCTCCTGATAATGTCTTAGTCGCGGAGCCAGCATGGGCGAGATCCTCCTGAGGCGCCACAAGAACATTTTGATTCCCATGACTTTTGACCCGAATGCACTAAGGCATTGGATTGGAAATGGAAACTGAGGTCACCATGAAAGCAGAGCATGCAAGGCCACAGAATTTGAGACATTTGTTTTTCTCTTTGATGATTTAATGAGATGAGGCGGACGACAATGATGATGCTGCAAGGGAGTTCCTCATTGGTCCGAGACTACATAACAAGACTGTACTCTTCGCTGGGCATATATCGAGGAGTGCCTGCAAGAACTGTGAATCACAATAGGACTAAAGAAGGCACAGAAATAGTTCTTGCAGGCACCTCTAGACATGTGTGCCCACCCTCTTGCTTATTTTGTAAGCTTTAGATCCGTTGAATAAATCAAAATGTTACTCTGTATTTTGTTATTCTGTATATTTAAAAAAGTTGTGGGGTTTTAATAGTAATGCTGCATTGCGTGTCTATTTCAGATATGTGACCCAGCACCAAGAAAGGGACATTAAGTGTCAAAATTACCATTCTGAGAAAATGACAAAGTTGAAAACATCAGGCAATTCTCTTTATAATGATATAAAAACCATTCTTGTATCTTTTTTCATTGAAGAGTTATAAGCATTTAAAGTTGGTATGGTGACTGTCAGCCATTTTGAAAAATTGGTCTAAAGTCTAGCCTGTCCTGCATCAGCCTACTCATTTTAAGGCACTTTTTAAAAAAATAGTATTTAGAGACCATATTAAAGATTGTCCTTTATGGATATGAAAGATAAGATGTCCGAGAGCATGAAAATACCAATAAATCAAAAGTGAGGTTTTTAACTTTGCACGCCTATTGAGAGAAAATAGCCAAGCAACTTTAATTTCCCTTTCGTGGAGCTGGGCCACATATTATTTCTAGCTGCTATGCCATTCTGAACGGTTTGCTATTCTCAATTTACACGCATGCATATTATGTGTACAGAGACAAAAGACTGGAAGGGTCAGATTTTAAAAAAATTAGAAGAAAGCATTACCAATATGTATATATATATTTAACTGCACTACTTTTAGTGTGTTTTTATGTGGATCTGTTCTTCACAAATGGGCTCAATCACACAATCACACGCATGCGCGTGCGCACGCACGCACATGCACGCACGCACACACACACACACACACACACACACACACACACACACACACACACACACACACACACACACACACTCTTACATGACAGCCAGTGAAAAACGAAAAACGAATATAATTTCAAAGCATGCAACATCAAATCTGTGATTGGCCCAAAGTCATCATGATGTAATGTCAGCAGCATATCTTAAACCATCTTCGCAATCATCATCTAAGGAAAACTAGGCAAAGAGCTATATATTATTATTTGCAAATAACAAATCAGTAACATGGAGAGAGAAAACCCCAGTAAATAGCTTATTACAGTACATGCATTAAAAAACTAAACAAATAATGAACAGTTAACTCAAATGAATGTGTATTATTAAATATCTATGAACCAATCTCGGGTCGCCTCTTTTAATTCTTTCTTTCACTCCAATTCAACAAAGCCAGGGCCTGTATTCACGTTGAGATAGCATGAGACTTAGCATGATGATAACTTAGAAGCTCTTCCAATGTTATATAGGACTTTTGGAAGAGCTTCTAAGTTAGCATGATGCTATGTCTCATGCTATCTCAACGTGAATACAGGCCCTGAGGTTTGCATATTATGCCTATCTCTGCCTGAAACCACATTCCTGCTAAATAAAAAAAATAAAAAAGTTTTGATCTTATAAACTCTCATGCAAAATGTTTTTGATTCAGCTTAGTTTATCCCAGATTAACCCATTACAGAAATATGTCATGAAGTGCGTGGACTAGTAGAAACCCTTTTCAGACATTAAAGTGTTAATATCACACACAAAAACAAAGCAAAAACATACCCGTCCTTTTGTTCACATGCTTTTGATGCAAAACGTTTTCTTGTATAATATATTAAATCTTTCACCTACTGTATAGGATTGTCAACAACAAAAGAAGAGTTTTGTTGTTCAAAAATAACATGGAGTGATTACCTCCAACTACCAACTGTATGTAAAAAAAAAACCTGAAGTAAGGCTAAAGGGATTTTGTACGTTGCATTTTTTTTTACTAGTACTTGCTTTCATGGAATCATAGTGTGATGAAATTGCTGCAGTAGTGGTGTGTGTGTGTGTGTGTGTGTGTGTGTGTGTGTGTGTGTGTGTGTGTGTGTGTGTTGCTTCTAGGTTCTGTAGATTACTCCTTGCCTTCCTCTGTAACAGATTCCCCCTTGCCTTCCACTGTAGGTTCTGTAGATTTCCCATTGCCTTCATCTGTAGGTTCTGCAGATTTCCCATCGCCTTCCTTTGTAGGTTCTGTAGATTTCCCATCGCCTTCCCCTGTAGTTGCTGCAGATTTCCCATCGCCTTCCACAGTAAGTTCTGCAGATTTCCCATCGCCTTCCACTGTGGTTTCAGATTTCCCATCGCCTTCCTTTGTAGGTTCTGCCGATTTCCCATCGCCTTCCACTGTAGGTTCTGCAGATTTTCCTTCGCCTTCCACTGTAGGTTCTGTAGATTTCACATCACCTTCCCTTGTAGGTTCTGCAGATTTCCCATCGCCTTACACCATATGTTCTGCAGATTTCCCATCGCCTTCCACTGTAGGTTCTTCAGATTTTCCATTGCTTTCCACTGTAGTGTTTTCAGATTTCCTGTCGCCTTCCTTTGTAGGTTCTGCCGATTTCCCATCGCCTTCCTTTGTAGGTTCTGTAGATTTCCCATCGCCTTCCTTTGTAGGTTCTTCAGATTTCCCATCGCCTTCCTTTGTAGGTTCTGTAGATTTCCCATCGCCTTCCTTTGTAGGTTCTGCAGATTTCCCATCGCCTTCCTTTGTAGGTTCTTCAGATTTCCCATCGCCTTCCCCTGTAGGTTCTTCAGATTTCCCATCGCCTTCCACTGTAGGTTCTGCAGATTTCCCATCGCCTTCCTTTGTAGGTTCTGCCGATTTCCCATCGCCTTCCTTTGTAGGTTCTTCAGATTTCCCATCGCCTTCCTTTGTAGGTTCTGTAGATTTCCCATCGCCTTCCTTTGTAGGTTCTGCCGATTTCCCATCGCCTTCCTTTGTAGGTTCTTCAGATTTCCCATCGCCTTCCCCTGTAGGTTCTTCAGATTTCCCATCGCCTTCCACTGTAGGTTCTTCAGATTTTCCATCGCTTTCCACTGTAGTGTTTTCAGATTTCCTGTCGCCTTCCTTTGTAGGTTCTGCCGATTTCCCATCGCCTTCCTTTGTAGGTTCTGTTGATTTCCCATCGCCTTCCTTTGTAGGTTCTGCAGATTTCCCATCGCCTTCCTTTGTAGGTTCCGTATACTTCCCATCACCTTCCTCTGTAGGTTCCGTAGATTTCCCATCGCCTTCCACAGTAGGTGCTGCAGATTTCACATCGCCTTCCACTGAAGGTTCTTCAGATTTCCCATCGCCTTCCTTTGTAGGTTCCGTAGATTTCACATCGCCTTCCACTGTAGGTTCTGCAGATTTCCCATCACCTTCCACTGTAGGTTCTGCAGATTTCACATCACCTTCCACTGTAGGTTCTGCATATTTCACATCGCTTTCCAATGTAGGTTCTTGAGATTTCACATTGTCTTCCTTTGTAGGTTCTTGAGATTTCCCATCGCCTTCCTCTGTAGGTTCTGTAAATTTCACATCGCCTTCCACTGTAGGTTCTTGAGATTTCACAATGTCTTCCTTTGTAGGTTCTTGAGATTTCCCATCGCCTCCCTCTGTAGGTTCTGTAGTCTTCCCCTTGCCTTCCACTGTAGGTTCTGCAGATTTCACATCGCCTTCCTCTGTAGGTTCTGTAGATTTCCCATCGCCTTCCTTGTAGGTTCTTGTAGGTTCTGCAGATTTCCCATCGCCTGCCCCTGCAGATTTCCCATCGCCTTCCCCTGCAGATTTCCCATCGCCTTCCCCTGCAGATTTCCTATCGCCTTCCCCTGCACATTTCCCATCGCCTTCCTCTGTATGTTCTGTAGATTTCCCATCGCCTTCCACTGTAGGTTCTGCAGATTTCCCATCGCCTTCCACTGTAGGTTCTGCAGATTTCCCATCGCCTTCCTTTGTAGGTTCTGCAGATTTCCCATCGCCTTCCTTTGTAGGTTCTGCAGATTTCCCATCGCCTTCCACTGTAGGTTCTGCAGATTTCCCATCGCCTTCCACTGTAGATTTCCCATCGCCTCCCTCTGTAGTAGTTCTGCAGATTTCCCATCGCCTTCCTTTGTAGGTTCTGCAGATTTCCCATCGCCTTCCTTTGTAGGTTCTGCAGATTTCCCATCGCCTTCCTTTGTAGGTTCTGCAGATTTCCCATCGCCTTCCACTGTAGGTTCTGCAGATTTCCCATCGCCTTCCACTGTAGGTTCTGCAGATTTCCCATCGCCTTCCTTTGTAGGTTCTGCAGATTTCCCATCGCCTTCCACTGTAGGTTCTGTAGATTTCCCATCGCCTTCCACTGTAGGTTCTGTAGATTTCCCATCGCTTCCTTCCTTTGTAGGTTCTGTAGATTTCCCATCACCTTCCTTTGTAGGTTCTGTAGATTTCCCATCACCTTCCTTTGTAGGTTCTGTAGATTTCCCATCGTCTTCCTTTGTAGGTTCTGTAGATTTCCCATCGCCTTCCTTTGTAGGTTCTGTAGATTTCCCATCGCCTTCCTTTGTAGGTTCTGTAGATTTCCCATCGCCTTCTGTAGGTTCTGTAGATTTCCCATCGTCTTCCTTTGTAGGTTCTGTAGATTTCCCATCGCCTTCCTTTGTAGGTTCTGTAGATATCCCATCGCCTTCTGTAGGTTCTGTAGATTTCCCATCGTCTTCCTTTGTAGGTTCTGTAGATTTCCCATCGCCTTCCTTTGTAGGTTCTGCAGATTTCCCATCGCCTTCTGTAGGTTCTGTAGATTTCCCATCGCCTTCCTCTGTAGGTTCTGTAGATTTCCCATCGTCTTCCTTTGTAGGTTCTGTAGATTTCCCATCGCCTTCCACTGTAGGTTCTGTAGATTTCCCATCGTCTTCCACTGTAGGTTCTTTTGATTTCCCATCGCCTTCCATTGTAGGTTCTGTAGATTTCCCATCAGCTTCCTTTGTAGGTTCTGCAGATTTCCCATCGCCTTCTGTAGGTTCTGTAGATTTCATATCGCCTTCCTCTGTAGATTTCCCATCGCCTTCCTCTGTAGGTTCTGTAGATTTCCCATCGCCTTCCTCTTTAGGCTCTGTAGATTTCCCATCCCCTTCCTCTGCTGGTTCTGCAGATTTCCCATCGCCTTCCTTTGTAGGTTCTGTAGATTTCATATCGCCTTCCTCTGTAGGTTCTGTAGATTTCCCATCGCTTTCCAATGTAGGTTCTTTGGATTTCCATTCGCCTTCCTTTGTAGGTTCTGCAGTTGTCGCAAAACATTTCCCATCGCCTTCCTTTGTAGGTTCTGTAGATTTCCCATCGGCTTCCACTGTAGGTTCTGTTGATTTCCCATCGCCTTCCTTTGTAGGTTCTGCAGATTTCACCTCGCCTTCTGTAGGTTCTGTAGATTTCCCATCGTCTTCCTCTGTAGGTTCTGTAGATTTCCCATCGCCTTCCTCTGTAGGTTCTGTAGATTTCCCATCCCCTTCCTCAGTTGGTTCTGCAGATTTCCCATCGCCTTCCTTTGTAGATTCTGGAGATTTCCCATCGCCTTCCACTGTAGGTTCTGCAGATTTCCCATCACCTTCCTTTGTAGGTTCTGCAGATTTCCCATCACCTTCCTTTGTAGGTTCTGGAGCTTTCCCATCGCCTTCCACTGTAGTAGGTTCTGTAGATTTCCCATCGACTTCCCCTGTAGGTTCTGTTGATTTCCCATCGCCTTCCACTGTAGGTTCTGTAGATTTCCCATCGCCTTCCCCTGTAGGTTCTGTTGATTTCCCATCGCCTTCCACTGTAGGTTCTGTAGATTTCCCATCGCCTTCCCCTGTAGGTTCTGTAGATTTCCCATCGCCTTCCACTGTAGGTTCTGTAGATTTCCCATCGCCTTCCACTGTAGGTACTGCAGATTTCACATCGCCTTCCTTTGTAGGTTCTGTAGATTTCCCATCGCCTTCCTCTGTAGGTTCTGCAGATTTCCCATCGCCTTCCTTTGTAGGTTCTGCAGATTTCCCATCGCCTTCCTTTGTAGGTTCTGTAGATTTCCCATCGCCTTCCACTGTAGGTTCTGCAGATTTCCCATCGCCTTCCTTTGTAGGTTCTGCAGATTTCCCATCGCCTTCCTTTGTAGGTTCTGTAGATTTCCCATCCCCTTCCTCTGTTGGTTCTGCAGATTTCCCATCGCCTTTCTTTGTAGGTTCTGGAGATTTCCCATCGCCTTCCACTGTAGGTTCTGCAGATTTCACATCGCCTTCCTTTGTAGGTTCTGGAGATTTCCCATCGCCTTCCACTGTAGGTTCTGCAGATTTCACATCGCCTTCCTTTGTAGGTTCTGCAGATTTCCCATCGCCTTCCACTTTAGGTTCTGGCGATTTCCCATCTCCTTCCTTTGTAGGTTCTGCAGATTTCCCATTGCCTTCCTCCGTAGGTTCTAAAGCTTTCCCATCGCCTTCCACTGTAGGTTCTGTAAATTTCCCATCGCCTTCCTTTGTAGGTTCTGCAGATTTCCCATCGCCTTCCTTTGTAGGTTCTGTAGATTTCCCATCCCCTTCCTCTGTTGGTTCTGCAGATTTCCCATCGCCTTCCTTTGTAGGTTCTGGAGATTTCCCATCGCCTTCCACTGTAGGTTCTGGAGCTTTCCCATCGCCTTCCACTGTAGGTTCTGCAGATTTCACATCGCCTTCCTTTGTAGGTTCTGGTGATTTCCCATCGCCTTCCACTGTAGGTTCTGCAGATTTCACATCGCCTTCCTTTGTAGGTTCTGCAGATTTCCCATCGCCTTCCACTTTAGGTTCTGGCGATTTCCCATCTCCTTCCTTTGTAGGTTCTGCAGATTTCCCATTGCCTTCCTCCGTAGGTTCTAAAGCTTTCCCGTCGCCTTCCATTGTAGGTTCTGTACATTTCCCATCGCCTTCCGTCTTAGGTTCTGCGAATTTCCCATCGCCTTCCACAGTTGGTTCTGTAGATTTCCTATCACCTTCCTTTGTACGTTCTTTGGATTTCTCATCCCCTTCCATTGTAAGTTCTGTAGATTTCCCATCGCCTTCCTTTGTAGGTTCTTCGGATTTCCCATCGCCTTCCTTTGTAGGTTCTGCAGATTTCCCATCGCTTTCCACTGTAGGTTCTGTAGATTTCCTATCACCTTCCTTTGTACGTTCTTCGGATTTCCCATCCCCTTCCATTGTAAGTTCTGTAGATTTCCCATCCCCTTCCTTTGTAGGTTCTGTAGATTTCCCATCGCCTTCCTTTGTAGGTTCTGCAGATTTCCCATCGCCTTCCTTTGTAGGTTCTGCAGATTTCCCATCGCCTTCCTTTGTAGGTTCTGCAGATTTCACCTCGCCTTCTGTAGGTTCTGTTGATTTCCCATCGCCTTCCTTTGTAGGTTCTGTACATTTCCCATCGCCTTCCTTTGTAGGTTCTGTAGATTTCCCATCGCCTTCCTTTGTAGGTTCTGTAGATTTCCCATCGCCTTCCTTTGTAGGTTCTGTAGATTTCCCATCGCCTTCCTTTGTAGGTTCTGTAGATTTCCCATCGCCTTCCTTTCTAGGTTCTGTAGATTTCACCTCGCCTTCTGTAGCTTCTGTAGATTTCCCATCGCCTTCTGTAGGTTCTGTAGATTTCCCATCGCCTTCATCAGTTGGTTCTGCAGATTTCCCATCGCCTTCCCCTGTAGGTTCTGTAGATTTCCCATCGCCTTCCCCTGTAGGTTCTGTAGATTTCCCATCGCCTTCCCCTGTAGGTTCTGTAGATTTCCCATCCCCTTCCACTGTAGGTTCTGTAGATTTCCGATCGCCTTCCTTTGTAGGTTCTGCAGATTTCCCATCGCCTTTCTTTGTAGGTTCTGGAGATTTCCCATCGCCTTCCACTGTAGGTTCTCCAGATTTCCCATCGCTTTCCTTTGTAGGTTCTGCAGATTTCCCATTGCCTTCCACGTTAGGTTCTGGCGATTTCCCATCTCCTTCCACTGTAGTAGGTTCTGCAGATTTCCCATTGCCTTCCTCTGTAGGTTCTAATGCTTTCCCATCGCTTTCCACTGTAGGTTCTGTACATTTCCCATCGCCTTCCGTTTTAGGTTCTGCACATTTCCCATCGCCTTCCGTCTTAGGTTCTGCACATTTCCCATCGCCTTCCACTGT
Source organism: Phymorhynchus buccinoides (assembly GCA_017654935.2). Classification (NCBI taxonomy): domain Eukaryota; kingdom Metazoa; phylum Mollusca; class Gastropoda; order Neogastropoda; family Raphitomidae; genus Phymorhynchus; species Phymorhynchus buccinoides. The sequence goes on from CM065684.1 coordinate 24,886,095, forward strand.
TGGTTCTGCAGATTTCCCATCGCCTTTCTTTGTAGGTTCTGTAGATTTCCCATCGCCTTCCTTTGTAGGTTCTGCAGATTTCACCTCGCCTTCCTTTGTAGGTTCTGTAGATTTCCCATCGCCTTCCTCTGTAGGTTCTGTAGATTTCCCATCACCTTCCTCTGTAGGTTCTGTAGATTTCCCATCGCCTTCCTTTGTAGGTTCTGTAGATTTCCCATCGCCTTCCTCTGTAGGTTCTGTAGATTTCCCATCGCCTTCCTTTGTAGGTTCTGCAGATTTCCCATCGCCTTCCACTGTAGGTTCTGCAGATTTCCCATCACCTTCCTTTGTAGGTTCTGGAGATTTCCCATCGCCTTCCACTGTAGTAGGTTCTGTAGATTTTCCATCGTCTTCCCCTGTGGGTTCTGTTGATTTCCCATCGCCTTCCTCTGTAGGTTCTGTAGATTTCCCATCGCCTTCCACTGTAGGTTCTGTAGATTTCCCATCGCCTTCCCCTGTAGGTTCTGTTGATTTCCCATCGCCTTCCACTGTAGGTTCTGTAGATTTCCCATCGCCTTGCCCTGTAGGTTCTGTAGATTTCCCATCGCCTTCCACTGTAGGTTCTGTAGATTTCCCATCGCCTTCCACTGTAGGTTCTGTAGATTTCCCATCGCCTTCCTTTGTAGGTTCTGCAGATTTCCCATCGCCTTCCTTTGTAGGTTCTGTAGATTTCCCATCCCCTTCCTCTGTTGGTTCTGCAGATTTCCCATCGCCTTCCTTTGTAGGTTCTGGAGATTTCCCATCGCCTTCCACTGTAGGTTCTCCAGATTTCCCATCGCCTTCCTTTGTAGGTTCTGCAGATTTCCCATTGCCTTCCACTTTAGGTTCTGGCGATTTCCCATCTCCTTCCACTGTAGTAGGTTCTGCAGATTTCCCATTGCCTTCCTCTGTAGGTTCTAATGATTTCCCATCGCCTTCCACTGTAGGTTCTGTAGATTTATCATCGCTTTCCACTGTAGGTTCTGTAGATTTCCCATCGCCTTCCGTCTTAGGTTCTGCACATTTCCCATCGCCTTCCACTGTTGGTTCTGCAGATTTCCCATCGTCTTCCTTTGTAGGTTCAGCAGATTTCCCATCGCCTTCCTTTGTAGGTTCTGTAGATTTCCCATCCCCTTCCACAGTTGGTTCTGCAGATTTCCCATCGCCTTCCCCTGTAGGTTCTGTAGATTTCACATCGCCTTCCCCTGTAGGTTCTGTAGATTTCCCGTCGCCTTCCTTTGTAGGTTCTGTAGATTTCCCATCGCCTTCCCCTGTAGGTTCTGTAGATTTCCCATCGCCTTCCCCTGTAGGTTCTGTAGATTTCCCATCGCCTTCCCCTGTAGGTTCTGTAGATTTCCCATCCCCTTCCACTGTAGGTTCTGTAGATTTCCCATCGCCTTCCTTTGTAGGTTCTGCAGATTTCCCATCGCTTTCCACTGTAGGTTCTTCGGATTTCCCATCGCCTTCCTTTGTAGGTTCTGCAGATTTCCCATCGCCTTCCACTGTAGGTTCTGTAGATTTCCCATCGCCTTCCTTTGTAGGTTTTGCAGATTTCCCATCGCCTTCCTTTGTAGGTTCTGCAGATTTCCCGTCGCCTTCCTTTGTAGGTTCTGTAGATTTCCCATCGCCTTCCTTTGTAGGTTCTTCAGATTTCACCTCGCCTTCTGTAGGTTCTGTTGATTTCCGATCGCCTTCCTTTGTAGGTTCCGTAGATTTCCCATCGCCTTCCTTTGTAGGTTCTGCAGATTTCACCTCGCCTTCTGTAGGTTCTGTAGATTTCCCATCGCCTTCCTCTGTAGGTTCTGTAGATTTCCCATCGCCTTCCTTTGTAGGTTCTGTAGATTTCCCATCGCCTTCCACTGTAGGTTCTGCAGATTTCCCATCACCTTCCTTTGTAGGTTCTGGAGATTTCCCATCGCCTTCCACTGTAGTAGGTTCTGCAGATTTTCCATCGCCTTCCCCTGTAGGTTCTGTAGATATCCCATCGCCTTCCCCTGTAGGTTCTGTTGATTTCCCATGGTCTTCCACTGTAGTTTCTGCAGATTTCCAATCGCCTTCCTTTGTAGATTCTGCAAATTTCCCATCGCCTTCCTTTGTAGGTTCTGCAGATTTCCCATCCCCTTCCTTTGTAGGTTCTGTAGATTTCCCATCGCGTTCCTTTTTAGATTCTGCAGATTTCCCACCAACTTTCTCTGTAGGTTCTGCAGATTTCCCATCGCCTTCCTTTGTAGATTCTGCAGATTTCCCATCGACTTCCTCTGTAGGTTCTGCAGATTTCCCATCGCCTTCCATTGTAGGTTCTGCAGATTTCCCATCGCCTTCCACTGTAGGTTCTGTAGAGTTCCCATCAACTTCCTCTGTAGGTTCAGCAGATTTCCCATCGCCTTCCTTTGTAGGTTCTGCAGATTTCCCATCGCCTTCCTCTGTAGGTTCTGCAGATTTCCCATCGCCTTCCTTTGTAGGTTCTGCAGATTTCCCATCGCCTTCCTTTGTAGGTTCTGTAGATTTCCCATCGCCTTCCACTGTAGGTTCTGTAGATTTCCCATCGCCTTCCTTTGTAGGTTCTGTAGATTTCCCATCGCCTTCCTTTGTAGGTTCTGCAGATTTCCCATCGCCTTCCTCTGTAGGTTCTGTAGATTTCCCATCGCCTTCCTCTGTAGGTTCTGCAGATTTCCCATCGCCTTCCTTTGTAGGTTCTGTAGATTTCCCATCGCCTTCCTCTGTAGGTTCTGTAGATTTCCCATCGCCTTCCTCTGTAGGTTCTGCAGATTTCCCATCGCCTTCTTTTGTTGTTTCTGTTGATTTCCCATCGCCTTCCTTTGTAGATTCTGCAGATTTCACCTCGCCTTCTGTAGGTTCTGTAGATTTCCCATCGCCTTCCTCTGTAGGTTCTGTAGATTTCCCATCGCCTTCCTTTGTAGGTTCTGCAGATTTCCCATCGCCTTCTTTTTTTGTTTCTGTTGATTTCCCATCGCCTTCCTTTGTTGTTTCTGTTGATTTCCCATCGCCTTCCTTTGTAGGTTCTGCAGATTTCACCTCGCCTTCTGTAGGTTCTGTAGATTTCCCATCGCCTTCCTCTGTAGGTTCTGTAGATTTCCCATCGCCTTCCTTTGTAGGTTCTGCATATTTCCCATCGCCTTCCACTGTAGGTTCTGCAGATTTCCCATCGTCTTCCCCTGTAAGTTCTGTGGATTTCCCATCGCCTTCTACTGTAGGTTCTGTAGATTTCCCATCGCCTTCCCCTGTAGGTTCTGTTGATTTCCCATCGCCTTCCACTGTAGGTTCTGTAGATTTCCCATCGCCTTCCCCTGTAGGTTCTGTAGATTTCCCATCGCCTTCCACTGTAGGTTCTGTAGATTTCCCATCGCCTTCCACTGTAGGTTCTGTAGATTTCCCATCGCCTTCTTTTGTAGGTTCTGCAGATTTCCCATCGCCTTCCTCTGTAGGTTCTGTAGATTTCCCATCGCCTTCCTTTGTAGGTTCTGCATATTTCCCATCGCCTTCCACTGTAGGTTCTGCAGATTTCCCATCGCCTTCCCCTGTAGGTTCTGTAGATTTCCCATCGCCTTCTACTGTAGGTTCTGTAGATTTCCCATCGCCTTCCCCTGTAGGTTCTGTTGATTTCCCATCGCTTTCCACTGTAGGTTCTGTAGATTTCCCATCGCCTTCCCCTGTAGGTTCTGTAGATTTCCCATCGCCTTCCACTGTAGGTTCTGTAGATTTCCCATCGCCTTCCACTGTAGGTTCTGTAGATTTCCCATCGCCTTCCTTTGTAGGTTCTGCAGATTTCCCATCGCCTTCCTTTGTAGGTTCTGTAGATTTCCCATCCCCTTCCTCTGTTGGTTCTGCAGATTTCCCATCGCCTTCCTTTGTAGGTTCTGGAGATTTCCCATCGCCTTCCACTGTAGGTTCTGCAGATTTCCCATCGCCTTCCTTTGTAGGTTCTGGAGATTTCCCATCGCCTTCCACTGTAGGTTCTGGAGATTTCCCATCGCCTTCCACTGTAGGTTCTGCAGATTTCCCATCGCCTTCCTTTGTAGGTTCTGCAGATTTCCCATCGCCTTCCACTTTAGGTTCTGGCGATTTCCCATCTCCTTCCACTGTAGTAGGTTCTGCAGATTTCCCATTGCCTTCCTCCGTAGGTTCTAAAGCTTTCCCATCGCCTTCCTTTGTAGGTTCTGTAGGTTTCCCCTCTTCCGCTGTAGGTTCTTTAGATTTCTCCTCGTCTTCCTCTGTAAATGTGTGCGTGTCTTTCTGTGCAGATTCCCCCGTAGAATTCTCAATGTTTTCTCTTGTGTGTGTTGTAGATTGTTCACCGTCTTCCCCTATGGGTTGTTCTGTGGACTGTACGGGGGGTTTCCCCGTGACAGGGTTTTTTGTAGATTCGTCAGGGTTTCCCCCTTCAGGCTTTTCTGTCGATTTCTTGTCGTCTTTTGCAGGCTTCCTTGTGTTAGATTTCTTCTTTTTTGATTTAGATCTTTTTGTAGATTTCACCTGTTCTCCTTCGGGTTCTTCTCTGGCGTTTCCCTTTTTCTCTTCCGGGTTAGGCTTTCCTGTAGATTGATCTTTCCCTGTTTTGGGGGGTTTTGCAGAGTTCTCGTCCGTTTTATCTCGCCCTTCGGGCTTTTGTGTGGTTTTCTGCTGTGGGGGGTCAACCTTCTTAGGCTTTTCTGTGGAAGAGTTCTCTTCAGCATTCTCTGCGCGTTTCTGTCCGAGTTGCTTACTATGCGATGATTCTTCCTTTTCACGGGTTTCCTTGTTAGACGAGTCCGCTGTGCCTGCCTGCTCGTTCTTCCCTGCAGGTTTCTGCTTTCCTTGCTTGCTCGCTTCGGTAGACTCTTTCCCTGCAGACTTTTCTTCCGAAGCGTTTCCCGTTTTATCTGGGGCGCTCTCCGTTTTAGAGGAAGCCTCCCCTGGATTCGCTACCGCCGGTTTCTTTTCGTCTGCCCCCGTTTCCTCCTCTGGGTTTGTTGCACTTTCTTCTTTCGCCTGTTCTTGGCTATCTCCTTTCTTGGAGGCCTTCTTTTCCTGCTCGGCTTTCTTTTCATCTGCCCCCGTTTCCTCCTCTGGGTGTGTTGCACTTTCTTCTTTCGCCTGTTCTTGGCTATCTCCTTTCTTGGAGGCCTTTTCCTGCTCGGCTTTCTTTTCATCTGCCCCCGTTTCCTCCTCTGGGTGTGTTGCACTTTCTTGTTTTGCCTGTTGTTGGCTGTCTCCTTTCTTGGAGGCTTTCCTTTCCTGCTCGGCTTTCTTTTCATCTGCCCCCGTTTCCTCCTCTGGGTGTGTTGCACTTTCTTGTTTTGCCTGTTGTTGGCCGTCTCCTTTCTTGGAGGCTTTCCTTTCCTGCTCGGCTTTCTTTTTCTCTGCTCTCTGTTTTTGCTGGGTCGCTGCCCTGTCTGCCCTCTCCGCGACTTCCTCGGCTTCTCTCCTTTTCTCCTCTACCTGCCTTCGCCTCGCCTCTTCGTCTCTCGCCCTCCTATCCGCTTTCTCCTGCGCTTTTCTCTCCTTTTCTATTCTCTGGTTTCGTTCCTTGTCCAGCCTGCGAAACAAGAGCTCCACCTTCGGCTTAAACTTATTGACGTCGCCCCTGTTTCTTTTGTCCGAGATTAAGTCAACGAAGAGGTCTTTGCCTTCGCGCGTGTCGCTTGAATTGTAGGTCTCCGTGAACTTCTCAAAGGCATCTTTCATCGCGTCGTCGAGCACGGGGATACTCGTCTTGCATCTTAAATGTTTCCGGCAGTACCTGGAAACAGCGTAATTAAGGATCACTTTCAGAATTCAACCAAGATCAGTTTTCTTCTAAACATAAAAGGTTATTGTCCCTCCCTCCCTTCCCCATATGACATAATATATTATTCTTGCTCTTACAACGATAGAAATAGTGAGGCAAGGAAAGAGGATAATTGTAGCGTAAAGAAATGTAACTCTTTGTAATTAGCTCCCTTCACCAAAGTTATTTTCGGCACCAAGTCGCCTAGCAAAGTATGAGCAATAGCCACACTGAGACAGACCAAGGTTCATCCTCAAAAAAGGATGACCCAGGACTGCCTATATGACCATCACTCACACAGTACACAACTACAGTGGTGGAGAGAATTAGTGCACAAACAAATATTTCTGTTACGTTCATTGCATACCAGATACGGTGACTTCGGCACTGCTAGAATAATAAGGAACAAAATACAAGGAACAAAATCTTTGATCAATTATTACAATGATTAATATGCTAAAAATGTATCGATTATTTTTCGCATAATACTACACCTGTTTGTTGATTTTTTTAAATTTATTATTAACATCTGTTCATAATATTTACATTTACATTTACTGGTGTACGTGGGTGCTACTCTTTAATTTTTACACCAATTTCAGTATTTTTTATTTTGCCAGAAACTGAACTTCAGGTTTTTTTAAAATTCATCAACAACAACAAAATTGACCACACGCGATTTGGGGCGTTTTGAACTTGGTTGTTCTATCTTGGAAGTTTACAAAGGCAATGTAATCATTTTACAAGGCTTATCAGACTCAAACTGTCTCTGTCTATCATTTTAACTGTCTGTCTCGTTATCTCTCTCTCTTAAGTTGCCACCCTGAATCGTCCGACGGGGCTCTGCCCCTGTACACTGCCGGGGCCATGGGTCCCTGGACCCCTGCCTTTCAGGTTTTTTTCATTTTGGGGAGTTACACCCATGTGTGTACGAAAGTAGCAATTTATTAACCCTTTCGCCGCCAGCCAATTTTCAGCAAAAACGGTCCATTAATCTTACCTGGGTAGACAAGAAAAATAATCTGCAATATTGGGGATTCCTCTGTGGCATATTTAAAGTAAGGCCTATCCTTACCTCCAAAAATAAAGAAAATAGGGTCTTTGGATAACAGACCCTGGTTTGATGCGTTTTAGTGACACGGGTGGGTGTCCATTGTGGTGCAAAAATGCGACATTGGCGGTGAAAGGGTTAAACAATATTCAAGTGACATGCATTATCTGTATTCCCGCCGAATACTAAGGCCGTCTGAGGGCTGAAAACTCCAACTTATTCGTTCCATTTTGGGTGGAGTTCTACCGATCATTCCCTTTATTCTTCGCCCCATTTCGTTTAAAACCCTTTCGTCGCCACTGTCGCCTCTTGGCACCACAATGATTTAACTCCCGTGTCACTGAAAAGCATCGAATGAGTGTTTGATATCCAGTGACCTTAAGCTTTTAATTTTGGGAGGTAAGGATAGGCCCTATTTTAGGCATGTCACAGAGGAATCCCTATTATTCCAAACGAAATCTTTTCTCTACCCATGTAAGTTTAATGGTAAATTTTGACTGAGAAATGGCTAGCGTTGAAAGGGTTAAAACAAATCCATAACTCTGCTAAATTGTCGTCTAGACATACCCCTCATGTTTATGACTATCACTTCTCAAAGTCTGCTTCTTTCAGTTTCGCGATAGTAACCCTAGGCTGATCCTAACCCTACCCCTTTCCCGAGAACGACACGTTATTACTTATCTTTGTATATCAATGCAACAATTAAACATTTGATGAGGGGGGGGGGGGGGGGGGGGTAAATTACAAATTTGCTCTCAAATTGATGGACAGCCTCCAAACTCACACAGGACATGGTGGGAGAATAGCCTGTGGCTACCACATGCTCTGAATGATTCTAGAGCAAAGCACTTAACAATAAAATTAAAATAAAAACGAAATGCCGGACCTGCCCCGTTCTCCCCTACTTTTTGTTTCGTTGTTCCTGCTTTAATTATTCACGTACTCTATACTACATTTATTTTCCTCTTTTAGAAAACAACACCACCACCCTCCCTCCCTTGGGGATACCTGGGGTCTTTTCGTACAAATAGTCCCCCACCTTCTGGAGGTTCTGTGCTGGTAGCATTCCTCTAATCAATCACTGTCTTTGACTCTGCCGTTTACCTTTGACTACTGTCATCTGTCATTATCCTGTCTTGCTGGTCCATTCTCCTGCTTTTGATCCAGAAAACGCAAAGATTTTCTGCAACTGAATACCGATATACTGGGCCTATGGCCGGATTCGCATTAGCCGCGTAAGTTCCGTACGGAAAACCCTAAATAAGTGGAAGAAAGAAGGATAAAAGTTTACGCACATAGGGGAAATTCGGGCACGTGCGCAAATCTTTTCTCTTGAATGAAAATTCATTTAACGTCCTCCGGTCTGGAACAGACACATATGGGACATTTATAGAGACAAAGATGGTGGGAACGATCCTGGAGGCAATGCCCGAAGGCAGCGCAACACCAGGAAAGTCCCGATTTTTTTTGTAACAATACAGATGTATATGCATATTAATGCCAATATTTTTTTCTTCTTTGTTTCACTTATTTATGGATTGCGCACGGGTTTCCGCACGGGATATCCGTTTAAGTGTGTACGCGGCCTATTTCTTAGTTTGGGGCATGATGGCAGCATGATGCATCCGCACTGATACGAGCCTTGACGTAGGGGAAGACTGGGCAAAAAGCCCATGGGCGGTCTAAGAACCCCATGCCAATTATCTCATGAAATGAAGACAATTTCAGTCACATTTTGCCCATGAGACGAGTGTTAATGTTTAGCGTTCGTCTCATGGGCAAATCTGACTGAAATTTGCTTTATTTCATGAGATAATTGGCATGGGCTTCTTACCCGCCCATGGGCTTTTTACCCCGTCTTACCCTACTATGCTTTACCTGAACAGTCGGTCTTTGTCGGTGTGGGAACCCAAGCCGTGTTGGTGCAGGATGGCCATTCTCACCAGCCAGGCCTCCGTGGGTTTGTCTTCGACGTCTTTCTCTGCAGATTTCTGCCCGGGTTGCTTACTGCTGCTGCTGCCTTTCTCTTGCCGCGAGGAGTCTTGGTTTTCAGGGCTCGAGTCTTCCTCCTCCTTTCCATCAGGGGGTTTCCTCAGGGGCGTTTTGCAGTTGGAGTAGCCCCACCGGTCCATGACTCTCCACACGTCCTCAGGGTACAGAACTGTCAGGCTGCTCAACACTGCAACCAGGAGAGAGAGAGAGAGAGAGAGAGAGAGAGAGAGAGAGAGAGAGAGAGAGAGAGAGAGAGAGAGAGAGAGAGAGAGAGAGAGAGAGAGAGAGCTTTGAAAACTTACACTTTATTTTCCGAGGGCATAGATCTTAGGCGACGCCTATTCTTCCAATCTGTCCTTGATACATAATATATTGACATAGAGCATACACGTAGCAAGGCATACTATTTCACAGAGAGAGAGGGGGGAGTGAGAGAGAGAGAGCGAGAGAGAGAGAGAGAGAGAGAGAGAGAGAGAGAGAGAGAGAGAGAGAGAGAGAGAGAGAGAGAGAGAGAGAACTTTGAAAACTTACACTTTATTTTCCGAGGGCATAGATCTTAGGCGACGCCTATTCTTCCAATCTGTCCTTGATACATAATATATTGACATAGAGCATACACGTAGCAAGGCATGCTATTTCACACAGAGAGAGGGGGGGGGAGAGAGAGAGAGAGAGAGAGAGAGAGAGAGAGAGAGAGAGAGAGAGAGAGAGAGAGAGAGAGAGAGAGAGAGAGAGAGAGAGAGAGAGAGAGAGAGAGAAATTTGAAAACTTACTTTCTTTTCCGAGGATATAGATCTTAGGCGACGCCTATTCTTCCAATCTGTCCTTGATACATAATATATTGACATAGAGCATACACGTGGCAAGGCATACTATTTCAGAGAGAGAGAGAGAGAGAGAGAGAGAGAGAGAGAGAGAGAGAGAGAGAGAGAGAGAGAGAGAGAGAGAGAGAGAGAGAGAGAGAGAGAGAGAGAGAGAGAGAGAGAGAACTTTGAAACTTACTTTATTTTCCGAGGATATAGATCTTAGGCGACGCCTATTCTTTCAATCTGTCCTTGATACATAATATATTGACATAGAGCATACACGTGGCAAGGCATACTATTTCAGAGAGAGAGAGAGAGAGAGAGAGAGAGAGAGAGAGAGAGAGAGAGAGAGAGAGAGAGAGAGAGAGAGAGAGAGAGAGAGAGAGAGAGAGAACTTTGAAACTTACTTTATTTTCCGAGGATATAGATCTTAGGCGACGCCTATTCTTCCAATCTGTCCTTGATACATAATATATTGACATAGAGCATACACGTGGCAAGGCATACTATTTCAGAGAGAGAGAGAGAGAGAGAGAGAGAGAGAGAGAGAGAGAGAGAGAGAGAGAGAGAGAGAGAGAGAGAGAGAGAGAGAGAGAGAGAGAACTTTGAAACTTACTTTATTTTCCGAGGATATAGATCTTAGGCGACGCCTATTCTTTCAATCTGTCCTTGATACATAATACATTGACATAGAGCATACACGTGGCAAGGCATACTATTTCAGAGAGAGAGAAGGGGGGGGAGAGAGGGGGAGAGAGAGAGGGAGAGAGAGAGAGAGAGAGAGAGAGAGAGAGAGAGAGAGAGAGAGAGAGAGAGAGAGAGAGAGAGAGAGAGAGAGAGAGAACTTTGAAAACTTACACTTTATTTTCCGAGGGCATAAATCTTAGGCGACGCCTATTCTTCCAATCTGTCTTTGATACATAATACATTGACATAGAGCATACACGTGGCAAGGCATACTATTTCAGAGAGAGAGAGAGAGAGAGAGAGAGAGAGAGAGAGAGAGAGAGAGAGAGAGAGAGAGAGAGAGAGAGAGAGAGAGAGAGAGAGAGAGAGAGAGAGAGAGAGAGAGAGAGAGAGAGAGAGAGAGAGAGAGAGAGAGAGAGAGGGAGAGAGAGAGAGAGAGAGAGAGAGAGAGAGAGTCAAGTCAAAACAATCTTTTATTAAGGTTTTAGGCCTCTGGTCCACAACATTAGACATAAACAAAAAGCATAAAGCATTTTAACAGAAACACTTCGTGCAGTTTACATTTCAGAAAGTCATTTCTCGGAACAAGAGCTTTTCAAACAGAAAAAGAAAGATAGAGACTAAGAGAAACAGGCATATAGACAGACTAAGAGAGAGAGAGAGAGAGAGAGAGAGAGAGAGAGAGAGAGAGAGAGAGAGAGAGAGAGAGAGAGAGGGGGGATGGAGGGAGAGAGAGAGAGAGAGAAGGGGGAGGGTAAAGAATGTAAACTGTGATGTGCTTTATCATCATCACTATCATCATCGTCATCATCATTATCATCATCGTCATCATCATTCACTCAACCTTTTCCTACAAAAATAAATACCCGCATTTGTTTTAGCAATGGTTTTTGTTGTGCACTATGCCTCTAGCAAGCGGAAGAGAAAGGTCTTTCATTATCATCATCACCATCATCATCATTATCATCAACAATATCATCCCCATGTCATCATCATTTGGCATTTTACTTATGGCTTTTATCACTGGTTTAACATTAGCCTGTAGAAAGAACCAATAGTAAATGAAAGCTGTAAGATTTTCTACAGTATTGGAATATCATGGTACAGCTTAGTCTTTCGTGGAAGACTCGACTCTCTAACAAGGGGGTTATTTCACTTATGTGCATGGCTCTAGTGCTGTAATGGGACTGGTTGGCCTTTGGGGACCTTCCCCGACGCCTCTCGTCCTCAAATCCTTTTGGCCGAGAGAGTGGGCAAGAGTTCATTAACAACAAATTGTAGCCCAGCCCACCGGAATAGCAGCTGCCCCTTCTGCTATCTGGCAGTCATCATCGGAAACGACAGTGACAGACAACCATATTATCATCATCCTTGTCCTTTCTGGCCGAGTCATCCAACAGATTGAACAACGGTTTGCTGTGCAGCATTGCTTAACAGATCGTCATCATCATCATCATCATTATCATCATCATCGTCATCACCATCACCATTGTTTTTGTCGTCGTTATCCCTATTCATCATCAATATCATCATCATCATCATCATCATCATCATCATCATCATCATCATCATCAATCTTAGCTTCTTAAAACAAAAACAAACAAAAACACGAAGTAATCCGTTCTTGAAAATATTCGATGAAACTGCATGGTGTGGCTGCGTGTTCTGCTTCCACGAGGTACAAACTGAGGGTACTACCTCACAAGGGCCAGTCTGTTCACTATTTGAAGAACATTGCGATCCTGGTCATTCAAGGGTGAGGTCATGGAGACCGTAGCAGGTGACAGCATTTATTGTCGTTCAGTGGCTTCCTGCTCCGCGTTAAAGGCAACTGACTGCTTTGGGCGTTGTCCCACTCTTTCCCCATCCTTCCAGCTTTCTGAGGTCCTCTTGGAGAGAATTTTGCAAGGTCGTTGTTGCCGGTAAGCAACAATGAAGCGGTAGAAAGCATGATCATCAACGAAAAGTAGGAAGGAGCAGACATCCTGAAAACGGGGATCATCAACGTATGTTAGGAAGAGTTGGTGTCTGTTCAGATATTCTTCAAACCTACTACCGATGTTGCATTGAATCTGTTCTTACTGTGTCATTTATCTGTTGGTATGGAAGCTTGAGTGTAAAAAGTAAGCGTGTGTTGAGTGATATGGTGAAGGTGTGCAGTAAGGTTGTGGGTGCAAGGCAGAGTGGTATGCAAGAGTTGCATGACAGACAGGTAGTCAAGAAAGCCAGGAAAATTCTTATTGATAACAGTCATGTTCTGGCAAAATACTATGAAGTGTTACCATCGGGCCGTCGATACAGAACTCTAAAACTGAAAATAAGAGCACAGCAAACTTTCTTACCAAGATCAATTCATCTGTTGAACACTTAATGCACTGCATCGACTGATTGTTTTGCTGAGCAGCCTGTCCATCTCCTTGGGATTGAATTTGTGCAAGCCTATTTGTAGTTCCCCTGTTCTACAATAGATTACTGCTGTGTATGTCCTTAACTAAATTGTCTGTGTAGAGATGGTGTAGGTACTATTATTGCTGCATTTTTAAGCTTTTTTTGTTTGTTTTTGATTTATGTCTTGATTTAAAATGTATTTACAAAATGCGTTCTGCTGTTACTGGAGTAATTGTTCGTATTCGTCCAGTTTGTTAATTACAATATTGCAGTGTTATTAGTTATTTGTTTATATTCTTTAATTGTTGTTGATAAATGTGTTTATTGTTGTTTTTCGTATGTGCACCTGGCTGCAATTTCTCAGTTATGAGATAATAAAGATGATTTGATTTGATTTGATTTGATTTGAGGTTGGACCGTGTTACTCACCGTTTTTGGCCAGTTGGTCCAGCAAGGTCTTGACCTGTCTGCTCCGCACCATGCTCTCCAGCAGACCAAAGAACAGGTCGGAGCCGGCGCTGCGGAACAGGGTGATCCCGGCATAGCGCATGAAGTCCACCACCAGGATCTGGTATTCTTTGATCGGCTCATCCCACAGCAAGTGGAGCAGGGCCAAGACGTCCGTGTGCTCCATGTTGATCAGTATGGGGAACAGCTGCATGGGACCAAAGATTATAAAAGGGTAAGATGGACTACTTAAGAGTTACGGCGAACCGGGCTGATAGAGTTATCGTTAGTAGGAACAGTACACCACACACAGTGGAGGCTATCTAAAAACTCAGACTGGAATTTGAACGGCGAATTCACCTGGCCTATCGACGTGTAAATGTGTACTGTTTTTAAGGGACATAACCAGTGTTTCTATCCTCACTACTCGTATAGGAAAAGAGACCGGATGTTAGTCTTTTCTTTTCAGTGTCTTTGATGGGACCACAACACGGAGAAGAAGAGAGAGACGGAGAATGATGAGAGAGAGAGAGAGAGAGAGAGAGAGAGAGAGAGAGAGAGAGAGAGAGAGAGAGAGAGAGAGAGAGAGAGAGGGGGGGGGGATAGAAAGTGAAAGAGCGACAAAAAGGGAAGATGAAGGGAGAAGGGAGAGGGGTGGGTAAATCGTTGACAGAAAGTGTTAAACACAAAGACTACGGTACAAAAGAATTGCATCTACATACACTTGCCAATAAATAAGAGTTTCGACCATTCGCATTATGTAGTAGGCCTAATGCCATGGTATGCCCCAGATGCTTAAGGGACAAATTAAATAAGACGTTGCCTTAACCTAATTAGGGGCCTATTAGGCCTAATACAGAATGCGAATTGTCGAAATATTGGCAAGTCTATTGCATAATGTACAAATAAGACGGTAATATTACCATGCCATGGTACGCCCCAGATTTTGAGGGACAAATAAGACGTTGCCTTATCCTATTTAGGGTTCTATTAGGCCTACTACAGAATGGGAATTGTTGAAATAGTGGCAAGTCTATTGTACATGTACAAATAAGACGGTAATGTCATTACCATACCATGGTATGCCCCAGATGTTAAGGGACAAATAAGACGTCGCCTTAACCTATTTAGGAGCCTATTGGGCCTTCATTGCAATGGTCGCTTGAAGCTATAGACAAACAAAATCAAGCTTTAAAATTGTTCCCTTTCACCGCCAATGTCGCATTTTTGCACCACAGTGATTGAACACCCATGTCATTAAAAGTCTTGAAATGAGGGTCTGTTATCCAATGATCTTGGGTTCTTAATTTTGAGAGGTAAGGATAGGCCTTATTTCAAATATATCACAGGAGAATCCCCAATATTTCAGACACAATTCTTTTCTCTGTCCATGTAAGTTTAATGGAAATTGTTGGCCAAAAAATGGCCGCCAAAGGGTTTTAAAAGTCTAAGCTCATGGCAACAGACGTTTGGAAGTAACCCATCTCAGCACCTCGAATTCTCTCCCCTGGACAAAACACTAGGGGAAGACGGGGTAAAAAGCGCATGGGCGGGTAAGAAGCCCACCCCAATTATCTCATGAAATAAAGAAAATTTCAGTCAAATTTGCCCATGAGACGAATGCTAGACATTAACGCTCGTCTCATGGGCAAAATGAGACTGAAATTTGCTTCATTTCATGAGATAATTGGGGTGGGCTTCTTACCCGCCCATGCGCTTTTTACCCCGTCCTCCCCTAAGGACCGCCGCACTGCATACGATTCAATCCAACTGCGACCCAACTGACATTTGTGAGGCGTGATTCTCTGTGAACTACTACTTTTCTGATGACATTCTGCTAGTTCCGTTGACTATAATTGTAGCCCACCGTACACGAATAGGATGAAACAGCTCTAGTTTTGCATCAGACATTTTACGGGATTCGCGCATTCGGGTCCACGTGAGCACAGTGAACGAAAATAGAATTATTTTAAGGCGGAAGTATTTCACGTGACTCGCGCCTCACAGACGTCACAGTCGGATTGCAGTCAAGCTAGTAATCGCTCCAGTGTGGCTGGAAAGTATCAAAGAAAACAGCCAAAGTTATTTGCGTTATAACAAAATACAAGACAGTTTAAAAAAAAAAAAAAAAAAAACAGTGGCTAGAGGTACGGCGTTCTTGCAACACCCAGAATTTTTCGTCAACAAAATGCATTTTCTTATTTCGCATATTTAGCGCATCTTGTTAAAGAATAGGGTTAGGGATAGGGTTAGGAACATGTCAGAGTTAATTTTAATGTTAGTAGTCTTTTTTAAGACATTTACGCACAATTTATGCGTCCCGTGATTGAACGCGGTACTCGTAGCCTGGAGAATGCGAGATACGGATCCGTACCCCGAGCCTCTGCCCCCTCAAAAAACCCCAACAACAACAACAACCAAAAAACCTACAATAATGAACTGTTTGTCCACCGATGACTCACCCGTTGGTTGCAGTTCAGCCTCTTTTCCTCCGACACGCCCAGGCGCTCATCCGACTCCTTGTCCTTGTCCTTGTGCGATTTGTACGTTTCGCAGCACAGGGTCTTCGCCTTCTCCACGATGGCCTTGTTGTACTTCACGACGATCACAGGCATGTCGCTCCCTGTCACCAGCACCATGTCTTCGTACTGCGGGGCTTCCGGGACGTCCTCCGCTGCCGCCTGCGGGGGGTCCGTGCCGTCTTCAACGGCAGAGCTCTCCTCCTTGGGATCGGCGTCCTCGGGAGGAGGTTCGGCTTGGGGAATAGGGGCGCCGCTTTCGATCAGCCTGGCTCTCTCTTCCGCCTCCTCCTCCTCTTTGGTCATCCTGCTCCTTTTACCCTTTTGCTTCGTCTTCTTGGGTTTAGCGCTGGGCCGCTTGGGTGGGCTCGGGGACTCCACCTCTGGTTTCGCCTGTGGTGGGTTGTCTGTGGGCGGCTTGTCAGACGAAGACTCCTTCGCCCTCGCTCCCTGGGGGCCGTCTTCTGGTTTGTGGCTAGAGGAGTCGGCTCCATCTTTACTGTCCGCTTTAGGTGGCGGTGTCTTCTGACCTTGCTTGCTGTTCGAGCTGCCCGTCTGAAAGGAATCGAAGCAACGCTTTTTAGTTCACATAGAAATCGGCTTGAAGTGAATTTTAAAAAACAATTATAATAATAATTAAAAATGCTTATATAGCGCATAATCTCGTTAAGCAACTCAATGCGCTTTTCACTCACCATTCGTACAAACATTTCTAACAGACTGGTTCACGTAAATACATTATAGAATGCATTGCATATAGTCATAACACAACACACTAACACCCACCTCCCTTCACCCACCCCAACCAAACCAAACCCCACCCACCCATCCCAACCCCCGCCCCCCTACATAAGCCTACATAAAACTACAAAGGCGCGCGAATGCTTTTCACATATGTGGATATTGCTAGAATTTCACTAATCAGCTTGACCAATGAAGTTCTACATCGACGTAAAAAGTAATGAGTATTGTTGTTGTCCTACCCTGGCTTAAAGACTCCAGGGATCATCCCAACAGCCGAAGCACTTGAACACCATGCTACAAATGCAGCAGCTAGGGATGAGAACATTACGTGCATGTACCGTTCTTGATTACCCCGCCACGTGATCAGCCACACACCGACTTCGGAGGATTTTGGACTGATCATGTTATGCTGGGGGCTTGCCATGGCTAAAAAAAACAATCCTCGCATAGCTATGCAGAACATAACATTTTGATGTAGCCTTGGTGTTCTAGCTTATGTCAATTGGTCTGACAAAGCCTTATGCCAAGGCGAAAAGTATGAGTATAATAAGTAATATCAAAACCCAGTGTGCAATATACCTAGCGTATTACTCTACAAACAAAACGATGGGGCTTGAAAGTATAACGGCTATATTTTACTGACCCCCATCTTCTAATCAAAATAGTCTAATTTAGGGGGGGGGGGAGGGGGTTGGTGGCGCTGTAGATATTGAAAATTAGTACAACGAATTAACACTAACATTTATATTTTAAACCCTTGAAATGATTATAATATTTTGTGCTTCCACTCAAAATATAGACTAGTAAGCAGACTACGATTGATCTGTGAATTTCCAGATAAGATTCCCTTCTCGAACACTATCTGAATTTCATTTAAATAAGAACAGCAGTAAATGTGGTGGTAAAAATGGGCAATGTTTTAAATTTGAAGTCGTGAATTTTTCATAAGAACGGTTTCTCTGTTGTTCTGTTTATGCGTTTACTTTATAAAGTAAGTTGTTTATTGTTATGAATTGATGCAGGCTAAACTGTTTCGTGTTAAGATATATGGAAGTCTTCACTTGTCTTTAACATAGAAACACTGGTCGCATTGCATTTTGTTTGAATCAAATTAAACATGTTCGGGAAGAGGGTTCGGTGACAGGAGAGAGAGAGAGAGAGAGAGAGAGAGAGAGAGAGAGAGAGAGAGAGAGAGAGAGAGAGAGAGAGAGAGAGAGAGAGAGAGAGAGAGAGAGAGAGAGAGGTCGGAAGTTTAATGAATATGGGCCTACAGCCCCTTTCATGGGGGGAACACATAATACAATAATAACCATGAGCAATGTAACGACAAACACAATTATCCATGATAACATTATCTGAAATGAACATAAATACATTCACAACAATATGCATAGACTGTCACAAAACGGAAACACTAACTGAATCATCATAAGTGTATTGACAAGAAACAGATGTAAACATTATGCAACGTTACTATTTACATAATTGTCTATGAAATGTTCCCTTATCATAAAGGCTGCCAGTAAATATTTGGCTAGATTTACTATTTCTGTCTTTGAAACGTTTGATAACACCTGAACCAATCTACTGTCATAGTTTTCAACAACATTTGCATTCACCTTTACAAGAATTTGATTTCGGAAGAGAGAGAGAGAGAGAGAGAGAGAGAGAGAGAGAGAGAGAGAGAGAGAGAGAGAGAGAGAGAGAGAGAGAGAGAGAGAGAGAGAGAGAGAGAGAGAGAGAGAGAGAGAGAGAGAGAGAGAGAGAGAGAGAGAGGGGGGGGGGGAGCTGCAAACATTTGAGGATTGGGGTTACGAAAGGGTATCTTCTGCTCTTATTTAGTTCCCCTTTCTCTCCCCCCCCCCCCGTCCCCCCCCCCCCCCCCCCTCCCCCCCCCCCCCCCCCCCCCCACCTGAAACATTTTTCAATGAATATACAGTTTCCGTTGCTCAACTAACATGTTTTAAAAACACCAGTCAAAGATTCTAATCACGTTGAAGTGTCTTTTTTATTAGTGATTATTTTCACTTTCTTTTGTTCTTGTGGTTTTTTGCTTCTTTTTTTTTTTTTTGCTTTTCTTTCTTTGAAACTCAATAACCAAGAAACTAAGTTCAAATGTCAGCAACTGAGTCTGCGACTAAACCTTGTCATTTCAAACAAAAGGTAGACTAACACATGGGTCTTGAATGCTTAACGGCTTTTTTTTTGTCCGTCACCGAAGGTGAACGGACTTTGCGATGGGCTGGTTTGTATTTATTTATTTTAATTTTTTTCCTATCTGTCCCAAGGATATCTCCCGAACCGTTTGACCGAATCGCGTCACATTTTGTGTGAAGGTGTGCCTCCTTATTAGGAAGAGATCGGCGCAAACCATTTTGCCGTCGTGACCTTGACCTTGACGTACGACCTTGAAAACCGAAAATCTATTTTTAGCCATATCTCGGGCACCGATCAACATAGGATGTTGAAACTTGGCATGAAGGTGGTTTGGCTTATGCCCGTTCTGATGATGGCATACCGATCAAGGTCAAGGTCAAGGTCAAAAAGATCGCTGGAGCCTGAAAATCGGAGGGTCATTTTTTTCTCCTACTGTCTGTCCCAAGGATATCTTTCGAACGGGTTGACAGAATCACGTCAAATTTTGTGTGCTGGTGTGTCACCATGAGAGGAAGGCATTCGCGCAAACCATTTTTCCGTCGTGACCTTGACCTTGGCGTACGACCTTGAAAACCGAAAATATTTCAGGGGCCAGAACTCCCACACCGTTAGTGTTAGAGTCTTCAAATTTGGCATGAAGGTACTTTGGCTTATGCCCGTTCTGATGGTGGCATACCGATCAAGGTCAAGGTCACGGTCCGGGCGATCAGTAGGCCTTGAAAGTGGTAGGGGTCTACACATTGGGTTTTAAGCCATATTTTCCGCATTGGTACTTGACAGAAGCGCTTCAGATTGTGTGTGGTACTGTATACCCTAGAGAAGAAAACATCCGAGCATAAATTATCACCATGCTGACCTTGACCTTGAAGTGTGACCTTGAAAACCGACATTTCCTTCTTTGCGCTATATGTTTCTTCTTCAAGCTGTATCTCGTGAACTAGAAGACAAAATCCCTTCCAATTTTGTGTCAGGATGTGACACTCTACGGGGTGTCGCAAGTGCGTGGCATTGCTGGTGACGGACATGTCTGCCGCTCGGCGACGCCCTTGTTTGCTTTTTGTTGTTGTTGGGGGGGGGGGGGGGGGGGGGGGGGGTCTATGACTAAACCTAAAGCATTATACAAGCAGGGGCTAGATCTATATTAACAATTATGCCCGTCGAACTCTTCGGTGTTGGGAGTTTAGTATTCAAGAACATTTCCAGATTGCCCTGACATCTCAGGCTTTAAAGGCCACGAAGCCTATTGGTTACTTAGCCTGTCCCCCCCCCCCCCTCCTCCCTCCTCCTCCCCCCTCCTCCTCCTCCTGCTACTGCTACTACTACTACTACTGCCGCCACCATTTAATCTGGATTTGAGGGCAATCTGGAACTGTTCTTGAATACTAAGCAAATCGCTTCTTCTTCTTCTACTTCTTCTACTTCTTTTTCTTCTTCTTCTCCTTAGGCAGCCAACTTCATCACGTTGAAGATTCTGCTGCACTTTAGGGGGTAGTACGAAAAAGAAAGAAAATAAGTTCAGCAAAGATATTGTAGAAAGTGAACTGATGAGATATTATGGGGAGAAGATAGATCCCAAGACGGGAATAATTTAAGTATTTTTAAATACTCCGCTTGCTATGCAGATGGATAATAAGGTTAGTCAAATATTGACGATTTGATGTTTTTGATTAATAATAATAATTTAAAAATAAAGGGGTGGGTAGGGGGCAGGGGGGGTGGGTGGGGGCAGGGGGGAGGGGGGAGACGTGTGGTAGAGGGGGAAAGTGTAAACAGAGCGGAACAGGGTTTTTTTTTTCCGTCATCCGATTTATCTTCTCCTACGGGCGAAAATGAACAAATGCCTTTTGTTCTTTCCGGGGTTTTTTTCTCTCCTGTCTTGTCTTTCTTATTGCAGAATGAGCACTTCCGTCTCATCGTTTGTTATATATTGAACGTTAATTTTCATCCATTTACATAGTAGGGGCCTACTTAATTAAAACACGCATTCAATAATAGTAGAAGATAAAGGCAAGACGGACAGAACGCTATGAACCAGGACTGTGGCCAACGCTCCGCGGCTTGTGTGCATTGCGTCACATTGGGGGGGGGGGGGGGGGGTGTGTATAAATAATGGCCTTTATTATCACTGCGATTAATTATTCAACAAAGATAATTAGGTAAAAAAGTGAAGGCAAGTCTGAAAATGCGGGGAGAGCCGAGAAATCGAAGGGGTGTGTGTGCTGATCTGCACCTTTACCCAAGTGTGTCAGAATATATCAAACCCTATTCCTTATACGAGGACCTGATGAAGGAAAACGGATCCCACTGAATACTTTCAATGCGAATATTGTAGAGGGGTGGTGGTGGTGTCAACAATTTGTTTCTTCTTCCTAAAACCTGTAAATCAGAAGTAGTCTTTTTTGTCTCAAATACTTTAAAAAGGTATACTCACCGCGGACATGATGACTA
>CM065684.1:24912118-24929618 GCA_017654935.2 Phymorhynchus buccinoides
TTTCGATAAATGTTGACTGTTGGTCGGCGCTCTTTTGCTGTCTCAGGACCGACCTCCCCTTCCGCCCCTCCCCGACCCCCTCTCTGCTTTCAAAGCTAACCTATCCCCCGTCATTAAAACGCCATTAGTTGTGTGCGTCGATAAATGTGTGTGTTTGAATGCTGTGTGTGTGCGTGATTGTGTATGTTGTTGTTGTTGTGTGTGTGTGTGTGTGTGTGTGTGTGTGTGTGTGTGTGTGTGTGTGTGTGTGTGTGTGTGTGCGCGTGTGCGCGTGTGCGCGTGCGTGCGTGCGTGTTAGAGAGAGAGAGAGAGAGAGAGTTGCTTTGTATATGCGCTGTTGCTGGTTGGTGTCACTCTTGAATGCTGTTTTTGTTGTCTTGATGAATAATTGATTGCAAAGCGCTTTGGGCTCATCCGAGGTAAAGCGCTATATAAATGTACTATTAATAATAATAATATTATTATTATTATTATTATTACAAACTACAAACAAAAAACAACAACCCACGTAAGCCCCTGATAACGATTCATCAAGTGTCTCTCCGCCTCCATTACCTACGCTTCCAATTTTCCTTGTTTTCCTATGGTTGGACTTTTCTTCCTCGACTCCACCACATTCAGCAGAACTTCTGTACGGCTCTTCTCAAATTTTCAAGTTCCCTTTTCATAATTTTATTGTACCCGGCGTCCTTTTCCAACAGCTTGTAGGCGTTGTTGACGAAGGCCAGGGCCAGCTTGGCCCCTGAGATGTTCTTCCCCACGTGGTAGGTCCGGGCGAACGCGGTGACGGCCTCGCGTGTGGCGGATGAGATACCCACGTCATGCGTGATCACGTGATGTTTACAGTACCTGCAAAGTAAAAGAGACTAAGGCCGTGTACACACGTAAGCGGATATTCCCCGCGGAAACCCGTGCGCAATCCATAAATAAGTGTGTGAGAGAGAGAGAGAGAGAGAGAGAGAGAGAGAGAGAGAGAGAGAGAGAGAGAGAGAGAGAGAGAGAGAGAGAGAGAGAGAGAGAGAGAGAGAGAGAGAGAGAGAGAGAGAGAGAGAGAGAGAGAGAGAGGAGAGAGAGAGAGAGAGAGAGAGAGAGAGAGAGAGAGAGAGAGAGAGAGAGAGAGAGAGAGAGAGAGAGAGAGAGAGAGAGAGAGAGAGAGAGAGAGAGAGAGAGAGAGAGGGGAAAAGATTTGCGCACGAGTCCGAATTTCCCCTGTATGGGTAAACTGTTATCCTTCTTTCTTCCACTTATTTAGGGTTTTCCGTACCGAACTTACGCGTCTAAAGTTCACTAATATAAGGATCCCTCTAATCGCCACTAACAAGGTCTGTTCTTATAAAAACTAAAAGAGGATAAAACAAATTTTTAAACCAATACGACAGGGCTGAAATGTTTGGGGGGCAAAATACCAAAACGTAGATAGAACAGAATTGCATAAAGGATAAAACTGAATAGAAGATCCTACTACTTCTAACCGGGTGACCGGAATAACGTCGAATGTACGGTTGCGCCTAAGGTCGAAACAAAATGGCATGACTGACAAGTGTGCCTAATGTCGAAAATTTCATGTAAGTTTTACGTTTGAGCCTAAGGTCGAATGCACAGTTGAGCCCAACGTCGAATTTCAAAGTTGTGCCTAAGGTCGAATGTACGGTTGAGCCTAAGGTCCAATGCATCGTTGAGCCTAAGGTCGAATGCACAGTTGAGCCCAACGTCGAATTTCAAAGTTGTGCCTAAGGTCGAATGTACGGTTGAGCCTAAGGTCGAATGCATCGTTGAGCCTAAGGTCGAATGCACAGTTGAGCCCAACGTCGAATTTCAAAGTTGTGCCTAAGGTCGAATGTACGGTTGAGCCTAAGGTCGAATGCATCGTTGAGCCTAAGGTCGAATGCACAGTTGAGCCCAACGTCGAATTTCAAAGTTGTGCCTAAGGTCGAATGTATAGTTGAGCCTAACGTCGAATTGCAGAATTGTGCCTAAGGTCGAATTGCACAGTAGGCCTACAGCCTACATTGATTCAGTTCCCAGGTACACAGGCTTAGGTACCGACACACACACACTCAAATATCACAAGTTTCACACAAAACATAGAACAGAATACATGGATACAGATAGTGAATTTTCAATGAAATATTCTGATTCCGCACTACAAATTAATATTAATAAAATAAGTGAACGCTGTTAATATGACATTTGTGATAAAAACAACAACATCTCTCTCTCCCGCTTCCTCCATTGTGTTATTAACACACACACACACACACACACACACACACACACACACACACACACACACACACACACACACACACACACACACACACACACACACACACACACACACACACTTTCTCTCATTCTCGATTCTTCCAGTGTGTTATTAAGACAATGCTAAAATAGGTCCGCTAAAATGACGCAAACATTGGGCTAAAAGTAATTTGACCTTAGGCACATCTTTGCAATTCGACCTTAGGCTCAACTTTGCATTCGACCTTAGGCTGAACCGTACATTCGACCTTGGGCGCAACTTTGCAATTCGACGTTAGGCTCAACTTTGCATTCGACCTTAGGCTCAACCGTATATTCGACGTTAGGCACAGCTCTGCAATTCGACATTAGGCTGAAGTGTGCATTTACTTATTTTCGACCTTACGCACACCTGTACATTCGAACTTAGGCGCAACCGTACTTTCGACCTTATTCCGGATTCCCTTCAAACCCATAGACAAAAAGACAGGGAAGAGAGACAGACAGAGAGAGTGTGTGTGTGAGGGCGAAAGAGAGAGAGAGAGAGAGAGAGAGAGAGAGAGAGAGAGAGGAGAGAGAGAGAGAGAGAGAGAGAGAGAGGGAGAGGGAGAGGGAGACAGACAGAGACAGACAGAGAGAGAGTGTGTGTGAGGGCGAAAGAGAGAGAGAGAGAGAGAGAGAGAGAGAGAGAGAGAGAGAGAGAGAGAGAGGGAGAGGGAGAGAGAGACAGACAGAGACAGACACAGAGAGAGTGTGTGTGAGAGAGAGAGAGATAGAGAGAGAGAGAGAGAGAGAGAGAGAGAGAGAGAGAGAGAGAGAGAGAGAGAGAGAGAGAGAGAGAGAGAGAGAGAGAGGGAGAGGGAGACAGACAGAGACAGACACAGAGAGAGAGTGTGTGAGAGGGCGAAGAGAGAGAGAGAGAGAGAGAGAGAGAGAGAGGAGAGAGAGAGAGAGAGAGAGAGAGAGAGAGGGAGACGGAGAGGGAGACAGAGACAGACAGAGAGAGGGAGAGGGAGGGAACGAGAGAGAGAGAGAGAGAGAGGGGGGGGGGAGCAGACAAGACAGACTGAAAAACCGTTCGAATCATCAGCCACTAATAGACCAAATGACGTTCTTTCACGTCTGGGCGAAGGCTTTGGGAATTGGAACATTTGAATGCTCACAAACACACCGCTGCACACACACACGGCAAACGGGGCCTCACTTGAAGAGTCTGACGCGGTCGGTGAAGTCTCCCAGGCCGTGTTGGTGGAGGATGGCGGCCCTGTTGAGCCACCGGTGATTCTCCTCCACCCACTGGTCCATGCGGGGCCACGTCTCCGCTGGCTCCAGGTAGGCCAGAGCCGTCAGGTCTGGGGCAGAAAGAAACCAAGGTCATAGGGCTCTTCAAGGTCTCTTCTTCTTCTTCTTCTTCTTCTTCTTCTTCTTCTTCTTCTTCTTCTTCTTCTTCTTCTTCTTCTTCTTCTTCTTCTTCGTTCACAGGCCGTATGGGTAAGGTACGTATGTGTCTGGTTTTCAGTTTTCACTGCTCTCCCCGCTGCGTACAGCCGACACATTCCGATTTCGGAGGAGCTCAAAGGAGAAAAACTATTGGGAAGATTTTTTTTGAAAAAAGGCAGGAGAATGGGCCAATAAGTCAGAAAGATAGTAGATGATAGGAAGCAAATGGAAAAGGCAGATTCAAAGAGAGTGGCAGATTAGAGGAAGTTACAAGCACAGAACTTCCAGAAGGTGGGGGAACTATTTTTTTAAGAAAGATCCGCCGGTATCCACACGGGGGGAGACATAGGGCCTACGTCAAGGTCTCTCCTTCTTCTTCTTCTTCGTTCCCAGGCCATATGGCCACACACACGTCAAGCTCACGATGGCGATAATGTACACGCGGATGCCTTCCTCTCAAGTTGACACCCCACCCCACAAAATTTGAAGCGATTCTGTCAAGCAGTTCGGGAGATATTCTTAGGGCAGACAAACAAACAAACACAAACAAAAATCGTGACAAACTCAGACTCCTTTGCTTAGCAGTGTAAAACGGAGGCAAAGGACAAAAACAAATCGGTAAATGCCCACGCATACGTGTAACTAAGCATAGCAACCATTCTTTCTTTTAGTAGTGATCGCAGAATTGATCTTTTTGTCTGTCTTTATTTCCTTCCTTTGACCCTTTCCTTCTTAATTCTTTCACCATCCATTTGGTTTTTTTAATGAAAAATTGTGTTTTACGTCCTCTCGGTCATAGACACATAATTATGGGACATTTGTAAATACAAAGATGGTGGGAACAATACTGGCTAAAATGCCCGGAGGCAGTGCAACACCAGTAAAGTCCCGATTTTTTTAACAATACAGATAGGTGTAGCAGTAACACCACGCCTTGGTTAAACCTTATCGGCTATAGTACCGCCACAATGATTAGATTATAAATGTTGTCCTTTGCCTCAGTTTTACACTGAGTGTACTACTACTACTACTACCACTACCACCACTACCACCACTACTACCACTACTAGGGGAAGACGGGGTAAAAAGCGCATGGGCGGGTAAGAAGCCCACCCCAATTATCTCATGAAATGAAGCAAATTTCAGTCTCATTTTGCCCATGAGACGAGCGTTAATGTCTAACATTCGTCTCATGGGCAAATTTGACTGAAATTTTCTTTATTTCATGAGATAATTGGGGTGGGCTTCTTACCCGCCCATGCGCTTTTTGCCCCGTCTTCCCCTACCACTACCACTACCACTGCCACTGCCACTACCACTACTACTGCTGCTGCTACTGCCCTCCCCCCCCCCTCACACACACACTCACGCTTCTTGGCGATCTCGTCCACGAGCTTCATGTCGTCGTGAGGCGTGGTGAGCAGGAAGAAGCGGAGCAGGTCGAAGAGGTCCTCGTGGCTGGAGCTGCGCAGCACGGTCACCACCACGTGCTTCAGCATGTCCAGGGCCAGGAGTCTCAACTGCCGGACCCTATCCTGCCGGGCCTTCTCCTTCCGGGCCTTCTCCTTCCGGGCCCCATCCTCCCGGGCCCCATCCTCCCGGGCCCCATCCTCCCAGGTCCCCTCCTCCCAGGCCCCCTCTTCCCAGGCCCCCTCCTCCTCCAGGGCCCCCTCCTTCCGGGCCCCATTCTCCCAGGCCCCATTCTCCCGGGCTCCATCCTCCTCCAGGGGCCCCTCCTCCCACAGCCTCCGCAGCACCACCAGCACCTCCTTGCTCTCCAGGTGGATCATCACCGGGAAAATCTGTAGCAGTAGCAGTAGTAGTAGTAGTAGTAGCAGCAGCAGCAGCAGCAGCAGCAGCAGCAGCAGCAGCAGCAGCAGCAGCAGCAGCAGCAGCAGCAGCAAGCAGCAGCAGCAGCAGCAGCAGCAGTAGCAGCAGCAGCAGTAGCAAGAGCAGCAGCAGCAGCAACAGCAATAGTAGTAGTAGTAGTAGTAAGGGGAAGACGGGGTAAAAAGCCCATGGGCGGGTAAGAAGCCCACGCCAATTATCTCATGAAATGAAGAAAATTTCAGTCACATTTTGCCCATGAGAGGAACGCTAAACATTAACACTCGTCTCATGGGCAAAATTTGATTTAAATTTGCTTCATTTCATGAGATAATTGGCATGGGCTTCTTACCCGCCCATGGGCTTTTTACCCCGTCTTACCCTAGTAGCAGCAGCAGCAGCAGCAGCAGCAGCAGTAGTAGTAGTAGTAGTAGTAGTAGTAGTAGTAGTAGTAGTAGTAGTAGTAGTAGTAGTAGTAGTAGTAGTAGTAGTAGTAGTAGTAGTAGTAGTAGTAGTAGTAGTAGTAGTAGTAGTAGTAGTAGTAGTAGTAGTAGTAGTAGTAGTAGTAGTAGTAGCAGCAGCAGTAGTAGTAGTAAATAATAGTAGTAGCAGCAGTAGTAGTAGTAATAGTAGCAGCAGCAGTAGTAGTAGTAGTAGTAATAGTAGCAGTAGCAGCAGTAGTAGTAGTAGTAGTAGTAGTAGTAGTAGTAGTAGTAGTAGTAGTAGTAGTAGTAGTAGTAGTAGTAGTAGTAGTAGTAGTAGTAGTAGTAGGGTAAGATGGGGTAAAAAGCCCATGGTCGGGTAAGAAGCCCATGCCAATTATCTCATGAAATGAAGAAAATTTCAGTCACATTTTGCCCATGAGACGAATGCTAAACATTAACACTCGTCTCATGGGCAAAATTTGACTGAAATTTGCTTCATTTCATGAAATAATTGGCATGGGCTTCTTACCCACCCATGGGCTTTTTTTTTACCCCGTCTTCCCCTAGTAGTAGTAGTAGTAGTAGTAATAATAATAATGGATATTTGTTGCGCTCTTTCTCCAAAGAGCTCAGAGCGCTTACAAAGTTAACTTTATACAACAATAATAATAGTAATAAACATAAAACATTCAGAAATTTTTGCTATATTAAACACAAATCCGATACTTCACACGTGCACATGCGCAGATGCATACGCACCCCCACGCACAAACACAAACACACACCGCACAGCACACACACACACACACACACAAACACACCAAAGGTCACTTTACATGCATGCGCATACTGAAATCATGAGTGCGACCCAGTCAGCCAACACGGGTAGCAAAATGCAAACCAGACCAAACTGCCAGTCGTTCTGCCAGCCTAGTCCAATCCACATCACACCACCCGCATCAACCGCCCAAGACGCACCCACGACCACGGTACCAGGACCAAACAGGGCTCGGTGCAGCTAGTGTTCAGCTGAGACTCAAAAGAGGACAGAGTTTGTGCATGACGGACAGAGAGAGAAAGGAAGGCTCATCCAGACCAGAGGGCCAACGTAAGCAAACGCACGGCCTCCCTGGAACTTCTTGCGGTATTGTGGAACACGAAATATTCTTGTGTCAGCAGAGGAGCGGAGAGACCTGGAGGGAGTGCATAACTCAAGGAGCCGACAGAGGCATGGAGGAGCGGCGCCAGAAACCACACTGAAGCAGAAGAGAGCAATCCTGCAGTGAATCCCGTGAGAGACAGGCAACCAGTGCAGTTCAGACAGAAGAGGAGTGACATGCTCACGCCCAGACGACCTGCATACCAAACGAGCAGCACAATTCATTACTCTTTGAATCGTATCTGTACGCTTCTGTGAAAGACCGGCCAGAAGAGAGTCCGCACAGTTAAGTCGGGACAGGACAAGCGAAGACACTAGCCCTGCAGCAGCATCCCTCGTTAAGCACCGACGTACAGAACCGATTCTCCTAAGTTCAAGGTATCCAGTCCGACAGATCCTGGCCACCTGAGCACTCATTGACAAAGAATTGTTGAACAGAACGCATAGATTACGAGCAGAATCAGAAAAGGCAATGACATTTTCACCAACAGTTACAGAGGAAGGGCGGGACCCATGGGAATTGGAAGAGGGATCAATCAACAAAGTTTCGGTCCTATCCTCGTTTAGCTGTAGCCTATTCCGAAGGGTCCACCAGCCCACTACTAGTAGTAGTAGCAGCAGCAGCAGCAGCAGCAGCAGCAGCAGCAGCAGCAGCAGCAGCAGCAGCAGCAGCAGCAGCAGCAGCAGCAGCAGCAGCAATAGCAGCAGCAATAGCAATAGCAATAGCAATAGCAATAGCATTAGCATTAGCAATAGCAATAGCAATAGCAATAGCAATAGCAATAGCAATAGCAATAGCAATAGCAGCAGTAGTAGTAGTAGTAGTAGTAGTAGTAGTAGTAGTAGTAGTAGTAGTAGTAGTAGTAGTAGTAGTAGTAGTAGTAGTAGTAGTAGTAGTAGTAGTAGTAGTAGTAGTAGTAGCAGTAGCAGTAGCAGTAGCAAAGTCAAGTAATCTTCATTATCTCTGTCTCCCCGTGGGGGAAAATAGTTCCCCCACCTCCTGGAAGTTCTGTGCTTGTATCTTCCTTTAATCTGCCGCTCTCTTTGACTCTTGCCTTTTTTCTTTGCTTTCGGTCAACTACTATCTTTCTGACTTATTGGCCAGTTTTCCTGCCTTAAAAAAAATCTTTTAAGCTAAAACCTAACCCAAGAAAATACTACCCATCTTGTTCTGTGAGAAAAACAAATCCCGTTCCATGAATTACTGATTTATATAGATTTAATTCGTTAAAAATTCATAACGGCTAAGACATGTCTGCAAAACGGCATAATCCACATTGAAAGACACCCCCCCCCCCCCCCCCCCCACGTCACGTGTCACATTCCCTCTTATGCTAGGAATATTTCTTAAGAGCTATAAGAGGGAAAACGCGTGAGAACTGTGATTTTGACACGTGACGTGGTGGGTCTTTAAGGTATTTCAGGGTAGGCCTATGTAAAATTATAATTAAGTTTAAAAGTGTGTAATTATAAGAAAGTGTACAAATGTGTCATTGACAAAGTTTAACGTTTTAAATCATTTGTGAGATCTGTAATTCGGCATGTTTAAACAGAGAGAGAGAGAGAGAGAGAGAGAGAGAGAGAGAGAGAGAGAGAGAGAGAGAGAGAGAGAGAGAGAGAGAGAGAGAGAGACGTAGACGCACACGAGACGCACAGAGCACACGCACGGCGAGCAGGGGACGCACAGAGAGAGAACGCACACGCACACGCACGCACACGCACACGCACACGCACGCGCACGCGCACGCACACGCACGCGCACGCACGCACGCACACACGCACACACGCATACGCACGCAC
Organism: Phymorhynchus buccinoides; assembly: GCA_017654935.2. Taxonomy (NCBI): domain Eukaryota; kingdom Metazoa; phylum Mollusca; class Gastropoda; order Neogastropoda; family Raphitomidae; genus Phymorhynchus; species Phymorhynchus buccinoides. Next base: position 24,921,014 of record CM065684.1, read on the forward strand.
ACACACACACACACACACACACACACACACACACACACACACACACACACGGCATAATCCACACAATTGTCTGAATCACTTTTAGTGGAAAGACGTTAAATTGAGTAGCACACACACACACACACACACACACACACACACACACACACACACACACACACACACACACACACACACACACAGAGAGAGAGAGAGAGACACACACACACACACACACACACACACACACACACACACACACACACACACACACACACACACACACACACACACACACACACACACACACACACACACACACACACACACACACACACACACTCATATGGGACATTAATAACTATAAAGATATAGTGGTACGATCCTGAAAGTACTGCAATACCATGCAAAGTCCCGATTTTTTTTGAATTTTTTTTCTTCTCAAAAACTAATCAAGACCGTACACCCCCACCAACTACAAACCTTACTACGCGCAACCCTCTTGGCTTCCTTGGAAAGCTGCTTGGGGCGCTGCTCGCCGTTACCGTCCTTGTCGCGGTCATTGTCGTCGTCAGGTTTCTTGGTGCTCTCGGGCATCAGCTGGTGGAAGGTCTGCTTGCACAGCGTCAGAGCCAGCTCCACCACCTCCACGTCGTAGCCAGTGAGAGGGGGTGGGATTTGAGGTTCAACCTCCTTGGTCGTGACGCGGGGCGGTTCTCCGTCCCCGGGCACAGCTAGTGAGTCTGCAGCAGCAGTTGTTGTAATGTAAGGTTATGCACGTCGGTAGAAATAATCCTAATAAAGAATACACTATGTTTAAGAACAATGACTTATGCACAGTAACAGCATGTGAAAGTGAAAAAGACCTAGGGGCGATATTTGACAAGGATTTGTCCTTCAATAGTCATATCCAAACTTGCGTAAGTAAGGCTAATCAAATGATAGGTTTAATTAAAAGAACATTTATTAATATTGACTACAACATTTTTTCAAAACTGTATAAAGCTTTAGTGAGGCCGCATGTAGAGTATGGCAATACAATATGGTACCCTAAGTATAAATATCAATCAAAAGCAATTGAGAAGGTTCAACGCAGGGCAACAAAATTGGTTAAGGGATGTAAAAGCATGACCTATGAAAATAGACTTTTGTATTTAAATTTGTACTCACTTAAAGGAAGAAGGGTAAGGGGAGACCTTATTGAAGCACATAAGATATTCAATGGCCTTGTTGATTTATCTTGGAATAACATATTTAAATCACCTCAATGCAGTACAACAAGAAATTCATACAGGAAAGTTTTTATTAAGCAATGTAAAACTAACACTAGAAAAAATTGTTTTACTAACAGAGTTGCAAATTGTTGGAATGATTTAACTTTTGATTTAAAATGTGCACCTAATGTTAATATATTCAAAAATCGTCTTGAAAATTCTCCAAAATTAGTAAATGTATTTAGAAGCATTGATTATTAATTTTTGTATTATAGGAAAATTCAACCGTAAAACCTTGACCGCTAAAAAGAAGAAAAAAAATTAAATAAATAAAACAAATTAAAAAAATATCAAATTGGAAATCGATGGGACTGCTAAAAAGCTTAACGGCTTGATTAGTCCCTATTCTACTACTACTACTACTACTACTACTACTACTACTTGTGTCCGAGGATGTAGCCGGTTTCTGGATGTCTTTGGCAGCCTTGCTGGTGGTGGTGGTGGTGTCTGGAGGCAGCGGCTGGGAGGACTCTTGTTCTTCTTGTCGTTTCCCTTTGTTGGTTTTGTTCTTGTTCTATGAAGGCAACACACACACACATACGCGCGCGCGCGCATCATTTAAGAAAAAAAAGGTTGCTTATAAAATACAAACAGAAGCCAAAAGAAAAGTTAAAGGTGGACCCTGACGGATTACCACCACAAGAAACACGTCGAGATCACCAGACAGACACTACAGCCTTTTCAAGGATCGGAACACTCACTTTGAAATCAAACCGTCAAAACGGCGATTCCTCCTTGGCGGAGATGCCGGAGAAAGAAGCCATTTTTTGATGGGGTGGGTGGAGGTCACTCATTATGGTTGAAGTTTGTTCTTTTTTGTAGTGCAGTACAAAAAAAATTACCCCATGGGGGGGGGGGGGGGGTATTTTCTTTGTGATCGAAACTAAATTTGGGTAAACTGTATAAAAAAAGAAAAAGAAAAAAAAGGCTTGTATTGTGAAAATTTCGTGCAAACGATTTGGTTTAAACTCAGGCGGCCATTAGAAAAGAGAAGACACAGGAGGAATCGCCGAGTTGACGGTTTGATTTCTGGGAAACCAGAGCAAAGTGAGTGTTGCGATCTCTGGGTGGAGGGTGTTTTTCTGGTGATCTCGACGTGCTTCTTGCAAAAACTCATCCGTCAGGGTACCCCTTTAAAGGCAATATCTCGCAATATTTATCCCGCAAAGAAAATATGACAGAAAGAAGCCTAACCGTCTTTTTTAATGAAAAAAACAGGCAATATTAACATTTCTTCCCCTCAACCCAAAACGGTACAAGTGCAACCCAAAACGGTACAAGTGCAGTTGTAGTGCACGCGCACTATAACTTCACTTGCGCTCCAAGTGTCAAGTGTACTATCCGGGACAGAAAATATTGGTGAATTTTGTGACGGAAAAAGTGATATTTTCATTCTTCAAATCCCCTATAGAGACAGCACTTTTTCCGTCTAAGATGGTTCAGATAGTGTTGTGAGGGGAAGAAATGGTAATATTGCCAAAAAACACACAAAATAATTACGGCTATATAATAATAATAATCATAATCATAATCATAATAATAGTAATAGTAATAGTAATAATAATAATAATAATAATAGAGGACAATAGTGTACTTTGGTCACCTCCCTCATGCTTGCGAGCCTCATTCTCAAAATCTGTTTCAGTATTATGAAAACTATTTCTAGGCTGATCCTAGCCCCATAATACCCCTCCCCCACCCCCCCCCCACCCCCCAAAAAAAGAGAGAGAGAAAGCAGAACGTCGCTTCTCCGCGAACATTTTCACAGCAAAACAGAGAATACACAGGGAGAAAGGGGGCAGAGTGGTTAAGACGTTCGCCTGCCAAATGTAATGCGTGACTGCAACGTGAGTGATCCCGGTTCGAATCCCGGCCTCGCCCTTTCTTTCTAGTTTGACAGGGAAATCGAACTGAACGTCCAGTCCTTCGGATGGGGACTTAAAGCTAGTCTGACCCGTGCGCTTTACGCACGTTAAAATCCCACGACAGTTGAAAGTCGGTAAGAACAGGGAGAAATCCCGCTGCCTGGTATGGCCAAATTGATAGCTAGGTTTCCCATGTCTGCCCCCCCCCCCCCTCCTCACCCTGCCGGCCCCCCCCCACAAAAAAAAAAAAAAATCGGTTAGGCGCTGCGCTTGCGGTGACGCGCTCTCCGGAGGAGAGCAGCCCGAATTTAACAGAGATCAGTTTCTGTGATTTGAATATACCAAATACTTAAAATACTAAATACTAAAACTTTCTTTGCAAAATAATATACTCACATGAGGCATGTTGAATGCACCCGATACAAAGCAGATAACTTTGGAATAAGATCGCGTAAAATGGATTTTAAAAAAACACGAACAGGCTTTGGCCACAGGTTCTAAAAACAACTGAAGTTTTGCCAGACCGGATCTAATAACGTGAGCTCAGAGTTGGCAATTCTCAGTTACGCAAAAAAAAGATAAAAATAAAAAACGTTTGACAGTCGCCACTTCGCACGTGTTTCACGTGCTGCATGACTTAACTGTTCCGTGCGCGTGTTTTCTTTCCAGAGTCTCTACGTAATTATCTTCCACTGCTCTCAATGGTCATCAATTTGCACGAATTTCATCTCCGTCGAGGAGGTTATGTTTTTGCTTTTTACCAACCGCGATCGTAGAGAGCGGATTGGTAATGTTTTCACTCGTGTCTGAGGCTGACTATGTATGTATCCTCTCTAGCGTTTGAACGGATGGACTTAGGATGCTCACATTTTGCATGCGGGTAGGTAATGGAGAGATCTAGGCCAAGTTCGATAATGAAGGTCATGGGTCAAAGGTCAAGGTAACTGGAGCCGACAACGCTGCCGCGCGGTTGGTGATTTAGCGTCTCAACGCTCTAATTTTTCTCTGTGTTTGAGTTTCAGCAAAAAGCCTCTAGAACATACAAAGAGCTCGCACTCCGCAGCTGACTGAAGCAACGGTTGTTGTTTTTACTCCCATCCTTTCACCTACACTACAGCTGGGGATCATTGTGAACTCACTCACTGTGTTCGGCAGCATTTTCGGCTCCAGTTATCTTGTCAATAATTGCCGATAAACGGCAGGTGGACGACATTACTGGAAGAAGAAGAAGAACTTTGACCTATGACCTTTTTAATTTTTTGGTAGGGAAATTTGGCCCACCCCAATTATCTCATGAAATAAAGATATTTTCATTAGTACTTATCCGCATGCAAAATTTGAGCGTCCTATGTCTCTTCGTTCAAACGGTATCGTGTTAACATAGATAGTCAGACAGATAGATAGATAACTAAATAGTCAGCCAGGAACAGAATCCACTGAAAACATTACCAGCTTCCCTCTCTTCGAACAAAGAAGAAGAAAAAGGCATGTATATAGGCCCACCTAACGTTGTACATAATTTTCTTTTTGAAGAAACAAAGTGGAGCCTGCAGCTGAAGCAAGGAGTTTTTAAGTAATTCTTGACTGAAGTGCAACTGATGATGCCAGTGTTGTATCGAGATAGGATGCTTTTCATGCCTAACTGACTTTTCTTATCAGCAAAATGTTATCAGGATCCCAGCTCTACGTCGGTGCAGGGCTTAGGCTTATTAGACTTAAGCTGGAAAATGAGCGTTGCATGCCAAAGACTTGGTAGGCCTATGTTTGAACTTCGTAAGTTTTGTTTGCTTTTAACATTATTACATGATCATGTTCAACGTGGTGACAGCCCTGATATGTCCTTAGTTGTTGGCAGAGCTATTATATATTATGAACAACATGAAATTGAGAGTTGCGTGCAAAAAATGATCAGTTTCATCTGTCTGGCATCACTATATATATATATATATATATATATGTCATTTTGTTTGTCTTGAACCAATTGGTGACGGTTTTAAAACGGCATCGGTTTTGTTTGTTTGTTTGTTTGTTTGTTTGTTTGTTTTGTTTTGTTTTTCCTCTCCACCCCAACCCCCATTCACCCAATACTGCATCGTGAATTACAAATCCGATAGACAACAACTAAGGGCGTTCAGTTCGTCATCAGCATCTTCCACGGAAGCTGAAAAACAACTCCGCGGTTGTCTTTCTTGTCTGGTCTCTCTTGGAAAGCTAGGCACCGAGTCTATATTGTTTTTTGTTGTATTGCGGCAGCACGCAGTCTGCGATTCTGCGAGTCTGTGAGTTGACTCAGCATCAGCTGTTGTGTGGAATGGTAGATGTCTCGTCTGCGCACCGGTCATTTATTTTCGCTTGGCTGGTATTTGTCTAAGAAGTACACTTCTTCTTGAAGTTTGGGGTTGGTTTATTTTCTGCACTTTCTTCACATCAGTTTTGAGATTACGGTAAGCCTTTGTCTGAGCCATTCATAGTAGTAGCCTATTAACTAAGGTGTTCATACACTTTCGATTCTTTGAAGAGTAAACTATAGGAGTTGCCAAATGTTGGATAGTTTATACGTTGTGAAGCCTTAGGCCTATTGTGTAGACTATCATCATTCCATGATCGATTCTGTCAATCATTAGAATGCTGGGATTCAGTGTGTGTGTGTGTGTGTGTGTGTGTGTGTGTGTGTGTGTGTGTGTGTGTGTGTGTGTGTGTGTGTGTGTGTGTGTGTGTGTGTGTGTGTGTGTGTGTGTGTGTGTGTGCGTGTGTGTGTGCGTGTGTGCGTGCGCCGGCGCTTATGTGTGTGATCTACCGTTTCATTCTTTTAGTATTCTTTTGTGTTAATTATGACTGTAAGCGCTTAGGGCTTTTGTTCAGATTAAACGCCCTAAATAGTCATTATTATTATTATTATTATTATTATGATGATTATTAGTAGTAGTAGTGCGTAGTGTAGTAGTAGTAGTAGTAGTAGGGGAAGACGTGGGTGATCTACTGTTTCATTCGGGTAAGAAGCCCACCCTTTTTATCTCATGAAATGTAAGCGCTCAGGGCTTTTGCCCATGAGACGAGCGTTAATGTCTAGCAATCGTCATTATGGGCAAATTTTTACTGAAATTTTCTTTATTTCATGAGATATTGGGGTGGGATTCTTACCCGCCCATTATTATTACCCCGTCTTATTATAGTAGTAGTATTATTATTAGTAGTAGTAGTAGTAGTAGTAGTAGTAGTAGTAGTAGTAGTAGTAGTAGTAGTAGTAGGCCTAGTAGTAGTAGGTAGTAGTAGGCCTAGTAGTAGGCCTATAAGTGGGAAAATATTCTTGACTCCGCGTTAAGTTTTGATTTTTACTATAGGCAATAGTCTTTGATAAGTAGGCCTTACTCGAGCCAAGAATACGTAGGCCAGCAGGATTCCAAACGATAAGTCAAATCGAGAGAAGAGAGAGAAAAGTAGAGTTTTTACGCCTTCTGGGCCAAAGGGCCATTTGAGGCATTTGAAATTATAAAGATCCTGGAAAAAGAAGATTTTGAATGAGAATACAGATAGTTGGAGTCAAATCGACTATTTATTTTCCTCTTATAACTGTGGCGTAACTGTTCAAAGGGTCACTCGCTGACACCACGGGTTCATCAACTGGCCCGGACTTCATCAAATGTTACGCTGGTTAAGTGTCTGTTAACGCACCGCAGAGTCTAGCTGTTATTACTGCCATACAGATGGAGCCACCAGTCACTAATTAATTGGAGTAGCAAACCGTGTTCATCAATTGTGTTGGAATGTTGTTGTTTTCATAAAGGATAATCTGTCTCTAATTATCAAATTATGGGCTAATTAAGCTATTCACGAAGTAATTGAAAATAATCATCTGAGAGGAAGGTTGTCGCTTCTATAAAACTTTGCAATATTAGCAAGGCAAGTGTAAATTATAGGAGTTGCCAAATGTTTGATAGTTTCGGAATGATGATCTGTGATCACATTAATCTTTAGAATGCTATATTTCAACAGAATTTGCCAAATGTTTGATAGTTTACATGGAATCTGCACACTGTGATCGATTCAATTAATCCTTAGAATGATTCAATTAATCCTTAGAATGTTGGGATTCAATATTAGCCTAATATCGACCAGTAAGTCTAACAAAATATGACCACAATCTTTTAGAGATTCGGTGTTAAGAACTTAAACAACGAACAGGCTCTCCGCTTTGATTTGAAACAAACAAACAAACAAAAAACCCAAGCAGATTCCCTTTCAGTAAACGAAGAGTAAGTAGGCTCAACCAGGATCTTTTGAAGTTCGAGAGGCTGGTGAGTTTGTCTATTATTTTGGTGTTATCCGCTTTAATTAATAAATTAAAAAAACAGATTCCCTTTCAGTGAACGAACAGTAAAGTAGGCTCAATCAGGATCTTTTGAAGTTCGAGAGAATGGTGAGTTTGTATGGAAGGCGAGACGGCTCATTCATTCGACCAAAACCGTCGACCAAAATGATCGACCATTTTCCAAATTGGTCGACGGATTTCTGGTCGACAAATTCCAATTTTTACCGGAGAGACCCGAGTGGTTGAACAAAAACTGGAATCGGGCACAAGAACAGCACAAGAACAGTGCCAGAATCCAGTCTGTGGCGGGAAGTTTTCAAAGATGGATGCTGAGGGCCTTCTAACAAGTTTTTACTCAACCACTCATTAAAACTCGGAAAGACGCGATGAATAATTCATGGCGTGATTTTGATGCATCAGTTTTTATCGTGCACAGTTTTGGTCGAATGAAAAATTGTGTTTTACGTCCTCTCGGTCATAGACACATATGGGACATTTGTAAATACAAAGATGGTGGGAACAATACTGGCTGCAATGCCCGGAGGCAGTGCAACACCAGTAAAGTCCCGAGTTTTTAACAACATAGATATGTACTATATGTGAAGTTTTGGTCGACCAATTTCGAAAACGTGGCATTTTGATGGACCATTCCGAAATTGGTCGATAGTTTTCGTCGAGAACGAGGCATTTTGGTCGACCATTTCGAAAACGAGGCATTTTGATCCACAAATTTCGAAAATGGTCGATCATTTTGGTCGATGGTTTTGGTCGAATGAATGAGCCGTCTCGCCTCCCATAAGTTTGTCTATTATTTTGGTGTTATCCGCTTTAATTAATAAAAAAGAAAAACAGATTCCCTTTCAGTGAACGAACAGTAAAGTAGGCTCAATCAGGATCGTTTGAAGTTCGAGAGACTGGTGAGTTTGTCTATTATTTTGGTTTTATCGCAGCTGTTGTTTTGATCATGACTCCTACTTTTTTTTTTAAAGGGGTTTTGAGTGTAGATGAGGTGCCCTGCAAAAAAACGGTGAGTAATATATAATTCAGTTGTATGTTTTTGTTTGTTTGTTGGTATGCTGTGTTGTGCCAGCTGTTGCTGATTGCTATCTGATATATCTGGATTGCAGAGGCAGAGGCCCGGTGCGGTGCGAGGAGGCTGGCACATAAGCTATATGTAT
>CM065684.1:24942118-24944618 GCA_017654935.2 Phymorhynchus buccinoides
CGATGTAATGACACCGTGTTTGACCTTGGACAACAGAATGTGTTCGTTTGTGCACGATGTAATTACACCGTGTTTGACCTTGGACAACAGAATGTGTTCGTTTGTGCACGATGTAATGACACCGTGTTTGACCTTGGACAACAGAATGTGTTCGTTTGTGCACGATGTAATTACACCGTGTTTGACCTTGGACAACAGATTGTGTTAGTTTGTACACGATGTGATTACACCGTGTTTGACCTTGAACAACAGAATGTGTTAGTTTGTACTCGATGTAATGACACCGTGTTTGACCTTGAACAACAGAATGTGTTCGTTTGTACACGATGTAATGACACCGTGTTTGACCTTGAACAACAGAATGTGTTCGTTTGTACACGATGTAATTACACCGTGTTTGACCTTGGACAACAGATTGTGTTAGTTTGTACACGATGTGATTACACAGTGGACGAACTTGGACAACAGATTGTGTTAGTTTGTTTACGATGTAATTACACAGTGTTTCACTTTTCACAACAAATTGTGTTAGTTTGTTTATTTGTACACGATGTAATTACACAGTGGACGACCTAGGACAACAGATTGTGCTAGTTTGTGGGCGGTCTATTGTCACTGACTTGGGGCCCATAGTCAGCAGATTAATTAATCAACATGTTCATTTGTTTGTTTGTTTGTTTGTTTATTTACTCATTAATTCACGCACGCATGCATGCACATAATATTCACTCATTAGCACCGTTTGGTGGAGCTTCAGTAGACGTGTGTATGTTACTTGTGGTAGTGCTGGAATCAGAGGCCACACAGTTATTAGACTACCACTTCTACCTCAAAGAGAAAACAGCAATGACAACCTTAGCATAAAGCGATCAACATGTCAGCGAAAAGGATGAAAATAGAATGCCCCCCACACCCACCCACACCCACCCCGCCCCGTGGGGATATCGGAGGGTCTTTCGTACAAATAGTTCCCCCACCTTCTGGGGTTTCGTGCTTGTAGCTTCCTCTATTCCGTCACTCTCTTTGACTGCCTTTTTCTTTCTTTGCTTACTAAGTTACTGTCATCTACTATATCTTCCGCCTTACTGGTCCATTTTCCTGCCTTTTTTTTTCTTCAAGAAACTCTTAATTACAAAGATTTCCTCCAGCCGGAGACGGACGTGATGGGCCTAACTGTTTCTTAGTTAGGCGCATAACGGTAGCATGACGCATCTGCGTTCGTACGACAGGAAACTGTCGGAACGATCGACGAAGAAGAAGAAGAAAGGAAAAGGAAAACATTCGGTATTTTGTTATTTTGTATATTCTAGTCACAGAGACTTATCTCTGTGAAATTCGGGCTGCTCTCCCCCGGATGGCGCGTGGCGGCAAGTGCAGCGCTTACCCATTTATTTACCAAAAATATTTTTTGGGGGCACAGTGTGAGGAGGGTGTGTGGGCACACTTGGAATCCCTAGCTATCAATTTGGCCATACCAGGCAACAAGCGTAAAAGCCAGGGGCGGTGAATCGGGGGAGGGAAGGGTCAGTGTCAAATTACATGAATCACTCCCTATTCGTTTAATTAGCTAATTCACCCAGATGCATTTATTTATTTATTTATTTATGTGTTTGTTTATCACACACGCAACCTGTTGTCCACACACAAACACAGTGACTCAGAGGCCTTACTACTGTATACAATACACCTGTCACCGACATAATTGCGGTTGTCAGAAGACCAAAAAAAAAAAAAAAGCTGGTTAAGCAGCACAGGGTGACGAATCTGTGGACTTTATGCACGTGAAACCCGACACTGCGGAGACAGGGGAATTAACGCCAAGGCAGCCATTTCACTGTGCAGATGTTCCGTTCGTGTGCGTGTGTCTGTTTCTGTGCGCTAACTGTCAATTCCAGTTGGCTGGTTCCTTGGCTTGATTGGTGAGAACAAGAATCAGGTAATATAGAGCTATGTTTACTTGTAATTATTAAAATGCCTAATTTTTTGTTCGTTTGTTTTACAACTTTCAAATTGTTCGTTTTGTTAATATCGTAATAGCTCATTTGGTTTTTTAGCGTGTTAAAATAATTATTGTATTGTGTGTTTCATTATTTGAACGTATCATTCGGGCAACATTTTGCGGACAAAATGGCGATAGCCACAATTACGACCGTAATTTGATGACAATACAAGAGGCTAGACAAGCTGTTCTCTCTGTTAATGAATTATCTTCTCTTCATGGCGAAAATATGGATTTTACTGGGGATGTTTTTTTCTTTTTTAAATATCAAAGTGGTTTAATTCTGTGACAAGATGCCCTATTGCTAACTATTTTCTAATTACCCGGGTAGGCGCATAACGGCAGCATGACGTATCTGCCCTCATAAAGTCATTATGCCAGGAAATTGTCTGATCAATCGACTACGTCGAAAAAAAAGTCTCTTTCTCTGTCTGCCTCTGTCATCTCATAATGATTTCCTCTAATATGTTATAAACGCATTTTTCGTTTTTAAGAAATTGT
>CM065684.1:24949618-24957118 GCA_017654935.2 Phymorhynchus buccinoides
ATGATGAATAAGGAGTAGATAGATATGCTATAGAAAAGAAGTGGTAAACATTCTATTCTATTTATGCACTGATTATTTGTGTGTGTGTGTTTTTGACTTGAACACTTTTGGTACCAGAACCGGAGTTTATGCCTACTAACCCTTTTGTCTATTTTTAGTAGGAAAACCTATGGGCCGCAATCTTGCACTATTTTTAGTAGGAAACCTATGGGCCGCAATCTTGCACTTTATGATACCCTTCCTTTCCAGGTGTTGGATGGAGAGTGATGTTGTCTTGATCACCTTTTATGTTTTACTGATCTCAGTTTGTTAACTGAAATTCAGTTTATTTATTAACTACATGTAGTGCTATTGTACAAGGGAAGCCTTCAAGCCGGTTGGGATTCACTAATTCCCTGCCGACTGAAGACCCTTGTCTCTAAGCCATAGAGATCTACATCCACCTTCTCCTGTGATTATCAGCAGGGCATCGTGGGCCGGACGATCATCCCGGACTCACCAAGCACCAAGACGGGTCCGTTCGCCAAGACAACCTGCACCCAGAATCCGCGAGGAGACCACGCCTGAACCGTGCCATCCCGCGAAGCCGTAATAGGAACGACTGGGAGCTACTCTCACCTGACGAGCAAGCCCAGAACTTGAAACAGCTAAGTCCACCTGACTGCGCCAATCATTTGAACTTTCCTACGGACACCGAATATAATTAGTAACCCTTCCGGCATGGGGCGAACCTTATAGAAAGACAAAAGGTCTATAAAATCCTTTCGGATTTCATTGTGTTTTATCCATATTTTGTTTTGGCGCCATTGAGCTGCTTTATTATTATTGTTGCATAATCTTATGCAGATTTTGGGAGTAAATAAAATACAAGTGTCAAATAATCCTGAACCCTTTGGTCAGACTGATGAGAGTGGGAGTCTTGTAATTTCATGTAAAACCCTACTTCTCTCTGTCTGCCATTTAGAGCAATTCAACCACTTGATTTTACCTACGAGAATGTGCCTGTTTTGTTTTTAATCAGTTTAGCTCAAACCTAGAGGTGTTAAAGGCAAAACTAAATTGTTTTTGTCTGGTCACAGTCCGTCCGTCCGTCCGGCGTCCGTCCGTCCGTCCGTCCGTCCGGCTATTCGTACGTTTTTCTCAAAAACTATTCAGTCTATCATCATCAAATTTGGTATACTAGTTTGCCAAGATGCAAGCTATCCACTGATGTATTTAGTTTTACATTACCCGCTGTGCCCTAGGCCCTTTGTGTCACAGGCCCGCTATGTCCCACTTCTTTCCGGCCGTCCATCCGTCCGTGCGTGCGTCCTGTTTTCAGTTCTCAATGGTCCCCCCGCTGTGTGTACAGCCGACACATTCCGATTTCGGAGTAGCTCGGCGATGCTGCGAGCGGACTTTGCAGCCGCTCGGCGTTGCACTTGTTAATATATATCATCGGTGGATTTAGCCTGGAGTTAGGGAGGAGGGGGGAGCGGGAGGAACAGTACAGCAAAAGCTGTGCGGTAACTGGTTTGCTAACGTGGTGGAAAATCGGCAGTTGTCAAAACGCGCGAAGAGATCGATTTGCGCGACTTTTCTCCTATGCAATGTGCGCGCGAACACGAAGAATACAATGTGCGCGACTATCCCAGAGAGAGAGAGAGAGAGAGAGAGAGAGAGAGAGAGAGAGAGAGAGAGAGAGAGAGAGAGAGAGAGAGTGCACGAACGAACGAAGCTTTTTTTTTCTTTGCTTTTTTTGAGGGATACAAACAAGCACTATACCAGATAATATATATATAATGACTTTGTACTATAAGCATAATTACATTAATGACATTTATTCGTGAACGACTGTAGTTCCCAGAAATTTGTGAACGACCGTAGTTCCCAGAAATTTGTGAACGACTGTAGTTCCCAGAAATTTGTGAACGACTGTAGTTCCCAGAAATTTGTGAACGACCGTAGGCCTACATTATTTGCATGTTACTTCGATTCATTTTATGAACAGACTTTTGAAATGAAAGTTATACAACACGTATCCTGATCGAAATCCTACTTCCGCCCGCCAGTTGGTGAGCAGGTGGGGGGGGGGGGGCAACAATGCAGCCTCCCCCTTATTGGGCAGGAGCATTGGCAAACGGAAGGAGTTCGCGCAGTTTGACTATCAGACTTTCACGCAATTCGTATACGGAAAGTATTCGCGCTTTTAGTACGTTCGCGCAAATTGACGGTAGCCGGAAAATCATGGTACAGCCTATAGTCTTTTGTGGAAGACCATGACGTTTAAACTAGGGGAGCATTTGTGCCGGGTCTCAGTGCTGCAGCCAGAGGGGTTGGTTGGCCTTTGATGACCTTCCCCAACACCAGTATCAATATTTTTTTTTTTAGCTACACAAAATTACAACAAACAAACAACTACACGACAAGTGTAAAGTGACGTTATTTTATTCACAAGAGACAAAACAAAATTACGTACCGGTAAGTAAATCAACGCTTTGTCGCAACTCAGAAAACAAAAAGTGATGCAAAGCAATTGTGGAGTTGTGTACATTTTGGAGTTTTGGCTGCAGTAGTGCAAGTTTCTCCATTTGGTCTGTTTCAGGACTTCTTCTTTTTTTTCTTCCTCCAACGAGACGTTATGAATGTGTCTGTTCTCCTGTCTTTCTGTCTGTCTGTCTCTCTGTATTTTGATGTAAATCTTGAGAAAAAACGTTTGATTTCAGATGCAGATTTTTACAATTTCATTTCTTAGTTATTATTATATTTTTAGTTCAGAACATGTGAGGCTAGCTGTTTCCGCGGTTTGTTTTGTTTCCTTCACTGTTAAAATGTTATTCCATTACGGGAAATCCCTGGCCAAACATGATCTTATATGCACATACCCTATTGTTTCTCTTCGAAAAGGGGGGATAACAATCGTGGGATTGCTAAAGGTCTGTGTACACGTTAATACTATTCATGAGATATTTATATTTCCCCATGGCAACACAGTGAGCTGCAAATCATATTAAGGTCTGTGTACACGTTAACATTATTCACGAGATATTTCTATTTCCCCATGGCAACACAGTGAGCTGCAAATCATATTAAGGTCTGTGTTAACGTTAACATTATTCACGATATATTTCTATTTCCCCATGGCAACACAGTGATAGCCCATGGATAAATCTTAATATGACTCACAGCTCACTGTGTGGCCATGGGGAAATAGCAATATCTTGTGAATCGTGCTAACGTGTACACAGACCTTAATATAACTTACAGCTCACTGTGTTGCCATGAGGAAATAGAAATATCTCGCGAATAATAATGTTAACGTGTACACAGACCTTTATGAGTGGGCTAACACTGTGTTGCCATGGATAAATATAAATATCTCGTGAATAATGTTAACGTGTACACAGACCTTAAGTTCCATGATGTTAACGTTACACAGACCTTAAGATTTCTCGTTCCATGATGTTAACGTGTACACAGACCTTAAGATTTCTCGTTCCATGATGTTAACGTGTACACAGACCTTAAGATTTTTCGTTCCATGATGTTAACATGTCCACATACCTTACACAGACCTTAAGATTCTCGTTCCACGATGTTAACGTGTACACATACCTTAAGATTTCTCGTTCCACGATGTTAACGTGTACACAGACCTTAAGATTTCTCGTTCCACGATGTTAACGTGTACACAGACCTTAAGATTTCTCGTTCCACGATGTTAACGTGTACACAGACCTTAATATTTCTCGTTCCATGATGTTAACGTGTACACAGACCTTAAGATTTCTCGTTCCAACGTTAACGTGTACACACGTGAACAGACCTTAATTCGAACATAACGTGTACACCGAGCTAAGTGTCTCCATTACTAATTACTATGATGTTTACTGTTTGTGGGGGTTTTCTTTCAACGCATCATGATGTTAATCACTTTCTTAACAACACAGACCTTAAGATTCTCGTTCCACGATGTTAACGTGTACCGACCTCAACTTCCTCCTCTTAAGATTCTCGTTCCATTCTAACGTGTCTTGCTTAAATTCTGTTCCTCATGTTAACGTGTACACAGACCACTCGTTCCACTAACTACACTCTTAAGATTTCTCGTTCATGATGTTCGTGTACACAGACCTTAAGATTTCTCTCATCTCTAACGTGTACACAGACCTAAGATCTCTCTCTCTCTGTTAACTCAGACCTTCTCTCTCGTTCTCTCTCTCTACTCATCCTTAAGATTTCTTTTGTTCTCTCCCTCAAGTGTTAACGGTAATTATATCCAATTTTGGACAATTTTCTCGTTAGAAAGGTAACATATCCGACACCTTAAGATTTCTCTGATGTTAACGTGTAAAATTTCTCGTTCCATGATGTTAATGGTTCGGGGCACTGTTCCCGAAAGGGGTAGGGGAACTTCCTCCTCTTCCTTCTTCTTGTCTTGCAACGGGGTAAAAAGCAAGTGTTGGTAATTATATCAATTTTGGACAATTAGAAGCCCACCCCAATTATCTCATGAAATGAAGCAAATTTCAGTCCCGAAAAGGGGTTGCCCATGAAACGAGCGCACGGGCGGGTTAGCCCACCCCAATTATCTATGCATTGAAGCAAATTTGACTGAAATTTTGCCCTTTATTTCATGAGATAATTGGGGTGGGCTTCTTACCCGCCCATGCGCTTTTTACCCCGTCTTCCCATATAGACGGTAGGGCGATGAAAGTGTTATTAGGGGAAGGGGTGCTGAAGGGATGTAGCTGTTGAGTACGAGTTTCTTGAAACATCTGCTATACTGGTTTGGGAATCAGAATCAAAGTTGTTGTCGTCGTTCGGTAGTAGATTCACTAATGCAGCTGCTATGCCCACCATAAAGCGAATGCGTGGTTTTTCTCTCAACATTGACACGCAGAGAAAAGCCTGGCGAGAGTTTGAAGACATCAGAGGAGGACAATAGGGTTTTACGCCCTCTTCGGCCTTTCGGCCATGTGGGGCATTTGTAAATATAAAGATGGTTAGAACAATACTGGTGGCAATACCCGGAGGCAGTGCTTAACCAGTAAAGTCCCGATCTTTTTTTTAAATACAGATATGTGCAGCAGTATAACCACGCCTCGGATAAACCTCATCGGCTATGGCACTGCCACAGTCATTAATAAGAGTGGAAGACATCAGAGGGTTGTTGTTTGTTTTATATTATTATTTAACCGACTATAAACGCTTGGTGCAACAGTGTAACTGTAAAGTCTAAATGCTAGAGAAAGGACTGATTTCTGCTAGAGTTAGTCAAAGATATGTTGATAATATTGTGAAGTAAAGAAACAATGTATGTTGTGAATGAATACTAATAGTAATACTGGTGTTATGTTATGGGCCTAACAGTTCTGCAAAAACGTATGCTGCTTATCTTTTTCCTTTCTTTTTTTCTCTCCCTTTTTTTTTTGGGGGGGGGAGTTGGAGTTTGGTAAAAAGAAACAAAAAACGCCGAAATTATTGTCTTTTCTGTAATATGTAAAAATGGTGTTTTACGTCCTCTCGGTCATAAAGACACATATGGGACATTTGTAGATACAAAGATGGTGGGAACAATACTGGAGGCAATGCCCAAAGGCAGTGCAACACCAGTAAAGTCCCGATTGTTTTAGCAATACAGATATGTGTAGCGGTAACCACGCCTCGGTTAAACCTCATCGGCTATGGCACCGCCACAATAGTATTGTCTTTTCTGCGGGAAAGCAGATAGAAAGTTAGTCAGCGTGACTCATTTTGTCCTTGAAGATGATGTTTCTTTTCTTAGACTATTTCATGTGAATTGCATTGTTTTTGGTGTCTACATGGGGTGTGAGTCATGCTCAGTTGAAATAGTCCCCCCTTGTTTTCCTCTTAATGCTATTTTTAAATGGTTCTAGGTTGAAACAGCAGGCCCATGATAGCGCTTATATCCCCAAAAATAAACAAGCAAACAAAAACAAAAAGAACACAACAAAACAAAAAACAACAAAACCCATTATAGAATGTCGCAGAATATTACGTCTACTGATCCAAGTGGTGTTTTCGTCGCTGTGTAGTATTGGGTCATTTAGGGTTGGAACAGTGTCCCTTATTTTGTTGACCCAAAAAAAATCGAATTCTCTAACGTGTGTAAAAAACGAAGCAGATCACAAAGGCCCCGGATCTTGGCAAGTAGCCATGTGAGTTTTGGAGTATAAAGGGGTGGTTGTGACAGGTTGCGGGGAAAGACTTATTGCATCAACCGATTGAACTGATAGCATCCAATCCGCGCTTCGTTTAATTGCTAATTAGTCTGCAATCAAACACAATGGCATCTACCACGGACTCTGACGAAAGGGAGGGAGAGGTGAGCTTGACAGATTATTTCCTTTGCGTTTGATTCGTTTGTTTGTTTCATTTGCCTTTGTTTGCTTATAAATCCACCTGTCCGTTTATTCAGCGAGTAAGCCTTACCCGTAGTCCGGAAGATTTGGCATCGTTGTTTCCATTATAATCCTTCCATGACGGGCATATTAATTAAGGGGGGAATTTACTAACAAAAAGAGTGTTATTAGCCTTTGCCCTTGAACATAAATGGAAGGGGGGGGGGGGGATCCAATCACCACCACCACCACCCTTCACCTCAAAACATACCCCCCTCTAAAGTGTCTACGTTTTTGCTGTAATATGAACAAAGTAATTTTCTTTATATACTCTTTCAATCTAGTGTTCAAAACTCTAGAGTATAATTTAAAACGGTCTATAGAGAAGAAGGTGAATTCCATTACACCCCCCAAAATTAAAAATTAATTTTTATTTTTTTTTAAAGAAAAAAAGTAAAAATAATAGCAAGGCTAATCATAAACCTTTTGTATTTGCCCACGCCCGATATGCCCACGCATTCCTCAGTATATCCCGTTTGTATTTTGAAATGACGAACAACAAAAATGAAGAACTGAGGAAGCAGACATGAACAGTAGGGAAGCTTTCGATCGTTTGTCCTTAATCAGCAGTTAATGTTGTCTGAATGATGCTTCGTTTGTCTCCCTTTGGCTCTGATCCACGCATTGCTGGATGGTTGGTATCGTAGTCAACTTTGGTGGAGGGGAGTTAATTAGAAAGAGAGTTTTCCCCTTTGTTCAATTTCGTTGTCAGGTACCCTTGTGTTCTGAAATGTTTCACCCTTTGTCCTTAATCAGTAGTTAATAATTTATTTATTTGTATTATCAGGTACCCTTGTATTTTGAAATGTTTCATCTTGTGTCCTTATATCAGCAGTTAATACTGTCAAGTACCCTTGTATTTTGAAATGTTTCGCCCTTTACTTCCATAGTTAAAATGCAGCAACGCAGTAAACTTTGATTGAAAAGTGGCTAATTAACTCCCCTCCATCAAAGTTTGATTGTCCGATACCAATCACCTAGCAATCTAGTGGATCAGAGCCGAAGGCGAATTTGGCATATTCATTTTTTGAGAATGATGTTTCATCTGCTTTTTTTTGCCACCCTTTGGCTCTGATCCACTCGTTGCTAGGTGATT
>CM065684.1:24972118-24974618 GCA_017654935.2 Phymorhynchus buccinoides
GACGGTTTGATTTATAGGAAACCAGAGCAAAGTGAGTGTTCCGATCCTTGAAAAGGCTGTCTTTCCTGGTGATTTCGACGTGTTTCTTGCAAAAAAAACTAATCCGTCAGGGTGCACCTTTAAGGAGAACATTGAATCCACACGTGCAAATCGCACTATTTTGAATAATGAATGTTCTAGAAGAAAAAACAAAACTAACATCACATTTTTTAACAATAACAATCTTGTTAATTCACGAGCTTTGTATGCCACGCGTTGCAATTCTGAATACCCCCCCCCCCCCCCCCCTCCTCCTCTTCCTCTGCCCCCTTTAACCTCTCCTTTCCTAATTCTGTGAGTAGACGAGATCAGAGAAGCAGGTCGCATTGTGGATCACGGCAGGACAAATGTGCTCTTTTTTTCTCATTCAGTATTTGTAGTAAAGTCGAGAGCTGACAATCCTAAAGTTTGCCATCTATTGCCAAAGAATAACGGGGTTTGAAATTATTGTAGAATTATTCACCTGCTTTTTGCGACGCCAGAAGATCTTTCCAGGTGAGTTCTGTTTCAAAATGGTGTTGTTTTTGTGTGCAAAATAGTATGTATTTCGTATCTATTATCCCCATTTAAGGAGAACATACATTTTCTTGTGAGTGAAAATGTGGATTTTGTTCATACTTTCGCCCGCAAGAGTGATCATTTGATGGCAGAAAATAGAGAAACTGGCGGCTCTTTCCGTTAAAAATAATAAATGTTTTAATGGTCTTAACCCAGGGTAAGCAGTAGGTCTTTCTCCTTTGTATCTTTTTCTTTTAATTATAATAAGGAATGCGCCCTCCTAGTTCCGTCGAGTCTATCGTCAGAAGTAGCGTCTGCGACGTATACCTCCAGATCCAGATCCAAACTATTTAAAGCAATCTTAGCCATGCGTTTGGGAAAAAGCAATCCATGGAAAGATTATACAATGAACAATAATGGTGTAGGCCTAGATAGCGTCCGAATGAAATGCTCGAAAGAACAAAAAAGGGAAGGGAAATATATAAAACAAATTTAATCTCATAAACAAACCCTCTGCACAGCTGAGCAAACGGTGTATCTAAAAATACTTATATTATCCCTGACTGTTTTGGGATCTATCTTCTCCCCATAATATCTCATCAGTTCACTGTCTAGTAGTAGTAGTAGTAGTAGTAGTAGTAGTAGTAGTAGTAGTAGTAGTAGTAGAGGGACTGGCTTCTGCCTAAGCCTCGCGGCTTATAATATGTCCCATCCAGAATATTTTCTCTAACAAGGTTGCATTTGCATGCGAAAACAATCAAACTATGATTGCAATATCAATCATCATAATTATAAAACATTTCACTAAAATTTTCATTTTTGTCAAGTAGATTTTTGAAGGCGTTAGTAGATGGTGCATTTTTTAGTTCAGGTGGCAGTGAGTTCCAGGAGTTAGCAACTCTGTTACTAAAACAATACTTTCGTTTGTTAGTATTAAACCGTTGAACTTGTACTTTCCCCTCTTGGTTTCTAGTTGTGTCAGACAAGGATGGTGAGAAGAGAGATTCAAAACTGATATCAACTAAGTTGTGAAAATGTTTGTACATTTGAATGAGGTCACCTCTTATCCGCCTACCCTTTAGTGAATGTAAGTTAAACAGCTTTAATCTATCACTGTAGGTTAAATCTTTACAACATTTTACTAATTTTGTTGCTCTCCTTTGAACTTTCTCAATTGATAATGATTGTCTCTTAAGATATGGGTACCAGATAACGTTACCATATTCTAAGTGAGGGCGAACCATAGACTTATACGATAACAAAAAAGTGTCCTTATCTATTTTCGTAAATGTTCTTTTAATTATACCCAACATCTTGTTTGCTTTGCTAACTGCTTTTTGAATATGGATATCAAATAATAATAAAATATCAAATGTGACTCAGAGATCTTTTTCTTCTTTACATGGCTATCTTTTGTACATCATTTTCAAGTTTCATAAAATAATCATACTCAGGGTTATTTTTGCCAATATGCATTACCTTGCATTTTGACACGTTAAAGTACAGATTCCAATCCTCTGACCATTTTTGCAATTTGTCTAGGTCACTTTGTATGACACTATGTTCTGTTATAACGTTATAGATTTTCGTGTCATCAGCAAATATTTTACATGTACTTTGGACAAAATCAGGTAAGTCATTTATAAAAATGGTAAATAAAACAGGGCCAAGGATACTGCCTTGTGGGATTCCACTTAAAACATCAGTATTTATGGAGCATGATGAGCCCACACGAACCCTTTGCTTCCTTCCACATAAAAATGTTCTTATCCATTTTAGTAGTTCATCACAGATACCATATGCCTTTAATTTCAATAATAACCTTTCATGTGGTACAGAATCAAAAGCCTTTTTGAAATCTAAGTAAATAACATCGAGCACAACTATCATCTAAAATACTTGTAAAATCTTCCATTACTTCAAGAAGTTGTGTCACACAAGACCTTTTAGTTCTGAAACCATG
>CM065684.1:24984618-25057118 GCA_017654935.2 Phymorhynchus buccinoides
GATCTTAAAACTGTATAACTATGAATTAGTATTAAAAATGTTAACAGTGCAAAACAAAGAAAATGCGTATAAAACTGGCGATTGCTTTGTTCACGATCCAGTCGTTATTCAGTCACGCAAGATGTCACAAGATGGCTCAACTTCCCGTATCTGGTAACAATCACGCATACCCAGCTAGAAATATAAATTGCCATCCCTATCGAGTGTTTCAAGGAGATCTGTTTACTGCATAACGGTAGTCTGCTCCGGTAAACAGACAAGCTGCTTGCACATTTATTTTCTCTTGCACCGATAGATTTCACAATAACAAGAAAGAACACACACACACACACACACACGCACACGCACACGCACACACACACACAGTAGGCACGGTTGTTGCAGCACTCAGTCCATCATTAGGGGGAGCGACTCTTACAAGTCGATTGTTTGGGGGGATCATCAAAATGCACTTTCTTACTTCGCATATTTTACGCGTTAGGGTTTGTTTAAGTAAGAGATAGCGTTTGGGATAGGGTTATGGTCACGGTAGAGTCCCTGTCAGTATTATTATGTTTTAATATTAAACAATGCACTTTACATGTATGCATCCTGCAACGGAGTGGCGTAACCCTAGCCTGGGGTCTGCGGTTGCTGGCCCATAACCACAGCCTCTAACAAAACATCAATAACGAAACGTACGCAAGGCTTGCATAGAAGGATTTTGCTTAGCTAGAAGTTATAGTTGCTCCAAATTGCTGTAGAAGAAATCGTTTTTTGATAACAAAAGGACAAAAGGCTTCCTATGAAACAGTTGGACAGTCAGTGCAGGGACCTGCAAGAATTGGGATCTCAACACTTCATCTTTGAATTTTTTGACGGTGGTAATTTACTTGATCCTGACGTGCCCCGTCGAGTAACTATTTCGAAGCGGGTTTACTTCTTCTTTTTCTGCGTTCCCAGGTCATATGGCCATAATGGGTAAGGTACGTATGTGTCCGGGTTTCAGTTTTAACTGGTTTCCCCGCTGCGTACAACAGACACATTCCGATTTTGGAGGAGCTCAAATGAGAAAAGTTATTTGGAAGATTTTTGTTTTGAAAAAAGGCAGGAGAATGGGCCAACAAGTCAGAAAGATAGTAGATGATAGAAAGCAAAGGGAAAAGGCAGAGTCAAAGAGAGTGGCAGATTAGAGGAAGTTACAAGCACAGACCTTCCAGAAGGTGGAACTATTTTTACGAAAGACCCCCCGGTATCCCCACAGGGAGAGACTCGTGGACGGGGCGGGGGTCGTCCAGCTCCCCGTATAAAGACACGAGGCATCCACCCACTGCCCCTAAAGGCGGGTTTACGCAGTGACGTCCTTGTTCTTTTTGCTTCAAGTAAACCCTCTAACCATTGCTTTGTTCCCCTCCTTCAGACGACCTTGGGAGGCGTGAGAGGGCCGCTTCAGCCAGACGAGGCAGGGGACGACAACCACAACCCGGCGACAGAAGGAGACATCGGTGAAGACATGGGCGGCAAGAACAGCAAGAGCTCTAAGGACGACGGTGCCTCTGCCCGACCACTCGCGGACCCCAACCACGAGGCGGAGAGGAATCACAATGATCCTGGGAGCAAACCGCCCAACGGGAACGCCGTCATCGACCAGCCTGGGACCAACCACGCGGTGGCGCCCGGGGCAGCCGGCCCGTCAGCTGACGACCACCAGCAGGCCGAGAAGAGCGAAGGGAAGGGTGAGGGTGAGGGTGAGGACGGCTCTGAGGATGCCTCTCCTCCCTCGGACCAGGCTTCGGCTTCCCCTTCTGACGCTGCTCCCGTTGTTGCTGCTGCTGGCGGCGAGGCTTCAGAGAACAAGGACGCCCAGGATGTGGGAGAGGTAGAGAGAGAGAGAGAGAGAGAGAGAGAGAGAGAGAGAGAGAGAGAGAGAGAGAGAGAGAGAGAGAGAGAGAGAGAGAGAGAGAGAGAGAGAGAGTGAGTGGTGTGTGTGTGTGTGCGTGTGCGTGTGTGTGTGTGTGCGTGCGCGCGCGCGCACGCGTGTGTGCGTGCGTGCGTGCGCGCGTTTGTGTGTGTGTGTGTGTGTGTGTTTTTGTCAAACCAATCGTTCGTAGGAAATTGGTCGCTTGGTTTTCAAACGGTTTAATTTTCTTGTCTTTTTGTTTGGTTTCAGTATGTGGGAATCGATTCACAGACACAATTCTTCGTTTCAAAACGCAGATATGGCGCTCATCAATAAGAACAGGGATTTAGAGCAGAATGCAGAATTTTACAAAAGCAGTCCAATCAAACCGTTCAGGGATGGGGGTGCATTTTCATGCATTACATTTGCAGTAGCTTAATAACAAAGAATGCAAGTGTGTGTGTGTGTGTGTGTGTGTGTGTGTGTGTGTGTGTGTGTGTGTGTGTGTGTGTGTGTGTGTGTGTGTGTGTGTGTGTGTGTGTGTGTGTGTGTGTGTGTGTGTGTGTGTGTGTGTGTGTGTGTGTGTGTGTATGTGTATGTGTATGCGTGCGTGCGTGCGTGCGTGCGTGCGTGCGTGCGTGCGCGTGTGTGTGTGTGTGTGTGTGCGCGCGCGCGTGTGCGTGCATGCGCCAGTGCACGTATGTATAATTATAGTTTTTATTTCTACTAAGCTTTGGGTCGAAAATATGTTCAAACAGGAACGTGGAGGCTTGTTGAAGACTGACCCAGACACTCTGCCAACACCCGAGGCCAAGACGGAGGAGGCCCTTGTCGGTGGAGGTGACGAACCGCCTGCAGAAGACGGAACCCCTTCAGCAAGGCCCGCGGACGCCATCGAAGAACCCGTCATAGCCGCAGTGACGTCCTCAATTGTGGCCTCTGCAGCCCCTGCACCACCACCTCCACACACCGAGGAGTCCCAGCAGGGGGACAACAAAGAGGACCCGTCGGTGGTAGAAGCCAAAGAGACTGTTGGGGAGAAACCACCAGAGGCTGCTGAAGATAGTTCGGCCGAGGTAGTTATGGGTACAGATTCGTCAGCAGTGTCTCAGGAGGTGGAGAAAGCTGAAAGTGCGGACGTCTTGGTACCGGAAGCATCAGACGCAGCAGCTCCTGCTGAGGAGCCAGCTGACCAAGTCAAGGATGGAACCACTGACTCAACAACAGCAACAACAGAGGCCGCCCAAGAAGAATCCGTTTCGCCAGCTGCAGCTGAAATCCCACCGGAAGAATCTACAGCAGAAACGGCGTCAAAGTCTGAGGACAGTGCGCCATCTGGTGCAGACAATGCACAGCCTCTTGAGGACAATGCTCCGCTTGCTGAGGAAAGTTCGCACGCTGGTGAAGACAAAACGCAGCCTGGTGAAGACAATGCACAGCCTGTTGCGGAAAATGTTCAGCCTGTTGAGGAAGAAACTAGTAAAGACACGCCACCACCAGTGGCTGAAGAGCCAATGGAAGCAAAAGAGTCAACTGCTGAAACAAAAAACGCAACACCACCAGAACCTGAGCCATCAAACCCCGAAGAAATGCCAGCTCCTAAAGAGCCATCTGAATCTCAAAGCTTGCAGAATATTGAGGCATTGGAAAAGTCAGAAAATGAAGGAAATGTTCAGACAGAAGTATCCACAGAAGTATCAACATCGGCAGTGAACCAGCAGGCTGCAGTAGATGATGCTGCGACTGCAGTCGACACAAGCGTGGCTGCTGGTGAATCACTGGAAGAAACGCCTAGTCAGCCCATACCGTCTGTGGAAAAAACGTCGGAAGAATCGCCCAACCCGACAGAGGAAACCACGGCTCCTGACGAAACTGTAAGCAAACCTCAGGAGCAGCTGTCAGAAACGGAAGTTGTGGATGAACATCCAGACCTAGAGGAACTAGTCACCGAAGAATCAGTATCTAAGAAAGTGGAGGAGCCAACAGTAAATGAAAATGCTGCACAGAAACAGGAGAATGCCACGGAGTTGTCTTCAGAAAAGCAAGAGCAGGCCACTGCGGCAGATGCCCATGAAGACACGTCCACGTCAGAACAGGCTGTGGAAGAAAAGACTGCTACAGAAAATGCAGACGACGCTTCTCCTGAAGGCAACACAAACCCTGAAAAGGATCAAGACAACTTTCTTGAAGAAAAGCCTTCAGACGAAGCTCCGTTACCTTCAGAAGAAGAAAAACCATCAGATGAAGCTCCGTTACCTTCAGAAGAAGAAAAGCCATCAGATGAAGCTCCGTTACCTTCAGAAGAAGAAAAGCCATCAGATGAAGCTCCGTTACCTTCAGAAGAAGAAAAACCAACAGATGAAGCTCCGTTACCTTCAGAAGAAGAAAAGCCATCGGATGAAGCTCCGTTACCTTCAGAAGAAAAACCAACAGATGAAGCTCCGTTACCTTCAGAAGAAAAACCAACAGATGAAGCTCCGCTACCTTCAGAAGAAAAACCAACAGATGAAGCTCCGTTACTTTCAGAAGAAGAAAAACCAACAGATGAAGCTCCGTTACCTTCAGAAGAAGACAAACCAACAGATGAAGCTCCATTACCTTCAGAAAAAGAAAAGCCATCAGAGGAAGCTCCGTTACCTTCAGAAGAAGAAACACCACAGGAAGAAGGGGTTCCAACACCTGTCGCTGCAGACCACGAACCTGTAACTGAACAGACATCGAAGGTTGAAGAAGCTGCACAAACCGAACAAGCATCAGAGGGAGAAGTGGCAACAGATCAAACATCAGCAGACGAACACAAAGAGCAGTCAGTTCAGCAAGACACGGTAGAAGAACAATTAACCGAAGAACGTGGTGCAGAAGACACGTCTGTTGCTGATACTCAAATGGGGGTTGACAATGAAACTTGTTCAGAAGACCAGTCGGGACCAGAAGAAAAGCACATATCGTGGAAACCGTCTCTGGTGGACGAAGCTCAGGTTGAGGAACAGCCACCAACAGAACAAGCAGCTGAAGAGCAAACACCAGCTGAAGAAAACCCTGCCTCAGTCAGTGCTCCAGATGACGAAGCTGAACATGCCAAGCCCCAACAATCACCAGTCACGGAGACCTTGTCGCCTTCAGAGGAAGCCACCACAGAAAACCAGGAACCCACCGTAGACGAACAGCCCCCACAGTCAGAAAATGAAGAAGAGGCTCCTGCAGAGGAACCATCGCCGACTACAGAACAAGACGGTGCCCACAAAGAGCCAGAATCTGGGGAACAGCCACCAGTAAAGGAACAGACCCCTGCTGAGGAACAGTCCCCACCTGAAAAAGGCACTGCGGTATCCGAGGAACAGTCGCCAGCAGATAAACAGATTCCCAAGGAAGAGGAATCATCGTCCGAAAAACTCGTGGCACAAGAACGGGCAGGATCCGAGGAACAGCCGCCAGCAGCCGGTGAACAGCCCAAAGAAGAACAGGAGCCACCATCAGAGCCTGCGGAATCTCCCGAACAGAAGAAGTCGTCAGAAGCTGAGGATCCGGCAGCAGGACCAGAACCAACGGGCACAGAAAGTGAGCAGGGCAAAGAGGGGGAGATGACCACCGCCTCTCCTGATGTCATTACCGCCGAGCAAGACGCTCCCCCCGCAGCCTCAGATACCGTTAACGACGCGGCTGATGAGGCAAGTGACCCAGCCACCACCCCTCAGGTCGGTCCTTGATTTGTACTGTTCAAGTTTTCCTTTACTCGATTTTTTTTTCTACGTGGTGATAGCTCTAGTCTTTTGGTTGTACATTCACGCACAAACTACGACCTGATTTTGTTTTTGGTTGAAAAGGGTTCAGCGTTTTTTTGTTTTTGTTTTTTCCAAATTGGCCCTGATTTCATTTCAGTACTTTAGGATTTCATTCTTCTGCACAGTGCGACAGTTATACCAGTGCCTCTGATTTGTTTGCACAATTGTTTTTATTCTTAAAACTAGCAATAACAAAAACAAATCATCGATGTAACTTTGCGTCATTTGGGGGGAAATAAAATGTAAACAGCTTAGCGTTATGCGCAATGAACACAAGTGCGTATAATTTTATTTAATGTTGTGTGTCTACGCTTTATTCTGCTCCCTTGTAAAACGAGATCATTCAGTCTCTATTACTTTATACAATAAAAACATTGACTGGCACGTTAAAACGTTCTTTCACATTGATAACAGTAGGCCTACCATCGAACAAATGTGACACTAATTCAAAGCAATACTGCTTGCTTCTCACCAAGGAGGCTATGGTGAACAGATAAACATTGCAACCATGCATGTCCATCTCTTCGGGATATATTACGAATCCAAAGTTTAATGTTTGCATTAAAGTAAAAATTCTTTTATTCTTTTGTTCGTATGTTATTATTTTTTTGCGTACGTATACTTACACAGGCTTACGTAATTGGTATCCTCCCTCTCTCTCTCCTTTCTTCCCCTCCCCCCTCTCTCTCTCTATCTCTCTCTCCCTCCCTCCCTCCCTCTCTCTCTCTCTTGCAAACTCGTTCACAAATTAGTGTATAAACTTAATTCCAGAACCAAACACAGGCAAGAACATTTGAAAGCCTTGAGCACATTAACATATCATACTCATAGTCAAACTCTGAACACAGGCTCTCTCTCTCTCTCTCTCTCTCTCTCTCTCTCTCTCTCTCTCTCTCTCTCTCTCTCTCTCTCTCTCTCTCTCTCTCTCTCTCTCTCTCTCTCTCTCTCTCTCTCAGCCCTCTTTCTCTCACATTCATTCACACACATGCGCACAACTGCACTTGAGCCCAACATTTCCGTGTACAGATGCTACATCAAAATGCTCTAATGCTATTCATAGTTATGCGAGGATTGTCTTTAGCCATGACGAGCTCCTAGCATAACATCATCGGTCTCCCAAATCCCCCCGAAGACGAAGTGTGGCTGCTCACGTGACGCGGTAATCAAAAACGGTCACACATGTAATGCTGTTCGCATCCTTAGCTGATACATTTGTACCATAGTGTTCGAGTGATTCGGCTGTTGGGATGACCCTTGAGTCTTTTAGCCAGGGTACCTCAACAACAAAATAACAACTTACGTTTTGCGCAGTTTAAAGCTGACAATGCGAAATATAATTGTTTCATGTGCAACGTTTTTTGTGTTGTCACAAAAATAATAGTAAAAGTCAGTGTAACCACTTATTGAAAGAAAGTAGGCTACTGCAACACTGTATCAGTGGTTAAATGAAGGCACTTGTGGCGGTGCCATAGCCGATGAGGTTTAACCGAGGCGTGGTCACCGCTACAGCTATCTGTATTAATTTAAAAAAATCGGGACTTTACTGGTTTCGTACTGCCTCCGGGCATTGCCTCCAGTATTGTTCCCACCATATTTGTATTTACAAATGTCCCATATGTGTCTGGTTCGGACCAAGAGGACGTAAAACTCCATTTTCTCTATCAGTGGTTAAATAGGCATACTCTCTCTCTCTCTCTCTCTCTCTCTCTCTCTCTCTCTCTCTCTCTCTCTCTCTCTCTCTCTCTCTCTCTCTCTCTCTCTCTCTCTCTCTCTCTCTCTCTCTCTCTCTCGCTCTTAATTAGCAACCCAAAGTACAGCACAACAATCAACAACAAATTACAATGCTCAAACGTTGCGGTCATGTAACGATGCATCATGTGTGGTCAAACTCTAGGCATACCAAACTTCGAGAGAGCGAAATTCCCAGACAAAGGAAAACTCCCCAGTTGCCCAGCAAACCACCGTGATCCTAAAGCAGTCGTTGAAACCAAATGAGGAACACATTCTGGCAGCAGATCCTGAGATCCCACTCGTTCTTCGTTCGACATTTCAAGAAATGCAAACGTTGGAGAGGTTTTCAGAACCATCTGAAGTAGGCCTAATAGTAACAGCTGCAGAGCCGCATGATTCGGAGAAGCGTGCCCCCAAAACAAATGCACTCATTGCACAGGCAGTCGACCAAACGCATTCAGAGAAGTCTGTGGAATACAAAATGGCGCCTGTAAGAGTAGTCGTACTCAAAATGACCGTATCAACGCCAATGGAGAAAGTATTCACACTTGCTACACCAAGGATACTTACCAAGGGGAAACTTACACCTTCCGAAAAAGAAATACAACATGCGGAGTTAGAATTGCCATCCGCAGATAAAAGCGTAGCGTATTTTGAAGATGATGTACCTCCAGCTCCTTCACGAGTACAAATTCCACCTGTTGAAATAGAAGTGCATGCAGTTGCCACAGGAATACCCTCAACAGAATCAGTTGACGTGGAAATACCAACAGGCGGGGAGCTAATATCTCCAGACGGACCAACATCACAAACAGCGATAAAGGAAGAGGTTCAGCTCGCCAAGGAACAGAAATCGACTGATGTACTATCCACATCTACAGAACGGGACACGCCTTTGGAGGAACAGCCCAAACCTGTTGGGGGGTGCAAACTGCCTGCGCAACAGCCGCCACTACGGTATGACGTAGGATCACTAGCAAAGGAAAATCCGCCTGCAGAACAGCCACCCACTTCATTAGAAGCTGAATTATTTTCACTAGAAGAGAACTACTCGGCTCCAGGAAAGCGGGTAACCTCTCACGCAGGAACGCCTCAGCCATCAGAGGAGGATGTTCGTACAACGTCACAGCTTTCTTCTACGGCTTGCCCCGAAAGGCAGGCAACAGACGATGAACGCGTCTTTGATGACCTGGCTCCCAAACCTGCCATTGCCTTCCACTCTACGAAGACAGTCACACTGTCCAGTGAAGCAGGCCTTCCTGATGACCCTCATCCCACCCAGGGAGGTGTAACGGTCACTGATGGCGTAGAAGGCGGGAACTGTGACCTTCCTTCAAACAAGGTCTGAATTTGCTTTTAAATGTCTTCCTTCCATTCGTGGGACAGCCTATCATGGGGTTTGTACTTTTTGTACCTTTTGCTTTGATGGTCGCGGTGCCGTGCTATCTGTGTTTGCTGACGGTCTCTTTGTTGTCGGCTTTTGTAGCAGTGTCGCATTGCTGCATCTCGCCGTTTCAAGTTTTTTTGAGGTTATGAAATTGATCTTGTGAAGTTTTAAATGTTATTGGTGTTTGACTGTCTATTTATCAACGAGAAATCAGAGAGAGGGAGAGAGACCGAGACAGAGAGAGAGAGAGAGAGAGAGAGAGAGAGAGAGAGAGAGAGAGAGAGAGAGAGAGAGAGAGAGAGAGAGAGAGAGAGAGAGAGAGAGAGAGACAGAGAGAGACAGAGAGAGACAGAGAGAGACAGAGAGAGACAGAGAGAGACAGAGAGAGACAGAGAGAGACAGAGAGAGACAGAGAGAGACAGAGAGAGACAGAGAGAGACAGAGAGAGACAGAGAGAGGGATTATAGAAAAGTTACCGAAACGTAAAGCAAATTCTGTTGATTGTTAAAATTTGCTTTGCTTGCTTTCATACTACTAGAGAAGGTGAGATTAGCGTCCAATCGGTCAGAGACCCTTATGGACGGAAATTCCATACTACTGACTGGTATGCTTACAAATACCACACACGCTTGTGTTGTATGCTCATGCCATGCAGTTTTCCAACATAATTATCTCTCTCTTTCTCTCATCACACACACATACCCTTTTCTTAACCTGATTTCACTGTATTAAGGTACGGTTTGTGAGAATCATAAACATATATTGTTGTATGTGTACAACGCTATTCGTTCTTAATCATGTATAAAAAGAAAACGGTTTATGACTATAATACAGGTAATACAGGAATCTATTCAGGAATCCATGCCTGCAGAACAAACGCCCGCAGATCCGCCGCCCCCCTCAGAAGACAGGCCCGACAGCTGGACATCCGTTTCACTAGGAGTCTCCGCAGAACGAGCATGTCAAGAGCAGGACTTACCTGCAAACACACTGCCGTGTACGAAACAAGATTCGAGTTCTACGGATAAGGCATCAGAGCTCAGCGTTTTTGTGGAACCTTATGCCAAAGAGTTAGGGTCCCGGTCTGAGCAGCCAGATGCAGATCTCACAACACTGCAGTCACCGGTTGCCGATCAACCTGCAGACCAGTCCCTGTTTGATATGGCACAATGTTCTGACATGTCAGGATCTGTTGGGGTAAATAGAACAGAGCCGTCCTCACCTGGTCCGTTGGCAGTAGCAAACGAGGTGCTGTCAGAAGTAGATGCTCATGATGAAGAGGGACTACCACGAAGCGAGGAGGTGCCACGAGGAGAGGAGTCCATGTGTAAAGAATGCAAGCCAGACAAAGAGTTTCAGTGCGAAGAAAAAACAACTAATAACCAGTTGGTTCAAGAAAAGGATTCACAAGATGAACCATTTCTGCAAGACCAGGAAACGTCTGGTCCAAAAGAGCCAAACAAAAACCAATCTGCCCCAGAGGTGCCGCAGGAAGAGGAAACATTTGTCCAAGAAGTGCCACAGGAAGAACAACAATCTGGCCCGCAAGTGCCGCAGGGAGAGGAAGTATCTGTTGCAGGAGAGACACAGGAAGAGGAACTATCTGCCACAGAAGTGCCAAAGGAAGAGGAATCATCATTTCCAGAAGTGCCATGGGAAAAGGAACTATCCGTTCTAGAAGTGCCACGGGAAGAGGAACTATCCACTCCAGAAATGCAACGGGAAGAACTATCCGCTCCAGAAGTGCCACGGGAAGAGGAACTATCCGCTGCAGAAGTGCCACGGGAAGAGGAACTGTCCGCTCCAGAAGTGCCACGGGAAGAGGAACTACCCGCTCCAGAAGTGCCACGGGAAGAGGAATTACCCGCTCTAGAAGTGACATGGGAAGATGAACTATCCGTTCCAGAAGTGCCACGGGAAGAGAAGCTACACACTCCAGAAGTGCCACGGGAAGAGGAACTACCCCCTCCAGAAGTGCCACTGGAAGAGGAACTATCCATTGCAGAAGTGCCACGGGAAGAGAAGCTGCCCGCCCCAGAAGTGCCACGTGAAGAGGAACTACCCGCTCCAGAAATGTCACGGGAAGAGGAACTATCCGCTCCAGAAATGCCACGGGAAGAGGAACTATCCGCTCCAGAAGTGTCACGGGAAGAGGAACCATCCGCTTCAGAAGTGCCACTGGAAGAGGAACTATCCATTGCAGAAGTGCCACGGGAAGAGAAGCTACCCGCTCCAGAAGTGCCGCGGGAAGAGGAACTATCCGCTCCAGAAGTGTCACGGGAAGAGGAACTATCCGCTGCAGAAGTGCCACGGGAAGAGGAACTATCCGCTCCAGAAGTGCCACGGGAAGAGGAACTATCCGCTCCAGAAGTGTCACGGGAAGAGGAACTATCCGCTGCAGAAGTGCCACGGGAAGAGGAACTGTCCGCTCCAGAAGTGCCACGGGAAGAGGAACTATCCACTCCAGAAATGCAACGGGAAGAGAACTATCCGCTCCAGAAGTGCCACGGGAAGAGGAACTATCCGCTCCAGAAGTGCCACGGGAAGAGGAACTATCCGCTCCAGAAGTGCCACGGGAAGAGGAACTACCCGCTCCAGAAGTGCCACGGGAAGAGGAATTACCCGCTCTAGAAGTGACATGGGAAGATGAACTATCCGTTCCAGAAGTGCCACGGGAAGAGAAGCTACACACTCCAGAAGTGCCACGGGAAGAGGAACTACCCCCTCCAGAAGTGCCACTGGAAGAGGAACTATCCATTGCAGAAGTGCCACGGGAAGAGAAGCTGCCCGCCCCAGAAGTGCCACGTGAAGAGGAACTACCCGCTCCAGAAATGTCACGGGAAGAGGAACTATCCGCTCCAGAAATGCCACGGGAAGAGGAACTATCCGCTCCAGAAGTGTCACGGGAAGAGGAACCATCCGCTTCAGAAGTGCCACTGGAAGAGGAACTATCCATTGCAGAAGTGCCACGGGAAGAGAAGCTACCCGCTCCAGAAGTGCCGCGGGAAGAGGAACTATCCGCTCCAGAAGTGTCACGGGAAGAGGAACTATCCGCTGCAGAAGTGCCACGGGAAGAGGAACTGTCCTCTCCAGAAGTGCCACGGGAAGAGGAACTATCCGCTCCAGAAGTGTCACGGGAAGAGGAACTATCCGCTGCAGAAGTACCACGGGAAGAGGAACTGTCCTCTCCAGAAGTGCCACGGGAAGAGGAACTATCCGCTCCAGAAGTGTCACGGGAAGAGGAACTACCCGCTCCAGAAGTGCCACGGGAAGAGGAACTACCCGCTCCAGAAGTGTCACGGGAAGCGGAACTATCCGCTCCAGAAGTGCCACGGGAAAAGGAACTATCCGCTCCAGAAGTGTCACGGGAAGAGGAACTATCCGCTGCAGAAGTGCCACGGGAAGAGGAACTGTCCTCTCCAGAAGTGCCACGGGAAGAGGAACTATCCGCTCCAGAAGTGCCACAGGAACGGGAAGAATCTGTTCCAAGAGAAACACGGAGAGGGGAGTCATCTATTCTAGGAGTACCACAGAAAGAATTGTTTCCCCAAGAAACGATAAAGAAGGGATGTTCAGGTGACTTCGAGCATGTTGCCATTCAGGTGGGTCAGAGCATGTCCCGCTTCTCCTTGGCATGGTGCATGAACAGCTCTATGTGTTCCTCAGAACTCTGCTGTGCATGTTTGCTTCCAAACGGAAGAGTCAAGGAAGTATTGGGTAGGATGATAGCATGCTGATCTTTGTGTGAAGAAAGCCAATTTTGGTGTCAGGTTCTATCGCACGCCCAGATTCGAGTTCGTAAGTCGTTTTAATTCGATGTGAAGTGATTTTGAGATGTTTGCTTTGTTGCTTCTTTGGCAGTTATTTGCCACAAAATCGTGTCTGTATTCGTGTGCTTTTATGATCGTAAAATGATATTGCTTGCTTTTGTTTTCTGCCAATAAAAGCTGCTTGATCATCGTGTGACACCTTGTAATGTAGTGATGGTTCGTGCTTGTGTACAAAGCCAAAGGCACGCACTTTGCTCGCTTGGTATACAATAACTTTAGACACGAACACAAAGCATGATAAGATGCATGTAGATGTAACATCGACAGAACTGGCATGAGCTTGGACAAAAGAAGTATGAGAAGACACGCACAAGGACGTGTGTTAAGTCCTTTCGCGGACATTTGTCCTCTCGCGGATACCATGATCTACAATACGCCTAGGGTCTCCCATAACCGTATACATTCTTGATCAGCATGTCACAGCCTATTCAGATCCTGAATTTCGAACCGCCAGTGCAAACCTCCGCCAAGGAAGACTCCCAAAACCGACATTTCCTCCCTTCATATAAATTATACGAGCTGTATCTCATGAACCAGCGGGTAGAATGGCTTCAGATTTTGTGTGGTAATGTAACATGGCGAGTAATGAAACAAATACTTGCAATAAAAACACACAACAGAAACAGTGTCATTTTAGACTAATGTGCACATAAGGACTAAAAGGCCGCGAGATAACTTAACCTACGTGTATTGCAGCTTGTTGTGAAAACTAACAACAGGAGGCATTTGAATAAATGTCATGCTGATGACTGAAGCTAGGTGACATTGCGTGTCAGTTGTGTGAATTTTGCATTTTAAAAACTGTACTTGTTTTTAACTCCTTTTCTTTGCTGTATTTGCCGTGGTTTTCTCCATCTTGCAAAAAATGTCGAGCTTGATGTGTATGTGTGTACATTGCCAATTGTTTTGACATTACGCTAACACAGCCTGCATTGTTGTGATGTACGTCAATGCACTATATTTTTTTTTTAACAAACTGTTCCTCTCAAAACTATTTTCTCAACGTATTCTTCTTTTGTGTATATTTGTGTGAAAATAAAGCATTATAATTTATAAGACAACTGTCCCTTCTTAATACCAATATTTGTTTTAAAGTAAGTATAAACAGCAATGCGTTCGTGTTTATGCAACATGAAAGAATATTATTATAAATTATAACATTTTAGTCGATACGTGAGACATTTAAGCCTTAAAGATACACTGACCCACCACGATTAAGTCCCTTGGGGGGGTTTTCTGGGTAGCTGTGACCCATATACAAATGCCCCCAACTTGAAATAGAGGCTGCTCTTTAAAAATTGTTTCGTTTTCAATTTGAGGGCATTTGTATGGGAGTGAAACCTGGTCAAAGGAAGATTTCTTACCAGCTATAATATGGGAAAAACGTGAAACCCGTGATTTTGACACGTGATCTGGTGGGTCTTTAAGGTACGGCTTAAGAAAATGTTGTCACGGATGCTTATGTGGTCGAGTTCTGTTATGGGTTACCCTAATGACGTCATAACTCGCATAAGCTTTTATTGTCTTTCATTTGTTGAATTTCTTAAATACTTTTCTTCCGCTTCTTCAAATGTATTGGGACGAAAGCATTAATTGAAGAGTAGGTACGCTAACATACTAGTCAGGTCAGGTCAGGTAGTTAGGACATTAGGCCTCGCGGCCTCTCCACTGTCCTTTCATTTTTGTTTGAACTTTTGCACAGCTCAGAGGTTTTTATTATTTTGTTTTTGTTTTTGGCAAATCTGCCTTTTGGTCATGCTCATATTGCAGTTTTGAGATGTGCTGTCGTAGTGCTGATTTGGCTTATCGATCAAACTCGCTTCTTTCTTTTTTTTACTTTGTTTTTCTATTCGCAGGGCAAGGGGGACGTCGCCCTTGAGACAGAAAGCAGTCCAGGGGGGGCCGAATTGACGTGGGAGGCCGGAGGACACACCGTCTACGTCACCGGCTCTTTCGTGGGCTGGCAGGACAGGATTCCCATGAACAAAACGTAGGTTGCTTTCGTCAGTTCCAATGTGAAGGTGGAAAAAAGAGTTCACAATTAAAGACACACTGACCCACCACGATTAAGTCCCTTGGGTTTTTTTTTCTTCTGGGTAGCTTTGACCCACATACAAATGTCCCCAACTTCAAATTGAGGCTGCTGTTTAAAATGACGTTTCGCTTTGAATTTGGTGGGCATTTGTATGGGAGTCAAACCTGGTCAGAACAAGATTTATTTCCAGCTATAAGAGGGAAAGCACGTGAAACCAGTGATTTTGACACGTGATCTGGTGGGTCTTTAACAACGGGTCCGTCCGTGATCAGATATAGTGCTAAATTGCTGTCAGACACCAGACGTTTTGTTTTGTTTTTAACGTGATGTGCCATCTCATCGGCCGACATAGGGCTGTTTGATGGGCAATGTCGTGTGTGTGCGTGTGTCCCCCCCCCCTCTCTCTCTCTCTCTCTCGCTCTCTCTCTCTCTCTCTCTCTCTCTCTCTCTCTCTCTCTCTCTCTCTCTCTCACGCACATACACACACATAGGGGGGGGGGGGGGGGGGGGGGGGGGGAGAAGTGAGGAGCACGTACAGAAATAAGGTGGGGGCAGTTTCAAGGAAGTTTAATCCATGACAAGGGACAGAACTAAGCTTATTTGAACCATTTTCATGAGAACAGCGGTTGCCTGCCTTGTATGTGTGCCATACAAGCTTGCTTCGGCGGTGAATCTTACATGCTCACATGCTAAGTCGTTCCCTCTATTATAGGCAGTTCTGTTGGTTTTGTAGGGGGACGTGAAGGGCAGGAGCTGTGCCGGTCGGGGCTTGCCCCCGGTGACCGCTACGGTCTTTCCCGGATACTGCGAAAAGGCCTAGGGTTCACATAGACAGACACACAGACAAAACAGACACACAGACCCAAGAACAATACCCGTCACAGACTCTGTGAGCCTGACCGGGTATTAAAGGTGGACCCCGACGGATGAGATTTTGCAAGAAACACGTCGAGATCACCAGAAAGACAGCCTTTTCAAGGATCGAAACATTCACTTTGCTCTGGTTTCCTAGAAATTAAACCGTTAAAACGGCGATTACTCCTTGGCGGAGTTGACGGAGAGAGTAGCCATTTTGGATGGGGTGGGTGGAGGTCACTCATTGTAGTTGAAGCGTTTTCTTTTTTTGTAGTGCAGTAAAAACAAATATGGAGCTGTTTCCTTTGTTGTGAGCGAAACTCCTTTAGATAAAATCTGTATAAAAAAAAATTAAAAAGAAGAAAAAAAGGCTTGTATTCCGAAAGCTTCGTGCAAACGATTTGGTCTAAACGCAGGCGGCCATTAGAAAAGAGACGGCACACGCCTTCTCTTAGGGTGAAATAATTTGACATCCAGCACCTCCGCCAAGGAGGAATCGCCGATTTGACGGTTTGATTTCTAGGAAACCAGAGCAAAGTGAGTGTTGCAATCTCTGTAAAGGGTGTTCTCCTGGTGATCTGGACGTGTTTCTTACAAAACACTCATCCGTCAGGGTGGCCCTTTAATGGCCATGCCTTCATCTGGTGTGGTGGCTTGGTTTCAGCGGAGACTGCGGGGTGTTCAAAGTGACCGTGGGTCTGCCCAGAGGTGAACACACGTACAAGTTCATCGTGGATGGGCAGTGGAGGGTCAACACCAATCAGGTACGCCATTGTATTGGGAGGGGCTTGCCTTGTCTGTCTCTCTGCCTGTTTTGTCTGTCTGTCTCTCCCACAGAGACTTCAGGGGTGGGTCTCTCTCTCTCTCTCTCTCTCTCTCTCTCTCTCTCTCTCTCTCTCTCTCTCTCTCTCTCTCTCTCTCTCTCTCTCTCTCTCTCTCTCTCTCTCTCTCTCTCTCTCTCTCTCTCTCTCTCTCTCTCTCTCTCTCTCTCTCTCTCTCTCTCTCTCTCTCTCTCTCTCTCTCACACACACACACACACACACTCTTCATTGCCTTTGTAGTGTTTGTGTGAATAAAATATCCAAATCCGAAATCCTCTCTCTCTCTCTCTCTCTCTCTCTCTCTCTCTCTCTCTCTCTCTCTCTCTCTCTCTCTCTCTCTCTCCTCTCTCTCTCTCTCTCCTCTCTCCCCTCTCTCTCTCTCTCTCTCTCCTCTCTCTCTCTCTCTCTCTCTCTCTCTCTCTCTCTCTCTCTCTCTCTCTCTCTCTCTCTCTCTCTCTCTCTCTCTCGTATGTAAGGACAGAAAGGCCTATTCATTACAATTTTCGACTTCGACTTCGACTTCTCATTCGTATGGTTAATATTCAGACTAACGTTTAGACGAATTGTTTGTTATTTCAGTTTGTTTGTAGGCTGACTATATTGTGTAGGTTGTGTTATCGAGTACGTGTTGTGGTATTCAATGCGGTGACAGTCCTGAGAAGACCATTGCTTTTGACGGGACTATGAACAACATAGAAAATAAATATATACATTATCCAAGTTTACATGCAAAGATAACGTTTCACATGCACTTTCCTGTGTATGCACTTTGCAGTTAAAACTCTTGCGTTGCCTCTACAATTGACACAGTTCATTTCACACGATTTTCAGCTCTGATCTGGAAGAGGTGTTTTGATTAACTTAACTAACTTAATGTTTTATTCTGTTATGACGATGTGTACAATTGGTTATTAACCCTTTCACCGCCAAAGTCATAGTTTAGCACCACAGTGGTTTAACACCCATGTCGCTAAAAGGCATCAAATTGGGGTTTATTATCCAAAGACCCTATTGTCTTAGTTTTTAGAAGTAAGGGTAGACCTTATATTTATAATATGCCACAGGAGAATCCCCAATACTGCAGATGGATTTTGTTCTCTACCCAGGTAAAATTAATGGAATGTTTTGGCTGAAATATGGCTGGCGGCGAAAGGGTTAATGCGCTGTCTTCCTTTACCTTTCAGGCTACAAGCGGCCCGAAATGAAAATGCGTCACGTGTGGGGTGGGGATTGGTAGGGCAATAAAATAAATCATTATTCTAGACATGGATTATATTATATCTCATATGTCCTTTTTTCCACTCCAGCCAACGAAGGTCGACGACTGTGGCAACGAAAATAACGTCGTGGTGGTGGTGGTGTAGTGCGAACATGAAGCCCCACCACACAGAGCTGAGTCCGCAGTGCGTCACGTCTCCGACAAGGGAGGGAATCGACATCAAGGAAAAGATAACTGTACCATTTGTCTGATGAATAAGAAGTCTGCCGCTCGAGGGTTGTATATACGTAGGTAGTATTTTTATTATGCTAAGTTGTTGTTGTTGTTTATTTAACTTATTCAGGCTCTAGGCCTGTTTTATTGACAACTTTCCTGACCTTTCACCCGTCTGGGTAAAGGTCAAGAGTTGTACTCAGAACGAGGCTCGGTGTGCTTTTAACTTCCGGTTCAACATGTATCATGCTACTGGCTTGTGCCTTACAGACGTATACTTTTTAAACTTGTACAGAGCTCTTTTTTTTACAGTAATTTATTGCGTGGCTTTTGACTTTGGAATACATAAGGATAACTGAGTGGATGTTATGGTATCATTGACAGTATTTTGAGATAGGGCTTGCGTACTTGATGACAACTGTGTTTTCCCGTCAGTCTGATGACAATGAAGCATTTTGCATGTTTTGAAACTTCATTGTTTTGTTAGAAAGACAAGCAGTAAAATTTTGTATCTGCAATGCTGACTATCAGAATATATTTTACATTGTCTTACTTTTTAAAAAAATGCATGGTGTGGGTTTTTATATGTTGCTTTATATTTATAGAGCTATTTTGCTCATCTGTAAAGTGTACACAAAATTGCTATCTATGAAAAATAAAATTAGGAATATATAAGTCGAAGGCATAGTACTGACTGAGTTTGTTCGTTTATAATATTATGTCCCTTCGATCGAAGTTCTTTTTCTTAAATTTGTTCACTAACTTAATGTTTTATTCTTTTATGCTGATGTGTAAAATGTGTTATTAATGTGCTGTCTTCCTTGAACTTATTACGTTGGTGCTCATAGAGGCTTTGATTCGCGGGTGTAAATATTTTATATGCAGTGTTTTATACGCAATAATGAACTGGTGCTTTTATTAGGAAAGGGGTATTTTCAAAGGACCTTGTATGACATTTTCTACTGTTTGTGTGTGTGTGTGTGTGTGTGTGTGTGTGTGTGTGTGTGTGTGTGTGTGTGTGTGTGTGTCAACGTGTAGACAGACAAGGTAAGGGGAGAGAGAGAGAGAGGGAGGGAGGGAGGAGAGAGAGAGAGAGAGAGAGAGAGAGAGAGAGAGAGAGAGAGAGAGAGAGATTTGTTTCGATTCATAGGATTATTAGGATATGGTACAAGTTTGTAAGAATGAGCGAGAACAGTTTCATGTCGAACACACCTTGTGCAGTAGGCTTATTATTTAAACTGAATTATAAAAAACACAACAACAAAAACACCAAAGTTTCTAATTGCACAGATTTGTGCCAGAATCATTGACACTTATGATTCCTAATCACAAAGACATATTTCTTTCCTTACCAGCAACGCTTGCCTGTCTGTCATTCTGTCCTTGTTGGACCTGAACAGATGTTTTTAGCGCAGACTTTCAACTTACAAGCATTAGAAAGCGCAGAGTCTCGTGCACAATCTACATGGCACAAAGCATGTTAACCGGCATCGCCTGTATTCCTGACATTTAACCCTTTCACTGCCAAAGTCGCATTTTAGCACCACAGTGATTTAACACCTATGTCACTAAAACGCATCAAATTGGGGTCTATTATTCAAAGACCCTATTGTCTTAGTTTTGGGAAGTAAGGATAGACCTTATTTTATATATGTCACAGAAGAATCCCCAATACTGTAGATGGATTTTGTTCTCTACCCAGGTAAATTTAATGGAAAGTTTTGGCTGAAATATGGCTGGCGATGAAAGGGTTAAAACGACATTGGACCCAACAGTTTTGCTTTGGAAATGTGTAGGCCTATTTTGTGCGCGTAGGCCTTCGCATTGTTAAGCTCAAACCCAATAGCAAAGACCCTACTTGATAGTTAATTTTGTTTACATTTCTGATTCAACAGAGAGGTATGCACATGAACACCTAAAAACCTAAGTAGACTACTTACACGTAATGCTGACTGAGAATGAATGAGGTACAGGTTTCAAATTAATGACGGTGTCGATTTTATGTTGTAAGTTTTTATCCTAGATTAAAGGTGTTTTGTTTTGTTTTGTGGGACTACAGACCGAATTATGTTCTCTCTATTTTTTGTGCAATAAAAGTTGTTTGGTACTCTGTGGCGTGTGTGTGTGCGTGTGCGTGTGCGTGTGCGTGCGTGTGCGTGTGCGTGTGCGTGCATGTGTGTTGCTTGGTCCACTGTGGCGTGTGTGTGTGTGTGTGTGCTTGCTTGCGTGAGTGTGCGCGCATGCGCATGTGTGCGTGTCTGCCTGTCTGTTTGCCTCTGTGTGTCTTATCTGGCTTTGTTTTTGCGCTCAGTTGTGCGTCTCGTAGATAATTTTTGTGGCCCGCGTGGAAATCAATGTAGGCCTAGAAAGCACTGAGACAAATCAAATCTTGAGCAAGAAACGGTGTTGAGCCATACTCGCCTACTTCAAAGTTAACTCGAATACAAACCTGCCTTTTGCAGAGTTGAGTGATTGGCAAAGGCAGAGAGATATAGGCCTACAAGAAATAAAAGCAGTCAAATATTAGTACTCCTTCGCCTGTCGAGCTACTGTCATCTGAAATCAGTTGCCTCACTCTCTCAGATACTATCCTTCTCTGCCCACATTCAAACGTCATCTGAAGACTCATCTCTTCCCCAAGTAGCAACTGATCAATCCCCACCTGACGTGGTGTGTGTGTGTGTGTGTTGATGCACTTGTGCGCACGCGTGCACGTGTTTGGGGGGGTGGGGTATATGCTTGTGCTAGCGAGGTGTTTTTATATTTTATTTTTATTTTTTATTTTTTATAATTGTAAAC
Organism: Phymorhynchus buccinoides; assembly: GCA_017654935.2. Lineage (NCBI taxonomy): Eukaryota > Metazoa > Mollusca > Gastropoda > Neogastropoda > Raphitomidae > Phymorhynchus > Phymorhynchus buccinoides. The sequence goes on from CM065684.1 coordinate 25,005,170, forward strand.
GCCTAGGGCATTCATTTGATTAGGCGTTATATAAGTGTTCATAATAATAATAATAATAATAGTAATAATAATAATGTACCTATTGGTGATCTATCTTTGATTGCTCCCCATGGACTACTGAAACCAGGGTGTGGCTATGAGTTGGGATTTAGAATAATTTGGACAAGAAAAAAACACATTCATGTATCCATTGGTGACCTGTCTCTGATAAACCACTGAAACCAGGGTGTGGCCGCGAGTTGGGATTTAGAATAATTTAAAGACGCTTTGGGATTAACGCTTCATAACGTTTTAAAGGGGCACCCTGACGGATGTGTTTTTGCAAGAAACACGTCGAGATCACCAGGAAAACACCATTTACAGAGATTGCAACTCACTTTGCTCTGGTTTCCTATAAATCAAAGCGTCAAATCGGCGATTCCTCCTTGGCGGAGGTGCTGGAAGTCAGATGCTTTCAGTGAAAGAGAATCATGTGTCTTCTCTTTTCTAATGGCTGCCTGAGTCGCTTAGACCAAAATCACGAAATTTCCACAAACAAGCCTTTATATTTACAGTTTACCAAAAGGTGTTTCGCTCACAACAAAGGAAATGCTCGATTTTTTTTTTACTGCACAACAAAGAAGAAAAAGCTTCAACCACTCTGAGTGTCCTCCACCCACCCCGTCCAAAATGGCTTCTCTCTCCGGCAACTCCGCCAAGGAGGAATCTCCGTTTTGACGGTTTGATTTCTAGGAAACCAGAGCAAAGTGAGTTTTCCGATCCTTGAAAAGGCTGTCTTTCTGGTGATCTCGACGTGTTTCTAGCAAAACCTCATCCGTCAGGGTGTACCTTTAATTAAAGGTGCATAGGCGAGACCAATCAAACTGTGAGTGGGTATGCTTATTATTATTAAAGCTGTATAAAGACGTCAAGCTTGTACATTCACTTGATCTCGTATACACACACTCACTATCATCAAAGATATTCTAAAGGTCTCTTTTCCCTATATGAGTAGTGAGGACAGAAACACTGGTTATGTCCCTTTTAAACAGGACACATTTTGCACGTCGATATAATTCTCCAGTATGAGATTTTGGATAGCCTCCACTGTGAAAAGTGTACTGTCCCCACTAACGATAACTCTATCAGCCCGGTTCGCCGAGCTCTTAAGTAATCCATCTTACCCTTTTAGAATATCTTTGCTATCATTAATGATATGACACAAGCACCCTGCTTAATACTTTGATCCTCCACAAAGTTTCATAAAAACCTGTAACTTTTATTAAATCCAATACATATGTTCCCTGATGGACAGGGAACCAAGCATGCCAGGACTGGCGGAAACTGAAAACCCTTGATGTAGAAAACGCATTGAATGTTGAAAGTCCCCCGTGGGGATACCGGGGGGTCTTTTGTATAAATAGTTCCCCCACCTTCTGGAAGTTCTGTGCTTGTAACTTCCTCTAATCTGTCACTCTCTTTGACTCTGCCTTTTCCCTTTGCTTACTGTCATCTACTATCTTTCTGCCTTACCGGTCCATTCTCCTGCCTTGGTTTTAACGAAACACTTTCAAAAATATTACCTCCAGCCGAAGTCGGACTTGCTGGGCCAAACTATTTCTTAGTTAGACGCATAGCGACAGCACGACGCATCTGCGCTCATGATTGACAGGAAACTGTCTGAGCGATCGAAGAAGAAGAAGAAGAAGAATGTTGAAAGAAAAAGGTCAACATTTTTGGGGTCATTCCGACCCCTAACACCCCACCCCCACACCCCGCTCCCACGAAAAACATTCCTCGAAAGGATAAAAGCAAGTTTTCACAGATTCAGGGGAAGAAAAAAAAGTAACACCAGGTACGGTAATCATAAACACGGGTATTAACAGTAAATTTGCATAAATAGCAATACGGTTAACACGGGTATTAACAGTAAATTTGCAAAAATAGCAATACGGTTAACACGGGTATTAACAGTAAATTAGCATAAATAGCAATACGGTTAACACGGATAGTAAAATGTAAAATATAATGAGCAACTTAGGACGATGATTTGACCGCCAGGGGGCAATCAAACCAGTAGGGGCTTAGCGCGTGATATTCTTAGTTGGGCGTAGTGAGAGAGAGAGAGAGAGAGAGAGAGAGAGAGAGAGAGAGAGAGAGAGAGAGAGAGAGAGAGAGAGAGAGAGAGAGAGAGAGAGAGAGGGGGGGGGGGAGATGACGTATTGGCTGTTTATTGACTGTTTATGCTAATTTACATGTTACTACCAGTGTTAAATGTTTAAGACGCATTCGTGAATACTGTACCAGGCCGTAGTTAACTTTTTTTAAATTCAGGTTCAAGACCTTGCTGCTTCTAGGAGCAGTGAACGTCTACAGATTCAGGATGACCGAAGCATGGGTGTACTATGAAAGCAATGGTTCCTCTTTAACCTTCCCTCATCTGAATCAAGTGCTATCAAGTGTTTAAGGGGATTTCATGCCATGAACAACAACAAAAATCCGACCCTTAACAAACAAGAGCCAAACTCACCATGATCATCTCTGCATAATTTTGTTTACGAGGCACTACAGGGCGCCATGTCCCGTGCAAATTTGCAGCTCGTGCAAATTTGCAGCTCGCTATTGTGTGTATTTGCGACATTGAGCATGAACCACAAATTTCACTTTTTTTCTAGGGTTAGGGATAGGGTTAGGGTTAGGTAAATGGTTCAAGTAACGAAAAAGTGAAATTTGTGATTGTCGCAAATACACACTCTCATAGTAGCGAGCTGCAAATTTGCACGCGACACGTTGGTACATAGCAAAGGAGGGGTACAATCCCGCTATCGCTACGTATCGATACCACTACCAAGATAAATCAGTACGGTAATCACTACGTATCGATAACACTACCAAGATAAATCAGTACGGCAATCACTACGTATCGATAACACTACTGGGCTAAATCACTACGGCAACTAAGGGTTAGGGTTGGGGTTAAAATAGAGTTACACTTTGGTAAGGAATAGGGTTAGGTTACGAAAAGGGTTCGGGTTCGGGTTAGGAATAGGCTTAGGGTTAGTCTGTCGGAATTCAAACTGACAGATTGGCACAGTCATCGTCAATTGTTCTCTATGGGCAGTAGTAGTAGTAGTAGTAATAGTAGTAGTAGTAGTAGTAGTAGAGGGTAACAACGGGTGGTTCTTTTGATACGTAGCGATAGCGCTACGCATCCAGAAGGAGATGGGTGGGGGGTGTACGGGTAGTGTAGAACGTAGACTGAGACTGGTTGATGAGAAGGGCACAGGTGTTCTTGACAACTCCCGAACCACGTACCTCTTATCAGTGTAGCCTGCCTGTTGAGTAAGAACAATAGGGAACAGCCGGGGACATCAAGGTCAAAAGACTTTGAAATCCTGCGCAGTCAGCACAGAGATAAAAAGATGTCTGGGAACTTCTGCAACGGGCAACAAAATGAGCTGTTCTGGTGGCCTTACGGGAAACTACTCTCGTGGCGTATTTCCCTCGATCAAATAGAAGGCTTTTTATGGGGGCCGCTCTAAAGAGAGAGAGAGAGAGAGAGAGAGAGAGAGAGAGAGAGAGAGAGAGAGAGAGAGAGAGAGAGAGAGAGAGAGAGAGAGAGAGAGAGAGAGAGAGAGAGAGAGAGAGAGAGAGAGAGAGAGAGAGAGAGAGAGAGAGAGAGAGAGAGAGAGAGACGACTTCGAAATGACCACAACAATAATGGTCTCGAGCTTTGGAGATTCTTTACTTCACCTCTTCGTCAGGAAGATACGTTTCAAACTCTGTAGCGCCTGGCAGCGTTCTCCTTCTCTGTTATACATGTGCCAAATCTCTGTGCCGTTTGGAAATAGGGTGTAGCGCCCTGTATAGTGCCTCGTGAACAACATTTGTGAAGAGAAAGACAGAGTGCGCTCGTCGTCGATAATAACATGTCTTCAGATGGAACGCTGCAACTGCAAGGCGCCAAGGGCTAAGGGCCATAACTGTACCTAAGCAGCTGATTTAAAGTACCTGTGGAGTGGAAGATCAATGTCTAAATATGACCATCACAAACCATAGCGATATGCATCAAAAGCGTCAGAGTTTCAACTTCACATTACGATCCATACAAATCGAATTAATCGCATTTTCATAGCTGTTACAGTGCACGAAATGACATAATATGTGACCCAGCACCACAAAAGGGACATTAAGTGTCAAAATGACCATTATGAGAAAATGGTACAGTCACCAACTCTCGACAATTCTCTTTCACATGAAATATAAGAACCATTCTTGTATCTTTTTCCGTTTAAGTGTTATGAGCATTTAAAGTTGGTAGGGTGACTGTCGGCCATCTTGAGAAACTACTGTCAAAAGTTTAGCTTGGCTGAAGAAAATGCATCAACCTACCCGTACCCGTTTAAAAGCACTTTTGAAACGACTGTGCTTTATAAATATAATGAAAGATGAGAGCACGAAAATACCCATAACTCAAAATAGATTTTTTTTTTAAATGAGAATTTTGACTTTGCAAACCTGTTGTGAGAAACTAGCCCATCGACTTAATGTCCCTTTCGTGGTGCTGGGTCACACATGTCAAACGTATCGGCAAAATAAACGAGACATGATACCCCTACCACTCATAGGCTACTCATCTGCTTTTGTTTCAAAGGCTACTCGTCTGCTTTTGTTTCATAGGCTACTCATCTGCTTTTGTTTCAAAGGTTACTCATCTGCACTTGTTTCATATGCTTCTCATCTGCTTTTGTTTGGTTTGAGGAAGTATCAAAGTAATCCGACGACGAAAATGGTGTTTTACGTCCTCTTGGTCTGAATCAGACACATATGGGACATTTGTAAATACAAATATGTTGGGAACAATACTGGAGGCAATGCCCGGAGGCAGTACGAAACCAGTAAAGTCCCGATTTTTTTATATTAATACAGATAGCTGTAGCGGTGACCACGCCTCGGTTAAACCTCATCGGCTATGGCACCGCCACAAGTATTTAATCAAAGTAATCCTCAATGAACCATTACACCTGTGTAGAGCTCTGTCATAATAATTATGAGGTGTGAACATTGCATGACAAGTTTTGTATGAATTCAGGTTCCAACCTCCAGTTTTCACGCAGACCCCCGTGCCACATTTATGGAAAAAAATCAACAATTCTTATCAGATCCGATGGTACCCCGGACCTTGTTTTCCCAGCCCCACCCTCTCCACGGTAGGCGCCATTGGCCTCATCTGTGTCCTGATGACAAAGCAGGGCTGGGAAGTCGTTACACTTTGTGTTTGTCAGTGGGTCAAGTTCGTTTTCTTATCTTGTTTGCAGCAAAAAGCTACCTCTCTTTCTCTCCCCCCCCCCCCTCTCTCTCTCTCTCTCTCTCTCTCTCTCTCTCTCTCTCTCTCTCTCTCTCTCTCTCTCTCTCTCTCTCTCTCTCTCTCTCTCTCAAGAAAGCATAATCAGCAAAAAATAATTTGATATTTATGTTTTGTGTTTGCAAAGTTAAATACATTTTAAAAAAATTATCGTATTTATTGTTTTAGATTTAGGCCTAACAAAAAAAGAGTCGATGAGTTATTAAGAAAGGGACCCAAAGCCAACAGTTAAGAGTGTTTGCCTAAGAAGCCGACAGTGGGTGGTTCAAATTCATTATCAGGGGCGTGATCCAGGGTTCCAGGACCCCCCCCCCCCCCCCCCCCTCTCCCGGCCAAAAAAAAGGAGGAACCTCCTGTGACTCGATTTTTGGGTTAATAATGAATAAAATGCCAAAGTAGCGCCCAATGAATAGTGTATTTGAGTGTTAGAAAGCAAGGTAGGCCGTAAAAGGAGTTTCTGGAACCCCCACCCCTGTACCATAAGATGTAACTTATAGAAGGTATAGCGAACCACGACAGGTGTAAGTAAGTGAGGGCAAATGATGAACTTCTGTTTTGTAATCCGCCTCCCCCCCTTCAACAAAAGTTCCGACGGTGGTGGAAAGTCGTGGTGGAAGGATTTCTTGGCCCCCCCCCCCCCCCCCCCCCCCCCCCCCCCCCCCCCCCCCCCCCCCCCCCCCCCCCCGCCACACCCCCCCCCCCCCCCACCCCCACCCCATCCGCTCAACCAAAATTTGAAGAGATTTTGAGGCTTCGTTTCGATGGGAAGTCGTAGCGTCGTAGCGTGTGTGTAGATTGGTTGCCGCCGCCCCCCATCCCCTCCCGCTCAACAAAAGTTCCGACGGTAATGGAAAATCCTGGTGGAAGGATTTCTTGGCTAGCTTATGCAGCTCCCTAAACCCCCGGCGGAAACCCCTCCTTACGAATCATCTGGTCCGCCCCTGATTGTTCATACATAGAAGCTTTAAAAACAAAGAAAAGTCAAATAAATTTTAAAGAGAACGTTAGGACATAAGAAATAGGCGCAAAAACATCCTTTGAAAGGTAGTGTTCCTTTTGGGAAATACACTGATATGCATAGAGGGCGTTCGAGAGGATTTATCAGCACACAATACCTTGAATTCCATCGTAACTAAAAACTGAACAATAAGTCGAAAACAGTTAGGATGCAGTTATGTAGCCTATGCAACAAGTAGTGGATTACAACCATGCGCTTCTATTTCAAATCACAAATGTTTTAATTAAGACACTGAATAAAATAAAACCGAAAAGAAACCTCTTATGTACGTACGCAGATGCGTATATTTGTTAGACTGGATAAGAATGAAGGTCTTTCCTTTTAGAATCCCAGATAAAACGACAAATCAGGTCGTTATATCTGATATTCTAAAAAGGTCACAGAAGAAGCAGAATGATCCTTAAAGGGCACCCTGACGGATGTGTTATTGCAAGAAACACGTCGAGATCACCAGGAAAACACCCTTTACAGAGATGGCAACACTCACTTTGCTCTGGTTTCCTAGAAATCAAAGCGTCAAATCGGCGATTCCTCCTTGGCGGAGGTGCTGGAAGTCAAATTCTGTCAGTGAAAGAGAAGGCATGTGTCTTCTCTTTTCCAATGGCCGCCTGAGTCGCTTAGACCAAATCACGAAATTTCCACAATACAAGCCTTTTGATATATTTATTTTAATTTTATACAGTTTACCAAAAGGAATTTTGCTCACAACAAAGGAAATAACTCCAATGTTTTTTTTACTTCACTACAAAGAAGAAAAAGCTTCAACCACTCTGAGTGTCCTCCACCCACCCCGTCCAAAATGGCTTCTCTCTCCGGCAACTCCGCCAAGGAGGAATCGCCGTTTTGACGGTTTGATTTTTAGGAAACCAGAGCAAAGTGAGTGTTCCGATCCTTGAAAAAGCTGTCTTTCTGGTGTTCTCGATGTGTTTCTTGCAAAAACTCATCCGTCAGGGTGTCCCTTTAAAAAGTAGGGGCCTACTTGCAAACGGGATTTGAAATCTACCAAAATACACTTTGAAGGTTTTTTGTTTGTGTCTTTCTTCTTGTTGTTTTTATCATTGTATTAAATAAAAAATATATAAAATCAATTTTTAGACTGCTTCCTTAAGTGGATTTTGCAAGGCCAAAATGATCAGAAATAAATTCAAGTTAAATAAATTAACAGAACATTCACTTTTGACAGTAAATGCTGTTTCACAGAAAGGTTTGGTGTTTTGTGTGTGTGCATAAGATCAGATTTAATCTCGACAAGTACAAGCACACTTACTTCATTAAAATGAATTAAAATATTCTAACTCCATACATGCTCAACTTTTCTTGAGTCAGTGAGCTCTGACCTTTCCTTGAACAGCTGCTCTCTCTCTCTCTCTCTCTCTCTCTCTCTCTCTCAAAACCTTTTGTCATCGAAGGGTTATTATGATCCAGATTTCTTATCTCGCTTAGGGCGGTGCATGCATAAATAATGACATATAAAAATATGCTGGCCAGACCAAGAACTTACCAGATTTGACTGTGACTACCGAGCAGACGACACGCAACAATGTTGGCCGCCATCTTGCTTCTTGGTGTGGCTCTGGTTTCTGCCCAGCAGCCAAAGCCCTGCAGTAAGTGTATAGAGTTTCCCCCCGTGGGGATACCGGGGGTCTTTTGTATAAATAGTTCCCCCGCCTTCTGGAAGTTCTGTGCTTGTAACTTCCTCTAAACTGTCACTCTCTTTGACTCTGCCTTTTCCTTTTTGCTTATTGTCATCTGCTATCTTTCTGTCTTACCGGTCCATTCTCCTGCCTTTTTTTTCAAGAAACACGAGGGGAAGACGGGGTAAAAAGCCCATGGGCGGGTAAGAAGCCCATGCCATGAGATAAAGAAAATGTCAGTCAAATTTGCCCATGAGACGAATGCTAAACATTAACACTCGTCTCATGGGCAAACTTTGACAGAAATTTGCTTAATTTCATGAGATAATCGGCATGGGCTTCTTACCCGCCCATGGGCTTTTTTTACCCCGTCTTATAGCATTCGTCTCATGGGCAAATTTGACTAAAAGTTTCTTTATCTCATGAGATAATTGGCATGGGCTTCTTACCCGCCCATGGGCTTTTTACCCCGTCTTACCCTACGTTCCAAAGGATTTCCTTCAGCCGAAGTCGGACTTGCTGGGCCTAACTATTTCTTAGTTAGGCGCATAACTGCAGCATGACGCATCTGCGCTCATAATTGACAGGAAACTGTCTAAGCGATCAACGAAGAATATAGAGCTTATGTCTCCAGATCAATGTATTGCTACCTCTGCCAAAGACGGTCTGTTTGTTTGATTGTTTAGTCTGATGTTATCCTGTCCATTAAGAACTCTCAAAAGTCTTATGCAAACCTATAAAATAGTTAATGCTTTTGATAACATATTGTGTGCTGATTCACGTTTTTGCACTTCAAACATTAACATTACAAAAAATTCAATGGCTAAAATCTGCAAACAGCATTGTCGTAGACCTACTAACAAAAATATTCTTTTCCACAGACATTTTGAAATCAGCTAACTATTAACATCAAATGTTCCCAGAACACTAACGCCTTCAAGAATCTTTTGGATGAGATTCACAAATAATATTTAAAAAATATATATGTTGATGATTGATGCCTTCTTATGTCTTGTAATAATAGTTCGGACCTCGACAGGAAATGGCAGAATATCAATGAGAGAATGTTTCATAGGCTCTTGAAAACCAACCTTACTAATGTCCCGTAATGCGCCTTGTTCTAGACTGAGAGGACGTAAAACTTCACTTCCTCGTCGTATTGAAATTTGAAGGCCAGTTCCAATTATTCTACTCTACTTTTAAAATGCATAGATGGATTTTGGTTGATTTATTCGTAGCAGACGAGTCTGGATTCCTAGTCAGATTTGCACCCAAAATTTGTCTTTTTCGGATTTGGAGTACAGTTAGGATTAGCCTGGGAGGGACACATGTACGCGGAAGTTCCGTGCGAAAACCCATGCGCAATCCTAAAAGAAAATCTGGAAGTAAGAAATATGCAGAAGTGTGTACATTAGGGGAAGACGGGGTAAAAAGCGCATGGGCGGGTAAGAAGCCCACCCCAATTATCTCATGAAATGAAGCAAATTTCAGTCTCATTTTGCCCATGAGACGAGCGTTAATGTCTAGCATTCGTCTCATGGGCAAATTTCACTGAAATTTTCTTTATTTCATAAGATAATTGGGGTGGGCTTCTTACCCGCCCATGCGCTTTTTACCCCGTCTTCCCCTACATGCGGAAACTCATGCACAATCCCATCCGCTTATTTCTTATATAAGTGGATGGGGGTTCCGTACAGAATTTGCGGGTTGCGGATTAGACGCGTAAGTTCCGTACGGACAACTCTAAATAAGTGGAAGAAAGAAGGATAAAAATGTATGCCGAGAGGACGTAAAACTTTAACTTTGGGATAAAAGTTTACGCAAACAGGGGAAATTCGGACACGTGCGCAAATCTTGTCCCTTCTTTGTTTCACTTATTTATGGATTGCGCACGGGTTTCTGCATGGAATATCCGCTTATGTGTGTACACGGCCTTAGGGTATTTTGATTACGGAGAAGAAGGAATGTATTAGTAATCAAGAAACATTTTCTTTTGACTCGCATCATTCTATCTCCCATTCGATTCGTAAACAAACTAACATGGCGGCTGTACTTCCAAGAAAAATATTTTAAAGTTTGTTTTACCATTGTCAGACTTTATTGTACTGTTCTGTCCATGGAATGAAAGTGGTCCTAATCGCCCTACAACCCACAACTGCAACCCTACAACCTTGCTGTAGGTTGCATGAATCTGTTGCAACCACAATGTTGCAGGCTGCAACTAGCAAAAGTTGCAGCGTGTGCCGCGCCCTTCCTTAAATTGGACATCAGTTTCAGGAATATTTAACCCCTATACCAGGCCTTAACATAGATGTTATTGCAAATTTGGTGAAAAAATATTCAGAATTTGGGGAGTTCGGGACCGAATTGTTTATGAGGAGGGTTTGCCTCTGAAGGCCTGTAAGCGTCCAGCTGTTGACATTTTTCTTCTTCTTCTTCTTCTTTTTTTCTTCTTCTTCTTCTTCTTCTTCTTCTTCTTCTTGTTGTTGTTGTTGTTGTTGTTCTTCTTCTTCTTCTTCTTCTACTTCTTTACGACCCCAGATCGACCAACTCTCCTCTGAATTTTCTTCCCGAAACTTTTTGTTTAATTTGAAAAAAAACACCGAAAAAACTTTTATTTTCTTTCTTTTTCCAGATAGCCCCGCTCAGTTCGAGGCCAGAGTTTACACGGTAAGTCAAAGCATGCATTTGAAGACTCCGTATGGAAACTTTTGTCATTTTGTATGCCTGCTACATTGACTGTAGCATTACAATATATTTTGTTCTAGTGATATCTCCTTTTTTTTTGCGATTCTTGTCTTGTAGGCCTATATGGATGGGTTTCCAGGTAGGCTCTTTAGCCTTCCCAGAATCGGAATGTGGTCGAAGGGAACCGGTTGAGAGAGTATCCCATCACAGAACGACGTTTAGTAATTAGTTCAGTTTAATGAAACCTGTTTCTCTCGATTAAACAGACCAGTTTTCGGGGGGGGGGGGGGGGGGGGGGGGGGATAGAATGTGTCTTTTTACCACAAAATCGGATTGTCCCCCATAAAAAGGTAGTTTGTCCTACCAATTAATGAAAGGTCACTCGTGCAAACCGCGAAATTATGTCCCTTGGCTATTTGCGAACATCATTTTCTATTGGGCAGTCTGACAGGGCCTAGGGCTTTTGTCTATCTTTTATGATGCAAAGATTTCCATCTGTACTCAAATGGCTTTTATCACTGGTTGACATTAGCCTGAAGTTAGGCCACTGAATAGAGAGCTTTTCTTATCATCAGTACAGTGCCTCCCTTATAATAATAATAATAATAATAATAATAATAATAATAATAATAATAATTATAATAATAATAATAATGATAATAATAATAATAATAATAATTATAATAATAATAACAAGAAGAAGAAGAAGAAGAAGAAGAAGAAGAAGAGTTAGCTGGATTCCATTGTATTTTCAATTAGTATGATCAACCCAATGAGAGACTTAGTGCGATTTTTCTCACGCCAGAGGGCATGACGCTCGTGTGGGGCTAATCCTCTCTATATTATTAGTTGGGGATAAAGAAAGAGAGAGAGAGACAGTGAGTGGTCCTACCATCACTCTCTCTCTCTCACTACGCCCAAGTAAGAAAATCGCGTGATAAGCCCCTAGTGCATTGACTGCCCTCTGGCGTGAAAAAATATCGCCATAGGTTGACCATTAATCTTTTTTTTTTCTTGCCCGCGTGCTGCAGAGTGACTACAGCAAAGGGTTCACGCAGTACGCCAAGATCAGCTATGACGAAACCAACAGGAGGGTGCGGGAGGTGGAGGAGCTGGAGTTCGGCAAGGACCGGGAGTTCTACGACGTCCTCTACCTCCACAACATGGTCGGCGTCCTAGCTTTCTGTTTTTCCTACTTTATGGAAAATAATGCTTTACGTCCTCCCGGCCGTAGCCATGTGGAACATTACTTTTTATTTAGTTTGGGGCTCTTTCTTTATTTCTTTATTAAGTCATTTATGCACATCTGTAGGGGTAAGACGGGGTAAAAAGCCCATGGGCGGGTAAGAAGCCCATGCCAATTATCTCATGAAATGAAGCAAATTTCAGTCACATTTTGCCCATGAGACGAGTGTTAATGTTTAGCATTCGTCTCATGGGCAAATTTGACTGAAATTGTCTTTATTTCATGAGATAATTGGCATGGGCTTCTTACCCGCCCATGGGCTTTTTACCCCGTCTTCCCCTATTGTTAAAAATTCGGGACTTTTCTGGTGTTGCACTGTCTCCGGGCATTGCCTCCAGGATCGTTCCCACCATCTTTATATATACTGTTATAGGGGAAGACGGGGTAAAAAGCGCATGGGCGGGTAAGAAGCCCACCCCAATTATCTCATGAAATAAAGAAAATTTTAGTCAAATTTGCCCATGAGACGAATGCTAGACATTAACGCTCGTCTCATGGGCAAAATGAGACTGAAATTTGCTTCATTTCATGAGATAATTGGGGTGGGCTTCTTACCCGCCCATGCGCTTTTTACCCCGTCTTCCCCTACTAATGTCCCATGTGTGTCTGTTTCAGACCGGAGGACGTTAAACAGATTTTTCTTCTTTATTTATTTATTTATTTATTTATTATTTATTTATTTATTTATTTCATCCGTTCTCTTTCTTTCTTTCATTCTCTCTTTCTTTCTTTCATTCTTTCTTTCATTCTCTATTTCTTTTCTTTTTTTCTTCCTTTCTTTATTTTGTGCTTTCTCTGGTGTGGTTGTTTTGGTTTTTTTATAAAGTAAACTTAAGTTAGGCCTACATGCATGGGACATCAAACTTGACGGCACGCACAGAATGTAACGTTTCATTTCACAAGACACTTTTTTTCTCCTTCTTTTTTATTTGTGTTTTTTGTTTGTTTTTTATTATTAAATTTTGTTGATTGGTTTTTTTTGTTATTATTAATGTTATTGAGCTTGTATACCTGAAGTCTATATGCCTACAGTTAGCATCAACAGCAATTGATTTACCACCTTTCATTATCGCGCCGGTTGTTCGCACCCGTTGCGCGTTCGCCATGACCACAGGTCGTGCCTGTCGTATGCAAAAAAGTAGCATCGTGTAAATACTTCGCTCGCTACTATGAGACTTAGCATTTGCGGCATTTGCGACACTGAGCGAATTTTTTTTAATTTCATTTTTTTCCCGTAATGTCATGAAATATGAACGATTTGAGTACGGAAAAGTGTTTCAAATACGGAAAAAGTGAAATTTGTCGTTCATCCTTATGTCGCAAATGCTAACTGATAGTAGCGAGCGAAGTATTTACACGATGCTACTTTTTTGCATACGACAGTGCCCACCCTGCCCCATGTCCCCGAAGGAACACCCACATGAACGTGGCGTGGAGGTGCGACTACGGAATTCACTCTCATATTTAGGGACGCACTGGGGCACCATAAGAGAGACAAGTCAGCAAAACTATCTGTATTGCTAACAAAAATTCGGGACATTACTGGTGTTGCACTGCCTTCGGGCATTGCCTCCAGTATAGTTCCCACCATCTTTACATCTACTAATGTCCCATATGTGTCTGTTCCAGACCGGAGGACGTTAAACAGATTTACTACTACCCTAAGAGAGAGAGAGATCTTCGCAGGGCTGCCCTGTGTGTGACCACGTCCCTGTATCACAACGCAGACTTCCAAGCTCTTTTGTTGGTAGGGCAGATGGGGATTATTAACGCGTCTCTGGTTCCTAGTAGCACCTTTCAATGTTTCCTTCTCGTTTTCTATTGTGCGTATGTAGCAAACCATCGGGTTTCGATAAAGTTAGACATTTTGCTGCTTCCAGTTATGAGGTTACTTCGGCTACTGTGATTAATCCAACTCTTTCTTCTGCTACTTATAATAGTTCACTAACTACCTGCCAGAACTCTTAAAGGTGGACCCTGACGGATGAGGTTTTTGCAAGAAACACGTCGAGATCACCAGAAAGACAGCCTTTTCAAGGATCGGAACACTCACTTTGCTCTGGTTTCCTAGAAATCAAAACATCAAAACGGCCCCCGATTCCTCCTTGGCGGAGATGCCGGAGAGAGAAGCCATTTTGGATGGGGTGGGTGGAGGCCACTCATTGTGGCTAAAGCTTTTTTTTCTTTGTAGTGCAGTAAAAACAATTGAGCTATTTCCTTTGTTGTGAGCGAAACTCCTTTTGGTAAACTGCATTAAAAAAAATTTATTTTTAAAAAAGGCTTGTATTGTTGAAATTTCGTGCAAACGATTTGGTCTAATTTCAGGCGGCCATGCATGCCTTCTCTTTCGCTGAAAGAATTTGACTTCCAGCACCTCCGCCAAGGAGGAATCGACGATTTGACGGTTTGATTTCTAGGAAACCGGAGCAAAGTGAGTGTTGCGATCTTTGTAAAGAGTGTTTTCCTGGTGATCTCGACGTGTTTCTTGCAACAACAAAAACACTCATCCGCCAAGGTGCCCCTCCTTTAATTACTTATCATATGACCTGGGAACGCAGAAGAAGAAGAAGAAGAAACCTTCATTATCTTCGTGTCGTTTCCATCATCCTCTCAGAACAGGGAATACCGCATCAACCTGAAGGACCGCAAGTGCAACGTGACCTCCCTGACCCGCCCCTTCATCCCCGCCGGGGTGCCGCCCACGGCTCACTATGATGGTCAGGCCAACATCGGCCCCGTCAACATCCCCAACGAACACATCTCCATCATCCGCTTCGACGGCAAGAGCGACGAGGGAAGTGAGTGACGGGATATAGGGGAAAAAAAGGAAAACAAATCGTTCGACTTACATATCACCCAAAAAATATATTTGTATCGTTAACAATTCGGGACTTTCCTGGAGTTGCACTGTCTCCGGGCATTGCCTCCAGGATCGTTCCCACCATCTTTATATCTGTTAATGTCCCATATCTATCTGTTTCAGACCGGAGGACGTTAAACGGATTTTCATTCAAATCGATCGAATGTCCTTTCCATTTTGCACATGCAGTAGGCCTACTATAGGGCCCATTCCTGTTTGGCATAATTTGTTTCACATTTTTGGTTATAGTTGGGTGTTCTTTTTGCATGGAAACTCTCTCTCTCTCTCTCTCTCTCTCTCTCTCTCTCTCTCTCTCTCTCTCTCTCTCTCTCTCTCTCTCTCTCTCTCTCTCTCCGCGTCACTCGTTTTTTCTGTTAATAAGCTTTGATAAATTAATCAACATGCGACTTGACAAGTAAAAATGCTACTATAATTATTTAAAATTACGACCTTTTTCTGTTTTTAACATTGAAAATATGCCGCAATAGTATCAGAGGCAGATCCGGGTGTGGCTTTACATAGGTCCCATTGCCCGATATTTTACCCATAGGCTGCCTGACGATGAACTTTACTGTTCTGCCACCGAACTGGTTCTAAGTTGTATTCAGAAGCGCTCAATAGAAAGACATCTTCCATCATCACCATCATCATCATTCTGTTTGTTTCCCTTGTTCGCAGATCCTGTCTTTGGCACCGTGACCTCCCCAGACTGTCTGCCGGTCACCAGCGGCTTCGAGAGCAACAGAACCGGCTTCGTCCACAGAACGTCAGTTCCAGCTCTTGACATCCGCACGCACGCTTTGCCACTAGCACGAGCACATCGGCTGCATTCGCACACACACGAATGCAAGCTCGCATACATACGCACGTGCACGCGCGCGCGCACACACATACACACGCACGCGCACACACACACGTAGGCACTACTACCACACGCGACACAGACACGCACTCAACCACTCGTGCATAAAGTAGCCTAACACACGCATGCACATACCATCATATTCATAAGCGTGCGCGCGCGTATATTCGCACACGGGCACGCAAACACACACATGCACGCACACGTGAGAAAGAGAAAAAGGGACAGCGAGAGAGAGAGAGAGAGAGAGAGAGAGAGAGAGAGAGAGAGAGAGAGAGAGAGAGAGAGAGAGAGAGAGAGAGAGAGAGAGAGAGAGAGAGAGAGAGAGAGAGAGAGAGAGAGAGAGAGAGAGAGAGAGAGAGAGAATCTATGAACGCATAGGGCGCTACAGATAATTGCATCCAGAATGTGAGCGCGCGCACACACACGTATGCACACGCACGTACGCGTACACGTACACACACACACACACACGCCCATGGCCCTATATAGGTTCCTACAGACACACTCATGTACACACTAACATGCATCTAGTCTATGCACGACTCACCCACGCATGGGCTAAGCAAGTAAGCTTTTAACAATCGATTTTGTTCGTTTGGCTTTGCTTGAGGACGGTCCGCTTTTTTTTCTATTTCTTGTCTTCTGTTAAAAAAGAAATTTAAAAATATTGGTATATTTATCTTCGATTCAGCACTTACGTGTTTGTGCTAACCTTGCAGGTTCTTTGACATCACTCTGGGAATCCCCGATCCTTCTGTTTTCGACATTCCCCGGGAGTGCATGTAAACTCTCCTCCTCGCGTTATTAATCGTTAGAAATGTTGATTCTTGCTGTTTATAACAATAGTCGTTTTATAATAGACTAATTAATAAAACTCGTTTTTCGTTCTTTCAATGATTATCAGTTGTGGTTTTGTTGGCTATTTGGCTTCTGTTGTTTTTGTTTTTGTTTGGGTTTTCATTTTAATTGTATGATATTAAGACAATAAATTATTCATCAGTGTAAACGTATGGTGATGTGATTGAAGTATGGATGTTTTCCTTCGTCCTTTTTCTGTCTCTTTCCACCTTCTTCCCTTCCCCTCGTCATGTCTGCCTGTCTGTCTCTCTAACCCCCCCCCCCCCCCTCTCTCTCTCTCTTTCTGACCCACTATGCGTGTGCATTCATGCTTGCCGTTTGTGTGTGCACATCTGTAAGTGTGGATGTGTGCGTACAGTCACCACTCTGTTCTCACTTCACTTTAAAGACCCAGTGACGCGCCACGATTAAGTCCCTTGTTTTTTTCTGGGTAGCTGTGACCCACATCCAAATTTCCCCAACTCGAAATTGAGGCTGCTCTTTAAACTGATGTGTCGGTTTGAATTTGGGACCATTTATATGGGAGTCAGACTTGGTCAAAACAAGATTTATTTCCAGTTATAAGAGGGAAAACACGTGAAACCCGTGATTTTGACACGTGATCTGGTGGATCTTTAAACCTGCGTAAGGTCAAAGAGCAAGGTC
Source organism: Phymorhynchus buccinoides (assembly GCA_017654935.2). Classification (NCBI taxonomy): domain Eukaryota; kingdom Metazoa; phylum Mollusca; class Gastropoda; order Neogastropoda; family Raphitomidae; genus Phymorhynchus; species Phymorhynchus buccinoides. The sequence goes on from CM065684.1 coordinate 25,022,328, forward strand.
AACAAACTTTATAATGTCCTCCTCTGCATTCCTCACATGATGCAGAACAAGAATGTATATGGCTATATAGTATCCACACTAACCCCAAGGTCGAAGTCACCAAGCTTAAAAATGTCCCCATCTGCATTCCTCGCATGATGCCGATCAAGAATTATGCATGGTTATGTGGATGCATGACTAACAATTTCTGGATAACAACCGCGAGGTCAAAGGTCAACACGCTTAAAAATGTCTCCCATTACATTCCTCGGGTGATGACGATCAATAATGTATGTAGATATATATGGGTGTACGACTAATAGTTTATGGACTGCAGCCGCTGCTGAAACAGACAAATTGAAAAGTCAAGGTCAAGGTCACCAATACTTGGCACCACACACGACAACCTGTAGGCTACATTATATTCTTGAAAAGGACATGGGTGCAACTCCCCAAATGAATGAAAGGCAGGGGTCCAGGGACCCATGGCCCCGGCATAGTACAGGGGCAGACCCCCGTCAGATGATTCAGGGGGGCAAGTTAAGAGAGAGAGATAACGAGATACAGTTAGAATGATAGACAGAGACAGTTTGAGTCTGATAAGCCTTGTAGAATTATTACATTGCCTTTGTAAACTTCCAAGATAGAACTACTAAGTTCAAAATGCCCCAAGTCGCTTGTGGTCTTTTGGGGGGGGATGAATTTTAAAAATACCTGAAGCTCAGTTTCTGGTAAAATGAAAAATACTGAAATGAGTGTACCAAAATGAAAGAGTAGCACCCATGAAAAGATCATACAAAGGATGGAGTGGAAGAAATCTTCAACTAGTTCAAGCTTCTAGTTCCTGACCTTTGATCTTGGACAACATGTCTAAGAGTGAAAGTGATAACACTATTAACAGAGTGGTGGCTGTAGGCCACAAACTGTTGACCAATCATCCCTACCACACAGCACACGAATACACACGCACAATATCCTTGATTACCCTCACCCAAAGGAAGCAGAGAATAAGATATTGGAGAATGGGGGGAGGATAGTGGGTGCAGTAGCAAACCTGTTTACTCCCTACACAAGTCTTGAGTACTCTGGATAGCAGAAATGAGTAGTTTTGGTGCAAAATGTATAGTTTTATTCATTAAACCATCAAATAATATTCACTGAAAATGAGTAGTAATCAAGACTTAAAGAGCATTATTTTCAGTTTTGAAGAGTAGTAGAGGTCCAAACTGAGTAGAATACTACTCGAAAAGAGTAGAGTAAACAGGTCTGCAATAGGGCAAATCTTCAAATGACATGTCTACTGCTCAGCAACACCCTTCGGCCTTGTTTTAATTAATAGGAAGGAATAATACAGTTCATCTGGAGTGTCATTCAGATGCAAGACTAGTACAGTGGAACCTCCATTATAAGACCTCCCATTATATGACTCCCTCCCACATGAGACCTACTTGAGACATTGCCCTTCTTTGTATTAAAATTATCTCCCTTATACTTATAAGTTATAAGACCTCATTTTGGATGATTTTTGAAGGTCTTATAAAGGAGGTTCCACCAGAGCCTGTGTATCTAGTATATACACAGGCTATGGTTCCACTGTGTAACTATGTGTGGCGTGCAACTGAGATTGTACGTCAGGCCTTTCTCATCATAACCTTTTTAATATTGTTGAAGGCAACATTTGGGGAGAATCTTTTTTTAAATTTCAGTACTTATAATGTTATATAAGTCTTTTGCAGCTACCACTAAACAAATAGAGGAGTGAGCTGCTATTCTAACAATAAAATATGGCGCTGAATTTTGTGTGTGAATACTGAATGCCTTGTTCTAGATTTCTTTCTACTTTCAGCCAAAGTGATTTAGGAAATTTGAGACTGGGAATGGTCTCATGCTCAATGTGCTGGAGTTTAGAGTCAGTTGCTAGTTTCTACATCGGTCAGTGAGTGATAAGAAAAGAAAAGCTATGAACAAAAAATATGTATTGAATGCAATGTAAAATCACACACAACACACAAGATCTCAACAAAACAGTTTCCCAATTAAAATCAACACAACACATTGTTGCTGGACAAAACTTGAACAAAATAATCACTTTGTTCAGCTTTTATTGAAACTCCATGTGGAACTGCATAATCATCACAAGCAACACTCTGCACGACTGTCTCCAAATGTGCACCCACAAACAATTCAGATGACTTTCATCAACACAACAGCTCTTTCTTTCTTGCTTGCTTTCTCAGGGTAGAAGGTGCATGCACGCTTTTTTGCACAATGTTCGCACTCACTCATCCAACACAAGCACACCAATAAATTAATATTTCAATACGTCTTGCGCAAATGAAGCTGACAGGAGTTGGGTGGGTGAAAACAGTACCAGTGTTGAAGACATAAGCGTTGTCGGGTTAAAATTCGTAAATCGTAGCTCGTTAAAATTCATAGCTCGCTATACTATAAGACTGACTATTTGCGGCATTTTGCGACATTCAGCATGAACGACAAATTTCACTTTTTTCTAGAGTTAGGGATAGGGTTAGGGTTAGGGTTAGGTAAATGGTTGAAGTAACGAAAAAGTGAAATTTGTGGATGTCGCAAATAGTCACCCTCATAGTAGCGAGCTATGAATTTTAACGAGCTATGAATGTTAACCCTACACGCGTTACCACGTTATTCCCAATGAGGATGCTCACTGTATCGGCGCACGCACATACCTTCACATAACAATGCAAACCATTTGAGGGGGAAAAACTCAGCTCTTACAACAACAAAAAAGGCAATAGTACAGATAGAAAGCAATATTAACAAAGAGAAAGAAATGACGCTTGATAGTCATCACTTTCCTACAGCCTGTGTAAAAGAATTACGTCCACAGAACAGGAAAACAAAAAGAGTATGCATAGCCAAAGCTTCATCAGTGTATTTGCTCTGTTCCTTTTCGCAGAACAAAAGCAGGGGAAAGTGACTGAGACCATTCTCTTCAGACAATTAGCAGCACAAAACACCTTCTACCCTGCCAGTCTTCGCAACAACAAACACACCTCTGGCCTGTCTCTGTGTGAAGGGGGTTAACAGTTGAAAGACTAAGAATACGCTCCACACAAAACCTCTTACAGTCACATTCCAGTCTGAAATTTGCTGACGTTTGCCATTTCCAGAACTTAAATTTCAAACTACTCTTCGTAAATCTTGTTCAAATTCCCTTTTCTCTGAAGCTTGTTTTTTCTTCTATTTTTTGTCATTTTGGTTTCTTTTGATCAATGTCAATGATTGATTTATGCTGATCTGCCACAGTTCCACATTTTGTTACTTCTTGTGAATATCTATAGAATAAGTTAATTCAATAAACAACCATTCCAGATGGACAATAATAATCACTGATATAAACTGGAAAGACGGAAATCAACATTGCAAAACTAAGAAAAACAGACTTTTAACACATCAGCACTCAGGCGCACATAACAAAACACACACACACACTTACTCAAACATACCGAGGGAAGAAAACAGAAGTGAAAGACCCATATACGAAAAAGACTTTCTCTCTCCAATTTAAATTCTGAAAGAGAGGAGCAAACATAGTTTCTCTTTTTTTCTTCATACATAAGCAGAAGAGGTCCTATTCTCTGCACATTAGATATGGGGAGATAATTATTGCTCTGACCACACCTCTGAGTAGTTACATCCATCCACCTAGCACATCCTAGTTTCACAGAAAACTGAAAAAAATGTACTGAATAATGATCTCTCCCTTTCATATTCCTGTACAATGTAAAGGGAAAACAAACATATATAATTACATAAATATATCACGGAAAGTATATTCTTGCACTTGATTCTGGAAACGACACGATACTCAAGCAAAAAGTTGAACCTGTCAAATATCTCCCAACAATTTTTAGCCCAACACTACCAGTTCATCTTCCAACCATGTTTGATTTCAGAAGAAATGAGGAAAACTGAGCGCAACGTCCTTGAACAGCAGTGTTTGAGGAAGAGCTCAGTAACCAGTCCGCGTGATTGATGGGTCAACAATCTAATGAACCGATTCCTCAAGTCCAAGAGTCAGGTTTTGATACTTAATTTCTTGCCAACGCAATCTCTCCATACGCTAACAACTTGAAGCAAAAACACTTTGGGGAAAAAAATAGAATAAATACAATGCACCTCAATACCATTGGGAAGGGACATGAGGATTACAGTGGATTCCTGATAACTCAAAACACTGGATAACTCTCAATAATTCGTGGGTCCCAGTAACCCATATGTTGAAGCCTTTTAAACTCAAAATATTGGCTATCTCAAATTAAAATTTCAGTCTCTTCAATTTTGACTTAATCGATTTTCACTGCATGTGGACCTGGCATGCCAGCTGCTGGGAAATGGACCAGAGGAAGGTAGTTGTATTACTTGTAATATTCCTGATGGGTGGGAGGCAAGTGACTAATCTTCAAATCGGTGGCATCATCTCAACACGCCATCCTGACTACAGAGGAAGAATGGGAAGAATGGTATGCGTCTCAATATGACAAAATGGCAGGTGGATCCCACTACTGAAAGTGATCATTCTTGCTCTGACTTACATTGCTTACAGATGACTCACATATACTATGTCAAAAAATAAAGTAGCCATGGAGTGAACCCATAAAATCGTTCTTACACCGAATTTCGTTGCAATTTTCACCAGTCACAGATTCTGACTTGACAACCGAGTGGATCCGAAAATGATTTATTATTCTTATTAACTGTCCTATGTTGTGTTTTACTCTTTAAATGAGTCAAAAATTGTAACAAAATGGTGTGGATACGACAATAATTGATAGTTCTTATTAAATGATGATGAAAATGATGTTTTACGTCCTCTCGGTCACGCACATATGGGACATTTTAAATACAAAGATGGTGGGAACAATACTGGCTGCAATGCCCGGAGGCAGTGCAACACCAGTAAAGTCCCGAGTTTTTAACAATATAGATAGGTGTAGCGGTAACCACGCCTCGGCTAAACCTCATCGGCTATGGTACTGCCACATTGTCTTCTTATTATTAAATGACCTGTTGTGTTTTACTTTTTAGACGAGTCAAAGATCATAACAATTGGGGTATGGGCATTTGTTTTCTTTTGTGCTAAACAAAACTGAGGCAAACCACAGAAATCCATACATAAGTTGAGACTATGAATGATCAAAGGATTTAAAAGCAAATTTAAGAAGAAAAAAGCCAGTTCAAAGGACTAAAATTCATTTTGCTGTTTTAAATGGGGAAAAAACAGGACAAAATAAAAGGGAAAGAACAGTTTAAATTTCATATATAAATAGCATTCTAAAAGGCTGACTTTTGTAAAGCATTGCACTGTGATTATGTCAAAGAAATTTCTAGACTTCAGTCGTTCAGAGTTCATAAGATATTACAATTTTAAGTTTCCCCAAAAAATATCACAATCGTATTTACATCATAATTCATAGTTGCAAAGTTTACATGGCTACTAAACACTGAAATTAAAGCAATTACTTTCTATTCTGTCAAAGAAAAGTTTGCAAAATTGAGACAAATATGTTTATACCAGATTATATCATTACAAAATAATAAGCCTAATCACAGAAACAACAATGCAGTCTAAATGAATGATCAGAAAAGCAAACAAGAGCGAGCCTGAAGTTTGGGGTTTTGTTGTCACTTTTTACTTTTTGCTTAATTTGTTTTTCTCTGTTCTTTGTTGTTTAGCAACTCAATAACAATCATATTCTTGATATTGGAAACTATAACTGTGAAAGCTACTTGAACTCGAAGCCACATTTTTCACACATGGCCACGGGAAATTTTTAAAATCCTGCGAGGGAGTGGGCCCCGGCGGAGTGCAAGGGCAGCGCACACACACACATTTACTGCTCTTTTTTCACCCCTCTAGACTAGTACAGGTGCTACATTCCTTTCACTATAGCAAATGCTTATATAGGCCCTTTTTTTTATTATTGTACAAGTGTACAAAATCATTGCTTCTTAAATTCTCATAATCCGGCAATGCCGGTTCTAAGCAATTTAAAAATCCTGCAATTCAGGACATCCATGATCATGCAAGGAGCATCCATTCATGGTCAACAACCCCTAAAAACAGAAAAAGATTATAGAAATATTTTTCACTGCCCTAGGTTCCAAAAATAACACACCTACCCCAGCACTGCTTATTAATTTTGCAAAAGATTGATACTACTAAATGTAGGAAAAGTGAAAAAATACCATTACAACAGCTACAAAATGGACTGCAAACAGTCCGCAAAAGCCATTGGCTACAGAGGAAGAGTAAAATAAATACACAGAAAGGAGTTTTATTTTTATAAACGAAAATGAAACGGTCATTTGTGGTGCTATTGAATACAAACACCAACAAATGCCTAATAAATTACTATGATTATTCTATATCACATGCAATAAAATCCAGATGTTTTTCTCTCCTGCTTTTTTCTCTCCCATTTTCCAGCAACGATCAAATAAATATCAACCACAGTTAAAAACAAATAGGCAACAAAAACATCTACCACAGTTGGACTTAAATGAAATGGAATAAAACGCCATTCCACAACAAATAAAATGACATGCATACAAAAAAACATGAAATGGATCAGACTACACCAATTACAAAAATAATATTCTAGGTCACAGGAACTTCTTCCTGCACAGATAATTAATGCTTGCTTGGCTTGACAATTGAAGTGAACATGATGAGTACCCACCGAGGGAAAGGGAAGTCTAACCCCGCCCTTACTCACCTCCCAGGCATATATGGTTGAGAGCGGGTTACGGTTATACTGATTATGATGACCATTGGCAAACCTCCCCCTCCCTCCTAAAGCAAGAAAGACATTGGGCTGTGACATATCCAGATCTAAAAGGGTCTCCTTTTGTTTCAAAACATGTTTGTATTGAACAACGACAGGTCATTCACATTTATAACGATCAAGGAGTCAAAGTCATGAATGAACATGTTCAAGAAAACTGCTATGATGTTCTGCTTCAATTTTCCAATTGCGATGCTGATACATGGAAACCAGTCTGTTATATTCAGTCCAATTCCAGTTGATGATTGTGTCCGGACCATACTATGAGGTTGTCTATCTTGGCAAACAAACACAATTGGTTCTGATGGCAAAAGAAAAAAACAAAGAGAAAAAAACACTTTTACCGAGAGTGAGGGCTAACAATTTTCGTTTTGTTGTTGTAAATGCCATCAGTTGTGTTGCCTTCCAAAATGGAAAAAAAAAGAACCGAAAAACAACAAACAAATTTTAAAAAACAGGACAGATTTTAAGGCAAGATGGATATAAACAGGAATACCCGTTCATTCAGAAACTCACAGCTCTTTTCTCTTTGACAAAAAGCAATGTTAACAAAACTGTGGATAGACGACTTGTAGAGTGCCCTTGCTCATCAACTACACGCTTCATAATAAATAACACTCTGTCATATAAGCTCTGTACCACGGCGATATTCAATTAAATCATACACTATATACGTGGTTAACAACAGGTTAAATAATATGATCAATCCATTTGACTAAAAACAGCAACACTTCTTTACCTTCTTTTTTTTTTACAGTAACAATTGTACAGGTTTCTCTGATATCCTTGCACATCAATATTATGTATACTTTTATATAAATATAATATACACAAAAAAAGAAGAAACTTCTCTTGCATGATGATGTATCCATACATCTTGTCAGAAAACACCTTTTGTATAATTTACAAAAGGGGAATAATTACATGGACCATAGCGACAACGAAAACGGACACACGCTCACTCTCCTTTCTCGAGAAAGAGCGTATTGCTTCGACAGCAACTCCAATGGCTAGAAGGGAGGGCCAACACAAAAGACAAGGACATCCCAACACAAGAGAAGAGAAAGAAGAGAGGAAAGCTACTACACAAGACCAAAGTAGTTCAATTACAAAGTGATACAAAACAACAACAGGTCAACTACATTATCCTGAGCCCCCACCACCAATCACCGATTCCGTTAAATCCGTCGTTTTTATCATGACCAATCGTGCTGGACATTACAAACCAGTGAGCACACGCCGCCCAGAACTAGGGCTCTGTATGCATAGTCAGTGTCATCGTCAAGACGAAATGTGTGCTGAGGGAACAACAGCTAGGTTTGTCTAGCCATGTTCTAAAGTCCGTTGAACAGGATCTATTATAGCTCTTCGAAGGATGGGGTCCGAGATCAACAGAAACTTCCTTTCATGGTCTTCGGTCGAAAGTTGAGGACGAGCTATGTCTTTTTTAACCCAGAAGTAATCCATCACCAAAGGGCATCTCTTATTTTAAACCATGCGTTGGGAGTGGGGAGAAAAAACAAAAAAACACTACAGCTCAGCTGAATACATAAGTTAAACCATGTAAAAACTGAAACCAGTACAAACAAGAAAAATAAAATAAAATATCAATGACAGTCATTTTCAAGACTATCACTGGAAAGTAAGCCGATTTAATAATGCTTTGAAGGCATACGTACAACTCAATTAAAAAGTAAAAAAAAAATAGAAGGTGAGTTCAAGTTGGTTTGTTTCTTTTTTTTAAATGGATTCAAAGTATGAAAGTGTGTCGGTGAGTCTTAAATTGTTAAAAAACGTCTACTCAAAAATAAAAAAATGGGGGAGGAAATAAAATGACTTAAAATCGTCTAACGTTGAGATGCCTGCCGAGCTCTCTTGTACTCTTCCTGTTGTATGCGCTGCTGGATCATGTAGTGGGCTCGCGTTATGTTGGTGGGTGTGCCCGTGATGGAGACGATCCGGTTGCGTGTGCCCGGGGCGTAGATGCCCTTCTTGGATATCTGGATGTTGGTGCCTGTGAACTGCTGGATCTCCACGACGCCTTTACCCCCCGGGCCCAGAATGGCCCCCACGATGTTTTCCGCGACCTCAATGTCCTGCTTGGTGGTGCCGTTAGCCTTGTCCTCCGCAGAGGGGCTGTACATGCCGGTGCCCAGGCCGAAGGAGTTCTGGTTCATGTTGACGGCGGTAGCCACCCCTGCTGTGCGGTCCGCCCCCATCTGGGGGTAGGTGGACGGGGCCGCGGCAGCGTAGTTAGCAGTCGCTCCCGCGAAGGAGTCGTTCAGCATGGGGCTGCCGCCGTAGCGCTCCGCCTGGGCTATGCTGGGCGACGAGCTCCCGAAAAGGCTGGATGAGGCTCCCGTGGAGCCGGAGCTGCCCAGCCCAGAGGAGGTGGAGCCCACGGGGCCGAAAAGGCTGGTTGCCGACGTGGAGTTGTTGCTGGCGTTCAGGAACCCGCTGGAGTTGGACGAGGTGGGGGTGGAGGCCGACGCCATGGGCATGCCCTGCATGCCTTGCATGCCCTGCATCCCTTGCATGCCCGCCGCCGATCCCATGGCCGCCGGATTGCCCATACCCATGCTGGGGTTCATGGGGTTCATGGCGTTCATCTGGCCCAGCCCCAGCCCCATGCCGAGGATCCCGTACGAGGCCAGAGTGCTCATGGCGGCGGCGATCTCCTCCGTGGCCTGGTCGGCGTAGCCCGAGTTTCTGAGCGTCATCTTGAGGTTGTCCAGGGACGCCCCCGTCATTGGCCCGCCCCCCGTCAGGGCCGCCATGTTCAGGCCGAAGCCCATGCCCCCGGCCCCCATGTTGAAACTGTTGCCGTTGACCCCATAGTTGCCGTAGTTGCCTTGTTGGGCGGAGGCGGCGTAGCCGCTGTTGCTGACCATTTCCTGGCCCCGCTGCTGGCCGTAAGGGGCGGGGGCGTTGGCGTAGGGGGACCCTGTGGGGTTGGAGCTGGCCACGGGGCCTGTGTAGTCGGCGTAGGAGATGTTGGGGCAGCTGCCGCTCTGAGGGTCTTCACAGATCTTGCTCAGGATCAGGTCCACTGCCTTCTTGTTGGCCTCCAGTTCTCCTGCACCATTCAAATCAGGCAGAGTCAACATTATCAAAAGCGAACCCTTCCTCGTCTACATTATCAATTAGGCCTGCACAATACAAACACAAATCAAAACAAACAATAGAGGAAAAAACTGAAACAGACTGCAACGCCATATCATTGAATCAAACGAACACCACACACACAAATACACAAGAGAGAGAGACTATAGCAAACCTTTTCTAATTTACAGACAGCTAACAATCATGGCGAAACATTTACCTCGTTAAACTTTTTTTTCCTGTCCCATCTTCAGGGCATCTCTGGGTCTTACAATTATGTTGTTCTGAGGCCCATTTCGCAGCCACACCTCTAAAGCATCAATAGCTTGGGGGGAAACTTGTATGTCTGAGTGTGTCATTACCTCTTAGTCTCATGAAGTAATTTTCTTCATCAATATTGAGAACTATTAGACTTTATGTCAAATTATACTTGGGTCAAGAATATTGAGATGGGCTCCTAAAAACAATTCCTGACCAAATTTTCTATTGACTCCTGAAATAAATGCTGTTTGAGTATGAATTCATGGGTGCTCCTGGGAAATTAAAAAAAAATCATGCAAGGGGGCGGCTACGGCGGAGTGCAGGGGCAGCGCACACACACACATTTACTGGTCTTTTTTCACCCCTCTAGACTAGTACAAGTGCTACATTCCATTGAATATAGCAAATGCTTATAATTTTTTATAGGCCCATTTTATTGTACAGGTGTGTGTGTGTGTGTGTGTGTGTGTGCGTGTGTGTAAGTAAATCGTTGTTTCTCAAATTCTCATAATCCAGCGACGCCGGCTCTAGGCAATTTAAAAATCCTGCAATTCAGGACATCTTGCAAGAAGGAGCATCCATGTGAGTTCAATCCTTCCAATGTTATTAAACACCATACAGCATGCTTTGCACAGATGATTTCATTTCAAGCAGGCAAGCATTCAATCTCTCCCTTCTGGTAAAAGGTTCTGCTCTTTTAAGTGCAAATCTAACCGCCTGAACAACAGCTTTTACCCCTCTGCTGTCAGAGCCATCAATACTCAGTAGGCTCATTCCCCTAGGGGAATTCTTTATCCTATTTTGCCCAGACTTGTGTCAATTGGTGTGCCTGCATGCTCGCGGTGTTGTGTGCGAGTGTGTGTGTGTGCGTATGTGCGTGTGTGAGGAGGTGGGACATGTATTGGTATAAATGTGTATGCACATGTGTATGTGTGTGTGTTGATGTATGTGTAGGTGTGCGTCTGAGAGAAAGAGAGAATCTGAGGGAGAGACTGATACATGATGATGTAATTTGTCCATTCCATGTGCATGCTTTCGTTGTTGTTGGATTGTGTCTTGTGCAAAACCAAAACGATTTCCTTTGTATTACGGGGCATTGGCTGATTAAAGAATCTTGATCTTGATCTTGATTTTGTATTCTGTGATCCAAACACAATGGCCCTACATCAAACTGTCAGCTGTCCAAATACTGTAGAACTTTTTTTTTTAAAGGTTCAACCTCAAACGAAGAAAAGAAAAGTGATCAGAAGTGAGGAGTGTCGCAGACAATTTTTTTTAAAGCTCACAGACAGGGAAGTGTAAACGTATTTAGATATACCAAATATTGATTGTCGTTTAGATGAACATGAAAAAATGATATAAATGAAGTGAAAAGGTGAATTTTCTGGATTATTGTTTAGTTGGGTGTTTTTTTTGCTGTCCCATCTTCTGGGTCGTACATTGCCAATGTCATTGGTGTCACTCCCACGCCGCTCATTCCGAATCCCAATTCGCAGCTACACCCCGGCTTGTTCAAGTCGCAGAATCCGAGATCAGCAGTCCAAGGGGAGCGAATCTATGTTAGGCCGTCAGGAGGCAACCAACCGAGGAGAAACTGCACTTCTGCTGAGTCACTTCGATGGAGTTCAGCGGAGCCTGTTCAGGACACCACCTACTAAGCCCCCTACAGACGACACTATTCTCTTTGTCGCGGAGCCAGCGTGAGTGAGGTCCTCCTCTGAGGGCGCCATCATGACCGTCCACCGACAGCTCCCCAGAACACACTGATCCCCATGACTTTGACCCGAACGCACCAAGGCACAGACTGGATTGGAAACCGAAACTGAGGTCACCATGAGAGCAGGGCATGCAAAGCCACAGAATTTGACACATTGTTTTCTTTTTAATGATTGATGGAAATGAGGCGGATGACAACTATGATGATGATGATGCTATGGAGTTCCGTATTGGTCTGAGACTGCATGACAGGGCTGTATTCTATGCTTCCTTTCATAATGATATCCCGGTGTCAACCAGGCCCGAGAACTACAAACACCTGCAGTGTTGGTCTTGAAATTAGAGCAACACTCTCAAGAATCGCATCCGTTAAGTGGATGAAGCTCGACTGTGTGGTTTCAGTCTTCCCATAGCCCATAGCCACTCACTCTGGGTAGGAGTCGGTCCAGGACCGAAAAAAACCTCGCCTCTGATGGGATTCGAACCCAAGACCTCCCAGCCAATAGTCTGCGACGCTAACCGTTACACCACGGCAACTGGTCCAAAAATGGAAAAAACTTTGTCTGCTAAATGAGACTTTGAGTCGAACTAGTAAATGACGACATAGATCTTGAATCAGAATGTAAAGGAAGTACAATCGCATGATGCCGATGTCCATGCGCTTGTCTGGGGCGCATTAAGTGCACACACATGTCAAACTGCACCTTTCTGTGATTGACCCCGTCTACTTATAAATGGCTGCAAAAGACAAAGGACTGAACTCAACAACCACAAAAACTTTGGGAATCCACAAAAAGCCACGGTTGCGCACTAAGGAGTATTCAAACTAGCTTCTAATGGCTGGTACCCACGTGTCGTCATATCCGGCCACAAGGCCGGGAGACCGCCATCTTAGTCACTAACTTTGTTTGAAAAATGCCAGATCGATGCTGCGTATTTGGCTGTTCCAATTCGAAACTTACCTAAATTGTATTTATAACATCTGGATGTTTTCTTTACACGTTTATATAACATTTTCACTTTGTTTACACACAAATAAGGACTAAGATGGCGACACTTCCGTTGGAAGGGTCGAGATGCGCACGCAGGTGGGTTGGAGTCATTCTAATATATTTTTTTGGGACATCAGTTATTTTCTACTTCAGGCGACATGTCACAAGTACACTATGTCATAAGAAAACTAATTCACAATTTCATCTCAGGTCGTGCAAGGCCACAGCAAACCCGGCGCTTCAAACAGAAACATCTTTCAATTCCTGCTTCAGATGGGTTGGAGACGAACAAGATATAGCCAAAATAGGTGAGAACACCGTATTCTTCAATTTATACATTATTAAAATTAAAAAAAGCATATTTTTTGCTGGGAACCGATTTTTCAGCAACCAGAGCCCGTTTGTCTCCTTTAATGAACTGACCTGAGCCAAGTGTTTGATAGAAGGGTAAAATTTCCAAAGAGCCAAAATTCAGAACTGGACCAGACCATTTTTATCATTGCACATTCAAAGTACACTGTCTGTAGTATCATGAATAAAAGATTTAGAGCTTATAATATCATCTACAAGATACAAAGAAGTCTACATTGTACAATGAACTCTTTTCCTCGTCCATTTCTTTAAATCTTCATACATATTGCATACACAACTAATAAGCAAAAGCACTTGCCTTACACAGTCATTGTATTTGCTAAGGTTAAAAAATATGGATGGGAACGGAAAGTACTGAATGGGAAAAAAATAAAACACAACCAAAAAAACCAGTCTCTAGTCTATGTACAAAGCTTTGAAAATTGCACATAAGCCTTCCTCTAACAGAATTCTTTATTTCTCAACTAAATTATCTAGAGATATGAGAGGGTCCAAAACAAAAAAAAGCGAAAGCCAAGGGTATTGTCAAAGTACTCAAACAAAACTTTGCCCGCAACATCAAATTTTCCGGTCAATTTATAGATGAAATTGCGGCTCGCCTATACAGATCTTACTGTTTGATACAGTCATTCCCTGTCAAATTTGTGTTGGCATCCTTTGTTGATCTCCTCTTTCTTCACATTTATGGTACAATGTATAATTTTCATGGTTCAAGATGAAACATGCGATCAATAGCTTTAATAAGAACCAAATCCTCCTTTGAATAACCGAACACAATGAAAATGGCGCATTGCTATTGGACATAACTGGCCAATCACAAAGAAGCTTACTTGCGCTAGAAACTTATTTTGTTCTCATTGTGTGCGCAAGAAAAAAGTCTACCAAACTCAAGAATCTGTACAGTTTTGTTGTTGCTGTTTTAAGTCAAATAAAAAAAGCTAATTTTCACATTCCGTCTACAAAGAGTTAAAACCATGTACAGTCGACCCCCTCTTTTAAGACCTTCAAAAAATCTTGAAAAATCGGTCGTAAAAGAGGGGGGTTTTAAATCAGGGGTGACCAAAACAATGCACTCACTACACCGTATATGACGCACAGCACAAGCATATGTCTCCTCACTACTTTCACCCTTTGCTCAAGAGTGAGCGTCACACATTTCCTTTTTTTACCCACATCGCTACACTGTGCTTTCTCCGCCATTCTTGAATGAAACATCCGGAGTAGCGCGGCTTGAATTAGCGCAGAGAAATCTCGCGAGATCGGACCCTCGCGAGATTGACATTGGCTAACAACAGTGGTACCCCAGCTGTGCGACGGCTCGAACTGAGGCTGAGAAGGATAGATCAGGGGTGGGATTGGACCAAAGAAAAAAAAAAGGAAAACTAGATTTTCAACAACCCGCGGCCCACCCCCTGAACAAAATTTGATTAATAATAAACAAACACAATAAAATAAAGCCTATAAAATGGGTTGGCATGAATGTGATTGTAAGACTGTGTGTGATTTCATTAATTAATTAAAAAAAAAAATGAACGGACAGGTGTGTTGAAATTTTAAAAAATGCAACCACTCTCCGGGCTATTTTTGTGCCTTTAACTTGGATCGATGGATGAACGGTGTGCAAATAATAATCATCCAAAAACATTTAGACACTGGCATCTTTGGAATTATCGGGTAATTTGTTTAAAATAAAGGTAGACCTAATCGAAGTCAAGTCTTTGATTGTTAGCCGTAACCGTAGCAAGATCGGTTTCCGCGAACATCGGCGTCGATTTTCGATATTGCGATGATTTTGTTGCTCAATTTCGTCAGAAAAGCTTTATTAGTACCTTCAGTCATTAATTCTTTGTCGATTTTAGTATAAAACAAGCAGAAAAAAGCAAAATACCTGGAAATGTTCGCGATCGCACCTGTAGAGAAATTCACTCGGCCGGCCGCCAAGTTGCAACTCGGCAACATCGCGATGAATTTTCACTTCGTTTTCCGTTGAAAAGTTCAAAATTCTCACATCATCGTACTCGCCAGTGATAATATAATCTAAACTGACTCATTTCAAGCCCTAATTACGATCTCTACCATCAAAAATCTGCCTGGAAAGCTCTTCGATTGGACAGTAAAAATCTGGTCGCCATTTGTATTCTCTTCAGTCTGACCCCGAAATAGATCGACCCAAATTAAAAAAATTATTTCACCCCTTTAACCAATGAAAATACCGCATTTAATGCATGTGATGTCAAGCGCAACCCCTTTTTTGATGACATAGTGTGGTAGGTACACAAGTATTCAATGATTGGCCGCTATATTAAGTGCTTTGTGATGTCATATGGGCTTCCCGGAATATTCCAGGAGCCGCTATTGGCTCTAGGGGGGGCTATCCCGGATCAATCCGGGAACAGCGCTACTAGGGTTAAAGAAATATATTTATTTTTTGCCGGAATTGGGTTTTTTCAATGTCGGAATTTGTTTTAAAATACCGGATTTCCGGCAAAAAACGGACAAAATCCCACCCCTGATAGATATCATACATTTTTGCGACTGATAATTGTCAGAATGTGTTGCATCGGTCGTAAAATCAACAAGATTTACGGTCGTAAAAAGCGTTAGAGGGGGAGTCGTAAATGAGGCGGCAAGTTTTGAAGAAAAACAATGTCATTCATATTTTGGTCGTAAATCAGAGGGCCGTTCGTGAGGGGGTCGACTGTACCTCAATTCATGTTGGGGTTTCCCACACCTTTCTCTCTACCCTTCTCTTACCTGCAATAGTGACGCATCGCTCAGGTAAATTGGTTTCCTTGGCTTTCTGCGATATCTGTACGTAGGCTCCGCTCTCCTCTTTGATCTGCTTGATGTAGTTGCCGGACTTGCCGATGATCATGCCTGCCGTGCTGTTGGGGACTAGCACTTTCACCTGCACGCATCATGGTCAACCTATCAGCCACTGTCATGATCATCGTACCACTTGTGAATTCCCTTTGCAAGCCTTTAACACGTGTCATGATTCCCTGAACATCAGATCTGTCTACAGCCAAAAGTACACAACTCAAGTCAACAACAAAAACTTCCTCAAGAAAATTTGTTGAAGAAAAGAGCAGTCTTGTTTTTTTGACCGACCACAATAGCACACTAACATGGGAGCTCCTGGGAAATTTCAAAAATCCTGCAAGGCAGGGGCCACCCAGGCCCTGGCGGAGTGCAGGGACAGCGCCCCTCCTGGGTGTTTTGGGGGTCAATGCCCCCTGGAAGCTGAAGGGAAACAACAGTTTCCAATGTAATTAACAGGCTCTCGTTGCACTTTCACTGGTTAAACTTCATGACCCCTTTTATCAGCAAAATGCATCTTCTCAAATTCTCATAATTGCTCTAGGCAATAAAATAAATCCTGAACTTTAGGACATCCTGGACAAAAAGATCCTGAACTTCAGGACATCCTGAAAGCAGGAGCATCCATGCACTAAGCAATCATACATGACCTAACCAACGCCCTTTCACTTTGAACCGTTTGGGAGCAGACTAGTCATGGGTGTTTATCTACTTCATTTCAACAGATTTTATTCTTAAAAGATTTCTTTCACAAGACTGAATGCATTTGCCTGGAGATTTTCATAACTGCTAATTATGTTATAGTGCTCAGCACAGCTACATTCCAGTACATGTTGTGATCCATTAACCAAGACTACCACAACAAATGCACTAGGAAATGGAAATGCTGCATAACAGCATTTTCTTCCAACCAAAGTTATCAATATGGCATTTGCCACGAATGTTCGTTCTCTATACTAGACTACTAATTTGCCCGCACTCGTTCTGCCAGAGTTACGCTGACCTTTCTAATTCAACTCTCTAAATTCAACTCAGTGAATTTCAAGGTCGTCCTCACATGGCAAATGCCCTATTCGGTGGGCCATAAAGGTGAATCAGAGTTTGTAGTTTAGATTGTGAAAACTTATTACTTCTTTTTCAAAAACGATGTAGAAAGTAGTGAACCGAGTAAACCTACTAGTATCTCCAAAATGCACAGATGTATACTTGAAAACACCCCCCCAAAAATATGTACTTTTCTGCGGATAAAGCATGGCGTAGACAGATCTGACCTAGACCTCCCTTAGACCCCTTTTCCCACCATCCCCTAGCACTGTGATCAATGAGGTAATGACAGTTACAAGTGATCCAGTGATAATACAACCAGCTTTGTAACCAACTGATGATCCTTTCCCGCTTTAAAAACAAAAAAAGATTTGTGTTCATGTGAAACAAGTGATTCAAAACGAAAGATAAGAAATTACTGTATTTTTCTGACTATAAGGCGCACCCCCCCAAAATGTCATCCAAATTTCAGGTTTTGTTACTATATTTTGTTACTATTTTATAAGTCATAATGTAAAGGTCCGAGTCTGGGGGAAAAGTATCGCCTTATAGTCCGAAAAATACGGTAATACAAGTACAGACAAACCCCTATTTTACGACCCTCTGTTAAGCGACCACCTCTCATTTGAGACCGGATTTGTTGGCACAGATGCATTTTACTATTGTAAACGACCTCTCTTAAACAACTTCCTCTAAAACGTGACTTACGACCGCCATTTTGTTGGTTTTTACGACCGTTGCTGTCGTCTGCATAGACTTCGAGCAAAGGGAAACAACCACGGTCAAGGGCCTGAAAGCGGAGTCGCTTCCCTTGTTGTAGAAAAGATGGCGGAGAGCGTAGGAAAAGCACGAAAACCACTGACTTTGAAAAAGAAAACCACTGACTTTGGACGAGAGTGGAGGTGATTAACAGAAGTCGGCGAAGTGAAACTGTAATATATCGATTGCACAATCCTACGGAGTTGGAAAGACCCAAATCCAGTTTTAATATGTCATTGTATGTGTGCATGAAGAAGAGAGTATGAACTGTGCTGAACTTTTTCTTTCTACGGCTGCCAGTGAAAACCTCCGTCATACGACCCCTCCAATTTATGACCAATTTTTCCGGACATTTTGGAAGTCTTAAAATAGAGGTTTGTCTGTAGACGTAGTACAAATTTGTTATAAGGACAAAGCAGTTACAATCTACAGGTTATTGAATGATTGAATGAATGGCAAAATGAATAGCAAACAAGACAAAGCCTGAGGCTTAAACCCAAATCCTCAATAATTTGCCTTTTGTGTTCACTGGTTCAAACCTATATTCATTAAAAACTTTTCTCTACTTTTTTTAACCATTATGGCTAAACTACAGTAAACATTATATGTGCATTTTTATTTATTTTCTCCGTTATAGCATTCTTAAATCAATATGCTTACACATGTGTCGATTTATTCTTAGCTTTACTTTAGTTCTGATTTTGACTTTCTTAGAATTCAATGCTCTCTCTCTCTGTAAAGTGTTTCAGAGCATTGAATAGAATTTTTTTCTTCTGAATTAAAATTCACTATAGGCTTAGGCTCTGTGCACATTACACACAGAAACCTCATGCGTTTATCCACAAATAAGTAAAAGGTCAGGAATAAACGGATGAGATAGCGCATGTGGAAACGCATGCGCTTATCTTTCTTACTTTCTTTTACTTATTTGTGAATAGGCGCATGAGGTTTCCACATCTAATGTGCACAAAGCCTTAGACAACATCTCATTAATTTTCTTTTTTCTTCAGCATCTTTTTTTCCAACAACAAATACTTCTTAAATATACAAATCCTACTTTAGAATCAACACGAAAGGCTTACGGCCAAAAAAATCATAAAGCCTACACAGTAATGGAAACATTCCTGAACGATCTCCACCAAAACATGAATTTTAACAAAACAGATAAACACAGCATTGCATTGCAAATTCAACCAATCAAAAACATCAAACAACAGCAAGGAAAGAGAAAGCACCTACAGCTATACTAATCCAATCGTCTACAAATACACAATGCTTGTGCAAGATCAGCAATCTTAAACATTTCATACAAGATCTAGCCTACGCCTATGCTAAAGACAGACTGAAGGAGTTGGCACTTGCTTTTCAACAATGGCTATTTTCCCCCCTTCTTCCCCCCCCCCGACTGTGTTCAAATAATATTGTTGGACGACTGAAAAAATCACAAAAAAGGCTTTGGATAATCAACTAACAATGGCAATTTCAGTGTAAGTTGTATGAAGAAAATTTGGGTTTTTTTAATGCCGGGTTATAACGAATATAATTTTGATTTGAAGAAATGTGAAATGGAAAGAATGAAAAATGAATGAAAGTTCTAAGCAATTTGTGTGAATCATACAAAAAATGGTGTCAATGAATGCAAAAAAAGTCACACCTTGTTGGTGTTCATGCATCATGAACGGTGATTCATGGAAACGACAGTTTGGAGCGAAAGATGAACAAATGTACAGGGAATGAACAATAGCAGTTTGAGTGAAAATGAACAAGCAAAACGAGCCTTTCTGGCTGCAGGGTGAATATGCTATGAAAATGAATGATATTATTTAGCAATAACGAAAAATGTATGATATTTTCAAAATGCTCATGGCCATGAAAAATGAAAGATTGTGAAATAAATGCAAAGGAGTCATATTGTCTTTATCATGTGTTGCTTTTCAAACTCTGATCTCAATCTCACTCACACACACACTCACATCACATACACACACACAACTCTGGAAGAAAAGGCATCTTTCATTCATGCCATGAGCAATGTCGCGGACATCACCCATTCGATGATGGGGATGGAGCGGGAAGGGCACTGTCATAGTTACCACGTGGAAAAAGAAATGCCAAGTCTTCTTCGAAGGAGAGGATGAGGCGGAGATGGACAGTGGGATGAATGATGGAAAACTGTCAAATACCTCAATTACCTGCCGATGCCTCTCATAATTAGTTTTGGCATCTTCAGGTTTTGGACTAGGGTCGGGTTTGTCACGGATTTTCTCCATGATGAACATGTGGACTGTTCTGACTGCCTCTGCTGGGCCCATGATGAGGCACACTCGTTCTGTGGTTCCTGGGAGAGAGGAAAAAAACAAAAAAACGGAAGAGAAACATTTTTGTAAAAAGAAGTTAACGCACAATGCTTAAAGATATTAGTATAACCTGAAATTGATAAATTTCCTATTTGTGCTACAGCTATGTAAAACGCACTCGTGTTGTTTATCTGTAGTCTAATTTGTTTAACTGTAGGTCAGTGTTAATTCTTTCCAATCTGATGCATTGGATTTCAGGCCGGTGCATCACAAAGCGTAGCAAAAAAAGGTTAAATAATTTTAAAGAAAGATGCCTTAAAATAACCAGGTGACTCTCTAAAACTGTAAAGGCATATTTCATGCGCTTATTCTGATCCCCTGACTTTGAAGATAGAATTAACACTGGTAGCCTTATACAATCAATACCTGAAAGTTCAATTCAAGTTTAGTCAGCATTCAACAAAATGTGTAACCCACTGTGCAAGACTAAGAAAATTGAGAAACTTCAAAGTCACAGAACCGAATACGTAGCAGTGGCCAAGGCGTGAAAGGACGCTTGCCTGCACTGTGAAGAAGATCCCTGGTTTGATCCACCAAAGCGGAGGTCAGGTCCCCTGAAGCTGAAGCATTTTTTTTATATAAAGAAGCAAAGTCTTCCTCTCCTGACAAGAAAACATTGTCTTACACAAGACGAATAAAACGGCATGCTTACCTCTCGTCTGATTGTGCCGTTTTAGCAACGAAGCACTATATCATGACGTAGTCATCGCAATCATTTTCACAACTGAACTGAAGACTTATTCTTTCAATTTCACAGTACAAGCTTCTCGTGAACATCAATGTTATTTTAGATCCCCGTAAAAAATTTCAAAGTTGCATAGGCACACAGTAGTTGCAGTGTAAGTATCCTCTTCATGGAAGATGGGAAATTGTTCCATGGATGCAACTGGAGAAAATCCAAAAACAGGCAAGGCAGGGGTCCAGGGGCCGCTTAGTCCCTTGACAGGATTCCCCCCCCCCCCCCCCCCCCCCCCCCCCCGAAGCTGAGGAAAAAGCAAAATCATACTCAATTTGAAGCTTATTCCAGGCTTGTAAAGTGATAATTCAACACTTGAACTTTGAATCAAATTTTTTTTTGTGGTCCAAATTTTGAAAAACAGGCGCCGCCTTGTAGCCGAGGCAAGGTTACACCCATGTTCTCTATACCGAGGAAAAAACGTCGGTAAACACGACGCAAGTTCCCCGTTTTGTTTGACGCCATTTTGTTCATCAAAAAAGCTTACCACACATGCGCAGATTATGGTTTCTGGAATAAAAAATGTTGGATTGGCATTTGGAATGGCTGTGGAAATGGCACATACGTTGACTTCCACGTGGATTTGACATTTTCTTTCTTTTTTCTTTGCAATTTCGGAATCCGGAAATTTATTGTCTTAATCGGAAATGCGGAATCACGGCTCGAAAACGGAAACATTCCAGGAAATTTGGAATGGTTGGCAGCTATGCCATACGATGCACTGGGTTTCAAACCAGTGCCTTACCAAATGTAGCAAAGCTTCACCTGACTCAAAAAAAAGTTAGTCCTCAATGCATGTTTTTTGCAAGAGGCAGGACATTTTGTCCTTTGAATTTATTGTTTCCCCATCACTTTTTTAGTCCTCGGTGCATCACGGGGTCAATGCCAGATTGATTTCCCACGGCTCACCTGGGTAGAAGTCGTTGGCCTTGGACATTTTGACGCGGGCCCCAGCCTCCTTTTGTATTTGTGCGATGGTCTCCCCTCCCTTGCCGATGATGGCACCGGCGGCGATGCTGGGCACAAGGATTTTGAGGTGGATGCTGTCGGCTGCAACAACACACTATACACATCACGCATGAGACTGGATGGTTCAGCTTACCGTGAGAGCTAGCTAACTAATAGTATACCATCTGCAAGCATGCAGACTACACCAGCTTCCATACAGACTCAGGCTACTTTGTTAAAAGAGCCCAAGTCTGCAATCATACATACAGATTGAAAAAAAAACGTTGGCAAAGGTCAAGATGTGCCACCCCCCCTACCTATCTCAGTTAATTCTATTTTTCCGTTATTGCCTTTCTTACCATACATAAAGCTGTATTTTAGGAACATTTTTAGCTAATAACCTTTTTGGAATACTAACCCTATCCCTAAACCTAACCCTACCCCCCACCCTATAAGACGGAAAAACGCAACGAACCACAACTGTGACAAATCGCGGTGTACTGCAGTACATAGTGGGGGGTAGGGTTAGGTTTAGGGCTAGGGCTAGGGTTAGTAGGCTTGACCTTTACCAAACCGTTGTTAGTCCGAGCCAAGACTTTTGTAAGAAAAGCCAGGGTAACTGTAAGCATGCAAATTAAAAAAACAAAAAACATCAGACTGACAGGCTAGACTAGAATCCAATACGTCTTGATGCCCTTCAGCAGTCAGTCACATGAACAAATGCACCAATGAACATTTTTAAAAGTTCACTCCCCACCCACCCCCCAAAAAACATGTCTCAAAATATGCCAATAAACATTAATGATCATGTGATGGTTCACTGCAAAAACATAGGTTAATGAAACAAAATATTCTAATGAAATTGATAATGAGCTTCATCAGTAACTTATAATAGCTTATACCAATGAATATTTTGATGAGTCATCAAAAGCAACTGGTGGCAATTTTTCCGTTAAGGCAACGCATGCGCACTCGAAAAAATAGTTGCTCCACTCTTGTTGGTCGAGATGCAACAGACAACCAAAATCGTCAAATAAATATGTGGCGCTAGAAGAGTTAAAATAATTGGGCGACTCAAAATCAAAATCAAATCAAATGAACCACAGAGATAGTGTAGGGGAAAGCAATCTGATAAATCCTAATAAACCAGTTTCTAACAAAATTGAAATAGTGAGACTAGGAGTAGGAGAGGAGATAGTGAAACTCCATACCCCCTGTACGGGCCTCTCCCCTAAATCATACCCACCCCCCTCTCGTCCCCTCCCATTCAATCCCGCAATGAGCTGATCACCTGGGCAGCAAGTCTTTTACACAGGTCAAATGTTTATTTGGAAAAATACCCACGTCGTAAGCGTCATAATCATCAAATTGTTGATGGAGGACGTTATATGCAAGAGAAAATAATTGAAGGGAAATAAATCTCCAAATAACTCCCTCCACTAACAACTCAATCAAAAGCAACTTGGGAAATCAATGCCCAGCAATTAGATGAATAAAAATATAACAATGGCATTCTAAGCGCATAGAGCTTAAGTTTTAAAGGTGAAGCGCTATATAAATTTTCTTAAATAAATTCTAATAGATGACGTGATAAGATAAGTCAATTTACAGTATTGTATTTCAATAAGCATTGCAACACCAAAATATACTATTAAGTATTATGAACATTCCAAAGTCACTAAAACATACTCTGATGAAACAAACATGTGCTGGGCAATGAACATGCAAAGTCAGAGAAAATGAACACAGATTAACGGCAAATATGATGAACCAAAATACAAATAGATTTCTGAAAAAAATTACAATCAATCAAAATGTATTGATCAATGAACATTTTGATATTTCAAACAGCAACTTTATGAAACTAGGGATCTAATAAATGGAAGTTAGAATCTTTTCAAATGTACATGAGAGAGAGAGAATTAAGAAAGAAACAAATGAAACAACTAACAACAGTCAGTCACATCACCAAACAAAATCGAACACAGAAAATGAAAAAAAATGAAAAACTTGAATGGAAGTTGCTACATACCATCCCGATTCTCATGATCTGTGATGAGCCAAAGAAGAATGAAAACAGCAGTGATGGCGTGTGTGATGACAAGGAGTGAAGGAAGGAATGGAGAAGGAAGGTGAAGATGATTTAGGTCAGGTGATGGATCGATCAACCAACCAACCGGTGGGGGGGGCAAGGTGAGCGACACGTCCAATGAACACACAGAGAAGGCCAAGGGAACCGGGGCAAGGACAAAATGAAACACCAGACAAGATTTGCGTGAAAGAATCGGCAGCGTGGCAGTCGGACATTTCACAGCACAACAATAAAGTAAACGATCAATGACTGATTGGGATTGTCAAACAGTGGAACCTCCCGTTAGACCTTCCTTATTAAAACTCCCTCCAAGATGTGACCCCAAAAATGTTAACCGATTTTTCCCCCTTCATATCCGGACTACTAAGTGTCCAACTCTCTATTAAGACCTTTTTTGACTGATTTTTCAAGATCTCGACTGGGAGGTTCCACTGTATTAAGAAAACATCGGAGTTGGGGTGGGGTGGAGGTGAGAATTTTTTAAACATAATACTACTGCTGATATTTTTGCAAGTTGACATTGCTCTAAAAGTGTTTCAAAACTTTGTTCAATTCTAATGATTTAGTACATGGAAGAGATGTAGATACATACAATGTAGATTAACAACATGCTCAAAATGTACACATAATTCTCTATTACAGCTCAGAACATATTAAAATAGAATGTCAGAAGTTGGTAGAATAATTAATAATATGAAAGGTGAACATGAACTTAAACACAGGTCTACAAAGGGGAAAGGTTAGGGGGATTTCTAACAACAGTAATATGTATGAAAAAATAAAGGCAAACTCAAAGATTCCAAAAGTGATAAGAAAATTATGCAGACACTACCATCATGAAATGAATGGTTTGGATTTGGAGACTTTGTAATGTTTTATATGATTACAGAGGCATGACTTTTTCCAACATCAATTTCAGAACTGACTCATAAAAAAATTGACAAACATGTGAATTTTCTGGATATTGGACACCGTCTGCATAATACATCCATTATAATTTCACTGCATTGTGCCAATTGGTGTTATAATCTTTTGTTTGCTTGCTTTAGCTTTTCAAAGGTCCTAAAGCTAAATATAAAATTAAGCGATAGTTCATGACTAGCTAAGATTAGGTGTCGACACTTGCAACATTTCCCCTATTGATGTAGTTACTGTATTTAAAATTGTATGGTCCATGCTTTGCTATAAACAGCTAACAAAAATTGAAAAATGTCTTTGAATTGGGGTAGAGGTAATCCATAAACATGAAGATTTAATATTTATTGAAACTAACCAATTTATTAAATTGATTTAATTTAACTGGGTTATAAGTCTAAAAACAAGTGAATTATCTTCATTCTTCTGGATATTTTTTTAATTAAATAGCAATTAGCACAAGAGAATTCATTTCAGATACAAAAAGAAAGGGGGAAAATGTGTAGGGGTTCTAGTGATATATCTAAATTTTATTTTCATCCAAGGCTTTCAATTGATATGTTAAAAAAGAAGAATGCATAGTACTGCAGCCAGAAGCTTCTCTCCTAATGCTGCAATCCTCAAAAAGCCATGTTGAGAACACAGGAACATCCTTTTGTATGTATTTTTCTTTCTTTTCAAACAAAACCATACACTAATAAAGGACCAATCATATAGTAAAAAGCCAAGTGTCCGTCCGTGTGCCTGTGTGTGTGTCTGAAACACGAAACGGGCCTTATAACTCCGCCGTTTTTTTCGACCGAATCGCTTCAAATTTGCTGTGAGCCCTAACGGGGCGACGGCAACGGCAACCGAGGTGGCCGTGTCATTTGCGCGGTTTTGCAAATGCGCGAAACGCGCATCTGCCGGCCTTTCGGCGCCCGTATCTCCGGTATTTCTGGACCGATTGCCTTCAAATTTGGCAGATATATGACCGGGGACGGTGACTATCAATGT
The DNA here is from genome assembly GCA_017654935.2 of Phymorhynchus buccinoides. NCBI lineage: Eukaryota > Metazoa > Mollusca > Gastropoda > Neogastropoda > Raphitomidae > Phymorhynchus > Phymorhynchus buccinoides. Next base: position 25,048,244 of record CM065684.1, read on the forward strand.
GCCAAACCGGAAGCGAATCCATGGCGCATAACAGCAGCATGATGCAAAACGGGCCTTATAACTCCGCCGGTTTTCAACCGAATCGCGTCAAATTTGCTGTCAGGCTTGCTGTCACTGGGGCAAAGCCTGCCAGCAAATTTGAAGAAAATCAGGAGAGCGCGTCACTCTCAGAGCAGCGCCAATGGGAAACAGGGCTTTATAATACTCATAAATTATAAACTAACATTTATGAAAACAGAAGCCCATTACAATCTCCCACAAACACATACAGGCACACGTGCAAACAAACCGAACTGCTCTCTTTTTTTATTTATCTCTCTACACCCATTAATCAGAACATCAAACCTGCAAGCGGTCTTACCAACAAAACGGAATGAAACAGGTGCCATGATGAGTTGATGACAATGCGCAAAACTAAACGCGTGTGTTTGTGTGCAACTCTCAAGTCAACTGTTGCGTTTCACAGAACAGTGCAATCTGTTTGCCCATTCTCAGAGTCACCCAGAGCATAGTTTTACACATGACCTCTACAGTATGACCTTTTGTTGACTTTCCCTTCACGGGTTACCTTGCCTTATCCATGCCTTATCCACGTGGATTAGGCAGAAAACCTCCATCCCATTTAACTTGTCTCAAGTTTACTCATTAAACATTATTTTCAGACTTTTTCCTGTTCTCAAAGACCACAAGCCAGGAAATTCTATACAGGCGATGCAAAGCTATCACAAGTAATAGTAGTATCAGTGAGTATCTCAGCGGACTATCTATGGTCTTCAGTTATCACATTAAGGTGAACAGGGTATCAGTATCATTCATTACGGCGCTCATAAAAGAAATAAAAAAGTCAAAACATGCAAACTTTCATGAACTTCTAAAAGAACTATATGTCTGATTTTTTGTTAAACTTCTTTCTTAAATGTTCAACAGCAGTATGAGGTGGATTTTATGTGCAGCTCAAAGCACATTATTAACAGTTCCTTTAAAAAAATTGTTCTTTTAAATAGACATTTATACATTTGTTGACTTGTTGAAGAGAAGATACACGTCTCATAATATCTTTTGTCTCAGAATGGAGTGCACGCATGCAATAGTAAAAACAAAAGCACATCACGTTCTTAGTAGGACCTGGTGCTTATAAATATTACTCTTTTTTCTCACTTTAAAAAAAATGACAATTTATATTATCGATACTAACCAGATGAGTCACTATGTCGGATGAGGGATGAATCCAAGTCCACATGTTCCGAAACATTGGCACTGTCTGTAGTCCAGAAAAACAAAATGCTGGGTTTCAACAGATCAGTATGTTGTGCAACGTCGGTTCAACATAAAACAATTTCATCTTCTATAGCAAACCATTTCATGGTGTAGTTTTTAAAAATCACATTGACAGAACTGCCTCAAAAGAAAAAAAAGGTTAAAAATAGGCCAGCCTCATCTCTTCTTCAATTTGTTACTTTCCTTCTTTCTTTCTTTCTTTTTTTTTTTTTTTGGGGGGGGGGGGGGGGGTAGGCACAGGAAATGAGAGTGGGAGGCAGTCAGGTATGGAAAAAGTTCTGTTCACTATCAGCATCATTAGATTTTTTAAAAATATTTTTTTAAAACATGGCTAAATTTTCTAACAAGTGAACAACAATTTGAACAAAAGAAACAACTAATGAACTACATTTCAGCAATCTGTTATTGTAACTGTATTCACTACAGGCACAGCATGTTTTTAAACATTTGATTTTTCATTTTATCAGCTCACATCAATCAGCTTTTTAGTCTCTAAAATGCCTTTTTAAAGAATCTAAATGGGAGTAACTAAAACTGGGGAAAAAAGTGTTACATCTAAAACACTTTTATCACTCAGTTATTTTTTTTATACATGACTGCCTTTAAGTACATAAATTAGGAATATATAAAAATATCATACTACGATTCATAGTTTTTATCATAGTTATTTTAAACAAATTAATTCCTCTCGAACAGCACAAAGTTAATACTAGAGGGGAAAGCAGAGTTAAAACTATTCCTCTGAAGTCATATATTTAATTGCCTTCACAATCCTGTTACTCAAATGTTGGACCTAGTTAATGGCTTTCAATTCAAACATTAACATATTATTATATTCCAGTCTTAGAGCTTAGATTTCCACTATCCCTTTTATTTGATTTTGATTCTCCATAAAATACTAGGTCTCAACTATTATGGCCCATACTTCTTTTTCTTAATTTTTTCTTTACCCCATGTTTGCTTTTTGCAAAAACAAAAACCACCAAAAAATTCACTTTGTTTCTTCATATTTCTGCTTATAAATAAAAAGACCAGTTTTTATTGCTTTTCAAAAACAATTATGTGTTTTGCGCTTCCCTTAAAAAAAAATAATTAAAAAAAATAAGGTTCATTTCTTCTGTCTATCTGCATGCATGAAGCATGAAGTTAGCAACAACAAAAGTGTGTCCACACACTACTGGCTACATCAAAACAAAACACTACATGTACCAAAGTCTCTACATGCGATCAAATCACAAGGAAGAAACAACCTCCTGCAAAAAAACACACCAAAAAAAAACATGTATTCAGGACAAAAAACAACAAAGAAACAGAAACTCCCACCCCACCCACCCCAAAAATGCCTATAATATAATTTTTATAAAGAACTTAATTTTGTGGCATAAAAGAAACCCAAGACATTCTTGGATCATATTTGCCACTGTCTTCTTGAACAACTTATTCCAGTTATTGGTTTGTTTTATCGAGACTACCAGATTAGTTTAGTAGTAATTATAAATGCATCATTAAAACAATAAAAGGGCGAACATCTCATAAATTTGCTTATTGAATCATTAAGCAGTTTGTCTAATGACGACACAAATGACAGTAAGGATAGGAAGGATGCTAAATTAAAGGTCTTTTCATTCTCGTGAGAAAACGTGGGAGACGAGGTAAAAAATGATATTCAAATGATCAAGAAGAGTGAACGTAAGAAACCGTGCAATGAGTGATGAGACTGACCAGCGAATTAATTTTCAATCCAAAATATACCAGAACAGAAACATGTTTTTGATGGATGATGCTCAAACACACACACAAACAGACACACACGCACAAACGCATGCACTTCATTCCAGAATATTTACCAGAAAAGTAACACTAACATGTTCTCGATGGATGATGTTCAAACACACACACACACAGTCACACACACACGCACGCATACATACACACACACAGACATACATACACCTGCACGCATGCACACACACACAGAGAGAGAGAGAGAGAGAGAGAGAGAGAGAGAGAGAGAGAGAGAGAGAGAGAGAGAGAGAGAGAGAGAGAGAGAGAGAGAGAGAGAGAGAGAGAGAGAGAGAGAGAGAGAGAGAGAGAGAGAGAGAGAGAGAGAGAGAGAGAGAGAGAGAGAGAAGTAGAGATTTAACGCCTTCTGGGCCAAAGGGCCATTTGGGGCATTTGAAATAATAAAGATCCTGTTCGCACACACACACACACCTGCATGCTTTCTTTATACCACGGCTACCTTGCCATGTAACCACAACTAAAGACAACACAAGACAAAAATATGAACAGTCCATGGTCATGTGCTTTGTGTTGCTCAGTCAAGTCATACAGCCGATACATGTATCAAGTGACACCTCACAATCTATTTCAGTCACATACATTTTAGTACTGGTTCTTTATTTAAATACAAATGTGGCTATCTAGTTGAAGGTAACGACAACTTCCAAGTAATTTAAAAATGTGACCATTTAGATTTACGCCCTACTAATGCGATGAACGTACTAGAATTGCTTTGAAAAACTTTTACAGTGGAACCTCCCTTATAAGACCTCCCATTATAAGACTCCCTCCCATATAAGACCTACTTCTCTGAGACATTTCCCTTCTTTGTAAGTATTAAAATTACCTCCCTTATAAGACCCCTCCATGAGTCCATTATGACCTCATTTTGGATGATTTTTGAAGGTCTTATAAGGGAGGTTCCACTGTACTGGAGTACTCATCTTGGGAATTATGATTACTGTACAGTATATAATAATTATTATAAGACTCATACAGTCATAGTCATAGACAAACACACTGTGTGTCCGTGTCAGCCAAATCAAGCCTAATGGATGAAATGATGCTTCTAGTCGAATGATTGATAATGCAGTGTTGTCCCGAGGCCCAAGTCATAGGACATACTCCTATTAAAATTGAAATTTGTCCTGTTGTGTTCCCCCTGTCCTACTGAAATTTAACATTAGCGGACTTTGTCATGTCGATTTTCTGCAAAAGCCAGGACATTTTGTTCTACATGATTGGGTTTTTTTCATGACAGTTTATCTTATCACTTTTCTAAACTCGATGCACCACTGTAGTAAATGATCAGGGCTCCCAGGGACCCCCATTTGGGGGTCTATGAAGCACTAAAATTCTCAAGGACCCTCTAAAAAAATGTGCAGGGGTTCCCCGGGATGCACTAGAAAAAATATTTTTAACATTCGCAATGCCACTGGGAGTGGGACCCTCTATCCCGCCTCTAGGACCCTCTTTACTGTAAGTGAAGAGTCCCTGGGACCCCTTGTTTTGCGGGACGATTGGGAGCCCTGGATAAACTCCAGAAATGTTATGCATAGAATGATAGACAAAAACTGTGACTATAGACTATAGTATAACTAAGTCATAACTATAACTAGTAGTAGTATAAGCTTCAACAAGCCACACAATCTCCAGTCAGTCTGTCCACAACACAGTCATATTTTCTCACACAATTTACCAAGCCCTCATTCATAGGCAATAGTGCAGAAGTTTATTAAAACTAGCATGGATCAGCTTAAAGTCAGGTCTTGAATTTTACTATCAATTAATAACTTGAGCATTTGATCTTGCCTACCTCCTTCCTCTGAGGAAAAGCTGGAATGAGAGGGGCCTGTGACAAGTCAGAAACAGAACACACCATTGAGTAGAGTGTACACAAGAGCGTTCAAAGGGTTCCAAGCCACTGTCAGCTCATATGTTTTGTCCCCAAAGGTTTTTCTTTTCTTCTTCTTTAATCGGTTTCAGCTTTCCTTTTTATTTTAAGTCAACTCTACTGCTTTGTATGTCATGTGGTGTAGGTTGTGCAAAACATTTTGTCAAGCATGGCCGAAGGCTGTGTTTTTCAGTTCTTTCCAGCACAGAATAATTACATGCCTGTGCAGTTAAACCCCTGACTCGACAATGACAAGGTTGAGTGGCCCCCATACACACTATCACAGCAGTTATGTTCAGATGAGAAGGCAATTGGCCCGATACCAGAACTGCTGAACACGCAAGTGGATTAAAAGCCTGGCTAGTACGACAACTTGTTCTACTAAGGGACAAGGTCACTGTGCAAGGCATTTAATTATCATACACAATGTCACAGGTCAGACAAGAGCCCAGGAGAGGCAGTTAAACTGTCCTGGGTGAAAATAAAGTTGAAGTTAACAGTACAATTTCCCATATAATGGAAACGATCACGACGGGAAGTTTAAACAGTAAAGGAGGAAGATGGGTGAGGGTGGTGGGGGTAGTTGCAAAATCTAGACAAACAGGTCCACACCAGGAAAATGGAAAAACTCCGTCCGGGATAGGATGGAAGTCCCTGAATGAGTGATGGTTCATGACTATGGTCTGGATGGACATGACGGTGAATGAAGCCCCCAATGAGTATGCGTAGAAGTACATGCAAATCAACAAGGCGATTGTGAGTCATTGTATGAGAGTGAGCAGTATGCTAGTAATGAAATTGAATATGAAAGTTGAAACCATGACAATGACTGAATGAGCTGACCTTTGTGAACAGAACATTATGAGTGACATTATGAAAATACTAAGTTGTACATCATCACTGCATGTGGTTTCTTAGTAAGTTAGTTATAGTTCTTAAGTTATAGTACTTATAGTTATACACGTAACAATTAAAATGAATTTGCATAACAGTTAACACATCTTTTTTTTAATGAAAATACTAAGATGTAGTCTCTTGTGCCAATTAAAGGAAAAAAACAATCATTCAATGTCACAAAATAATATTTTAAAAAATGAGTTATTTTTAATTTTAAAATAAAAATAATGTAAACATGAAATTAAAACCCCCCACTAAAAGTGAAGATTACTAAGCATAGTATATGATCACCTTACATATAAGAAATGGTACAATACAACCAAAAGAAATGGCATTGGACAAATATATATTTTGCTCTTTTTGTGTGCAATGAGATGACAAAGATATCAGATGATTGAAAAAATGAATAATGAACAATATTATCGGTGAAGTAACAGCATTCAACTGTTAAATAAAAGCAGATTTTGTTTTATTTTCAATTAAAGAGGTTTAATTTACAGTACACTAGTCTAATGAACAAAAATTGCAGTGCTTAAATTATCATTCCAAAAAAGACAAATTCTTCTCCTTCATTTTAGAACTGCGTTCCCATATGGCAATAACGGGTAAGGTATACATGTATGTTCCGGTTTTCAGTTTTCACTGGTCTCCCAGATGCATACAGCCGACACATTCCGATTTCGGAGGAGCTCACACTCAAAGATTTTTTTTTAAAGGCAGGAGAATGGGCCAATAAGTCAGAAAGATAGTAGATGATAGAATTAGAAAGCAACTTAGGAAAAGGCAGAGTCAAAGAGGGTGACAGACTAGAGGAAGCTACAAGCACATAACTTCCAGAAGGTGGGGGAACTATTTTTGCGAAAGACACCCCCGGTATCCCCACGGGGAAAGACTTGTGGAAGGGGCGGGGTCGTCCAGCTCCCCATATTGACTCGAGGCACAAAGCATCCACCCACTGCCCTGACGCAAACAAATAAAACAGGATAATACTAAAACTAGTAAAACACTAAAAGGTAAATTCCACATTATTTTAACCCTGTAAGAGAAGATAATTCGTAGAAGGAAAGAAGCGCAATAAATTGCTTTCTTGTACACCGTCATGGGGTTAAATGTGGATATTGCTGGATAGTGCACATTTACCTTTAGTTTTAACCACAAACTGGAATTGTCAGAATTCAATTGTCGCATGTGTGCTTGTAAGTATGTGTGTGTGTGGGGGGGGGGGGGTGGGTGGAGGGGGGGTGCGCGCTTGTAATTGTATTGGAGTTTGCAGGCAGAACAAGGTGAAAGATAAAAAGGAGTGAAATATAAACAATTGCATCATCACCATCACAGAGGCAATTTCATTAAACCAAGCCATTTGGCACTTTAAAAAATATGGACATCATAACCTCCAACCATATTGTTAGCAATAAATTCATGCACTAGCAAGTAAAGCAAGCAATCTTTCTTAAGTAACATTGCTTTTTAAAGAAAGTTCTTTGGGCAGATATTATCAGTAAGACAGTATGGTAGACTGATAATTAGCAATGCTGACACGTGGGCAGCAACCAAACATAGCCGAAAGCCTAGAAATAATCAGTGGGAGTGGGTGGGTGCCTTCTCAGGGTGTGCTCAGTTAGGCCTAAAACGGCGAGGTCAAACCTGTTCTGTTGCTTTCATAATTGGTTTTAAAAACGACGGAAACTGCACTGTATAACATTGATACTTTACCTCCCCATATGGAATAGACCGAACAGTCTCTTGAATGCAACATGTTTCTTTTCACATCAATCTGACGGCAATTTAGGTCGGTCTGCGTCATAATTTGCCAACGAATTTATCGGTGTCCTTCGCGGCATGGCGGAGGTGACCGACAGGAAATTAATCTCGCATCAGCATGGTGATCATACTCATACTTGCGCACAAAAGATGCTGATCAATTCAGTATTGCTTCTTTTACTTATGAAATCAGAGACCATCAGAAAAATCTTGTTTTCCCCTTAATTATTGATTGATAAAAGAAGGCACATGTTTGTACATGAATTTCCGGAGTCTGTTCAACCTCGGTAAATGAAAGTAGATCAAAGCTTTAAGTGAATGAACATTTCACCTGAATGTGAAGAGCTTCTGACAATAAATTCCATACTTGTTCTAACACGCAATTATCATTCTACGGATCGAAAAGCACTGATCATAATGCCCCAAAAATATCTCAACGAACGGAACTGTGCCGGCTGCTACGATCCGCCATCTTGCTATATGCAGACATTCTTCTCATACAAGTGCACTTAAAAAGTAACTAAATCAAATAACAGACACTCTGACTGCACCTTGGTTTGATCTTTTGGTGACCCCATTGTCTGTTTCTCCATCTAAAGGACGTTTTCGCGAGTCAGACGTGTCCATATCAGAGCCATTCATGCCGTCGTAGTTCATTGCCATCGCACTTACTCGCCCAGTTCTCGTGGGGTAACGTAGCAGACGGTAGGCAAGCAGAAAAGTTCAGTCACGAGACTACCAACAGGAGGTTATAAAAAATGTTTTAAATAAAAATTAAAAACAGGAAAGAATTGAATTCCCTTTTTTGAACAACGACCATCAATCTCAAATGTTTCAACAGTTTGTTTTCAATTACTGGAATGTTGAAGCACACAGTTCAATGGAGGAAGCACTTGTTCCATGCCTTTCTGGACTGATCGTATTGGGAGGCCCCGCCCCCTTTTCTAGTTTCCCCTTTGAAGGGCTGAGGCCCATCATATCAAAACATCGACAAGGGTTAGGCCTAAAATAAGATTCTCGTATGCAGCCTAGAAGGCTACCACTCGTGGTACTGCATCCCTAAACTTTTCAAACTGCAAATGGCATTTTTTTTCTCTCACAAACTTTACACTATCATTCGAAGAGCCCCTTTCTAGCGGATAATTGCCTACACAAAGTTCGATCAGGGTGCTAGCAGAGAAAGTACGTAGGCCTGTAGGCCTACCTCTCTGGTGCTAGTGAATGCATAGGAAGGGCTGCGTGCAAGAAACTTCGAAACAGCTG